>OX103894.1:1232316-1848475 GCA_944470375.2 Schistosoma guineensis | reverse complement strand
GTATTTGAATATAAAATTACAGGACGTCTTGATGAAATCTAAGAACCATACGGAACATAATTCATTCGTAAAATATCAATCAGTTGTCTCAGACTTGATTGTTTCTTCGTTTCCACAACAATCAGGCCCAGTTTCGTTTAAGTTAAGTATGAAAAAAAGCAAAAAGCAATAATAAATTCAACTGTGCTTAAGTCTATTCGATAGAGTTTGTTTCAGTCAGTAGCGTGAATGTTTGTATAACGAGTCTATGTCTAGGACAGAATTGAAAGGGTTCAGCATTACTAATTCTTTAGCTGATATATTCATCATCTTGTTACAACAACTCTGTGAATCCGTGGACTTTCTGGCCACGTGCTGAAAAGCAGTTATTCAATGTGATGATAATGAAAACAGAATTTTCTTTTCAAAAACATCAAGTTCGGTAATTTGTAAACTTTATGAATTTTTAAATAAACAATTCTTTGTAAAACAATCCACTAGCAAATATGAATACTATTGAAATGACACTAAGCAAATGTACATAATTTCAATATAGATGGTCATTATAAATTTGAAAGAAAACGGTTGAGTGATTCAAAATTAAAATATGAATCACTCAACACCCCATTTAGCAGCAGATGTTTAATTGAAGTTGGAATACAGAGGCACGACTTGTGGTAACCTACCAGGATAAAGTTCGATTTCCCAAAGTCTAAGTGAGTGATTCGTTGAAGTGTCCTATTTCAATGCAAATAATAAACAGTTGTAATCTCCATGTTCAGTGAAATAAGTTAATGCCCTTACAAGTTGAGCACATCCTGTGAATCAATATCACGATTATCAGTGCTCGATCAGCGAATGACTGTGGTCCATGTCCACTAATGAAAAATTAGAAACCTTTGATTTATTTGTATATTACTCAATAAAATTCATCTGTAAAACGTGAATCGATAGATTTAAGTTCACGAAAAGGGACAATATTTCAAGTAAAAGAAACGTCGATTACTTTTTTAGCTTCACAATACGTTGGTGGCCAAGTAACAGAAAATATGTAGTAATCAAATTTATTTTCACTGTATTCTGCATGTAGGATGATTACAAGCGTTGACACAAGGAAACACAGTGACCTGCAAATAATAGACAAATAACATGATCGATAAAGTGCAAAGCTGATCCTTATGAAATATCTGAATTGTGGAAATCTCTAATTGACTGGAATATTTTCACATGTAACTTGACAAAATTAAATCATTCACTCAACGATTTAGTTGATGAATAAATCTGACAATGCAAACTGCAATGTACAGTCAGGAGAATCAACACTCCTAACATCGGTTTGAATGAATGTAATCGTAGTACTGGAATAAGGAGAAAAATAATCGCGTTTTCATAATAATGAAATCAAGTTTACGTTATATGCAGAGATGCATGATGGCTAGCCTTAGAATCCAGAACGAGCGTTTCGTTTAATTTAGAACTTTACAACTGAATGTACTTGTATCACAGACTCAAATCTAGTACCGCTTGCTTCAAATGTCATCACACTATAGACTTGCCTACTCAGTACTGATGGCCAATAGGCTGTCTAGTGGAGTGAAGATTAATTTTGTTTCAGAGTTTCTATGGGTCTCAGCATCTGCTTTTTATAATTTGTTCAACATTTCCATCACGTATGCATTTTATTAATTCTTATCTCAATGGAATTTTACGAATAAATGCGAACAGTTAATTTTTAATAATCACTTAAATTCAGATTCAAATGATCTGTTATAAGACCACAGTTTTGAAACGTATCATTATCAAATCTATCACTACTTCAAGATGTTGAAAGACGTTTCACGCGCTAGGATGTAAGTCGAATCTCGATTACACAGATAGATGTAAGCGTTTATATTTAGAACCATTATGGCACCTTAGGCTGAAGAACAATTTAATATTTCTCTACAAAGCGATATATGGGCTCTCCTTTCTAAGATCCTGTCCGACTATGACACACGACCCAGCCTATAGACTTAGAAGCAACGCATATACACTACTTACTGTAAAAACACCGAAAACAAAAGTTTTTTACGGTACGGTATAGTTTATTGTGGAACAGGATGCCAATGCCTATCCGTAACTGTGATACGTTTACTAGATTCAAAAGCTAATAACCCTATTTCTAAACTCTAAAGAGCTTCAACGATTCCTTGAACTCCCGCCCACCAATGAGGCACTTTATTACGGACCACCTAGTATATAGACAGAACAAGAATATAACGAACCCGACTGTTATTAATATGAATATAACCAAATCACAGAATATATGACTTGTCCTTTCCTATTATTCATTGTTTATTAATCATGGCATTATGCTCCTAACCCTCACTTTCAGTTCCCAAATCTCACTACAGGTTAAATGTACATTATTCTTCATAAAATTAATGCCTTTTCTTTCTATTGCAAGTAGACACATAACTCACTAATCTTATGGATGCTGATGTACTAAGGCCGATCATACAAAGCTCAAAATTTGGCCACAAAGTCTTGTGAGTTTCTCAATGTTTTATTTTTCTTACCCTAAAATCGTTTTTCCTTTCTAAAATTTTATACCCTCTCATGTCCTTCGACTTGCTTTTAGTCCTTACTTCTTTAAACCATTAGTTATCTTCATAGCAGTGTGATATACTATGTGGACATATAATCCATAAAACAAACTTTTTAACTATCTGATTTGCTTGTAACATGGACCTAGTAGAGACAGTGTATTCCAACTATGAGCTTTGATTAAAGCAGTATTCATACTTACCACAAACGTAAGAGAGCCTAACATCACAAAAGGTGGGAGGGTGGCGTGAATGACCAGCAAACATGATGGCGGGGAGATAAATTCAATCAACCCATGTCTGTAGGGCAGAACATTTTGTTTAATTACGGCTCCTTATGGTTTAGTGGGATGTCACGAACTTATGGTATTGATGCTGATTTATCACGCAAAATACCACTTTAAATCGTGTTGCGAACGTTTAATTGGTTTCACTTCCTACCCAGTAATCCTATTACAAGCAAACTAGACAATTCGAAAATATACGAAGCCTACTCAAGATCCTATGATACTTAAAAATAATAATAATAATATAAAAAAGATGAAAAGGGCTTCAACAGCTTCGGTAAAAAAAGGAAGATAGTCAATTGTATATCATGATAACTGTTTTCAGCACTATATTTTATGACGACACATAATCTCGTACTTTCAGCTCCTTTCTGAGCCGCCTACATTTGTCAGTTGTATGTCCACTCATACCTTGTTTACACTTATTTTCTTTAACCTATTAAAATGCTCTTGCTTAACAAATACCTTAATAAAAGAAAGTAAGACTGAGTAATCATACCTTTAACATTCCTTCAAGAATATTGGCTACTCCGCTTCTCGTGTTTTCTTTTTCTTGCTCCCTCTTTCAGCCCCCTTGAGATATGGAACGGGTGACTTCATCCTGCACCATCCTTAAAGCCTCGGATATTCCAAAGCGACATAAGGTTGCGATTTCTAGAAGCTCATACCTTCAATGGACCTATCCTTGACCATCAGTTGCACATTCGCAACGCAACTTTCATGAAGCGTGCCGACGGTGATACTGACTAAAACCATCTACATTCATATCTTTTCAATTATCAACCCAACTAAGTAATTTACTACAGTGGGTATTGTATCATTTGTAAAAATTTGATCTTGCCTGTAATCTGGCATGCCTCATGTAACAAATTGTTATTTGAGAATAAATTATTATTATTATTATTATTATTATTATAATAAGAAATAAGGCATTTTTGTTTAGTATAGTGTTGACTGACCATCAGTTTTAGGCTTTGTTTTTCTGGTAAGTCCGAAATGGATTTGTAATATGAATCTATATTTCCTCCTTCTGTGACTAACGACTAAAATGCACAAAGTCTGAAGTCAAGCAGCATGAAGAATGTGATTCATCCAATGAACTGGTCGATTCTTCAACGACTTGTCAACTAGATGTTTATTTCACCAACAGACAAGGACAGGTATATAAAATAGCGAAAATACGGTGTGTGGAATTCTTTTTCACGAAGTTTCTTACTCAACCAAGTCGGAAGTGCTTAAAGTTGAAGTCATCTTAAATTATTATGAAATTTAACTGATAAATATTTGGTCGAGTAGTAAATTAAGATGATTGACTCACAGTGGAAACACGCCTGACCAATATTATTTCTGTACGCAGAGTTCAAGTTGAAGATGATAATGATGATTGCAGTCTTGTCCATAAGATATTGATTTTTCCCAATTAGAAAACATTCACGTGACTTTAAGAACGACTCTGAAACAGGTGGTTTTGGGTGTGCTATGACCAGAAGTCCCTAGGTGACACGATGATGTTCACTTGAATGTTCCACATTCTTAATTCATCCGTGGAAACGCACGAAGGCGAGTTCAGCAAAATATCCCTCTATATTAATACGAAAAGAAGTAAGCTCACGTTGATCTAGTCTGATGCCATATTTTCCCATTTAGCACACTGTTCCTCCTGATAAAGAAATAAATTATACGGGATTCGACGATCAGATTAGTGTTCGTTCTACATTATTATATTTTATTATAGGGATTACGCACTATTAAAAATTCAAATAATAGACTTCCATTTAACGTAAGTGTGAAACAAAATGCATGTGAAGCGGTTGTTAACTAAGTGTGAACTTCTGGATCATCATTGCTTCATTGATTGAGATTTTGAATGTTCGTTCCTTGTTTAAATCCTGGACATGATATCTGATGCTGATTCTCCTCATTACCATTTATATAAAATTGTGTTCATGGAATATTAAATGTATCACAGAATATTTGGATTGATAGAGGCCAACGTTTTGATGACTATTTGATTTATGTCACTAATAATTATTGCATTTAAAAAACATCGCTTCATGCTGAGACATGATTCTCAAACGTGGGTAGCTCGTAAACACTGGTACGATGAGACATCTATATATGATTTACGTTTATTCAGGATCGCCTCACCTGTTGGGTTCGAGGAATCAGTTTCTCCTATTCGACTGCTTTTAAACACTAGATTGAGTATAAAGTGACGGAAAGAAGCAAACATTCAAGCGTCGACACAGGACTTGTCAATTAATCATCCAATCAAACAATGGATTACAATAATACGTAGTGTTTTATAATCTAGTGAGTATAAGTAGCCATTACGATTGTCTCTCTATAATGATTGAAAATATTTCAGGATTCGTCTCAACAATCACTATCAACTAATTCCGTGTTTACCATATGCACCGCTGTTTAAACAAACGTTTCCTTACGAAAACATTACAATAAGATGATTTGTCAATTCTCATATATGAATTCATTATGTCACTCATTAACGCACGGGAAGCAATAACGTTTAGTTATCCTACGACCCATTCATACAATCATAACTTTAGTCCATTTACTTAGACTGTAGATTCAGAAATATAAATAAGTGCGTTTATTGTGCTTCACTTGAAAAGCCATGAATATATATTTCATAACACTTGCCATACGCTTTCCAGAACTTAAATCACTTCTAGTTACAGAACGATCACGCTATCTTTGAATAACTTTGACCATGTACTTCACGACATGTGCATCTCAAGATACCATTATTTTACCGATAGCAGTCTGTGAATAAGGAGTGAACAATCAAACAGCAGATGTTACACGGCATTGCAGTCATTATAATTAAAGACATTGGAACTCAGTTGAGTGGAGGTATTTGGGTTTCATTTTTAATTAGTGAATCATTCGTCATATCGTTATAACTGACATGTATGTGTGCACGAACCGAATACATCCATTACTATACAATGCATTCTACAATTCGAATACTTTCGATGTCAGATGATCATTATGAAGTTGACTGAACAGTGTTGAGGTATCGTGAATATATTTGATGAAAACAATACAAAATCTTGCGAATGTTCTACTCATCGATCGACTTTCTAATGTAAGATCATTCGAAACAATAATTCGAACTTGTAAAGCAATGATAGCCATCATTTAATTTTTTTCGATAAGATGTGAACCAGTTGTTGGATCTGTCGACGATTGTTTGCAGGATGCATTCTGAACACTGTGTAACTATTCTTAATTAAATATTCAACGTAATTGTCCTCACTAAATGGCCTAAAATGTATACTTAACGAAAATTAAATTATAGAAACTGCATACATGGTTTACGTTTATTTTTAGACATCTTTAAGTTTACGCAATTTGGAAATGGAGTGAAAGTGAACTTATTCGGACAATTGGCAAGAAGCGGGCAATCAATGGAATGATGACTTAAATTCCAGGGTAGTCGTACCTCTTGAAGATGCTGCATCTTACTCTACAAAAATGAAAGGAGGTAGGGTTTGAAGATCATATAAATAAAATGAGCCTTAATATATCGATATTGCGTAAGAGGCCAATGTGTATGGACGGGAAAGTGTTTCATCGTTAACATCAAGCGCTCATCACATGCACCCGTAGACCAATTTAAATTCATTTTGTGTATCAGACTGCATAGCATTTTGTCGAGTTGTCAACGATTCTTTTTGTTAAAAATTACGATTATTTTTAGAGTACAATGATTACTTAAAATCGTTTGCGCAGAATCAGAAAACGTTATGAATAACGCTCGAAAATCTCCGCTTATCAACTGAGAGTAGAATATAAGATTGTTGACCCTTCGTGAATAATTGTAAACCGACTCTTTAAAGAAGAGAAATGCATCAAAGAAGAACTAACACAATTTCAAAATTTTCAGAGGATCCAACGCAAAATCTTTTATTATTGGTCAAACGTGACACAAAATACATTACTGAACAAACCTTATCTGATTAATTAAATAAAGACCGTCAGTGTAATATACTTAAATGTTAGTTAATAATGAACATGACATGTTTATAATGATTAAGCAAACTGATCAATTGCAGTCTTAAACCTCAATGGGAAGATACTAGCCAAACTATACCAAGTGAAGTATGTATGGTCTGTTTCCATTTATTATATAATTTTGAATACAAAATTTCATACGACTGTCAGTGTATACTTACAGGAAAAATTAATCACAAGTAGCGACTGATCTTATCAGGCGAACAGTAGAAAGATGATATGAACATTATCCGTCATTTGAAACACTGATTTTATTGAAATAAAGTATTATAGATTGAGGGAATATTATTTACATTTGCTGTCACGTCAGCAACTTAAATTTCACAAGTTTCAATGAGTCTGTGGTAAAATGGTTGTAGCATCTCCAAGCGAACACCAAAGCATTTCACGTGTTACATATATGGTTAAGAACAACTCAGTGCTAGATCTCCAATCAAATATGTCAGTCCGCCTTTGTGCTGTTATGACGTACTCAATTTAATAATTTGACAGATTAATGTAACAAGGGTTAATCATATTCAGAGCTGCTGAAGTAAAACTTTACTTTCGAATACCTCAGAAATCGATGATTTGTCAATTTTCATGAATGAATTCATTATGTCACTCGTTAACGCTTTGTATTAGTTATCTCACGACCTTTTCAGATATTAATAGCTTTATTATATTTGTTTTGACTGAAGATACATAATTTAAGTCGGTTTTAATTACAAAACTTTGACAACGTACTTCAAAACATCTGCTTTGGAAGAGTTAACTGATTAACGAATTATTGTCTGCGAGTGTCGAGCAAACAGATGTCATAACGCTTTGCAGTCAAAATAGCTAAAAATACACCAACTATATTGAATAAACATATTGCTGTTTGTTATTTTATTAGTAAATCATTTGTCGTACAGTCCATGAGTGGAAGCCATCCATTGTGATCGATTTCATTCTACATTTCGAACACTTTCGAAGACAAATGATCATGATGAAGTTGACTGAATAGGGTTAGTGTATGATAGATACACAATGTGAAAATCATACGTAATACTTCGAATGTCCTACCCATTTACAGATGTTATAATGTAAACTCATTCGAAACAAAAATGCGTTATATAGAGTAATATCTGCAATTATTTCATCTTCCAATGAGATATGAACAAGCTGTGGGGTCTATAAATCGCTGTTTGCGGGGTGCATTCTGAGTATTGTGTAATTAAATAAGAAATAAAGATTAGTTCAGCGAAGAGTTCTCTTTCCGGCGAATTCATTTTCAAAGCTGTACAATCGTGAATGTAAATACTTATTTTTACGGAATTATAATAATACTGATAATAAACTTCTGTTATACATGGCGACAGTGAGGTTCAATAAACCAAGGTATTAGAAAAAAATTTTTCATTCTTTATTAAAACAAGGAAAGTAAATAATCGTTTGATAGTTAATGGCTTAGGTATTCATCGGGTAAGGATGGCTCAGCATGATAAAATAAAATGTTGAAACAGAGATGAAATTTAATCCGAAAGATAGTGAAACTAAAAACAAACCGGTTGGGGGCAAAAGATTTGAAGGGAATATGAAAGTGAAGCAGATGGCTGTAAGGGAACATGAGTATGATTTAGATATGACAAGAAAACAAGATGGTACTTTGAAAAGAGCTATCTACAGGAAACCCATGTGGAATGGCCAACTATTAAATTTCCACAGTTGGGTTCCCATCAGCCGAAAAAGAAACTTAATAATAACTCTCGCCACAAGAATATGAAGAATCTGCAGCCCCGAGTTCGTATATAAAGAATTGAGCCTTTTAAAAGAGATACTTATGAAAAACGGATATCCTTCTATATTCATTGATAAGAACATGAAGCCGAAAATGCCAAAATCACAAACAATTACAGAAGAAAAGAAAATCTTATACATGATCATCGACTTCAAAGGTGATAGAACCGCATATATCTTAAAGAGGAGAATTTCGGACTTCTTAAAACGAACATTCATCACAACAACATTGCAAATATTATTCTTCAGCCGATCACTGTTCATCAATAACCTGAAAGATAAATCATCGCATCTGACCAACTCAATGTGTATTTACCAATTTACCTGCTCTTGTGCAGCTAGGTATATAGGTAGTTCGATGCGAACTTTATACTAAAGAATTCAAAAACATTGTCCGGAGTGACTAAGAAGAGGAGACAATGGCTCAATAAAAAGTTCTATAGTCGAACACCTTGTAAACACAGATCACTCAATCAAGACAGACTCTACGTTCAAAGTCATCTACAAGGTAAGTGGAAGCCTTCATAAGACAATTGGACTGCATCTTCTTTGCATTGCCGAAGCAACAGCCATACATTTTGAAAATCCAGAATTAAGTGTACAAAAGAGACTGGTACAACCTCTTCTTTTACCATTGTCTTAATGTATTAAATTTTTTTTCTCTTTCTTCATACTCATGTTCTCTTACAGCGAACTGCTTCAGCTTCCATCTTCCCTTCAAATCTTCTACCCCCAACTGGTTTCTTTTTGTTTCCACGATCTTTCCGATTACATTTCATCTCTGTTTCAATATTTTATTAAACTTTCCCTGTTTTATAATAAAAAATTTTTTCCCAATACCCTTGTTTATTTAACCTCATTCTCACCATGTATAACAGAAGTTTATTATCAGTATTATTATAATTCCGTAAAAATAAGTATATATATTTGCGATTGTACAGCTTTGAAAATGAATTCGCCGAAAAGACAACTCTTCGCTGAACTAATCTTTATATCGTATTTATTGTCATAATGAGTGTATTCAGTTTATCATGTAATTATTCATTATCAAACTTTCAACTTATTTACCCTCAACATATAGCCTGAAATGTATAGTTCACAAAAAATGAAACAACAGAAACAGTAAACATGATTAATTCTTTTTACTTTTCGTCCTATTTTAAACTATTACAAGGTATTTGTGAAAATGGAGGAAAAGTAAAATTAGTGGAACAACGGCCTATTGGTGGGCAGTCAGTGAAATTATGTTTAGGATTCAAACACAGCCAAACCTCTTCCAGGCGTTGCACTCCTTTCTACAAAAATGAAAAGACGTTAGGGCTTAGAAAATATCAGCTCTACGCCTATCAATTCAAAGAAACTATGTAGGTAAAATCCATATATTAGAACGATTGTATGTTTACAAATAAACTCTGCACATAATTCGTAAATGCGAACTGTTTACGAATGGTTATTCAAAATATAACGTGTTAGGTCTTTAGGATTTCTGCATTCGATTTTAGGGGTATCTAATTATTATAAACAAAGAAGAATAGTGGCTAGCAGTGTAACCCAGCATGCACAATTCGTCTAATTGGGGACTCCTCAGCTGGAAGTACTTGCTTCTCGGAGTTGATATTCTTCGCAGGTCTCAAACCCTGTTGTTTCCGCATCAAGTGCCATCACGTTATCCCTTTAGATACTGAATCCTGGTAGCAACCTGTTTTTGCAACGAGATGAAGTTTGAATTCACTTGCTGTTGTGTGCATCCATTCCTGGTCACTATCAATCTTTGCTTTTAACGCTTGTGAATTAAGACAATATCGAGACGATCTTCACAGGATGCCTATATTTCACGACCAGAGATTAATCAATTGAAGTACCGAAAAAAATTAGGAAAATATGAACAAACAACACGACGTGAATATCTAATCACTGTTGAGTAATGTTGCTCCATATTCAATAGGAGGCCAAAAATTTCCGTCAAAAACCACTGTTGAATTCTTCTTGTCTACTCATTGCTTGACTGGTGTCAAGAGTCTCTGAAGATTGTGCTAGGGGTTGTGAAAATGTTTAGATTCGTTGATCAATCGTTTCGCTTCATATAATTCAGTATTTGCTATTAATCTCACTTATTGTCCAACCACATTCTTGTTAACATCTTACTCAAACACCATCTTCTGTTACGCAACAATGTAAAAATTCGAATGGTACGATGAGCAAACACGTTTGTTTATTTTGAAATGAAAATGACTACTGATTATTGATGTACTTACCTGTTTTTTTTTATCGACGCACTGGACAGAAGCATTATGACCATATGCTTTCTTCAGTACATCCTTTAATTTGGTTGTCTGAACAAATGAATTCAACGGTTTATTTATATGTGAAAGGTGTACAATAATTACAATGCTTTCGCAATAATAATTAAATATAATAGTGTTGGTGAATTATTTAAAGTGATATCAGAAACTATTTTGAATAAAGTCAAGAAGACACAATTGAAACATGTGAAAAGAGAAAGAGCTATGACCGATTACACACTCGAATGTACTTTGTAATTTGTCTGTGCAAGTTAAAATATCGGTTTATTTAATATGTGAATGAAGTATGCTGATGAAAATGATTTCGTCACAATAATCAAAAGTAATAGAGATGAGGAATTATGTGAAGCGATACCACAATTATTAGTCAATGCAATCGTGGAGATATTAGACACAACTGAGGTGACAGAGTGATATTTTCAAACGTGAGGAAGTAGGTGCACACATAAACGGACAGACGCGAAAGCCTATTTTCTACATATAAAGAAAAGTAGTACTACAGCGAGAGGTTTGTAGTTAACTTAGCGTAAAAAGCGGAAGCTTTCAATATTTTTGATAATAACATGAACAAATTAACGAACCTTAACCGCGTCGGATGTGTAAATACTCAAGTGCAATTTTTCTCGTAAACTAATAGTCGTTTACCTAGAGCAGTAACAAAATAACTGTTCCTGCCCGTTGACCATCGAAGTCGTAAAGCCTTGTTTTGTTGATTTCAATGACCACATGAGTTTACTATGTTCTATCACCGTCACACTATTTGTTAGTAGTTATTTCTTGAAGTCAGACGATTATGCAAGAATATCTCTTATAAGTTCAATAGAAATTCGTTATTTAACAATGAACGTTGACATGGTTAATTATTCAATGACATATTCCCTTGGAATTGGCTCACATTGTTTCCACTAATGCATAATTAGAGATGTGATCAATGTTTGTACTGACTGAGATCCCATCCTCTATATAATCGAGCATACATGATATTGTGACCGAGAGATTTGATTTATTTTCTAAGGCTATTTATCAATTGCCGATTAAACGTACTTCATATTGTGCGGAAACACTTGGTGTGATCCCATTTTCTTTTAACTTTCTAAAATAATAGAAGATAAATGGGAAAAAGACACGAGATGAGGTGGTACTATTTGACAAATATTCACTTGCAACTGATAGATACGTCAAATTATATGCTCTTCTCAATTTAATGAACTTAACCAACTGAAATGAGTAAATTCAGTCAAAATACGGCATCCTCGTTTCCACAAATGGGGCACAACACATCTGTTCATAGTCATTATGATAAGTTTGTTTCACGGGTTGATCAGAGTTGTGAGAGTGATCAATTAAGCCAACTACATTTCGAATCGACACTGAAGCACACGATTTTAAAAGTTTTTAAAGAAATGTAATCATAAATTCTTTACAACATTAGTCACTTACTCTAGTAGATGCAGACTCTTCTTCAGTTTAATATCAACGTCAAAGTAAACGTATTGATCACGTGTTTGAAGATCCTCATTCGCTCACACAACATGTTTTTCAAATTCATGTTCCTTAAGAGTTAACACCGTTCAAAACATTTCGTACAATAACGACATTTCATTTGAAAAGCACACGATAATGGCTTAAAACTGTCTACGGAAACTGAAATTGCGATTTTATTATTTGCTGAAATTTGCCTTATTTGAAACATCTGAAAGTTGAAGATTCAGCATAAATTGCCTTATCATTTGTTTATTGATTTTTGTGTGATATTTTACTCACAACACCTTTACAGTATTGTAAGGTCCCGATAAGTATAGTGAATGGTAACTTTGGGATCCATTTATGGACTAATACTAAACGTGTGTTTATGTCACATGCTGTGTTTCAAGTAAACGTGTGAGAAACTTGTGTTTTTATGCAAGTCAACATGGTTAGTGAGATTATACAATCAGCATTATCATGCTCAATATTTGTTCTGTGAACGTGCCATCTTCTTTCGACCATTCAAATCACGTAAATCGCAGTATATATATATATCGTCTTTTGAAGAACGTGTACTTAGGTATCACAATACATTAACTGTTTTATATCGGTAATGAGAGCACAGTGAGTTTAAGGTTGGTTTTCATATGCTGTTTGACTAAGTTTATTATCTGACCATCAGGTAAAATTGATAATGCCTTTAATATTTTTGGAAGGGGTAGTCAGTCTTTGATCTTTACAGACAAAATTGTCATATACTCATTATCACGTTATTTAGACTATTGACTTTGTTCTCAAATTGATTGAATACTTGTTATATTATTTACAAATATTTGGGATTGATGTGAAAGTCAGGAATAACTGATGGTGAATTTTGGAGAGAGTTTCCGATATATTCCTGTATAATAGTTATTGTAAAGTGATGTTATTGCATCGGATCTTTATAAACGTACGTCAGTGTGAAAACTCAAACGAACGAAAAGAAACGAAATTAAATGTTACTCCATTATACAAGTCAGAGTCTATTCGTCCTAAGTAGACAACTGGTTAATGTGATGACATTTGAAGCAAGTGGTACTAGATTTGAGTTTGTGTTAGGTTCGTTAACCTTGAGGATACTACTGATTCGACTTATTCGGAAACAGAACGAAAGCTCAGGATTCGGATACCAAGTCAGACAGGCAGATCAGATCAAGCATACAAGTCAAGCGTATTTGTACAATTATTTACAATCGATATTGTCATAGAAAATTTTTAAACATCAATCAATGAGTTCATTAACTGACCTATTTGCGCACTTAATCGATAGTTCATCAATTGACTGATATTCAAACATTTAATCGATCAGTTCATCAATTGACCCTAATACAAATATTTAAACATTTAATCAATAAGTTGATCGATGCGATAAAATTTAAAATATGAGTTTGGGGATCTATCGTCCCCAACACTCCTCCCCTTTTTAAGAGCGGGCTTTCCTGGGGTCAACCTGCAACTTTACTGTAGCTCGCCGTTCTCTTATAGGCCACCGTCTTGGACGTGTTTCAGCTTGTTGTTGAGGTTTTTCTTGCGGTGAGGTTGCCGGTAAGTTAAAAGTATCAAGCAAGATGTCGAGGGGAAGATTTACTCCTTTTGATGGGCGGTCCAAGGCTATCCGCTTACGTAGTTGATTTCGGTGTCTAGTCCACGTGTCTCTTCCCACCTGTACCTCGTACATAACTTGGCCTAGTCTTCCGATCACACGTGCTTCGATCCAAGGACCATGATTTGCTCTGTAGTCTCGAGCAAACACAGGTCATCCAACTTTGTACGCTGGAAGCTTCTGAGATTCGGTCTGAGATGGTGGTGATGCGTTTCTTGGACACATGAGACTGTGGACCGTCCTCAATTTCTTTCCCATCAGGATCTCTGCCGGGGACTTCTGCTGTGGTAGCATATCACTAGGTGTTGTTCGGTAAACAAACAAGAAATTCTGCAGTGTTTCTACTGGCGTCCCCTCCGCTTTCGACTTCATTAGAGCTCTCTTGAATGTATCCACAAATCTTTCTGCCTGGCCATTTGACTGTAGGTGGTAAGGTGGAGAGCGGAAATGCTTGATGGATAGGCGTTTGCAAAATTCTTGAAATTGGCTTGAGGTGAATTGCGAGCCGTTGTCGGAAACGATTATATCCGGTAACCCATTGCGAGAGAACATCTCTGTCAACAGTTGCATCGTTTGGGTTGTCGTTGGTGGCATGACGGGAGCCATTTCTGGCCATTTCGAAATGGCGTCAACAACGACTAGATAGGTGATTCCATTAATTGGGCCTGCGAAATCGACATGTATCCTGGACCAGGGATACTCAGACTGTGGCCATGGGACTGGTAGTATTTTCGCGTTACATTTAGCTGCTTGCTGACACTGTGTGCACTTGCCTACTAAATCCACAATATGTTGGTCCATGAGGGGCCAATAAGTATAGCTTCTGGCGATGGATTTCATTCGTTTTATGCCGGGATGACCAGTGTGGAATTGCTTTAGCACCCTTGATCTTAGGGACTCTGGCACCACTACTCTATCTCCAAACATCAAGCATTCGTTTACGATACATAATGAGTCCCGACGGCTTCAAGTCAGCATCCAGTCCAGTTGGCGGCCAGCCATTGGTGACGTATTTCATCGCTCCCTTTATGATGGAGTCATTCTTGGATGCAGATTGTATTTCAGATGCCGAGACTGACAAAGCACGAATAGCGGTTGTCAGGTAACACTGCGCGTAGTCCTCTGTCATTAGGGAGGCAATAACTGTCTCTTCGCCGGCCGTATAGTGTTCGCTGGTTGAAAACTCCGTCAGTAGTTCTTTCGAATATGTTTCAGGTTCATGAGATTGTTTCATCATTTGGCATACGGTGCTTAAATAAACGTCAGCTAAACATAACTGGTCAAACCACTCTAATCCAAGTAGATTAAGATCAGATGGTGTAATGTAACATACACCGGTAAACGTCGAATCGTGAAAAGACACTTTACAATCTAGTTGTCCCAACAAACGTAGGTAATTACCACATGCGGTTCGCGGTTTTTGTGTTGTCGGTACCAGGCGTGGTCTTCCTATTCTGATCCAATATTTTCGTAGGAGAATTGTTACATCAGATGCGGTATCTATTTGCAATCTAAATAGGTGCCCATTAATATTAAGGGTAATAAATTTCCTCTCAACTGGGGATGAAACCTCAGAGCTTGCTATTAGGCTCAACGAATTCGTGTTGGATCTAGGCGTAGGCTTTTTGGTACCTTTGGAGCTGCTTGGCTTCTTTTTTCGACAAAAACCATCTTTATGACCCACCGCGTTACATTTCCTGCACCGATGTCGCTTATATGGACAGTATCGAACAAAATGCCATGCACCGCAGTGCCAGCATGGAGCAGGAACATTTGTTTTTGTCTGTCGACCTAAACTAGATGTCTCTTGGGCAGATTTATGCGAGTTGCGTGGTTGTTGGACTACATGAATTTCGGTACGATCTGAACCACCACGCTGGATCATTGTAGTATCACGCTGTAGATTGATTAGACGTTGATATTCGTTTGCAATATCATTAAGGGTTAGTTTTGGGTCTTGGTCCAATCGACTTAGCAAACGTGTTCTAATATCACTGAACTTCAGCGATTGAAGGCTGCAGATGAGAATGAGTGCTTTTAATTGGTCTTTAGTAAGCGACTTCAACCGGAAGCGTTCACATTCTCGGTTCACGATACCCACATGTGCGAGAAAATCATCATCTTCGTTCATAGTGAGCTTCAAACATCGATAACGCGCATTGAATAGTGAGGAGTTGTCTCCGAATTGTTGGCTCAATGACTGGACAGTGTCCGAGAATGAACGATCTCGTGGGTTTAAAGGCAGGATTAGGTTGCAATACTTGTACAGTTCACTAGGACCCAACTTTCGAAGCAGCAAGCGGACCTTCCAAGCGTCATCCTGATTAGCAAAGTCGAATTTGAATAGGTCTTCGTAACGTCGAAACCACATATCAAACGTGACATTGGATTCTGGATCGTAATGAAACTCGGAAATACTGTTAGCGATACCATCAACTGATGGTGCAGTAGTAGTAGGATTAGAACTGCTTGGTTGGGTATTAGACGTAAGCCTTGCATCTGCTAACATTTGAATAAGTTTCATCTGCTGCCGAGTAACAATTCAAGTTTAGAAGGATCCATGTTTCCAAAACCGCCGTCGCCAAATTGTTAGGTTTGGTTAACCTTGGGGATACTACTGATTCGACTTATTCGGAAACAGAACGAAAGCTCAGGATTCGGAGACTCAATAGACTATTCTGGTCCGTTGTCTTCGACTCAGCTAACTCGATCAAGAAGTCTTGGTAAGGCGTAGAAAGTGTATTCTACAAGCAACAGCAGATACCAAGTCAGGCAGGCAGATCAGATCAAGCATACAAGTCAAGCGTATTTGTACAATTATTTACAATCGATATTGTCATAGAAAATTTTTAAACATCAATCAATGAGTTCACTAACTGACCTATTTGCGCACTTAATCGATAGTTCATCAATTGACTGATATTCAAACATTTAATCGATCAGTTCATCAATTGACCCCAATACAAATATTTAAACATTTAATCAATAAGTTGATCGATGCGATAAAATTTAAAACATGAATTTGGGGAACTATCGTCCTCAACAGACTGTGATACAAGTACATTCAGTTGTAAAGTTCTAAATTAAACGAAACGCTCGTTCTGGATTCTAAGGCTAGCCATCATGCATCTCTGCATATAACGTAAACTTGATTTCATTATTATGAAAACGCGATTATTTTTCTCCTTATTCCAGTACTACGATTACATTCATTCAAACCGATGTTAGGAGTGTTGATTCTCCTGACTGTACATTGCAGTTTGCATTGTCAGATTTATTCATCAACAAATCGTTGAGTGAATGATTTAATTTTGTCAAGTTACATGTGAAAATATTCCAGTCAATTAGAGATTTCCACAATTCAGATATTTCATAAGGATCAGCTTTGCACTTTATCGATCATGTTATTTGTCTATTATTTGCAGGTCACTGTGTTTCCTTGTGTCAACGCTTGTAATCATCCTACATGCAGAATACAGTGAAAATAAATTTGATTACTACATATTTTCTGTTACTTGGCCACCAACGTATTGTGAAGCTAAAAAAGTAATTAACGTTTCTTTTACTTGAAATATTGTCCCTTTTCGTGAACTTAAATCTATCGATTCACGTTTTACAGATGAATTTTATTGAGTAATATACAAATAAATCAAAGGTTTCTAATTTTTCGTTAGTGGACATGGATCACAGTCATTCGCTGATCGAGCACTGATTATCGTGATATTGATTCACAGGATGTGCTCAACTTGTAAGGGCATTAACTTATTTCACTGAACATGGAGATTACAACTGTTTATTATTTGCATTGAAAAAGGATACTTCAACGTGTCACTCTCATATACTGCTTGAAATTAAAGAAAATTTCGATCAAATTATTTGACATGCAGTCACATGAGTCAACAGTTGTCTCAACTTTTTTAATCGTCCTACGTGTAAACTTCAATATAGTGAACTCTGATTGCTACTTATTTCAGTGAACTGTAGTGTATATGCTACCGTACTTTCAGTGTTCAGGTTTACTATGTGAAATATGGGTAATTTCAAGTGTATATCAAGTGGCGGCATCTGAAGGCAACTGACCGAAAGAACTTACTCCACTTCTGGAAATTTTCTAGTCACTTGGATCGCATCTGATGACATGCTTTATTACATATTATGTTCTTACACATCTTTGTTCAGTTGTGTAACAATTATTTGAAATTTTTTTCTTTTAGCTTCCTCTACCGACAGTATTAAATAATTTCACCATTCATGGATTGTGGTAAGATTGCTTCTGATTTATAAATATATGTATTCGTAATACTTTCCAATGTATAAAAACAAAATGATGGAAAATGATTAAACATTATTTGTGTGAACTGCCAACTTGCTATGATTGATCTACTGACTATAACTATGATTTAATAAAACGAGCTCATCCGAAACGCCTACAACTGTCAACACTTCACTCCTGTATACTCAACTCAAACAGCATTCTTGAAAAACATTGAATTTGTTAGTTGCGGAGCAATGTGAAATTGTGAAGTGAATGCTGGCCATTGGTTTATCGTTTTCAGTGCACTTATGCGGCTAACTGCGTTCACACAGTGGAGTCCACTGATCCACATTACATTACTTCATGATCTACGTTTCACTGTTTCACAGCTGAACATTAGGTCTTCTCGCCACAGTATCAACCATACTACTTGCTGTATGATTTTGTTGATAATACTTGAATGTTCACCTGTATGTTCGCCTTTCAACTACAATAATGTATTTACTCCAAATGATGTAGGGATTTCACACTGACGTTATAGCTGTTTAGTGACAAACATGGTTGATCACGTTTCCGAAATATACGATTCATTGAATGAATGTAAATGATTGGTTGATTGTAATGTATTATGTATATCATAAATTTTAGGCCCAAAAAGTTTCCTAACATAGAACCGAAGTGTACATCGAAGGAACAATTTAATATTACAAAAGTACAGGTGAGTCTGATCCAAAGTTCAGCTATTTTAAATATGATCTCTCTACCTCCTATTGATCACCTGTGTGAACCCGGTTGTCGACTATCTACTAAAATTGTCATGCAAACTACTGCGTTTGAATCAGTCACTGACTCGTAGTCATTGAGCTGACATCCAATTATTCTAAGCAGATAATGCTGAAGATGGATCGATTTTGGATCTCCGAGAGATCATCATAACGTGAGGGTAATAAGTTTGGAAGCTTACAATAGTGTAGGCCACAGAAATCATTTACAGATCAAAAATGCTAAAACCAGCCTGTTTGCATAACTGTTTTGTTGAAATCACTCACTGCAATTTTTCTATAAGTTCATTCTCTGATTTTATTTCAGAGTCTACAAGAAGATCTAGAAAAACTGTGGCCAAGTCTGAGTAACTACAGCGATCCAGTCTCATTTTGGTAAGATATCTAATAAAATTTCGTCAATCGAATATTTCTTTCGGCGACTACACAACGTTTGATATCGATTTGACGATATAGATTTACGACCATTTTCTCCATTATAACCGGTATTAAAATCACACACCGTAAATGCAAATATCAATAGGCAAATGAGGACGTTTGATAATTGCTTAGTTGAAGTGTGTTTGGAAGACGGAGGCGTTCAGTGATAATATTTTGGCTCGGAAAATGAACTGCACTTGGAAGTGTGTGTTGTTTATGGTGAAGAATGATCTGCAATCAGTAATCAATTATCGACGATATGAGTGCGACCACAGGGACAAACGTTTTCTCGCATCGCTTCCTCAAATTGAAGATGTTAGAAGCTACCATATTGTCGTTGCTATTTTCAATGTGTCGTCGTACAGATATCAATGGTGTACAGGTGTTCTGAGTATAATATCACACGAAAATTAATTTACAAATGATAATGCACTTTGCTCTGAACCTTCAACTTTCAGATGTTTCAAATTAGGGAACTTTCAACAAATAATGAAACCGCGATATTATTGAATTAAATGTTTTCAAATTTGTCCAAATTTAGGAAACATGAATTTAACAAACATGGTAAGTGCGTAAATGAGGATCCCCAAATAAAAGATCAGTACCATTACTTTAAATTTGGCATTGATCTGATGAAGAGTCTGCATCTACTAGAGTAAGTGACTAATGTTGTAAAGAATTTATGATTACATTTCTTTAAAAACTTTTAAAATCGTGTGCTTCAGTGTCGATTCGAAATGTAGTTGGCTTAATTGATCACTCTCACAACTCTGATCAACCCGTGAAACAAACTTATCATAATGACTATGAACAGATGTGTTGTGCCCCATTTGTGGAAACGAGGATGCCGTATTTTGACTGAATTTACTCATTTCAGTTGGTTAAGTTCATTAAATTGAGAAGAGCATATAATTTGACGTATCTATCAGTTGCAAGTGAATATTTGTCAAATAGTACCACCTCATCTCGTGTCTTTTTCCCATTTATCTTCTATTATTTTAGAAAGTTAAAAGAAAATGGGATCACACCAAGTGTTTCCGCACAATATGAAGTACGTTTAATCGGCAATTGATAAATAGCCTTAGAAAATAAATCAAATCTCTCGGTCACAATATCATGTATGCTCGATTATATAGAGGATGGGATCTCAGTCAGTACAAACATTGATCACATCTCTAATTATGCATTAGTGGAAACAATGTGAGCCAATTCCAAGGGAATATGTCATTGAATAATTAACCATGTCAACGTTCATTGTTAAATAACGAATTTCTATTGAACTTATAAGAGATATTCTTGCATAATCGTCTGACTTCAAGAAATAACTACTAACAAATAGTGTGACGGTGATAGAACATAGTAAACTCATGTGGTCATTGAAATCAACAAAACAAGGCTTTACGACTTCGATGGTCAACGGGCAGGAACAGTTATTTTGTTACTGCTCTAGGTAAACGACTATTAGTTTACGAGAAAAATTGCACTTGAGTATTTACACATCCGACGCGGTTAAGGTTCGTTAATTTGTTCATGTTATTATCAAAAATATTGAAAGCTTCCGCTTTTTACGCTAAGTTAACTACAAACCTCTCGCTGTAGTACTACTTTTCTTTATATGTAGAAAATAGGCTTTCGCGTCTGTCCGTTTATGTGTGCACCTACTTCCTCACGTTTGAAAATATCACTCTGTCACCTCAGTTGTGTCTAATATCTCCACGATTGCATTGACTAATAATTGTGGTATCGCTTCACATAATTCCTCATCTCTATTACTTTTGATTATTGTGACGAAATCATTTTCATCAGCATACTTCATTCACATATTAAATAAACCGATATTTTAACTTGCACAGACAAATTACAAAGTATATTCGAGTGTGTAATCGGTCATAGCTCTTTCTCTTTTCACATGTTTCAATTGTGTCTTCTTGACTTTATTCAAAATAGTTTCTGATATCACTTTAAATAATTCACCAACACTATTATATTTAATTATTATTGCGAAAGCATTGTAATTATTGTACACCTTTCACATATAAATAAACCGTTGAATTCATTTGTTCAGACAACCAAATTAAAGGATGTACTGAAGAAAGCATATGGTCATAATGCTTCTGTCCAGTGCGTCGATAAAAAAAAACAGGTAAGTACATCAATAATCAGTAGTCATTTTCATTTCAAAATAAACAAACGTGTTTGCTCATCGTACCATTCGAATTTTTACATTGTTGCGTAACAGAAGATGGTGTTTGAGTAAGATGTTAACAAGAATGTGGTTGGACAATAAGTGAGATTAATAGCAAATACTGAATTATATGAAGCGAAACGATTGATCAACGAATCTAAACATTTTCACAACCCCTAGCACAATCTTCAGAGACTCTTGACACCAGTCAAGCAATGAGTAGACAAGAAGAATTCAACAGTGGTTTTTGACGGAAATTTTTGGCCTCCTATTGAATATGGAGCAACATTACTCAACAGTGATTAGATATTCACGTCGTGTTGTTTGTTCATATTTTCCTAATTTTTTTCGGTACTTCAATTGATTAATCTCTGGTCGTGAAATATAGGCATCCTGTGAAGATCGTCTCGATATTGTCTTAATTCACAAGCGTTAAAAGCAAAGATTGATAGTGACCAGGAATGGATGCACACAACAGCAAGTGAATTCAAACTTCATCTCGTTGCAAAAACAGGTTGCTACCAGGATTCAGTATCTAAAGGGATAACGTGATGGCACTTGATGCAGAAACAACAGGGTTTGAGACCTGCGAAGAATATCAACTCCGAGAAGCAAGTACTTCCAGCTGAGGAGTCCCCAATTAGACGAATTGTGCATGCTGGGTTACACTGCTAGCCACTATTCTTCTTTGTTTATAATAATTAGATACCCCTAAAATCGAATGCAGAAATCCTAAAGACCTAACACGTTATATTTTGAATAACCATTCGTAAACAGTTCGCATTTACGAATTATGTGCAGAGTTTATTTGTAAACATACAATCGTTCTAATATATGGATTTTACCTACATAGTTTCTTTGAATTGATAGGCGTAGAGCTGATATTTTCTAAGCCCTAACGTCTTTTCATTTTTGTAGAAAGGAGTGCAACGCCTGGAAGAGGTTTGGCTGTGTTTGAATCCTAAACATAATTTCACTGACTGCCCACCAATAGGCCGTTGTTCCACTAATTTTACTTTTCCTCCATTTTCACAAATACCTTGTAATAGTTTAAAATAGGACGAAAAGTAAAAAGAATTAATCATGTTTACTGTTTCTGTTGTTTCATTTTTTGTGAACTATACATTTCAGGCTATATGTTGAGGGTAAATAAGTTGAAAGTTTGATAATGAATAATTACATGATAAACTGAATACACTCATTATGACAATAAATACGATATAAAGATTAGTTCAGCGAAGAGTTGTCTTTTCGGCGAATTCATTTTCAAAGCTGTACAATCGCAAATATATATACTTATTTTTACGGAATTATAATAATACTGATAATAAACTTCTGTTATACATGGTGAGAATGAGGTTAAATAAACAAGGGTATTGGGAAAAAATTTTTTATTATAAAACAGGGAAAGTTTAATAAAATATTGAAACAGAGATGAAATGTAATCGGAAAGATCGTGGAAACAAAAAGAAACCAGTTGGGGGTAGAAGATTTGAAGGGAAGATGGAAGCTGAAGCAGTTCGCTGTAAGAGAACATGAGTATGAAGAAAGAGAAAAAAAATTTAATACATTAAGACAATGGTAAAAGAAGAGGTTGTACCAGTCTCTTTTGTACACTTAATTCTGGATTTTCAAAATGTATGGCTGTTGCTTCGGCAATGCAAAGAAGATGCAGTCCAATTGTCTTATGAAGGCTTCCACTTACCTTGTAGATGACTTTGAACGTAGAGTCTGTCTTGATTGAGTGATCTGTGTTTACAAGGTGTTCGACTATAGAACTTTTTATTGAGCCATTGTCTCCTCTTCTTAGTCACTCCGGACAATGTTTTTGAATTCTTTAGTATAAAGTTCGCATCGAACTACCTATATACCTAGCTGCACAAGAGCAGGTAAATTGGTAAATACACATTGAGTTGGTCAGATGCGATGATTTATCTTTCAGGTTATTGATGAACAGTGATCGGCTGAAGAATAATATTTGCAATGTTGTTGTGATGAATGTTCGTTTTAAGAAGTCCGAAATTCTCCTCTTTAAGATATATGCGGTTCTATCACCTTTGAAGTCGATGATCATGTATAAGATTTTCTTTTCTTCTGTAATTGTTTGTGATTTTGGCATTTTCGGCTTCATGTTCTTATCAATGAATATAGAAGGATATCCGTTTTTCATAAGTATCTCTTTTAAAAGGCTCAATTCTTTATATACGAACTCGGGGCTGCAGATTCTTCATATTCTTGTGGCGAGAGTTATTATTAAGTTTCTTTTTCGGCTGATGGGAACCCAACTGTGGAAATTTAATAGTTGGCCATTCCACATGGGTTTCCTGTAGATAGCTCTTTTCAAAGTACCATCTTGTTTTCTTGTCATATCTAAATCATACTCATGTTCCCTTACAGCCATCTGCTTCACTTTCATATTCCCTTCAAATCTTTTGCCCCCAACCGGTTTGTTTTTAGTTTCACTATCTTTCGGATTAAATTTCATCTCTGTTTCAACATTTTATTTTATCATGCTGAGCCATCCTTACCCGATGAATACCTAAGCCATTAACTATCAAACGATTATTTACTTTCCTTGTTTTAATAAAGAATGAAAAATTTTTTTCTAATACCTTGGTTTATTGAACCTCACTGTCGCCATGTATAACAGAAGTTTATTATCAGTATTATTATAATTCCGTAAAAATAAGTATTTACATTCACGATTGTACAGCTTTGAAAATGAATTCGCCGGAAAGAGAACTCTTCGCTGAACTAATCTTTATTTCTTATTTAATTACACAATACTCAGAATGCACCCCGCAAACAGCGATTTATAGACCCCACAGCTTGTTCATATCTCATTGGAAGATGAAATAATTGCAGATATTACTCTATATAACGCATTTTTGTTTCGAATGAGTTTACATTATAACATCTGTAAATGGGTAGGACATTCGAAGTATTACGTATGATTTTCACATTGTGTATCTATCATACACTAACCCTATTCAGTCAACTTCATCATGATCATTTGTCTTCGAAAGTGTTCGAAATGTAGAATGAAATCGATCACAATGGATGGCTTCCACTCATGGACTGTACGACAAATGATTTACTAATAAAATAACAAACAGCAATATGTTTATTCAATATAGTTGGTGTATTTTTAGCTATTTTGACTGCAAAGCGTTATGACATCTGTTTGCTCGACACTCGCAGACAATAATTCGTTAATCAGTTAACTCTTCCAAAGCAGATGTTTTGAAGTACGTTGTCAAAGTTTTGTAATTAAAACCGACTTAAATTATGTATCTTCAGTCAAAACAAATATAATAAAGCTATTAATATCTGAAAAGGTCGTGAGATAACTAATACAAAGCGTTAACGAGTGACATAATGAATTCATTCATGAAAATTGACAAATCATCGATTTCTGAGGTATTCGAAAGTAAAGTTTTACTTCAGCAGCTCTGAATATGATTAACCCTTGTTACATTAATCTGTCAAATTATTAAATTGAGTACGTCATAACAGCACAAAGGCGGACTGACATATTTGATTGGAGATCTAGCACTGAGTTGTTCTTAACAATATATGTAACACGTGAAATGCTTTGGTGTTCGCTTGGAGATGCTACAACCATTTTACCACAGACTCATTGAAACTTGTGAAGTTTAAGTTGCTGACGTGACAGCAAATGTAAATAATATTCCCTCAATCTATAATACTTTATTTCAATAAAATCAGTGTTTCAAATGACGGATAATGTTCATATCATCTTTCTACTGTTCGCCTGATAAGATCAGTCGCTACTTGTGATTAATTTTTCCTGTAAGTATACACTGACAGTCGTATGAAATTTTGTATTCAAAATTATATAATAAATGGAAACAGACCATACATACTTCACTTGGTATAGTTTGGCTAGTATCTTCCCATTGAGGTTTAAGACTGCAATTGATCAGTTTGCTTAATCATTATAAACATGTCATGTTCATTATTAACTAACATTTAAGTATATTACACTGACGGTCTTTATTTAATTAATCAGATAAGGTTTGTTCAGTAATGTATTTTGTGTCACGTTTGACCAATAATAAAAGATTTTGCGTTGGATCCTCTGAAAATTTTGAAATTGTGTTAGTTCTTCTTTGATGCATTTCTCTTCTTTAAAGAGTCGGTTTACAATTATTCACGAAGGGTCAACAATCTTATATTCTACTCTCAGTTGATAAGCGGAGATTTTCGAGCGTTATTCATAACGTTTTCTGATTCTGCGCAAACGATTTTAAGTAATCATTGTACTCTAAAAATAATCGTAATTTTTAACAAAAAGAATCGTTGACAACTCGACAAAATGCTATGCAGTCTGATACACAAAATGAATTTAAATTGGTCTACGGGTGCATGTGATGAGCGCTTGATGTTAACGATGAAACACTTTCCCGTCCATACACATTGGCCTCTTACGCAATATCGATATATTAAGGCTCATTTTATTTATATGATCTTCAAACCCTACCTCCTTTCATTTTTGTAGAGTAAGATGCAGCATCTTCAAGAGGTACGACTACCCTGGAATTTAAGTCATCATTCCATTGATTGCCCGCTTCTTGCCAATTGTCCGAATAAGTTCACTTTCACTCCATTTCCAAATTGCGTAAACTTAAAGATGTCTAAAAATAAACGTAAACCATGTATGCAGTTTCTATAATTTAATTTTCGTTAAGTATACATTTTAGGCCATTTAGTGAGGACAATTACGTTGAATATTTAATTAAGAATAGTTACACAGTGTTCAGAATGCATCCTGCAAACAATCGTCGACAGATCCAACAACTGGTTCACATCTTATCGAAAAAAATTAAATGATGGCTATCATTGCTTTACAAGTTCGAATTATTGTTTCGAATGATCTTACATTAGAAAGTCGATCGATGAGTAGAACATTCGCAAGATTTTGTATTGTTTTCATCAAATATATTCACGATACCTCAACACTGTTCAGTCAACTTCATAATGATCATCTGACATCGAAAGTATTCGAATTGTAGAATGCATTGTATAGTAATGGATGTATTCGGTTCGTGCACACATACATGTCAGTTATAACGATATGACGAATGATTCACTAATTAAAAATGAAACCCAAATACCTCCACTCAACTGAGTTCCAATGTCTTTAATTATAATGACTGCAATGCCGTGTAACATCTGCTGTTTGATTGTTCACTCCTTATTCACAGACTGCTATCGGTAAAATAATGGTATCTTGAGATGCACATGTCGTGAAGTACATGGTCAAAGTTATTCAAAGATAGCGTGATCGTTCTGTAACTAGAAGTGATTTAAGTTCTGGAAAGCGTATGGCAAGTGTTATGAAATATATATTCATGGCTTTTCAAGTGAAGCACAATAAACGCACTTATTTATATTTCTGAATCTACAGTCTAAGTAAATGGACTAAAGTTATGATTGTATGAATGGGTCGTAGGATAACTAAACGTTATTGCTTCCCGTGCGTTAATGAGTGACATAATGAATTCATATATGAGAATTGACAAATCATCTTATTGTAATGTTTTCGTAAGGAAACGTTTGTTTAAACAGCGGTGCATATGGTAAACACGGAATTAGTTGATAGTGATTGTTGAGACGAATCCTGAAATATTTTCAATCATTATAGAGAGACAATCGTAATGGCTACTTATACTCACTAGATTATAAAACACTACGTATTATTGTAATCCATTGTTTGATTGGATGATTAATTGACAAGTCCTGTGTCGACGCTTGAATGTTTGCTTCTTTCCGTCACTTTATACTCAATCTAGTGTTTAAAAGCAGTCGAATAGGAGAAACTGATTCCTCGAACCCAACAGGTGAGGCGATCCTGAATAAACGTAAATCATATATAGATGTCTCATCGTACCAGTGTTTACGAGCTACCCACGTTTGAGAATCATGTCTCAGCATGAAGCGATGTTTTTTAAATGCAATAATTATTAGTGACATAAATCAAATAGTCATCAAAACGTTGGCCTCTATCAATCCAAATATTCTGTGATACATTTAATATTCCATGAACACAATTTTATATAAATGGTAATGAGGAGAATCAGCATCAGATATCATGTCCAGGATTTAAACAAGGAACGAACATTCAAAATCTCAATCAATGAAGCAATGATGATCCAGAAGTTCACACTTAGTTAACAACCGCTTCACATGCATTTTGTTTCACACTTACGTTAAATGGAAGTCTATTATTTGAATTTTTAATAGTGCGTAATCCCTATAATAAAATATAATAATGTAGAACGAACACTAATCTGATCGTCGAATCCCGTATAATTTATTTCTTTATCAGGAGGAACAGTGTGCTAAATGGGAAAATATGGCATCAGACTAGATCAACGTGAGCTTACTTCTTTTCGTATTAATATAGAGGGATATTTTGCTGAACTCGCCTTCGTGCGTTTCCACGGATGAATTAAGAATGTGGAACATTCAAGTGAACATCATCGTGTCACCTAGGGACTTCTGGTCATAGCACACCCAAAACCACCTGTTTCAGAGTCGTTCTTAAAGTCACGTGAATGTTTTCTAATTGGGAAAAATCAATATCTTATGGACAAGACTGCAATCATCATTATCATCTTCAACTTGAACTCTGCGTACAGAAATAATATTGGTCAGGCGTGTTTCCACTGTGAGTCAATCATCTTAATTTACTACTCGACCAAATATTTATCAGTTAAATTTCATAATAATTTAAGATGACTTCAACTTTAAGCACTTCCGACTTGGTTGAGTAAGAAACTTCGTGAAAAAGAATTCCACACACCGTATTTTCGCTATTTTATATACCTGTCCTTGTCTGTTGGTGAAATAAACATCTAGTTGACAAGTCGTTGAAGAATCGACCAGTTCATTGGATGAATCACATTCTTCATGCTGCTTGACTTCAGACTTTGTGCATTTTAGTCGTTAGTCACAGAAGGAGGAAATATAGATTCATATTACAAATCCATTTCGGACTTACCAGAAAAACAAAGCCTAAAACTGATGGTCAGTCAACACTATACTAAACAAAAATGCCTTATTTCTTATTATAATAATAATAATAATAATAATAATAATTTATTCTCAAATAACAATTTGTTACATGAGGCATGCCAGATTACAGGCAAGATCAAATTTTTACAAATGATACAATACCCACTGTAGTAAATTACTTAGTTGGGTTGATAATTGAAAAGATATGAATGTAGATGGTTTTAGTCAGTATCACCGTCGGCACGCTTCATGAAAGTTGCGTTGCGAATGTGCAACTGATGGTCAAGGATAGGTCCATTGAAGGTATGAGCTTCTAGAAATCGCAACCTTATGTCGCTTTGGAATATCCGAGGCTTTAAGGATGGTGCAGGATGAAGTCACCCGTTCCATATCTCAAGGGGGCTGAAAGAGGGAGCAAGAAAAAGAAAACACGAGAAGCGGAGTAGCCAATATTCTTGAAGGAATGTTAAAGGTATGATTACTCAGTCTTACTTTCTTTTATTAAGGTATTTGTTAAGCAAGAGCATTTTAATAGGTTAAAGAAAATAAGTGTAAACAAGGTATGAGTGGACATACAACTGACAAATGTAGGCGGCTCAGAAAGGAGCTGAAAGTACGAGATTATGTGTCGTCATAAAATATAGTGCTGAAAACAGTTATCATGATATACAATTGACTATCTTCCTTTTTTTACCGAAGCTGTTGAAGCCCTTTTCATCTTTTTTATATTATTATTATTATTTTTAAGTATCATAGGATCTTGAGTAGGCTTCGTATATTTTCGAATTGTCTAGTTTGCTTGTAATAGGATTACTGGGTAGGAAGTGAAACCAATTAAACGTTCGCAACACGATTTAAAGTGGTATTTTGCGTGATAAATCAGCATCAATACCATAAGTTCGTGACATCCCACTAAACCATAAGGAGCCGTAATTAAACAAAATGTTCTGCCCTACAGACATGGGTTGATTGAATTTATCTCCCCGCCATCATGTTTGCTGGTCATTCACGCCACCCTCCCACCTTTTGTGATGTTAGGCTCTCTTACGTTTGTGGTAAGTATGAATACTGCTTTAATCAAAGCTCATAGTTGGAATACACTGTCTCTACTAGGTCCATGTTACAAGCAAATCAGATAGTTAAAAAGTTTGTTTTATGGATTATATGTCCACATAGTATATCACACTGCTATGAAGATAACTAATGGTTTAAAGAAGTAAGGACTAAAAGCAAGTCGAAGGACATGAGAGGGTATAAAATTTTAGAAAGGAAAAACGATTTTAGGGTAAGAAAAATAAAACATTGAGAAACTCACAAGACTTTGTGGCCAAATTTTGAGCTTTGTATGATCGGCCTTAGTACATCAGCATCCATAAGATTAGTGAGTTATGTGTCTACTTGCAATAGAAAGAAAAGGCATTAATTTTATGAAGAATAATGTACATTTAACCTGTAGTGAGATTTGGGAACTGAAAGTGAGGGTTAGGAGCATAATGCCATGATTAATAAACAATGAATAATAGGAAAGGACAAGTCATATATTCTGTGATTTGGTTATATTCATATTAATAACAGTCGGGTTCGTTATATTCTTGTTCTGTCTATATACTAGGTGGTCCGTAATAAAGTGCCTCATTGGTGGGCGGAAGTTCAAGGAAATGTTGAAGCTCTTTATAGTCTAGAAATAGGGTTATTAGCTTTTTGAATCTGGTAAACGTATCACAGTTACGGATAGGCATTGGCAGCCTGTTCCACAATAAACTATACCGTACCGTAAAAAACTTTTGTTTTCGGTGTTTTTACAGTAAGTAGTGTATATGCGTTGCTTCTAAGTCTATAGGCTGGGTCGTGTGTCATAGTCGGACAGGATATTAGAAAGGAGAGCCCATGTATCGCATTGTAGAGAAATGTTATATTGTTCTTTAGTCTACGGTGCCATAAAGGTTCTAAAGATAGGTGCTTACATCTATCTGTGTAATCGAGATTCGAGTTACATCCTAGCGCGTGAAACGTCTTTCAACATCTTGAAGAAGTGATAGATTTGATAATGATACGTTTCAAAACTGTGGTCTTATAACAGATCATTTGAATCTGAATTTAAGTGATTATTAAAAATTAACTGTTCGCATTTATTCGTAAAATTCCATTGAGATAAGAATTAATAAAATGCATACGTGATGGAAATGTTGAACAAATTATAAAAAGCAGATGCTGAGACCCATAGAAACTCTGAAACAAAATTAATCTTCACTCCACTAGACAGCCTATTGGCCATCAGTACTGAGTAGGCAAGTCTATAGTGTGATGACATTTGAAGCAAGCGGTACTAGATTTGAGTCTGTGATACAAGTACATTCAGTTGTAAAGTTCTAAATTAAACGAAACGCTCGTTCTGGATTCTAAGGCTAGCCATCATGCATCTCTGCATATAACGTAAACTTGATTTCATTATTATGAAAACGCGATTATTTTTCTCCTTATTCCAGTACTACGATTACATTCATTCAAACCGATGTTAGGAGTGTTGATTCTCCTGACTGTACATTGCAGTTTGCATTGTCAGATTTATTCATCAACAAATCGTTGAGTGAATGATTTAATTTTGTCAAGTTACATGTGAAAATATTCCAGTCAATTAGAGATTTCCACAATTCAGATATTTCATAAGGATCAGCTTTGCACTTTATCGATCATGTTATTTGTCTATTATTTGCAGGTCACTGTGTTTCCTTGTGTCAACGCTTGTAATCATCCTACATGCAGAATACAGTGAAAATAAATTTGATTACTACATATTTTCTGTTACTTGGCCACCAACGTATTGTGAAGCTAAAAAAGTAATCGACGTTTCTTTTACTTGAAATATTGTCCCTTTTCGTGAACTTAAATCTATCGATTCACGTTTTACAGATGAATTTTATTGAGTAATATACAAATAAATCAAAGGTTTCTAATTTTTCGTTAGTGGACATGGATCACAGTCATTCGCTGATCGAGCACTGATTATCGTGATATTGATTCACAGGATGTGCTCAACTTGTAAGGGCATTAACTTATTTCACTGAACATGGAGATTACAACTGTTTATTATTTGCATTGAAATAGGACACTTCAACGAATCACTCACTTAGACTTTGGGAAATCGAACTTTATCCTGGTAGGTTACCACAAGTCGTTGCTCTGTATTCCAACTTCAATTAAACATCTGCTGCTAAATGGGGTGTTGAGTGATTCATATTTTAATTTTGAATCACTCCAACCGTTTTCATTCAAATTTATAATGACCATCTATATTGAAATTATGTACATTTGCTTAGTGTCATTTCAATAGTATTCATATTTGCTAGTGGATTGTTTTACAAAGAATTGTTTATTTAAAAATTCATAAAGTTTACAAATTACCGAACTTGATGTTTTTGAAAAAGAAAATCTGTTTTCATTATCATCACATTGAATAACTGCTTTTCAGCACGTGGCCAGAAAGTCCACGGATTCACAGAGTTGTTGTAACAAGATGATGAATATATCAGCTAAAGAATTAGTAATGCTGAACCCTTTCAATTCTGTCCTAGACATAGACTCGTTATACAAACATTCACGCTACTGACTGAAACAAACTCTATCGAATAGACTTAAGCACAGTTGAATTTATTATTGCTTTTTGCTTTTTTTCATACTTAACTTAAACGAAACTGGGCCTGATTGTTGTGGAAACGAAGAAACAATCAAGTCTGAGACAACTGATTGATATTTTACGAATGAATTATGTTCTGTATGGTTCTTAGATTTCATCAAGACGTCCTGTAATTTTATATTCAAATACATTGTACAAGTCTCCCACTTTATTCTCATTCAATTACTTTCGGTTGAACGCATTTGGTTACTCGTTCACTGGAGTTGTACCTCTCTGTGCACAACTTATCTCATCATTCAATCAACGTGTACGCGTTTAGGGAGACGTAACATAATCCAGATTTTATCATTAGCAATCAGGTGAAAATTTCCTGTCTAAATTAATGTATGATAAATTTCCATATATCATTAAAAAAGAATTCCATGGCTGAATTTATTGTTTTCTACTTTTAAGAATTGTGGAATTGAATGTATGAATTCAATTGAACAAACATGTATTTGGAATAACATTGAACTCATTCAACGAAATCTTGTAGAGAACGGTGAAGTAGTTCATCTAAAATAATTCAGCTTTTAGTCACTTTGCTAATCTGAATAAATTTCTTGTAACGAGAATACGCCTAACAAAGAAATTTATTCAGTAATGAGTTCAGTGAAAATTCGCAACATTTTATTTATAATATGAAATGAACCAAAATATAATATGAATATAGAACGTTTCTCAGAAGTATTCAGTATATATTTGTAATGACCTAATTAACTTTAAGGACATCTAGGATGCAGTTAGACGATCTAGACTTCGCAGATGATCTGGCACTTCTATCGCAAACGCAACAACAAATGCTTAAGAAGACGACCAGTGTTGCAGCAGCCTCAGCAGCAGTAGGTCACAATATACACAAAGGGAAAAGCAAAAGTCTCTTTTCTTTCATCTTAACCTTCCTTTTCGATTGATGATACATACTGATTATATCTATCGACATGAATAGCGCAAACCACGACAGTAATCAGAGTTACGCGAATATAACGCAAATTTTAATAAACATTAAAAATTCCCAATAATTCACGAGAAACACAAAGGGAAAAACAAGATTCTCTGATCCAACACAGCATCCACCAATCCGATCACAATTGATAGAGAAGATTTGGATGTAATAACTTTTGCATATTTGGTCAGCATCATTGATGAACACGGAGGACTTGGTGCAAATGTGAAGGCGAAGATCGGCGAAGAAAGTGCAGCATATTTACAACTGAAGAACATCTGGAACTGAAAACAACTGTCAACCAACAACAAGGTCAGGATTTTCCTTACAAATGTCAAAACAGTTCTACTGTATGGGGCGGAAACCTGGAGAACTACGAAAGCCAACATCCAGAAAATACAGATGTTTATTAACAGTTGTCTATGCAAAATACTTCGGATCCGTTGTCCGTACACTATTAGCAACAACCTACTGTGGGAGAGAACAAACCAGATCCCAGTGGACGAAGAAATCAGGAAGAAGCGCTGGAAGTGGATAGGACACGCATTGAGGAAAACAACCAACTGCGTCACAAGATAAGCCTTCACATGGAATCCTCAAGGCCAAAAGAAAAGAGGAAGACCAAAGAACACATTACGCCGAGAAATGGAAATAGATATGAGAAAATTGAACAAGAAGTGGATGGTACTAGAAAAGAAGGCCCAGGACAGAGTGGGTTGAAGAACGCTGGTCTGTGGCCTGTGCTCCACTGGGAGTAGCAGACGTAAGTAAGTAAGTAAATCTAAGAAACATTTTATGATATTGTTTGAAGATTGTGTATTTAGTTAATTCTACTAGCTGTTAATTCGGATTTTATGTCACACTCATCATGACCACGGAGTATTCTGAAATATCCATTCCCACCCCAATTTTCATTCCGAGAATTCGTGATCAACAAAAAAGGAGTCTTCTTTTCCACATCCCATCCGATTAGACATATGGCGCGCCCACCAACTGGCTCCCCAGTAATATGTTCATAGATCCCAGATTTGTAATTTAGAAAATCTTCATAAACGGTGAAGCTCGCTTCTATTGGTCCAAACTCCATGATTTCTTTTTGAATAGACAATTCATTATCAGCAACATTGAGGGATAATGTACCTAACAGATGAATAAAACAATAATGAAAATGAAACTGTTATCGGTTATAATGAAGAAGTAAATGGAATTTTCATGGCAATGTAAAATAGAGGTAAACACAATGTATGAAGTATACTCCATAGAAAGATAAAGACAACATGATTGATGTGAAACTATTTTGCACTGATACTCATTCAATGGAGGGCTATCAAAATTAATTTCAAAAATGAATATCTGACATGAAGAAGCACAAATTTCAATCAATTGTTTGGTAATAAATTTTTGTATCTTTGAGTTCAATAGTTATTTAATCAAACCGGGTCCAAGCACAGAAGGAAATGAGGAAAGGACTTTGAAATTGGATAGGACACACATTTAGGAAATCTTCACACTGCACCGTAAAGCAAGACCTAACCTTAAATCGCGAAGTGAAAATGTAAAAGGGGAAGGCCAAAAACACATTGGGTTGGGAATCGGAAGCAGACATGGAAAGGATAAATAGCAACCAGAAATAACTGTGGAGGTTTGCCTAGGGCATGTTTAGATGAAGAATGTTGTAGAACGGCATACGCTCCACGACGGGAGGCTAACGAGTGTAAGTCAGTCATTCTGCTGCAACGTAGGACCAGGCACATATATGCATCGTTCCGAGTTGTCGTACAGCATTACCGCAGCAAGATGCAGACCAGATTCATAGGAGTATTTAAGTCACTTGTGGTAATATATAAAAGAAGGATTGCATATAAGGATATAGCACAGGAAGAAAGATGTAGTACGTGGAAAGAAAGATATGAAGAAATTATACTCTCTTGGTTCAAGGGAAGATAGAGAGTGTATACACCTATGCCATTGTGATCGAATCTGATTCATGTCACCAAGAGTCTTCAAACATTGGTTACGATAGTCACGCGGACCCCAACCAAGTGGTCTTCATTTTCCAACATGGCACAGACTAGAAGTCAGTAACATCAAGCACTGATGCCACGTTTTGGTTTGCCCGTCCCTAAACGTTCTTCCAACTATCCCCAACACCGGTTGGCATTACAAGCCGTGGTAATTGGTGCTCAGGCATACGTAACATGTGGACCAACCATCTCAGTCGACGAATATTCATAACCTCATTCACTGATTTACCATCAATCCTTAATACCCTGCCTCTAACCTCACTATTACTTACCCGGTAATTCCAGCAGATGCGAACAATATTTCTAAGGTACCTGTGGTCAAAATAATATTAGTCCACGATTACCTTTGACTATTGTTGGCCATGTTTCTCAGTCGGGGAGTAAAACAGAACGAACTGTCACGCAGTATCCGTACTGAGATTTCATCAGACAACAACCATTTGCCATAAGCTCTGACTCGACAACTAGTATTCGAGCAAAGAGCCTTCACAAGTTTTATGTACTTCTGAGGTACGCCTTTCAATGACAGACACTTCCACAGAATCTCGCGATCTACGAGGTCAGATGCTGCTTTTAACTCAAGAAACACCAACATTGTCGGACGCTGATAATTACGCCTGTATTCTAGAACCTGATGAATGGTGAACATGTGGTCGATGCAGCCAGGACCAGGTCTGAAGCCAGCTTGGCTCTCTCGTGTTTGCAGTTCACGAGTTTTGGTTGAGTGTCCGATAATTATCGAGGCTAGTATTTTAGATGTTATATTGGTTAAGCGAATGCATCTATGGCTGCGACAATTTGATTTTCACTCTCTTATATAACACAGATTCGTTCAGCGAATACTTCACTTTTCGTCGCATTCATTTTCAAAGCTGTAAAATCGCGAATATATATACATATTTTCACAGGATGATAATATTACTGAAAAAAACTTCCGTTAGACATGTTGACAGTGAGGTTAAATAAACAAAGTTGCTAAAAAATTTCTTTTAAAAAGAAGTGTAGTTTAATAATCATTTGATTGTTAATGGCTTAAGTGTCCATCAAAAGATAGATAGGGGAAAGTATAGCTCAGCATGATAAGATAAGTGTTGAAATTAGGATTAAATGTAATGTTATATATTGGGACAATAAGTGATTGTGACCAGTCAGATGGGATTACGTTCAACTCTCAGATTTTAGTTAAAATATTAGTCAACCTAATCGCTAAAATTGGACCACTATCCTTAAAGACCTCTGAAGCCAATGCATCTGAACCAGCTGCCTTTCGTCGTTTCAGATTAACTATAGCCTTTTGAACTTCTGCTAGAGTTAGGGGACCTACTTCAATGTTCCATTCACACTGTCTAGGAATGAAGGGTAGTCATAGAGTAGCTAAAAGCCAGCTGAACTGTCCTCTAAAATATTCCTCCCATCGTTCTAAACGTCTGGACTGGGTGCAGATGAGAGTGTCGTCTTTTTCCGAAATAGTTTGATTTACACTTGACTTAGTAATTCCAGCTTCTTTTATTAGTCTGTAAAGCTGACTTGTGTTTTCTATGACCGCCTTTTCCATCTCTTGTGCTTTTGTAGCTCACCACTGCTCACAATCGTTCCTTGGACTTTTGCTTAACCTAGCTCTGATTTGTTTACGGTCTTCATCATGTTCAGAACCTGATGGGATGCGTTTGCGAGAATCCATCATTGCAATAGACCTTGAAGAAATCCTTTGGTTTTTTGCAACAAATGGTTTAAGTGACTAATAGGTTTCACTGCTGTTTCCACGGGTGTTTGTGTATCTTTCTAAGCGAAATCTGGGTTAGCCTTGTTTTCAGAATTACCTAAGTGTGACCTCAATTGTTCCTGGAACCTACCTTTGATTTTCTCGTTAATCGATTCAGTTATAATGGGTCTTTTTAGTGTGTTTTTCTTGAGTCCAGTGAGGCACAAGCAGATTCGTGCCCGTATTAAAGCATGGTCGGAGTTCAAGCAGTTACTCCAGAATGAGCGACAATCTTTCACCGACCCTATCCAACGATCAGTGAAATAACACGATGTTCTCACATTCCTCTGGAGTACGTAAACCGGAAGGCAAGGCATTGCAATATAGTTGGTGTCAGTCCATGAAAAAATCCTTGATCTCGATTTTTAAAACCAACTTAAAGCTACAGTTTAACTCTTCTAGCATAACCCTAACTCTTTAATGTATAACTGATGTCATTCGGTGAAGAAAACCCAATAGAACCTCAACTCACAATTGTAGAGTTTTCATACTTTTAATTATAGAAATTGATCTTATCTAGACAATTGAGAAATAATAGACAGCTGCATTTTTCTGGCATGAGGCTAGTCAGGATTAAGCATTTCTAACTTCAACAGTGGAGCTGCAATCCAGGATGTTCAGTTACACATGCGAACAGGTCCCAATATGCTAGAAGGGGTCAAAACCATCCTGCGATAACCATGGAGATATTAGTTTGATTAATATAGCATATAAAATACTAGCCTCAAAAATTATCGGACGCCTAACAAAGACACGTGAACTGCAAACACGAGAAAATCAGGCTGATTTAAGACCTGATCGTGGCTGCATCGACCACTGTTAGGGGTTTAACAACTGGGCAGTTCTTCTTGACTGGCTGATCAGTCAACCAAGGTCGTCAGTATGTATTAATTTTCTAATCAGGACACATGTATGTACACAGCATTGTGTATAAATCGATAGACATACGCCGTGAGATTTTTGAAGCACAGGTTGTGAAATGAAGTCTAGTTTAAACATAACATTGACAGTATAAAAAAGTAAACTGACGAGGCCCCCAAATGCCCTGGTATGGCCGAGAGTGGGGTGAGCCCGCCCTCCCTCTCAAATTGCTCTCACACGGCCACGCGTATACAGCCTTTGCCAGGGACGGCCTACTCACTGCCTTCTCGTGGCAGAGTTGTTGTTTACAAAAATGAGAGGATGAAAAGTGAATGTCCGACGCTTTAACCGGATCTCAAACCAATGGTGCACATGGGCGACAGTATCCTGAAAGAACAAATGGCGTATGAACCAATCGTTGGTCAGCGGCTACCATGGGAATGCATCTCCTCACGATGCCCCACTGCCTTGTGGGTCAGACCTTTAGGTCAAAGGCTCGAGGTGTGGTCCCCTAAGAAAACCACCTGCTTCGGTCTGGGCACCCGGGCAGTGTCACAGCCCACTCACACACAAATATGGTGTGGCGCATATATATTTGGTGCCCTCTTGTACCAATATTTATGTGTTGAAATAAATAAATAAATAGATAAAACTATCCAACGATGAATGATGGCAATGCGGTTTATTTTAGTCCACCATTGGTTTGGTGCAGAAAGTCGCCATGTTAGACGATGTCTTCCTTATGCGTAAAATTTGTGTTCGCTAAAAAAACTATTGTCTGAGCAAGAGAAGCAGCAGATGATCACCATTATCTGTTTGCTGTGCCATGATACTAAAATGCCCACCTAAATGCCTTTGTGTTTGGTTTAAGCTACATATCTGTGCATTAAATTCACCTGCTACGACTACTATGTCTGAACATTTAGCTTTCTGAAGAAGTACAGACAACTTTTTGTAAGATTCATCTTTGACTTCATCCGAACTACAGTCAGTGGGAGCGAAGGTAGAAACGACAAAAAGGTGACGAAGTGTCTCCCCATCCTTCCTGGTTCCTAAGGAGCCGTTTAGCAGAACAACACATAGAAGACTGTTATTGAGGATTCACTCTGACAGTGCTTTTTCCATCCTCATGCCTAATGCTATGCCACTCCACGAAAACTGGCCATTGTGTCACCAGATACACAGAGGGTGTGTCTCGTCGGCTTACAGTTTCGTCCAGGTGAGGTCAACTGAATGACCACACTGTGATCCTGCATGCGTGTTTCGGAGACACCATACATCAATGGTACGAGGATCTAGGGTTTTAGACAAGGAGGCGTGCTGACCGATTCGGCATAGTGTGCGTGCGTCGAACGCCCTAATGTGAAGTTTGGAGTGAGGTTTCAGTAGACCTGCGGTAGGATCGTTGGCTATGGTGACACTTGGGGAGGAAGCTGAAAGAGGAATCTCAGTGTTGAAATTCGATGCAAGAAGAATAATAGGAATTGAAGAGCGAGGTTGGTTGTGAATACACTGGTCTTGAGTGCAGTTAGAGGTATGAGAGCGGTTATCACTTCCTAGTTGCCCACACCGTGAAAAAGCTCTTCTGGAGGTACCGGAAGAGGAAATTTGCTTAGAGGTGGTCTCAGTGACCTGAGAGCGTGACCACAGTGCCCAAGGGACAACTGTCTGAGGTCGGTCACACACGACTTTTCAACGAGTAATTTTTGTGTTAGCTCCGTACTTGTTGAGACCTTACCACCGAAGACGGATATTCGTGAGATAAGGTGAGGTGCGCAGTTTTGTGGTCGACGTTTTCTAACCCCACTTCTCCTTGTGGGAAGGCAGCGTCGCTGTCATGATGGTTGTCTGAAGGAAACACTTTACTGCTGTCACACCTTTATATAATCAGCAGTACTAATTCGCCCTCGGACTTTGAGTTTGTTGCTTTTAGTCTCACCGCTCTTCAACCAAACTATCTGGCATGGTAGGATCTTGAAAAACGATTGTTTCATCAAGTCAATGACTTTATATGAACGTAGCTTTAGAATGAAGCTGTTTTCGTTATAGTTGATTGACTTATGAGTTCCACCACGTCAGCTCCAGCTTTCATTGGTGACAGTTAATATTTTAGTTCCAGAAACATTCCTCGATTCTCAGAATGTTTACAAGAAAACAGACTTATTTACAGGTAATTCCAAGTAAAAATGTTCCTCAGATTATTGTTGATTACATTTCTTTTATCACTGCTCGAAATATGATTTCTATTCTCTTTGATCAAACAGTCAGAATGTTGATGAATAAACGTATTCATTTTATGTAAACTAGGGTTACGTTGCCTGTTTCTTAATCTAATTTTGAGTGGAAAGTGTTCATGTGAAATTGGGATATAGAAGCCCTTTTGTTGATCAATCTGTCTTAGTGACAAGTCAATGTTTCCATAATGAATTGTTACCATTGTCAAAAACATTACTTACCTCGATGCTTAACTTGGGTGTATGGGGTTTTATAATTTCTTTGACAAGTCTGTTTACTACGAGTAGCCTTGTAGATTTTTTCACCACCATGAAGGAGACTTCTCTTTGACATGATGCTCACACTTTGGGAATGGATATGGTTGATAGCCTGTGTGATTCTCTTCCGAACTTCCAGTAACAATACCTTTCTCCACCCAATAAATTCAAGCAGGATCGAGGAACCCACTATCACAACCAAATCCACAACCTTTGCAGCAGCTCACAAGATTCACTGCACTTATTTCCACAGGTTGTCTGCTACGTGACTGTATGCAGGTTTCATCACTCATTGCTTGGAAAGCACCGAAAGCCTGAAAAAAGCAATCATAACACCAAAACTTTCTAATTTTCATAGCGTATTTACGTGGAATGACTGGTCAAAATCTACCAGCCACCTGAGTTCAATATGATCTGTGTCGTTAGTTCTTTTAGTCACCGGACATATGTTCACAGATGTGATACTCAACATTGACCTAGGTGCTGTCATACAGCATTCAAAGAAACGATTCCTTTAGATAATCTGGAACTTATACTGTCCGACGTTTCGGATTTAGATTAGTTCCGCTTTCAACTGTAAGTTGTTGTATTGAACCCGAAAGCATTAAATCAAATCAGTATTGTGGTGATGGCGTACGAAAGGATTTATCTTGTCATTTAAAACAATATAGAAATGAATTCGAGCTACTAAAACTAGGTTCAGTTTTCAAAGTAGAAACATTTGAGTGATTATACAATCTCTTCATTGAAGTCTCGTTTCGTACACAACGAAATTGCTTCTCAAAACAAGTGACCTACTCTAATTCGATCGATAAAACAACGGATCATACACAGATACAACATTTACAACTTTAAAATAATGATATTTAGAACATTATTACAAAAAAAAGAACCTACATGTTGATTGATACATGAGTTGATGTCATCTGACAACGGTTCAAATCTTTCGTTGTTTGTTAAAATGTGAGCATCGAGAAGAGTTACCAATGAAGCGATACACAACACAGACGTAAGCATATCCAAAGAACTCTTGTGAATGTTCTCCTTCGAATACAGCAATTATCATATAACCATTGACTTATATATGTTAAGCTGATATAATGGAAATTGAGTTGCAATTGTGTGATAATCTCAGATTCATTATTTATTATTTATCATCAAACGAAGGTGAAATGCTTGAAGACAGAGGTTTAAGAATATCAAAGAAAAAAGAACGAGAACAGAGAATGATTGGTGTGGAGAAGCAATGAAGTCCAAGACAATTGAGTGATATTTGGAAATGAAATATTTACAAAGACGTTCTGTAATTCTATATTCAAGTACATGACTTTTTCCCCACTTGTTTGTTTTCGTGTACTATACCATACTTGCATGTCATGTGTTGTGATTGTAGTTGCACCACATCACAGCAAAAATACATTTTCCGAAAACAATATTATGAAAATCGGCCTCAATAAATGTTATGTAACTATATTATTATGAGACGAGACTACCAATCACTGAATGCCCAATCCTGCCCGGTTTTCTATACGTCGTTCTAGCTAGGCTGCAACATAGTTTCAAATCCGAAAAACGATTCTAAAACATCACGTTGTGAATCGGTGCTTAGCTACTAACTTAAGACAAAATTGCGATCAAAATATACCATAAATTTTACTGAAATGGAACGAAATTGGGATTAAAATTTAATACACATTTATTGAAAATGAACAAAAATGGAATTTTACAAAATGTAGTTGATTTCTTTCCGCTAGTACATCGAACTAATCGTTTACAAATGAAAGAAAAAACATGGAGATGTAATGTTATATCCTGATAGTCACTTGCCTGTGAAATGAGGTGATGTTTAAATCCCCTTGGTACTGTCTTCTACAATATTCCGACTGATCAGTCTTTAAATCAGTTTTAAACGTTAATGGAACGATTTAAATAAACAATACCAAGTGATTCTAAATCTGTTCAGTTCAGACGGAACATATTATTAATATCAACTTGTAATTTTTAATACATTTCTACATATTCAGTTTCACATGTGGCCAGTTTTCAGATTCTTTGAACAATGGAAGAGATCGTAGTTATCATTACCAAGGTTTGATTTGATAATTTCGAATAAATTGAGCATTGGGTTGATTGTTATAGATAAAAATAATATATTTGTAATATCCCAATGAGTAGAAAATGAGATTTTCTGACGTTTCGTGACTTAGTGTAAGTCACTTCTTCAGAGAATAAATAACCAAATTAAAAATTAATCAAATATTATTCTTGTATTGTTCCGTTGTACTATTTAAACTTGGATTGACTTTTAATTTGGTTATTTATTCTCTGAAGAAGTGACTTACGCTAAGTCACGAAACGTCAGAAAATCTAATTTTCCACTCACTGGGCTATTACAAATATTCACAGATTGAAATCATGAGTCAGTTGAAGCCGTTACCAGTGGAGTACATTCAGGTCTGTTGTGAGATATCAGCTCACTGAAGACAATGGTATATGGTGGCGCAACTTCGTGGATTGGTTGAAGTTAGACATTAACACCGTTGGATGCCGGCTCAGTGGTCTAATGGTTAAGTGCTCGCGCGCGAAGCCAGTAGGTCCTGGGTTCGAGCCCCGCGTGGTGCGGGATCGTGGATGCGCACTGCTGAGGAGTCCCATACTAGGACGAGACGGCCGTCCAGTGCTTCCAGGTTTTCAATGGTGGTCTAGCTTCAACTGACTCATGATTTAAATCTGTGAAAATTTCTAAAAATCTCCACAAACCCCTTCTGATAATAATCATCTGCTCACTAGTGACTGACTTCAAGAGATACTCCTGGAGTTCTAGTGGGAAGCCGTTACCAGTGGAGTTCAACCAGGTCTGTTGTGAGATATCAGCTCACTGAAGACAATGGTATATGGTGGCGCAACTTCGTGGATTGGTTGAAGTTAGACATTAACACCGTTGGATGCCGGCTCAGTGGTCTAATGGTTAAGTGCTCGCGCGCGAAGCCAGTAGGTCCTGGGTTCGAGCCCCGCGTGGTGCGGGATGGTGGATGCGCACTGCTGAGGAGTCTCATACTAGGACGAAACGGCTGTCCAGTGCTTCCAGGTTTTCAATGGTGGTCTATCTTCAACTGACTCATGATTTTAATCTGTGAAAATTTCTAAAAATCTCCACAAACCCCTTCTGATATTACAAATATATTATTTTTATTTATAATGGAAGAGATCGTTTAAAGGATTGAGTAGAATGTGCTTCATAGTAACCAGGAAAATAAAAAACAAATATCTGATGAAGAATCAGATACAAGGAAGATATAATCAAAATGAAGAGGCAGACAATAATTGGTTAAAGGTTAACAATATCCAATCCATATCTATGTTGATAGTACAAGCTGTTGGTCGTATGTAGAGAAAATGAAATACCTCACTTCTATCTGGAGTTTTGGTTGTTGATGTTGTTCTAAAGAATAGTAAAATCCCAACAATCAAACCATCCATCTCACAGAATAAAACTACTCAAATGAGTGATTCATTTTTTTCAAACGATAAAAAATTAAGAAAAAAAGGACAGTGAAAATGAATCATGAGTTTCTTAAAGCATATACACTGTCTCTAATCTCATAGTGATTGCAATGTTATACAAACCATGGGATAAATTATGTGAAGTTAATTTCAAATGATATTACAACTCATGTTTCTGCATTGCTCATGGCTGCTGACTGATATTTTTGTAACTAGTTCATTTCCAATGACAAATGAGCACAGCTCTACTCAATTAACTGTGGTCATTGTAAAATTCTCATTTACTATTCATCCCACACTAATTAAATCTAACAATTTCGTCTATTTGCACGGAAGCTCAACCTGTTTAACAATGAATAGTTTAAAAATCGAAGTCAATGTTTCTTCAAATAGCAAATTTTATTCATTTTATCCACTAGTTCAAATATCAGTTTGCTCTGAAACAGACATTAAAAGAAAGAATATCACTTCGTAATAGACAGGAATGCATTGCCTAGAACATAGTTCGATGGATAATCCTGATGGGCGGTTCATACTCCTCCAGAGTGGTAACATGCATAAGTAATTACCTTGGTATAAATTACCAATGATCAGTGACAAAAATGAATCAAGCATTTGATCAACAGATCAAAGATAATCTAAAATTGTAACGGTAAATTTGCAAAAGAAAAATGATATTTTGTTCAAATAGAAAAGAAAGGGAAATGATAATAGATGAAACCCAATCTTCACATGAACAACGATCATTGTAGATGCAAAGTGCGAAACAGTTTTTTTTCAAATAGTCAAAATTGAAAAATAACAATTTTAAAACAATGGCCATCTGATAGTTAAATTAGTACGTCGGTGATAAATGATTGGTCTGATTGTGACGATGATGGTGGCAACTGAATGTCATTTAATGATCAATCATTTCGGGGGGGGGGTTTGTGCAATAGTCATGATATGAAATATAAATCGAAATAAAATATTTGGTTAACAGGCAGAAAAGCTCTACTCAAGGTAAGGAGAGCTATCCCAGGATAAGTGGGAAAACAGTTTAAATGCGAATAATAAGCCTGACTGTATATTGAAATGTGAATTCAATCATCAATACGAATGAAATGAACAACGATGAAAAATGCAGTGTGGTAATGCGTAATGAAGGTACATGTGTATAAAAACAACAGCTAACTACCATTTTGTTTCCGGAACCAGTGAATTTTATGGTGACGTATATTCAGTGATTTTGGTAAAGACAAAATAAAAACCGCATTTTCTCTCCAATTTGTCACACCTTATATGTAAACACATTTTTATTCAATATCTGTAGTTTTCTGTATCACTTGTTAAAAACGATGATAATTGTTTCGATGATTAATATACGAATTTACTACCACGCGTTTGAAATATAAAACGCTATCTAAGCCGTTCGTTCTTCTGCTTTGTTGGCCACGGCTGATTGAAGACTACAATAGTGTTATAATATCTTTTTAGGCCTTCTGACACTAGGTTGAACTTTTGGCACGGATTATTACTATATAATGCTATTGTACTCTGTCTTTCTCATTACGCCGTTGGTGAAATCACTTGCAGAGGAACGTTCATCAATCAAGTGAACTCAATTTGTGGTTGTTATCTCACGAGGCAGCTTACGTGTAACATTCATTCCATAATATCTGTTATTATCCGTTTGTTTAATACACCATTTTTATCCTAACTGTATTTTGTTACGCTTGGTTTTACTCACAGACAGACACCTAGGGTTTTTACTGTTAACTCTCTTGGTATATTATTATTAACCTAGTGTATCGATATATCTCATATACGCTTCATTTGCTGGGAACCACCTCAAAGATATCCAGATGCTTACAGATTTAAAAAATGCGTTTACTTCTTAGATTTGCTCGTCAATTCTCATTTTCACTCTGTCGCTTGGTGGTATCGTGAAAAGTATTGTTCATTTTCATCGCCATTGTGAAGCCAATGTCAATTTTGATGCTTGAATTTAGCTTTAGAAGGATCTATTTAACTCTGATTTTGCATTTTAAAAAGATCAAATACAGGTATAGATGCTACTTCGTAAATCGAAACAAAGTGAGCTATTCAGACGCTGATATTTGCTGTTGCTACAGTACTCACATAAACGCTTGTTTGTTCAAACTGTCCAGTCATTAGTTCAACAGTTTTTAAATAAATAATCATTTTTAAACGTACGTTATCTGTGTTGGAAGCTGATGAATGCGGACGCTGAATTACTTACTCTTGTGACCATCTCAAACCGTGAAGTTGAAGGTTTCTAGCCGAAGGCTTTCGCAGAAGATCAGCTTGTAATCCTGGTCCTCATCATCAGCATACAGTCACAGACGTTTAGTTTCATGAAAACATGAATACTTTTTCGTTTTGACCACGAACGAAAAGCAGCTGAGTCATATTGCTAAACAATTTTAACGTCTAATCGCGAAATTTTATGTTCAAACGAAATCGTTGCAGGACCCACAAATTCATATTCGTGAAATGGATTCCGTTAAAATTTAGAAACCAACTCGAACATAACGTCGGTTTAAAAGGGTCAGCAGGCCTACATGTAAACTCTGCACTAATGCATTGTCAACGTCAGAGATTTAATCCGCATACGAAGAGGTCTCAATCATTAACAGTGCAACAAGCTAAGTTAATAACAGTTGTCTGTCTATTTTTTTGAAGAGTGACATGAAGCAATATTACTGTTGTCGAGATTCATCATGTGTCGTTGACAAATGCTTGGTGAATAAAGAGTGTGTTTGTGTAGACATTTTTATGACTGAAAGTTCTGAAACGGTTTCCCACTGGTCATCCAGTAGCAAGAAGAATGAAACACATAGCCCAAAGCTGTAAATGTTGGCCGTATTACCGCAGAGAATGCACGTATGCCGATGAAAGACTGACTGATTACAGTCCTGAACAACAATGGAAAGATTCAAGTAAGCAATATCAAGTGAATTTAAACTACACTCCAATGTTCAAACAGGTGGTTATCAGGACTTATTAGCTAAGTGTATAACGTGATGGCATTTGATGCGAAAGAAACAAGGTTCAAGTCCTGGAATAAACATCAGCTCTGGAATGCAAGTATTTCCAGCTTATAAGTCACAAATAGGGCACAATGTAAGTCGTCGATTCTACTATCAATCTTTGTATGTATAAATGTTACATTAACGAAAGAGGGAACAAAACTGTGATGAGTTCATTTTGTAATGCAATATTCGATAACTGTGTTAGTTCTAATCAAAGTTATAAAAAGCCGAAAGTGTCCGAAAGAAAGGTTTTCAACCATGTGACGATATTTAGGAAGAAATCCAATTTTAATTTAAAATCCGAGTATTGATGTTATGTATACCTATGGCTTCTGGTGTTTGCTATATATTACTACCATATGGTATATTCAGTAGAAATACAGGATTGACGTGTTGAGAATAAAAGTAAAAGGAATGTTCCCGCCGCCGGAAGTAGCTCTGTAGTAAGTGGTCTAGCATAACTTACAAACAAATACATGCATTATTCATCCGGCAGAACATGATGTAAACCTTCTCAGCAAATATATTAGAGCATCTATCCAATAAATGATCTCAATATCGGGTAATTTTGGTTGAGCTTATTAATTAACTTACTTAAAATACAGTGTTGTTTGAATGGTATTAATTCATCTTTTTCTTTGTACTGTTATCATCATTAGATCACATGATAGACTCTAACTGAATTGTTCATCGCTTAAATATCAATCGAATATTCATTCGCTTCCTCATTCATATGTGGACTCAAGACCTTGCCTTGCTGTGATCTTATGCGATTTTACAATAACATTTTGGCATTTTCTCGCACACAATCATTCGCCCCTCAACCTCAAATTCCATTGGTGCGCTCACAGCTTTGTAACCTGCATTATCCGCTAAAAACTGTAGTTGCAGCTGCTCATTGACCTCTGATTTCAAACACCGTTGAGATTAATATAATAACGATTATCGAGGTGATCGATGAACGAATGATAATCACTATAATATGTAGAATACTTAGTAACACTACCAGCATTTAATTATGTGCACACTGTTGACCTAGAGATTACATTTATTGCATCCAGTAAATTCACAGGCGTATCGCTCAATGTTAAAACTATATGTGAAGCTATAAAATGACGTACAACTGCAACACCTATATGAACCGTCGGTATCACCCTCATGTTCATTAGTAATGTGGCGATGATACATCAAGTATATTTCTTGATGTATGCGCTATATCATCAGATCAGGCGTGCATCCGAATAACTGGATGAACGGCTACATTACCACACAGTATGACACCAATGACCGAAGTGACGCCACCAACTACAGGTCAATAAATATAATTTCACTAATCCAATGACACATGGAGGTTGTAATATACGGTATCTCAGGTTGTTTGTCAACTCAACACCTCATTCCTAAACCACAACATGGTTTTTTACAAGGTAGTCGCCCAAAGTCGTGTGGCATATTCAAGCCATTTGGTGATGTATCACACAGTATACCATATCACAAACTAAATGGAATACACGGCCTTTACTTTGCCTGCCTTACTCATTCTTGGATGATCGTTAGCAAATTCGAATGCATAAGCGCTTAAAAAATTAACTAGTGCGGTTATTCAGGAGAATGTACCAAAACCTCTTATATTCGTAATATACGTGCACACCATATGTGTCTGAAGTAAATTATAAAAGACAATTGTATTCTGATGACCTGAAGAAAACGTACTAGGCCACAAAGATTAAATATATGACACTCGTAATTTGTACAGCAGGAGTACAACGAGACTGATGTATCTTGCAGCCGACGGGTTTAAGATGTCTAGCAAGCAGCTTCGGATAACGTCAATTCATGAAAACTCACGAAGGCGAGTTCATAATTAGATCATTCTGCAATAATATGAAAACTCGTAATCTAAAATTGATTGTCATTAACCGCATTGTTTTTCCCGACGAACAAGTAAATATTTGAGCATCACTACACGTTGACATTCAACGATCACATGAGTATTCGTGCCATATTACTATATTTTATTATCGCGATTTGGAGCTATTATGAATTCAAACAATAGTCTTACATTCAACGTAAGTGTGAAACAATGTACATGTTAGTCGGTGGTAACAAAGCGTGAGTGTTTGGATCGGCATTGTTTTATTGATTATGCTCTTGAGAGTTTGTCTCTTACTCAATCGCTAGACATCCGACCAAGATTTAATCTAATTTAGATTCTGTAGCAGATCAAAAACTGGTTTCGTTCAAACACCTTCACTATGTACGTTGTTGAGTACTTTCAGCATTCTGAATATTATCCACACGGTGATGTGTATGAGTCTTTCAGCGGACAGGTTTGAAAGGTCTAGCCAGCAGCTTCGGATATCAGTCAACTACTTCCATGCGTCAAATGGAATTGTACAGAGAATGCGCAAAATGCGATCAAAAGCTTTGATCCAGGGTTAGGTTATGTACAGTAAAACGTGAGTATTCGAACTGGTAGAAAAGGCCAAGAAACTATGAAAAATTTCGAAATGACATATGTATATGTGAGTATCAAATCAAAACCATATAAGGTGATAATTTATCTTCTGTTTGTTTCACACATGATTTAATACATCACTTTGACAGTTCATTACTTTGCTACACAGATTGATCATGTTTTTTCTTCACGATTCATCTTCTGCAATTTAGTAAATTTCGTTAAATTTTTATTACGAATGTCGTTGAACAAAACTTGATTGTCATATCACATACTGAATAATGTAATTTAGAATGATGTGTCATCCAACATAAACACATCCACTACCCCCAACACAGTGGCAGTTACTGCTCCACAATTAAATAGTATTGTTTTCAATGATTTTGCAATATAAATTCTTTCCATAAGAAACCCCTTATGATGATCATGCATTATTTTCACCATATGTATTCAAAATAAAGTAACCCTGTTCAGTCAGCTTCCTAATTGCCATCTGACTTCGAATTATTCGAAATTTAGAGTAAATGGATTGTTAGTGGACGGATTACGTTCATGGACATACACACATCAGTGACCGTTGAACAACAAATAAGTTTACATAACAGAGTTGTTTTCTCTTTTGTTCACTTCAAAGTCAATCTCGTGTTGAAAAGCAGACATTTCGGGAAAACTGCATCGATTATAGGGAAACGTAAAAAAGAAATAAAATTTCATCGGAACAGTGTTGACGTGCGACTTATGTTTGAGAACCATATTTCAACATTTCATCTCATCCAAAATTGTATTCAAACACTTTATTCAGTCATAATCACGCTGTGAATTGATTCTTAACAATCTCACTTACAAAAACAGTACATGTGACGACGTGTGGCCTGCAAATACAGACAACGTTTGAATAATCATACAGACGTTGTTATTAGGATAAACAAAATGGAAACTATTCCGCACTTGAATTTTGTGGTCACGTTTGTTTGCTTCAACAAGAAACCATGAGTCACTTGAGGTAATGTGGGCTGTGTATACGCAATTGGATGTAGGAGAGAAGTTTTGTTTCTCTCTGTTGCTAACATCTGTTCAACAATATGGTTCATAAATGTGGTTTGGACCACTAAAAGCGACGCTGGAATTGATCACAAAGGCCCATCAAAATAATTGAGTGAAGACTTAGCATTGGATTATCCTAAAGCATATGTAACAATAGAAATGTTTTATGTTTTTCTGGAGAAGCTTCAATCAGCTTACCATACGCTAATTGAAACTTATAAAATTACAGCTGCTAACTCGACAACAAATGTAAATAATATCCTTTTAATCCAAAATACCTTATTTCAACAAAATGCTTGTTACAAATATCGACTAGTGTTCGTATGATCTCTCAACTGTTTGCTCGATAAACTCAAACGCTACTTGTGACAACCTTGAATCCAAGACTATTATTTGAATTCATAATAGCTCCAAATCGCGATAATAAAATGTAGTAATATGGCACGAATACTCATGTGATCGTTGAATGTCAACGTTTAGTGATGCTCAAAGATTTACTTGTTCGTCGGGAAAAACAATGCGGTTAATGACAATCAATGTCAGATTACGAGTTTTCATATTGTTGCAGAATGATCTAATTCTGAACTCGTCTTCGTGAGTTTACATGGATGAATTGGAAGTTAAGCATGTGCAATATGTGCATCGTGTCATCTAGGGAATTCTAGTCACACCACACTACCACAGATGTGCTTCGAAATAGTTCTTGAAGTCAAGCGACTGTTCTCGAAACCAGCACAAACCAATGTCTTATAGACTAGATTTACATCGTCAAGTCTCCGTCTTCTGCCTGAACTCTGTGTACGGAAGCATTATTGGTCAGGTCTCATTCGACCGTGTGTCGATCATCTAAATTCACTACTCGACCAAATATTTATCAGTACCAACTTTTGATACTTTTGAGGCCGCAAAACAATTTAGAATGAAATCAACTTTGAATACTCCCGAGGTGAACGAGTAAGATACTTAGTGAAAAAGAGAATTCCTCACATGGAATTGTCGTTATTTCACATTTTTGTCGGTGTCTGTCGGCAAAATAACTATCTTGTTGATAATTTGTTGAAGAATCGATCAGTCTATTCGGTGAAGTATTTTCTTCATCCTACACAAGACACATGTGAATCAGTGGTTAACCAAACGTCAATGTTTGGACTTTTCCAAAGAACAATGCTCAAAACTAAAAGTCAGTCAACGCAAAACAGAACAATCATTCGTTATTGTATGAGGAGGTGATAGATGTGATAATGATGAGCTTAGAAACTGCCAGATAATAATTGATGATTTGAGTGAAACATGTAACATGGCTTGTACTAGTGATAGGACTGTCGTAGAGGCAAGGAACACCAAAATGAGAACCTTGAAATGATAATGCAGCAGTTCTTTGTTGATTATCAGATGGTTGATGGTTTAATAAATTGAAAAAGAATAGAAACATACATGGAGAAAAACGAAGTTTATCCATGAGTATCACGTGACGTGTTTATATGGAGCTCAGCACGGTGAGTGAGATTATGTGAGATTATGAGATCAGTATTATTAATTGCAATATTTATCCTGTGAATGTGCCATCTTCTTTTACTAGTTAAAACCATGTAAATTTTAGCGTATATATAACAGTGTTGGAACTGTTGTCTAATCAGTTATCGCGATACATCAGCTGATTTGGAGTGGTGAGTTTTGTTTTCATTGCCTGTTTGACAAATACTATTATCTGCGAATCAGGTAAGAGCGATAAACCATCCTTTATTTTTGGAATGAGGAGCCAGTCGTTTCTTCTCACAGACAAAATTGCCGAATGCTCTCAATCAAGTTTTTTATTCATTGACCTTGTTCTTCACTTGATTCAGTGCTTGACTGAATAATTTTTTTGTATTGGTCGTATGAGACACAGATATCTGCCAATACGACGGCGTCTTTGCTTAGTGTTCTGTTTTGGTATGTACTAACCGTTACACGAACTACTTCAGCAAACATTCACTGATCCTGAACGAAGCATCAAAGAGCCCAATGTTAGTGTAACGGAATTATGATTTACCGATATATGTGGTTACTTAAAATTTAGCAACATCTCAAGGGATTGTGGAAAAGGTTTCCGACAGAATCTTTCAAAATGGTTATTTTCTATTTTAATCGAGAGCACGATTCAATGTAATAGCAATGAGTTTCGTCGTTGAACTAGTCGGCTTACGAAGAAATGGTTGGTCAAACTTTTATCCGTTATAAAACTCATAGTAAAACTATTCATGTTGCCTCGGAGTAGATGGTCGCTTTGCATAACGAACATAGTACAAATTGGTATTGTATATAACTACCGAGCTCACACAATAAACAGTTGGATTGAAAATCACTGGTAAATGTGATGTTAGCTTCACGTGATAGCTAAAATAATGTGTTTGATGTATATGGTAATGGGGGCTGAACTGAATTCCAGTCTGTGATAGAAGTGCATTCAAATGACAGGTTCCAAATAAGACGAAACGCTCGCCTTGAATTCCACGGCCGTCATCATCCATCTCTGCATATAAAGTGTACTTGATTTTGCTAATATGAAAACGCAATGATCTATTCCCATTACTAAAGTACTGGGAAGAGATACATTCAAAGTTATGTTAGAAATATTGATTCTCTAAACTGTTCATTGCAGTCTGGTATGTAGGATTTATTCATCAACAATCTGTCGAGTGAACGATCTTCCGTAATCAAGTTTCGTACAAAAATATTCCAGTGAATTAGCGATTTTCACTGTCTTCGTATTTCTCGAAAATGTGTTTTGCACTTCATCGACCATATTAATTGTCTATTGATTGCAGGTCACTGTGTTTCCTTGTGCCAACACTTGTAATCATCCTACATGTAGGATACGGTCAAGTTAACTTTGAATACTACTTGTTTGCTGTGACTTGGCCACCATCGTATTATCTGGCGCAAAAAGTAATAAAACTTTCGTTTACTTGAAATGTTATCCTTTACCATGAACTTGAATCTATCGATTCACGTTTCACAGATGAATTTTATTGATTAATATATAATGAAATCAATCTGTACGATTCTCTTCCGTTCGTGGATATGGACCAGAGTCATTCGCTGATCGAGTACTGATCATTGTGATATTCATTGACAGGTTGTGCTCACCTTGTAGAGACAATACTTTATTTCACCAAACATGGGGTTTCTAACTGTATATTGATTGGATTGAATCAGGACAATTAGGCACATCACTGCCAAAGATTGCTTGAAATTAAACACAATGACATTTTCAGTAGTTAGGTCTGTCAGCTTGGATATGGGCTATTTCGAGTGTATATCAAGGGTCAGTTTTTGAAGGCAAATGGCCGAAACAACTTATTTCACTTTGGAAAATTATCTAGTCACTTGAATTGCATTTGATAAGCTTCAACACATATTATATTCACAATCATCGTTGTTCAACTGAGTAATAATCATTTGAAATTCTTCCTTATAGAGTGCACCACCGAAAGAATTGGATGGTTTTACTATCCATGAAATGAGGTAAGATTACATCTAATTTGTGAAATATGTGCTTTGTAATGTTGTCGAATATACACAAACAATGTCATGGATAATCATTGGACACTTTGTCTCAATCACGTTTTTTTCATTGACCTTGTTCTTCTCTTGATTCAGTGCTTGACCGAATAATTTTTTTATTTTTCATACACATAGTTCCCTTTATTATAGTCAATAGAGCAAGAACAAAGCTTGGTACAGAATAATACATAAATTCATTTTATTTCATTAGGTTCTCATCAGCTGCTTACAACCTAAATTATTTGAAATTCAAACTATAACGGATATTGATATATTTATACATAAGAGTGTGATCAAGGATTAATACATGTGTATCATGATGTAGCAAAGATTCAGATAGAGTTAATGAGCTCATAAAATGTTTGATTCGAATAAATAAATAAAGTTAGAGAGGGAAAGTTCTGGAACATTGAAATAGTGATTAGAACTCATGAAAATAGATTAATGGTAATAAAGGAAGATATGAATTGAAATCACTCAGTTATGTATGATGTAATTTTAAACTTCAGAAAGAGTTGCAATAATGAGGCAACAAATAAATAAATAGGAGCAAATGAATAGAAAGGGTGGGGGTTATTGTTACCAGGGTAAGGAAAGATTTATTACTGTCTCCTTTTGTATACATAGATCTGGTTTTAAACGTTTGATTGCTAACGCTTCAGCGAATTTCAAAAGGTTCGAGTTTGATTGCTTTTTAATCACCTTGAAGCACTTCAGTATATCAAATTCATGTCCTGTATCAAGGAGATGTCTTGCGATATCACTGTTGAATGCGTTCAATCCATTTAACCTTAAACTTTTTGGAATATGTTCTTTGAATCAGACGTAGGCTCTCCTTTCTGTTCTACCAATGTAACTGCTTTGGCAGGTACATGTAAATTTGTATACACAGTTGGTGGTAACATGAAAGGGATACCTGTCGACCTTTGATTGTGTCAGAGAACATGTTGTTTTGGACAGGACAATCAATTTCGCCGCAGGATAAGTTCTCGTCAGTGCAGTTTTTAGTCTCATATTGATTGATCCTGCGATGTCGTCACCTTTGAATTGAAGTTGAATAAAAATAGGCTTTTTATTTGCTGTAGTTTCTTTGGGTTTTTTATCTTCACATCTGCCGTATTTTTCAATAAATTTCAGTGGGTATCCGTTATTCTTTAAACATTTTTAACATTCATAACTTCCTCTTCTAGTGTATCGGATGTACATATTCTTTCTGTTCTGTGAAAGTGTTTTGACCACTGCCTTTTGTAACTGATTGGACAAAAGCTATTGAAATTAAGATAACTACCATTCCATGTGTCTTTCTCATAAACTGAACGTTGAACCGTATCATCTTTTCTTCTTTTCATCGAGATATCGAGAAAATGGAACTTGCTTTCTTTTTCATGTTCCATAGTGAAATGGATATTCGGATGTGCTTTGTTGAAAAACTCTAGCAGATTTATTGCATGTTGTTTATTATTACATACGATGAAGGTATCATCAACATACCTCGAATAATACGTCATTTCATCAATCGCTCGTTTGAGTTTGGTTCTTTCGAGGTTAGCCATGAAAATATCTGCTAGGACAGGACCTAACGGACTTCCCATCGCTACACCGTCGGTTTGTTTGTATTTGATATCGCTGAACTGGAACTGAACATCTTTTGTACAAATGAGTAATAGTCGTTTGAATTCTGGTACTGGTAGAGGTAGGATGTCAGATTGTTGACAAATTATGTCTATGGTTTCAAGAAGTGGTACTTTTGTAAACAATGATGTCACATCAAAAGAAACCATAAACTTACCACCAATATTAATGTGATTCATGCTGTCAGCAAATACAAATGAATCCTCTAGTGTATAGGTGGCTAATCGTTGACGCACTGGTTCTAACTTATCTGCCAACCATCGTGCAACTTTGTGGTATGGTGAATTGATCATTGACAAAATAGGTCTAAGAGGATAACCTTGTTTATGTATTTTCGGTAATCCATACATGTTGGGCAAACGAGACTCACAAGGTCGTAGATTATTGTAAGTAGGGTTATCGATCATCTTCTTTTTCAGAAGATCTCTGAGTACTTTGGTGATTCTTTTCTCAATGGAATCAGTTAAGTTTTTGTTACTTTTTTCAAACTTAAATCTCATATGGTCATTCAAGATGGACTTCATCTTAGAGACATAATCTGTTTTGTCCATTAGAACAACACTTGAGCCTTTGTCTGACCGTAATATCATTATATCGTCATTTCGTTCAATATTTCGTAATGCTGTTTGGTGGTCTTTGGATAAAAGCTTAGACTGTGGTGTGGGTGAAACAAGATATTGGTTTGCAATATCGACTAGTTTAGATTTAAGCCAGCCTTTCTTTTCTTCACTAATTTGGTGCTGCCCTTTAATTTGATCAAATAAATTCTCAAATAGAGTTTCTGTGTCGATTCTGTCGGCATGTGTTTTGGGGATATGAAATTTAAATCCAAGTGACAAGGCTTCTGTTTCAATCTGATACAACTTCATTGTTGATAGATTATAGAGAAACTTTTCGGGGTTTTCCGGAAAGCCAAAACATAAGTGGTCCTTTGACAGAGTCTTTGACAAAGTTACGTGGAAATTCTTGCATATTTTGCTTTGCAGATCTTGTATAAAGTTGATAAATTGTATGCGACATACGATACTTAGATTGTTGATTAATTCATCAAAGGCAATAGTTTCTGCCCTCAAACGTTCAATCAGTAACTTTGTTGATTCAATGTGAGATTTTTAAGAGAAGGCGGAGGTTTAAATGAGCGTAGAGACTTTAAGAACTGACGTGGGAAACAGCATGACTTGAGACATTCATCAAAAAACTTGAGCCGAGTTATTTCTCTCGATATTCTGCAGCGTATTGTCACCAGGCGATTCAGTGACTTGAATGACTGTGCAGGGAGACGCATTTTGAGAAATTTCATTCACATAGTTCCCTTTATTATTTTAAAGAGAGCAAGAACAAAGATTGGTGCAGAATAATATGAATTCATTTTATTTCGTTAGGTTCTCATCAGCTGCTTACAACCTAAATTATTTGAAATTCAAATTATAACAGACATTGTTCAGACTACTACTAAATACATTTCGCAGTAGTATAAGTCTAAAATTTAAAAACGTTTATGTCATTAGCATAAAATCGATGATTAATGATTAACATGACGTGACGAATGTTGTGAACGTGTTTGAAGTCGTCTGTCAATCACAATTTAGTGTTCTTATAAGACAATCAACTGATCTGTAAGGGGTTTGAAGAGAATTCACAAGTTCGTTACTCCTCATTAAAATTGAAATTTAGTAGTTCACATTTTTAGTTTAGGATGTATAGTGTTTATCTTATGTCATAAGTGAGTGTATTTTCTACTCCCAACTTTGTTAATCGCACAAGTTACTTAGATATTTTAACTGTTAATAAAGTTTTATCCATTCAAAAGATGATTTGATTGTTTATCAAATAAACAAGTGAGAATACTTATTTTCGTATGACTGAACGATATGTTATCTTAGACAATAAATATACAATATTACAATGCGCTAAAATGAATCAATTCTATATGCCTATGGTTATCAACCATGTCATCTTTAGGTTGCGAGCAGCTGATGAGAACCTAACGAAATAAAATGAATTCATATTATTCTGCACCAATCTTTGTTCTTGCTCTATTTAATTTTTTTATATTGGTCATATGAAACATGGATATTTGCTAATTCGTCGATGTTTTCGATCCCATTTTCAAAATTTAATAACATTTCATGGAGATTTGGATATTGTCAAGCAGTGGAATGCAGCATGCGCGATTATTCTTATTTCCGGTCGATTTATCTTGATGTACGGGCGTCACCTTGTTGATGTTTTCTCTCTTGCTGATAATCAGTTATTAATGTAAAGAAGTTCAAATAAATCCACTAATATATACGGTGGATCTGACATTGCCTGCTGAGATGACTGTATGAAAGAAGTATCATTATTCAAGGTTCAAACAAAGATTGAACTGGTTGTCAAACGTATGTATACTTCAAATGTTAGCACCTTGTCAATGAAAAGACCCTTCACATTATGAGATTTATTTTATGAAACTGCTCATTGAAAAATGCAAACAATCAAAGTAATACGGACATTTATAATCATTTAGTAATCATGTTCCACATTCTCACTTATGAAGAAAACTATCGATAGGTAAATTCTTAACTGAATAACATGTGGTTAATACTAATTTATCTTTGTAAAAGACTATTTTTGAACTCTTGAAATTGATTGACTTTACCTGGACCTTAATAACAATTAAGTGAGGATCGGATAAGGGGTCGAATTAGTATTGATTTATTTGTAAAGTCTGCTCAAGTTTAAATCCACTTTGTCTTGTTTACTTGAATTTTCCCAATGATGGTTAGCATTACAATTGATCGGTCTTTTATTTGCATATGTACTTCCTGTGACGATTGCCTCGATATCGCCTTGAATCACAAACATTACGAGAAAAGATGGTTGACGGCTTGCGGTGGAATCCAAAACCCGAACCCGGAGAGAACTCGTACTCTGCGATGCAGGTACATTCAATCGATGAGTCGCAATAAAAAGGAAATGCGCTTCGTGGATTACACTGTTATTCACTGTCCATCTTTCCTTAGAATGCTTGTGAAATAATGTGATATAGAGGCAATCCGCACGGAATACACATATGCAAGCAAGAGATTGATCAATTGCAGTCCCAAAGAAAATTGTGAAGATACAGGCAAACAACTTCAAAAGAAGTGATAATAATTCTGACATAATTCATTTAAATGTAACAGATAGACAAAACACAATAGGGGGTGTTAGTTTGAAGTTTTTTAAAAATATAAAATACACGGCCTGAAAAAGAAATGCAAAGTTAAGTTTTATAAATGGATGTACAATAACAGCGATACAAGAAACAAAATTAATAAATGTATGGGGAGATCACGAGAGTTTTGTTGCGATTTGTACAGACTACTACTAAATACATTTCGCAGTAGTATAAGTCTAAAATTTAAAAACGTTTATGTCATTAGCATAAAATCGATGATTAATGATTAACATGACGTGACGAATGTTGTGAACGTGTTTGAAGTCGTCTGTCAATCACAATTTAGTGTTCTTATAAGACAATCAACTGATCTGTAAGAGATTTGAAGAGAATAATCAGTGACTGTTACTGGAGTACTTATTACACTGGTTGAAAGATTTCAGTGGTTGTTGGATTTATATCGATTTGTGATGTCAACTAAATAGTTTAGCTGGATAGTTTTCTATTTCTACAGTAGTTGTAAGACAAATAATTCTGAGACACTGAATATGAAGAGAATTTCTGGTGAAGAACACTCCAAGTACTATTGAGTGTGTAATTAACCAAAGTTTCGTGCTAGTTTTGGGCTCCGCATACACGTTCTCACATGTGAGACCTTAAACAAAGACATTCGGTCTTGAGTGTCAGTGCTTAAATATCAATAAATTCAGATTTACCAGTTATTATCTCAAAATGTAGCTCAATAATATTATGATGTTTGAGATTGTTACGTCTGAGTTATTTATCAATCGATACAATACTTGTTATTTATAGAATCATGTGTGTTACTGTGTTACCTCTGTTCATCAAAGTAGCACACCGAGTAGAATGTATCATCAGTGGAATATGAAATGCCTGGTTGCAGAAGGTTAAGAATATAAAAGAAAAGAGAATTAGACCAGAGGGTGGTTGGTGTGAAAATGAGAGAACAATGAAGTCTAAAACGGTTGACTGACATTTTGTAAATGAATTATTTACTGTATAGTCCTCAGATTTTACATTTTCAAATACATTCGGTTGTTCATGCATGTTTTCTCGTTTACTACAGCACCATCATAAGGAACGGATCTGAATCAAAACACTGAAGATACAAATGGATCTTTAGTTCATTCAAACACTACAATTCCGTAAGGATCAGTCGTGCACAGACCAAACATCAACACCACAGGTAATCGTTGAACAATCAATTAAATGGAACTCGTAATTATACATAAACTTTCTTCATTATAAGAAAATATTTAACAGCGTCGATAGAAAGACGTTATGGAAACTTCATCAACACTATGGTGTATCTGGAAAGATCGCCAACATGTTAAAGAATTCATACGACGGACTACAGTCAAAAGCGGTGCAAGAAGGACAGCTGACAGACGTATTCCAAGTACGATCCAGAGTAAGATGGTTTAATGTATCATAAAGTCCTCGACATTTGTGAGGGAACGTGGAATACAATGGGCAACATGGAATCAATCAGAAGATTTGAACTTCGCAGATTACCTAGCTCTTCTGTACCATACGCGGGAACTAATGCAGATGAAGACAACTAATGTAGCAGCACCCTTTGCAGCAATAGCACTCTCACATACACAAGTGAAAAAACCAAGATCCTCAAATACAACATGGAGAACATCAACACAAACTCACTTGATAGAGGAACTCTGGAAGAGTTGGAAGCATTTTTCGTGCCTTAAGCTAACGCTCATGCTATTGATAGAAGGAACCAGACAAGTAGTGAATAGGTCTTTATTTAGATTTTCGCGTAGTCACATTAGAGCAAGGGATTATTTGTTCAGACAAACAAAGCCTCTCAATATTCAATATACGATAATAGGAAATATAACGCCTATACAAAATAAGGAAGTGAATGGATACTTGAACAATACTGTTTTGGCATATGCTTGGTTGTTTGGGGTCAACTCTTAACCAAACAATCTAAGCTGTTACATTTGCTTCCCCCTAGAATCGACTTCTGTAGGAACGTCGGTACGATTAACCTATCTATCAAAAACACCCTAGTTCTGTTTTCTTAGCCCAAGGAGAAATTTTCAACTCGCTCACCGTTTGACTTCTGATCACTGACGACTGACTCCGTCAGCAATGAACGATAATCCATGGATGTCTCTTCATTTGCTAGCTTGTAATTTATTTTGTAGCATGTGATTTCTTCTACAACTGTCGCTGAAGGTTTGCTACGTGCTCTCTAGAGAAAGAGTGTGAGAATGTGGAACAAGAATATCTGACGAAGTGCCGCGAGCGGGCTACCCAACATCATGTTGGTGAGGTATGATTTTTCCATGCTGAGACCGGCATCAGATGTTTACTCACCTGCCTCTTGAGTCGCCCCGAAGTGAAAAGTAAAGAAGAATCTGCTTCAAAGGTAATGGTGAAAACCAATCAAACCTGAAGAAATGCACCACTGCCTGCATAAAATATCAAGATATAAAATGGAAATACATAAATATAATTGATAATTGTTCGGTTCCATATAAGTGGTTGACCTCCAGAACACATTGATGTACTGAAATGATTTAAACATATTGTAGACATCTTGTGTACGAAAAAGCATGAAAACAAAAAAATACTCTTTTATAATGCATATATGTAAAAGTTTGGACTTTATAGAAATTGGGCTCTTTATCATACCCGATCAAAGCATGACCTTGAGCCTGTGATGACCGCCTTTTATAACGAGGTAGGCCACCAAGGGTTCATAAGAACACTCCACAAAACGAAAAAGAATATACCGTTTAGGAGGAAATGAAATTGTGTAGAGTATGAGGATCAGGTACAGTTGTGTCAAATACTCTTTAATGGTTTGATTTAAAGCCTACCAAGTCGATATGCACATAGGCTAAACGTGCATCTGGTTGCGAGAAAACACCTATGGGTGAATTTGTGTGACGATAAGCCTTTGTTTGTTGGCATGCTGAACACTCCAAACCACTTGTGTACATCCTTTTGTAAATTCGGCCATATATATCTGGCATTGATTCGTTTAGTCGGGGCTTTTGCGCCAGGATGAGACAAAGAATGAAAGTTATTACATATCAACTTTCGCATACTTTTGGGAACGAAAGGTTGCGGCATTGCCTTGGCTGTGTCATAATATACTAGAATACCATCTATAGGTGATGTTAACTTTTAGATTTAGACTTGAATTGTTTGTTTTAAGTAGGTTTTGTAATTCTGGATCCTGCTCTTGTTCGTGTCACAACGTCTCGGAGATTACTGTAGACTGATGTAGCACATTCATTTCTAGTCTAGATAAAGCATTTGCCGCCTGATTGTCCTGACCCTTGACATAGTGGATATCGCTTGTGAACTGTGATATTTAGTCAAGGTGTCGGACTTCTCGAGGTGAGTATTTATCGGCTCTCGCTTTTAATACATTCGTTAATGGCTTGTGATCCGTAAAGTCTATAAATTCCCTGCCTTCTAAAATGTGTTGGAAGTGTTTAATGGTCAGGTAGATTGCAAGAAGTTCTCGTCCGAAGGTAGAATACCTTGTCTTTGCTGGAGCTAGTCTTTTCGTGAAGAAAGCAATCGGTTTTCAGGCGTTTTTAACCAGCTGCTTAAGGGTACCGCCTACTGCTTTGTCTGAAGCATCCACCATGAAAGCAAGTGGGGCAAGAGAATTCGGATACATTAACGTAGCTGCTTGAGCCAGTTTATCTTTAAGCTGTTTAATAGCTTTGACGGCGTCAGAAGACAGTTTGAATTCTTTTGGTTTTCCTTTAAGTGAATCTGTCAAAGGTTGCATTAATTGTGCACAACCTGATATGAATCTGCGATAAAAGTTAATTAGACCTAGAAAAATTCTCAGTTGTGTCAGAGAACTAGGTATGGAATATTGATTGATTGGCTTAATCCCTTCTGGACTTATTGTGTGACCGAGAAATTCTAGAGTTCGAACACCGGCAACACACTTACTTTGATGTATGTTTATTCCATATTCATTCAGTCTTTTTTTAACACTGCGTGTATATGCTGTTCGTGTGATTGTAAATCGGGGCTGGCAATTAACAAATCGTCTATATACCCTTGTGCAAATGGCATATCTTGAAGTAGGTTATCTATGAATCTTTGAAATGTTTGTGCCGCATTTCTCAGACCGAATGGCATGCGTAGAAACTCAGACAAGCCAAAAGGTGTAGTAATGGCTGTCTTGGGGACATCTTCATCAGCCACCAGGATATTGTGATATGCCCTGATTATCTGGTGCTAGTCTCCTGGGTTTTGCAAACACAGGTGCACCTTCGGTTTTGATATTATGACTGACTTTTAGTTTGTCTTTGGAAGGCTGTAGGTTTGGTCTAGTTAAGTTTGAAAATTCCGCGAGTATATCTTGGAATTTCGCTGTTGTTACTGGAGGAGTTTTAATCAAGTTAAGAGATGTGATGTGACTTTCTTCGCGTTTTGTGTAATTCGAAGTTTCTTTCAGTGTTAAGCGTCGTTTCTTAGTGTCAACTAGAAATTCTTCTCTCTCTAGAAAGTCCGACCCCAGTATTGCCAGATCTAAATCGGCTACAGTGAAAACCCAAGGGAATTGCCTTCTGAACCTCAAACCTAGTGTTAAAGTTTTCTGCCCAAATGTCGCGATTTTAGTTTTATTGGCAGCTTGAAGTGTAATTCGGGATGTTTCTCGACTCAGCTCAGTTTTATTTTGAGGGATGATACTAAGAGCAGCGTCAGTATCTATTAAGAAATTCAAGCCAGAGTTTCTGTCTCTAACGCGAAACAAGCGACCGTCCAGGCGCCTCTCAGTCGTCATGACCTGGGGAGGATTTACTCGTTTCCCGCTGTCTTGACATTTTGCTTGGGCCATGCGCATATTTGCATGCACTTGGTTGTGTTGACACCAAACTTCCATTGATGCCAAAACTGCCCAGATTTTTGGCCATTTGTGGCCTGTTTTGTGACTTGGATCGTGGTCGTTGTGGTGACCTGCTCCTGTTTCTATGACCCGTTTGCATTCTGGCGATAGCCTCAGTGAGACTTTTAACACTCGCAATTAGTCCTTCTATGACCGGGTCTTTTGCTGAATCGTCATTTGTGTGTGATTTATCGTGCCTGATCCAGTTGGAGGACCTCTTTCCATTATTCTAGCGGCTATACGCGCTAACTGAGATAATGAGGTTTCAGGATCTAGTGCATCCAAACAGTGTTGGACGTAGCATGGGAGAGCTTGTATCCATCCTTGTTTTAGGACTGCTTTACCCACAGTGTTATCACTCACTAATACTCAGAGGTGATGCAAAAACTGTGACGGTGACCTATCACTTAGTGTTTCTTCTTGAAAAAGTCTTTGGATTTTTTTATTGTCTGATAATGATAATCGGTTCGGTATCTCCCGTCCTAAGATGGTAAAATTAAAATCAAGTCACGCACTTCTTTGGAGACTGTAGGAGGAAGGGTAGAACACAAGTCTCTATAGTGAATCCCTTCAGATTGGATATTGTGTCTCAAGAAATTATGCTCTAGTTGAGTAAACCACAACTCAGGATCACTACGATCAAATTCTGGAAGTCGTGATTTCATAGTCATAACAGTGTTTATCTCCACTGGTGACAAATCCTTTAAGATGATGGGTTTTTATTGAATCTGACATGAGGTATGTGACAAATATAGCAATTAAATGAGCACGAAAAATGACTACTATAACACGAATAACTTAAGATAATAAAAAATAAACCATTTACATAGCCAACTTAGTTTACGGATAATCAGGTCTACTTTTAGAGTCAAGTAAAAAAACAATGTTAATAACAGAAATGAGGTTAAATTTGTGTTTAAAAGGGCTCATCAGTTTCTTGCCTTAAGGTAACCCTCATGCTATTGATAGAAGGAACCAGACAAGTAGTGAATAGGTCTTTATTTAGATTTTCGCGTAGTCACATTAGAGCAAGGGATTATTTGTTCAGACAAACAAAGCCTCTCAATATTCAATATACGATAATAGGAAATATAACGCCTATACAAAATAAGGAAGTGAATGAATACTTGAACAATACTGTTTTGGCATATGCTTAGTTGTTTGGGGTCAGCTCATAACCAACCAACCAGTGGGTTTTGCTGATTCCCAGTACTGTCAGATTGTATCTCCTAATTTCCGTTGCTATTTGACTGGTGTTCCCGGTCTCCCACATTGTTCGAACGTTTCATGTACCTATAAAATTTTTGCTCTGGTTGTAAGAAGGGGCATCGGCCTCGTGGCTTCCGAAGGAACTCGGCTTTCACCATGAAGCGTCATAATTCTTCCAAATGAAGACCTTCTAACTCTCAGGGCAGAGTTAAAATGGTTTGAATTATTTTTTCTGGTAAGCGCATTTTTAGCGAGTTAGTTTTCAACGGGATGGGGACGCCAACCATATGCCAAACCCTCCTCCTTTACCCGGGCTTGGGACCGGCAGTAACTCTAGAAGAGCTACATCCGTTGGCCAGATACCATCAGCAACAGCCCTCTGTGGTAGAGAACAAACCTACTTCCAGCTGAAGAAGAAATTAGGAAAAAACGATGGAGATGGACAGGACATACATCACGCAAATCATCAAACTGCATCATGAGGCAAGCCTTAACTTGGAATCCTGAAGGGTAGCGGAAAAGAGGAAGGCCAAAGAACACAATACTTCGGGAGATAGAAGCTGATATGAAAAAGATGAATGACAACTGGAAAGAGGCTGGAAAGGATTGCCCCAGGACAGGGTTTGATGGAGAATGCTGGTGAGCGGCTTATGCTCCTTCACGAGGAGCAACAGGCATAAGTAGGTAAGCCTTAACCAACAGACTTAAACATCATCGATGAACGAGGAGAATCTGATGCAGACGTAAAGGCGATGGCAGAATTTCTACACTTGATGAACTTACGAAACTCAAAATAACTGTCAACCAACATCAAATACGGAATGTTCAATACGAACGTCAAGACATTCCTACTATAAGGAGCTGAAAATAAGAGTACCACCACTGCTATTCATGAGAATGGTGAACTCGAAATATATGCACCAGAGACGTACGTAATATTTGTTTGTTAGAAGGAGCAGACGATTGATTAGTAGAGTGTAGAAAGATTTCTCAGTGTGGCTGTTGATAGAGCAAATTGTACCATTCTTGCAGCTGTGTTTTGCACTATCGGAGTCTGTTTATTTCAGACAAAAAGACACGGTAAACGCCACAGACACCTTTAGAATTGAGGTTTATAAATAATTTGTGTACACCATTCAATGAAGAACCTCAATTTTCGACAAACCATTGCTTTGTGAACTTCGATTTTTCATGCATCTCAAATGGGTACCCTGCAAATTTCGATAGATTCATCATATTTATATTCACACTTCTGTTTTCAAAAGTTTTCGTTTGACTTATTCTCCATCGTTATGCGATTTGCCGTTGTTGACTTATTACCGAATTTTTAGTTATCATATCTCACACACAGACACTGTTGGTTAGGTCTAGTGTAATGATGACTATTTTTCTTTTATGTTATGATACGGTCTGTTCAGCTTGTGTATACAGCACAATTGTCTAAAATATACCATTCATACAGCTGATATTTCTGTCTCAAACTCAACAAACTGAGTTAGCCGAAACATAATTATTTCGAGCACCAATAAGGACTCATAGTAGACCCTCGTTAGCCGCTCGTGCTGTTTAACATGATTATCTGTAACAAGGATTACTGATTACTCATGCTACACCAAAAAGCTGCAACAATCCATCGATAGCATTAAGGCACTTTGTTGGCAACGTGGTATTTATATAAAATGTTTGGGTAATATTTAAAAGGGATACTACCCCTAACTCGGAAATGAAGATTTCACAAATGCAATGAAGATGATCTTGGTGGTTTTGCATTTCTATTCCTACACGAGACAATGTGTTTTAGGCGTTCCTTAAACCTTAACGCTTCAGGCTAGGCTATTTCCTTTACTAGTCTGCATATGTACTGTGTGCAGTATAAGCTATATCGCTATGTAGAGCTGGTGTCATATGAGACTGGAAGTTCGACATCGATATTGTGAAAGTTTTGGCAATAACTTGGCAAGTTTTTCCGACTTTTCATTCACAAAATTGGTTTGGCGATTAACTGATTTCATTCTCATTAGTGGTTGCTTTTCAGTTTTTCCGAGTTCCACTGGCAATGGGATAATGTAATGCATATCGCCATTGCAAATAATAATGAGTTTGACTGCCGTGTAAGCGGAATGGGTCAACTTTGGCCTATTCTTGCTGTGCATAACTGATTTACGCGGTCATTGTACATATGATGTGAATGTGTATATGAATGATCCAAATGGTCCTCCAGAGTGCTTGGTATCTGTGTGGTTGAGCCCCAGTGTTGAATTCTACTCTCCAGATTGTAGCTCTAAAGCCTATATAGTGTCTGACTGCTGTGAAGCTGGATTGAGCTTTACTGCTCGCCTTATAAGGTCTAAGCATGGATGGTGTCCGGTTCTTCAGCAGACGGGATTGAGCTGTACTGTTTAGGTATCCGGTTCTACCAAAAACCTTTGTAACACTATCCCGGCCCACAAGGGTATAATAAACAATTGTGACATTTTGAAACGACTACATTTACTCAATTGTTTTAGTAAAAGTGGACTCACCTGGATCCTAAATTTGTATACAGTCAGCTTTTCAGTTGTGTACCAAAACCATTAACATCTAGATTTTGAATCAAAGACTTTCCAGCTCTATCGTCCCTCACGAAATGTTGGACCTTAATATCTTCAAGTTACAAATGATGTAGCTGCATAAAACATATTTTGCACATTGACTGAAGTATTCATTAGAAGTGACTTCATGTTAAGGATAAACAATAGTGGATATTAAATCATCCGAACAGTAATCAAAATCGAGCTCATTTAAGACTCTTGCTTCGCATTGACATCAGGATTTCATTCTTCTGAAGTATTTTCTTCAGATTTATTGGGAACGCGTTGAAGATTGAAGAATCATGATAAAAATCAGCATCTATCAAAACTGTATCGTGATTTGATTCACTCTATGTACTTTTCCCAGATTCATAAGATATTTCATCAAAAATATGTGAATCATTAGGACTCCCATAGCCGATACAATAACATGAAAAATCTGATAAGAATTCGGTTGATCAGAAACTTTTGTCTCAAAATGCATTTGAGTTTCACTTCACTCTGGAATGCTAAGTGACTCTAAACACCTTTTTTGAAATCGTGGATAGAGATAAATAATCATTAGAAATACCCATCATGATAGTATCACAAGTTGTTGGGGACGTTATTTCTCCGGAACTCACTTGAAAATGGACCTACGTTCGTAATTTTATTTAGAAAATTTGAATTTCTCTGTTTTCACGCCAAAGGCGCTCTTGTCACCTTCACTTCGTACTTCCCGATTAGAAATATCTTAAACGCTATTGGCCCGTTGTGTCTTTCAGTATGCTATTTGGTAATTCTCCCGAAGGACGGTTTGCACTATATATATATATATATATACTTTTTTGAATTGTGTTTGTTGTTACCGCTCGTTTCTGGCTGTTTTGCAGAATATACTTTCCATTCCAAGCTTGGACTTCTTCCTCTATTCAGCATTATTTGCAGCGAAATAAACCGTAGTATTACAAGCTGACTGAATGTGCGCAATCTCACTACATATAAAACATTTAAAAGTACGAGAAACACATTGAATAAATGAGTAGAACCTGCCACAGGACTAACATTGACCAAACTCGTCCCAGTCCCCGTGAAATGTATCGCAAACCCTCAATGAATTATCTCCATAAACTTTAGTACGCATTAGATTGGGTTGACGTAGTCTGGCAGTAGTTCTTTAAGAGTTGCGTAATTGGGCAAAATGAGCTTTTCTGGTGAAGCTGAAGTACTTAATAAGCTGTTTTCAGTTTTCCAATGAGTGTGAGGAAAGGCGTCACAATGTTAACATACACAACATGCTCCAAAACCATAGCCCAGGTTTCGAACATTTCAAGGTAATCCTCAAAAGCAAGTGTCGATAGGGAGGGCAAACTTCGTTTGCAAATAGTTTTTGATATAATTTACATTTATTTTGTTATTTTTTGCAGTTTGTACATTTACCACAAAATGACTGTAAAAGTTGTTCAAGTGAGTGAACTTGCATTGTCGTGCTTTGCTTTGCCCTCATGAGATTTCAGTGATTTCAAACATCATTGAGATTTATATGATAATGGTTAATGAGTTGATCCATGAACGAAGCATAACCTCTATAATATGCAGAATATTTAATAACACTCCGCAAGCATTTAATTATGAGCAATCTGTTGACCGTGACATTTCAGCTCTCATATCTAGTAACTGCACAGACGTATAGTTCAATTCTAAAAGTATGAGTGAAGCTATAAACTGGCGTAGGGCTACAACAATTTTATGAGCCGACAATATTCCACTCAAATTCGTTAATGATTAGGCGATGTAGAATCCAAACTACGGTTTTGTTTGAAGAATAGCCTCTCAGATAGATTAGACACGCGCCCTTGCCCGTCAAATCAAGCAATCGGGTAAATAGCGGTTCCATAAATCATCATAAATTTAAATGTAAATCGTTACCTAAACAAATAGTACCACCCGGCTATTCAACCAATAATTGTTCAATCAATCAAATCTAATTTACAATAAATAAAGAAGTTGATAAAAGATGCGGGAGAATTACCAGTCACAACAAATGAACGCTAATCTATCCTGACTGGATAGAACACACACCAAAGAAGGAGCAAATCAATATGGCTGCCACTAAGAACAAGTATCAAGTAAAACAACATGGATGCAGTCCGGGAAGAAATACAAAACTTAGAGAAGGCGTAAGAAAAACAAAAAGTATAATAAAAAATACAAATATTAACAATTCAAATGTAATCAAAAGACAACAATGTAATATTAAGGGGATCAATAGGAACAGAGTGCAATTATATACATGGAGGGATTTTCACACACACCAAACATTCAAAACGGATCTTACATGCGATAATGCATTAAATATACTTCTTGGTGTGTGCGCTATGTCGCAAGATCAGGAATTTATCCGAATAACTAGATTAACAGCTACATCACTGCACAAAATGAGACTAAACATCGAGATGAAGCTACTAATTACAGATCAATAAATATCATTAGAGTTGTTCCGTTTCACATGCAGGTTTTATTGTACGGTATCTCGGGTTAAATGCCAGCTGCAAACCTTATTTCTATATAATAGTTATTTTATGCTAGTAGATAATTATTATTATTTCGATCTGGCACACGAATTGACCTTAATTACACCGTTCATAAATCAACAGGCTGTCCATTTAAGAAATATTAAAAATTCCTGGTTGACGCATAGGATCTCTGTAATATATATACTACATAAACAACTACTGAACTAGTATACTTAAAACTTTCTTTTATCACATGTTTGTTCTGCACGTCTAATGTTATTATTTATATCAAGTTGATCATACCTGTAAACTGGCGTGAATTCTGTAATTATTATTATTTCTCAGAATACAAAAATTATCATTATTATTATTATTATTATTATTATTATTATTATTATTATTATACAATTCCAGTACCCAGGTGAGTCTGTCCGGATTTCAGTTGTTAATTTTAATATTATTGAGTGCATTCTAGATTATACAGAGTCTTTATCCAATACGCTATCGGGCAGATAAAAGACAAACTTAAGCCAAAGACGTACAATCGATTACAGACAATAATGCTCCAATTTAAGCTGTGGCGGATGTAGTGTTTGAATGAACTAATGATTCCTTTGTACTTGTGGAATGCTTGATTTCGAATTCCAAATTTTGTACATTCTTTCGTGCTTATCTAGTACTTCGTGATTCCATTGCGTTATTTCTGGGATTTTGCGTGAAATGTTGCTTTCAAACGAATTCAATGCCTGATAACATTACTAAGCTTATTTGATCATGAGCTAGTTTTAAAAACTTATTCACGAATGAGTTTAAGGAAGTATTGACTATGATACAAGCTGTTTAAGTGAAGGTTTCCCTTCAAAAACCTCGCAGTTAGATGATTTGTAACTTCTCATGTATGAATCCATCATGTAACTCGTTAACTTATTGGAAGTGATGATGATTAGTTATCCTATGACCTTTTCAGACAATTATTACTTTAGTCAATTTGCTTTGACTGTAGATTCAGAAATGCAAATTGGTGCATTTATTGTGGTTCACTTACAAAGACATGAATTTATTTCTTAATACTTGCAATACGCTTTATGGAATTTTAATCACTTCTAATTACAGAACGATCGAACTATATTCGAACAACTTCGACTTCGTAATTCACGACGTTTCCATTTCAAGAGTTTACTGATTTACCGATATTGCACTTCGACATGTTAACGAGCAATAAAACACCAGCTGACATACAACATTGTCGTCATTATAACTAAATTGATACAAACTCTATCGGGTATAATTGTTTATGTTTTCTATTTTATTAGTAAATCGTTTGTCGTACGCTAATCACTGAAATGACCGGAATCCATCCGTTACTACTCAATTCATTCTACATTTCCAATACTTTCAGACTCAGATGATCATTATGAAGTTGACTGAATAGGATTAGTCAATCTTGTACATACGTGTTGAAAATAATACGTGATCCTTTGAATGTTCCACTCTTCGACAGATGTTACAATGTAAGGTCATTCCTTACAATAATTCGTAATTGTGAAGCAACAACTGTTATCATCGAGTATTTTCCATTAAAATATGAACCACTGGTGCCGTCTATCAACTACCGTTTGCAGGATTCAATCTTGGTTTCATGCATTTATTCATTATTAAACAGTTAATATGATTGCCCTCACATTATTATCGCTTTATCTTCACATCACAAACACTAAATAACAGAAACAGTAAACATAAATGAAGTTTATTATTAAACATCTTTAGGTTAAACCGTTGTAACTTTCTCCCATTGATGAATTTAGAGGAAAGATGAACTTATTCGGACAATCACCAAGGACCGGGCAGTCCGTGTAGTTGTGCGAAAGATTCAAACAAATTCGCACTTCTTCCAGACGTCCCACATCTTTCTACAAAAATGAGAGACCGGTAGATTTTAGACATTATTTGACAATGTTCACTATCAAATTCAGCTGGAAGTATACATGTGTTAGGAAATCAATTACTGCTTAATGATATACTTACCATTTTTTTTATATTGGTGCACCTTAAAGAACCATTATAGCCTAATTCTTTTCTCAAAACGTTCTGTAAATTGCTTGTCTGTGAAAGTCAAAACAGAGGTTTATTTATAATGAGAATGAAGGGTGCTGACTCACATGATTTCGTAACATAGTTAAAAGTAATAGAAGTGGTAAATAAAATGAAGTGATGTTCGAAACAATCTTGAATAAAGTCACTGAAATATAATATAGAAGTGAAGAGAGATGGTTATATCTTCGAATGTAAAGCAGTAGAGGCATACAGAGACGACCAGACTGGGAAGCTCACACTCCACTTATAGAGTAAAGTTCTTTTTCTTCTAATACTACTACTTGTAGTAATGGTTCACAACTAGCTTACTGTGAAAGACAACAGCTGAAAAACTAACGACTGACATGAAAGGATTGAGGTATACTTCACCGTGTCGGATATGTAAGTATTCAAGTGTATGTTGTTTCATGAAGTAATAGTCAGTTATCTAGAGTAAAATCAAATTTACTGTTGTTGCGCGTCAATCACTGAAGTTCTAAACCGCTGTCTTTTCAAATTAAACTCATTCAGTGATCACCTGAGTTAAATATCTTTTATCACAGTGACGGATGTCATACAGCATTCGTATTACTTGAAGTCAGTTAAAAGATCTCTTTGGGTTCAATAGAAATTCGTTATTTATTGTTGAACGATGGTACGGTTGACCATTTAATGGCATGTTCCATTAAAATAAGTTCACATTCTTGTTGACCATGCATAATCAGAGATGTGGCGGATGTTCGAACTGACTGAGGTCCCGACCTCTACCTACTCGAGGATACATGATAGTGTGACCGAGAGATTTGATTTATTTTCTCACATTATTTATCAAATGGCGAGCAAACTTACTTCGTATTGTTTGGAAGCATCTGGTGTGATATTGTTTTTCATCAGATAACTAAAATAATAGAAAACAAACAGAAACAAAGATGCGAGATGAAGTGGTTTCATTTGACAAATATTCGCTTGCACAGTAACATTAAGCAACAAGTTTATAATAGTCAGACACTAGTTGCTTGATAAACCGATCGGCAAATCAATTTATATGCTCTTCTCAACTTAATTAAGGTAGCCAACTGAAGAGCCTAAATTCAGTGGAAAAACGGCATTCTAGTTTTCACTTGTGGGCCACAACACTTCTGTTTATAATTAATATGATTAGTCTGTTTCACGGGTTGACTGGGATTGTGAGGGAGATCAATATGGCTAAGTACATTTCTAATCGGGACTGAGACACAATTTTAAAAGTTTTTATGGAAATTTATTCATATGTTTATTACAACAATAATCACTTACTCTAGTAGGTTCAGTTTCTTCATCAGATCAATACCAAATTTAAAGTAATCGTGTTGGTTTTTAATTGCAGGATCCTCAGTTGCACAACTACCATGTTTTTCGAATTCATGTTTCCTAAAAGTGAACACAGTTGAAAACATTTCGTACAATAACCATGTGTCAATTGAAATATACACTAAAATGGCTTAAAACTGTTTTCGAAAACTAAAATCGTGATTTGATTATTTGTTGAATGTTCTCTCCTTTGAAACATATGAGTGTTGAAGATTCAGCACAAAGTGCCTTATTATTTGTAAGTTGCATTTAGTGTGATGTTTTACACACAACATCTGTAAACTATGGATGTCTGTTTGACGTCACACTCAAAATGGGATAAGATGGCTTGTAACAACGTGAATTTAAAGAAATGACATAGGAGGACTATGTCACTGTGGTCAGGCGCATCATTCATCAATGTATATCGTTGATAATTGAATGCCACATACTGGACATTCTGATTCCTGCAGAACACAGATTTTCATCTGGAGTAGACTCAAACAAGCATCAACTTAGTAACTATCAAACGTCCTCGTCTGCGCAATGATGTTTGAGTTTATGAAGTGTGGTTTTGATACCAGTTACATTGGAGAAAATGTTCGGAAATCCGTATCTTTAAATCGACACTGAACTTTGTAATGTCACCGAAAAAAATATTTGATGAGTGAAATATTATTGGATCTCTTACCAAAATGTTTTCGAACTGTTGTAGTTACTCAAACTTGGCCACAGATCCATTAGATCGTTTTGTAGATCCTGAAATTGAATCAGATAATGAATTTAATGAATGGTTCCCGTCAATGATTGCATCAAAACAAGTAATACAAACAATCAAGTTTAAAAAGTTTTGATCTGCAAACAATTTTTTAGCAGCAATATTTTAAACTTCTAAACCTATTACCACAATGTGATGATGATCCAAAATGGATTCAACTTCAGCATTATCTGCTTTGTGCAAATAGCTTTCTGATCAATGACCATCAGTCAGTGGCTGCATCAAATTCAGTAGTCCGCTTGATACTTTTACTACACAGTCGATCAATACCCGAATTCTTTCTGACAACCATTAGGAGGTGGTGAGAAAATAATTAACAAGGCTGAACTTTGGATCTGACTCACCTTCAATAGTGAAATATTAAACTGTTCCGTTACGGTACAATTTGGTTGTGTTCCATTGAAATATTGGGGCCTGAAAATAATGTTATGCATAACTCATTATTGAACCGAAGATTTACATGCATTCACTGACTTGTATATGTTGAATATCTGATCACCCACATTTATCACTAAGCATCTATAATTTCATTGTGAAACATGTGTACTATTTGATGTAATTACATCATAGTAGTTGGAAGGCATACATAAAAGTGGTCACTTTAATATTGTCAACGAAACTACACTGCTTCACAGCTTGCAGTATTGTTGTTACGGTGGTGAGAAAACTTACTGATCTGCCGCGAAACAGTGGAACGTGGAACATCTTGTTATGCGGAGCAGATCAATGAGCTCCAACATCTGGATTTAGTCAACAGCATGGGCGTACTGAAAACGATAAGTCAATGGTGAGTATCCGTTTCACAATTCAACACTGCTTCGTAAATAATAAATCAAATGTTTTCAAGAACGCTGTTTGAGATGGGTGTACAACGATGAAATGTTAAAAGCTGTAGGTGTTTCGTATGAGCTTTCATTGTGAAACCGTAGTGACAGTCATTAGATCAGTCATAGCAGATCAAAAGATCACACAGATTATGTTCAATAAATTTCCATGCTATTATTCGTGTTCATTCAGAAACATTTTTACGCACACATTTCATATATCAAACGTAATCTTACCACAATCCGTGAATGGTGAAATTAGTAAATACTTTAGGCGGTTTAATCTAAAAGAAAGAATTTCAAATAATCATTACTTAATGAAACAAAGATGTATATGAACACAATATTTTCTGTCACTTATAGAATACGATTCAATTGAATAGATAAATTTCAGAGGTGAAATAAGTTGTTTCGGTTAGTTGCCTTCAAAAACTGACCCATAATATACACTGAAAATAACGCATCTACAACCGAAACACTGGAAATGTGATTGCATGACTAATAAATTGATTGTAATTATATTTAATTTCAAACAATATGTGAGAGTAATGTGCCGAATTGTCCCGTCTCAATGTGAATGATATGCAGTTGTAATCTCCATGTTTGGTGAAATATAGTAATGCTTGTACAATGTGAGTACAAACCTGTGCATGGATATCTTAATGATGAGTACTTGATCAGCAAATGACTCTGATCCATATGCACGAACGGAAGATAATGCTAAACATTAACTTTTGTGTGTATTACTTGACAAAATTCATCAATAGATTTGCGTTCATGGAAAAGGAACAACACTGTATGTAAACGAAACGTTTCTTACTTTTTTACCTTGATAATACGACGGTGGCCATGTCGTAGCGAATAAGTAATAGTCAAAATTAACCTTACTGTATCCAATACGTAGGATGATTACAAGTGTTGATACAAGGAAAAACAGTGACCTGCAACCAATATACAAATAACATGATCGATGAAGCTTAAAACACATCCTTGAGAAATCCGAAGACATTAGAAATCCCTAATTGACTGAAATATTTTTATACGTAACTTGAGAAAATAGAATCATTCACTCAGTGAATTGTCGATGAATAAATTTGACATTGCAAGCTGCAATTAGGGGGAGGATCAATACCTTTAAAATCGTTTTGAATGCAACTTTTTTTCTAATTCAGTCAGCGGTATACATCATTGTGCCTTCATGTCAATGAAATCAAGTGTACGTTATATGAAGAGATGAATGATGGCAAGCCGTAGAATCCGGGACAAGCTTTTCGTTTTATTTGAAACTTGTCAGCTGAATGTACTTGTATCACAGACTAAAAACCCAGTTACGTTCGCTTCAAATGACATCACATTTTCCACATCGCTACTGATTATGTATAGCCACAAACTTGTAAAATGGGATAATGTTTAATCTCGTTTTGTATCAGTGGTTTGAATCTTCACACTGATGTCAAACGCAGATGGCATTGCAATGATCCAGTGCAATTGCAACATTGTATAATAACTATTGCCTATGTTTGTACGGGTCACAATCCGTGGTATAATGATACTGGATTCAATCCGATATATACCAGTAAATGCAAATTCCTAAATACAAGGACCGGAACATTTTCCACTACATTCAGGATCACTGCATGTTTGATGAAGTAATTTGTGAATTGGTAAGGCCATGCCTCAACAGAATAATAAGCAAAAACTTCACAGAATTGGCAAATGTCTGTGTCCCACATAACCAGTATGAAAAATATGTTCAGACAACTATTAAATCAAGTGAGAAACTAAGTCAATAAATGAGGAAACGTGATAGAGAGTATTCAAGAATTTTATCTAAAAGGAACAACGACTGGCTATGGATTTCAAAAATAAAGAATGGTTTATCGCTTTTACCTGATTCTCAGATAATGGTCGATGTCAAGCAGACGATGAAAACAAAACTTCAACTCACTGAGCTCTCATCGCCACACTAAATCTGTTGATCTAATGTGATAACTGAGTTCACGATCTTTCGAACACCTTTATATATACACTGTGTGTTAACGTGATTTAAATTAGTGATAGATGGCACGTTCACAGAACAAACATCGCAATTATTATTGCTGATTACATAACCTTTCATAATCTCACTCAGCATGCTGGGTTGCATGAAAACACAATTTCCTCACACGTTTACATGAAACACAGCATGTTTTATTCATTGATAAAATTTGTTTTGCGTCATGTTTGTTTTTTTGTCGGATCCAATTCATTGAATCATCGACCATCTGCTAATCAACGAAGAATCACATTTTAATGAAAAATACTTGTTGATGACAGTTGTTGCTACACAAGTACAAGTTATTGTGTCGAATGATGTTACATTGTAACATCTGCCGAAGAGTTGGATATCCTAGTTATTAATGTAAAGAAGTCTAAATAAATCCACTAATATATTTATTCGTTTTGTTTCGCATTTCTAGTGTCAATCCGTAATCAAGTGTGCTAAATCTTGTCAGGTAGAGCCAGTAGCTACTTCAGCCAATGAAATATGGTTGCGCAATTTGGTGGATTGGTTCATGTTAAACATTATTATCTTTAGATGCTGGGTTTGAAACCCGCGTTCGGGACCGTGGATGCGCACTGCTGAATAGTCGCATACGAGCACAAATTGGTGGTCTAGTGCTTCCATGTTTTTCGTGAACTCGTGACCCTAATCAATTACTCCCGCAATATGGTTGTCCTTTTATTCGAGAAGGTCAAAGAGATCACTTTATGATTGGTTTACAAAATAGCGATCGAGCTTGTGCACTAAGAATGATAATGATTTCCACCAATCACTTCTTCACATTGTCGGCATGCAACTGGATCGTTCTACATCTTCGTCCACTTTTTTAATGGACAGTCTGTAAGTGATGACGAATTGTTTTGTCGAAACACTAATGTGCATGAGAAAGGTTTAGGATGGGTCTTCTGAATCAGTATATTTTCATTCATATTATCAAGGTTATTTGACGATTGTACCATATAATATTTATAGGAAAACCAGGAAAATCAATGAATTTCCAAAAAGTCATTACTTTCTGGTAGGTTGCTCTTGTAGTTAAACACTTCTAGTTGTTTCCGGACTCTTTCCTTTTTGGCTAATGCGAGAATTCAAAATCATGAGATCTCTTTGACGTTTGTCATGGCATTTTATCATTTTGTACTTCCCCGAATTTTCGTCTGTCTTAGAAATGAAGTTCATTGTTTTTATCAGTTGGTTTGTGATGTCTGGCATCATAATTCCAAGGTCAATGGATTGTGGAAAGCAGAGGAATTTACCCCACTTCACACTACTGGATGAAGTTCATATCATAATACTCGCGAAAGTAAGTACCCAGTGTTGAAGTGATAGAGATACTCACAGTTGACTGAAGTGGCTAAATTGTAGAAATCTGTGATTAGCTACGATGTGGATTGTGTTGGCTAAGCATTGATGATATTTTACTGAAGACAAGTAATCTCCAAGTTCTCAATTTTTACCCAAGTCATTCGGTTCTATTGAAGCGATAATTGATCATATTTGCATCCAGTTATAGTTAAATAATTCTGTTGGACTGAGCGCTTTAAATCTGATTAGCTGTCGTGCAGAATGTGATGATGATTATTACGGTGGATCTGACATTGCCTGCTGAGATGACTGTATGAAAGAAGTATTATTATTCAAGTTTCAGACGAAGATTTAACTGTTGTCAAACGTATGGATACTTCAAATATTAGCACCTTGTCAGTGAAAAGTCCTTCACAATATGAGATTTATTTTGTGAAACTGCTCATTGTAAATCAAGATCTTAAGCTATATATTCATTGAAAAATGCAGACAATCAAAGTAATACGGACATTTATAATCATTTAGTAATCGTGTTCCACATTCTCACTTATGAAGAAAACTATCGATAGGTAAATTCTTAACTGAATAACATGTGGTTAATACTAATTTATCTTTGTAAAAGACTATTTTTGAACTCTTGAAATTGATTGACTTTACCTGGACCTTAATAACAATTAAGTGAGGATCGGATAAGGGGTCGAATTAGTATTGATTTATTTGTAAAGTCTGCTCAAGTTTAAATCCACTTTGTCTTGTTTACTTGAATTTTCCCAATGATGGTTAGCATTACAATTGATCGGTCTCTTATTTGCATATGTGCTTCCTGTGACGATTGCATTGATATCGCCTTGAATCACAAACATCATGAGAAAAGATGGTTGACGGCTTGCGGAGGAATCCAAAACCCGAACCCGGAGTGAACTTGTACTCTGGGATGCAAGTACGTACAGCTAACAAGTCACAAATGTGCCGCAGATTCTACTGTGAGCCACTGTCCATCTTTTCTTAGAATGCAGCTAAGTACTCGTGAAATATGTAGCTTCCAAAAATATTTAAAAAATGAACTTGCATGATCTATCTATCATGACATAGAAAGCCATCATTGTTTGATCGCTGTTATTTTGCGGCATTTATTCTGTCATTTTAACTTGTAAATTTTGAAAACACTTAACAAGCTTCTTAACATTTTCTTTATTCGTAAACCTTCTTAAAATGAACATTATATTTTATATTCTGTTAACTGTCAAAGATCCGATAATTAGAAAGATGGCTTGTCAATACGATATATCTGACGGAAGTTTGGTAAGCTGGAGTTGATGCTTGTTCGTCGAGATGTGTACACATCGACTAATGTAGGTTACGCTGTTGTCATCGAATTCGCTACTGCTGTTGGTTCCAATGTTTACTTGAAGATGTAGAAATCTTAAACTATGTTGTAGGAATAAAGTATGTTGTTTGGTAATTTAACATTAACTCAAAAATAACGATACTTCGATGTTCTGGATGTATTTTTAGATTAGTTCCGTATATTAACAGAAGGTTTATGTCACAGATTGATCGTATCTCTGTCACCACTGAAAACCAGAGAGCGCTTTATATGTTTCATTTCGAAATGGCAATTCTCAGCCGCATGCATTCAAAAACTCACTGCTGGATTTTGAATTCACAGCATCCTGTCTAACGTTCAAACGCCCTACATTTCGAAATGGTGACAACGTCTAACTTTAAGTAATGGTCTTTTAGTGCCTGCAATGGACAACTGTTTCACGCCAAACGACGCTGACATTCACTAGTCGTGGCTGACTTCTAAAATGGCAGAAGTAGCAACTTGAATTTGTTTATTAGGGATCTCACTAGTATTATCGGTACATCGAACCACGATAGACTGAATGTGATTCCTAATGTGTGTGGGGAGATATTTTCAGCTGAAACTCGTCTCTCAAGTTCTAGTTGTACTATTAAAAATTTTATCTTCATCACTGACAAACACTGGCACACAAATACACATTTCATTTGTTTAAATTCGTGAACTTTCTGTTGAGCGTCATTTTATCAGCCATCTAAAGTGTCTACTGAATTATCTCAAAGGTTATAAAAACGTGAAGATCAAACAATTTGGTAGGAATTTTTAAACAAACTGATTAAATATAATCAAACGAAATTCATGTCTAATTCTGATTTTTCATTACGGATTAAACATAAGTGTGATGTCTATTGTGAGGTGGTGATCCACTGAAGACAATGATGAAGGGTGGCGCAATTTTGTGAATTAGTTGAAGTTAAAGATTAACTGTCAGATGCAAAGTCAGTGGTCCAGATGCCTTGGAAACGAGTGTGAATGCGCACTGCTGAGGTGTCTCATACTAAGACGAATGGTCTATCATGTGCTTCCATGTTTTCCATAGTGGTCTCATTTTAATACACTCATGAATTCAAATGATAAATGCAACGCCTCGTAATAAATTAAAACCACTCCTTTTTATGTACATAAATGTGTCCAGTGAATTCGATATCAACTGAAAGGAGTTAATCACAAAATTGATAGATCAGATTGCCCTATTTCCGTTCATAGTATGATTATTCTCTAACTTCGGTGAATGGTGTAATTAGTCAGAGCCGATTACTCCTCTTTGATTGTACACTGCTGTTAAATATCCCTGAACGATTGCTTACATGAAAATAGTCAACGTTTGGAGATGAAAACAACATTACTAAATACTCTATGACATTAAATTTGGAGTATAGTTTGCTGTTAAGGGAACCGAGACTGATAACAGCTGGAAGTTAGAGTTACATATTCTGATATTAACTTTCATGAAGACAATGTGACTAAAGATTGTTATGTCAACTTAGACTCACAATCTTTGAATGACAAATAATTTGAACGTAGTAACTTGTGAGATTGTTTGTGGTCAATGTATTGTCAATAAGATAAGTTGACCCGTATAAACATATTGACAGAACACGTTGACCGTTTCATAAATCGGTGTCTCCTTCAAAATTATAAAGTTTGAATGACCTCGACGTAGAGGCAGACTTTATTATCAAGTGGGAAGAAAAGGCTACATAATTTATTTTGATTAGAGTTAACTGAAACTCTATGTTGAAACCTAAGTATTTCAACAAGTAATCTATAAACATTGGTAATGAGACCTGGATAAAACTATCAACGTTCCAAATAGTCCCGATTTGGCTGCCCTGAGTGTTGAAAAATGGACTGCAGTGCGGAGAAAAAGAATGAAAAGAAAAAAGCTGTAGACAATACGCGGGTTGTTGGCAAGTCGTTGTTGAACTCCCATTCTGAGTCACAAAATACACTTACAAAGTCTGATAGTTAGAGAGATCTCACACCTGGCGTAACTGAGAAGAATTTGATCTCACCGAATATTATCGTGAGTAATTTGCTGGAGTCAAACAATCCTGATCCCAAACAAAGACACGCGTATGATTTGGAGAAGCTAAGTGAATATATATGTGGCATCTTACCAGATAATTCTAATGGCGTTCAGGTCTAACGATTAATTAGAATAGGTAAGAAAGCTGACAATAGTGTTGAACCTCATTCCTATAAACTCCTTGAGCTACTCCTAGGGTCATGATCTGTTAAGTAGCTCTCGTAGTCACGAAAATACCAGCATTCGATTCAGACATGGTATATCTCTTGAAAGTAGAATAGAAAGGAAAGCAGCGCTAGCTGACCTAGATTCCCGTCGCCAAAACAATGAGGAGAATCTCCGATTAGAGGGTTTTCGGATAACAAGCTTCCGGAAGCGAATGTTTGCAAAGCCTGTTTGGATAGGCCGTTCTTCATATTAGTTTTATATGTCGACGCTCGTAGTAAATCATATGAACTATAAGCATTGATGAACAAATTAGTGCTGCTCATTGTAGCAGAGTCAGGAATGTGTTTAGTGCATGATTTAGACATTACTCCAGAATTAATCGGTTACTACTACCCAATGAGTGATAGACATAGACGTAGAAAAGGAGGTAGCGTCCTTTTATACATAGCCAGTAATATAAATATTCGCTCCTCTGCTAGCGAATTGCATGATAGCGGTACTTGAGAAGTAATTAGCTGTGAATTAGCCATCGATGTGATACATTTATACTTGGTGTCATCTATCTCATCCAAATCTGCCTAGCTGGTGACTTCGTTTTTCAGAAAATCGAACTATGGAATGCAATTAACAGATGCTTGATAACATTAAACTTTATTGCACCTGATGTTAGTTGGACTGAGACGACCACGGAAGGGTCTATAAACTTCTTTGATAATATGTTCCTGATAAAAGTAATGGAGCATGCATTAGTACAACATGTGCCAAAACCCACACGTTTTGGTGCGAACCAAGCTTCTTCTCTCTTGGACTTGGTAATCACTCATGACTGTTTTTCCACTGTCATTGAATAGCGACCACGCTTATTTGTCATTCACGTTTAGAGCTAGTAACATGATGTATACTCATGTTAATCCTAGCACATATGTATGCAGCGCTAAAATATCTACCATTTGTGAATGCTCTGCTAAGACAGTTTGGTCTCTATAGATAAGCCGATCGGTTGAATAAGCATGTTGTATGTTTAAAGGCAAGTTCACCTCAGTTACATTCTCGTTCATACCATACCTGTTTCCAGGTAGACCGAGGAGCAGTCCACCATGGATACCTAAATAAGTCAAAAAGCGTTTTATAGGTAGGATAAAGCATTGAAATGTTTTCATGTCCACTGGCCTACAACAGCGCACATTCTGTTTTCGTAAAATTTGGAGTGCTTGCAAAGCGCTAATAAGTAAGACTAGACGATCATATGAAAAACAATCGGTCGAAGATGATAGTAAAAATAGTTCAGAACGGTTATTCTTGTACATAAACAGGCGAGATCAGAAAAGCGATGGCATTATATAACCTTTGATACATAAAAATCCGTTATTATTGGCGAGAAATGATACCAAAAAGGCTGATGGTTTATTGAATTATTTCAGTGAGGTGTTTACTACCATTAATAAAGAACGACCAGCATTTCAATTTGAATGTGACAGGTTGTTGATAGACCCTGTAGGCATTGACAGATTTATAGTCTTAAGACTACTTCAGAATCTCAAACCCGATATGTCCAATGGTCCTGATGATATTCATCCTAGGATTATGAAAACCATATCAAATGTAATTGCTGAACCTTTAGCGATACTGTGAAGACCAGTCTGCCTGGAGAATGAACAGTCGTCATGATAAGTCCGGTGTATAAGGCTTGGAGTGAAGATTCAGTTAGTAATTAACGACTCGTAAGCTCAACTAGTGCAGTTGAAAAACTGATGGAAAAAGTTATTTGGACATCTGTTATAAAATATTTTGAAGAGCATAATCAATAATGCAGGGAACAACATGGTTATCGGAAACACTTATCATGTATGCCAAACCCTCTTGTTACAAGTGAAGATTGAGCTGCTGCAAAAGATCGACATATTCCTGTAGATGTGGTTTTTATAGATCTAAGTGAAGTCTTTATTAAGTTTTACCATTTTGATCTCAAATTGAAACTGAAAGGTTCTGGAATCTATTATAGAGTCATAGAGTGGATACGTGACTACCTACATGACAGGAGGCAAAGGGTAGAGTAAAATGATGCTTTCTTATCGTGAGAACTTGTGAAAGGCGCAGTTCTCCAAGCAAAATCCTCGGTCTTCTTATCTTTCGACTTGATGTAGACGAATTACCATTTTTGGCGCAATCATCCGTTCTTTTTTTCGCCAAAACATTTGGATGAGATTTGTAGACAAATGCACAGCAGGTCAGATGAAATAGTATTACAGGATGATCACAACTCATTGATGGCATGGATGGGCCGATGGTCACTTGAAATGAGTCTCGACAGCAGTGTGGTAATGCAGTTAAATAACTATGATGGCTCGTATCACTTCATAGTATGTGGATTCGTGTTATCCAAAGTAAGAAACTATAGAGGTTTAGCGGTAATACCGTGTAGTGATCTCAAAAGCACTTTTCACTTTAAAACTGCTGCTTCAAGAGACTTTAGGGCATTTTGGTATATCCGTAGGTCCTTCTAGTGTTTGGATGAAGAAAGTTTTAGTTTATTATACCCGACGTTCGTGCGACCACATTTAAATATTGCATTCAAGGAGCGAGACATTGTTTCAAGTATGAGGTGGATATGCCAAAACCAGTCCATCAGCTAAGGACTAAAATGGCAAAGGGTTTTTCTGGCCTATCTTATGAAAACAGACTAAAACACCTTAAACTATTTTTCTTATCTTACCATGGAATACAGGGTGATGTAGTACTAAACGATGGCTTTGATGTTTGATCGTTTGAGAAGACATTCGAAGAAAGTTCAAAAAACGAGATCGAATCGTCTACATCTGGAATTTTGTTTGACGTACTAAGCAGTGAATTACTGGTATTCCGTGCCTAAACACCTAGTATCACAATCTTCTGTTGATATTTTTGAAACGGGATTGGACCTTCACAGTGTTAAAAACTGCAAGGATTAGTATAGGTCGACAGACTTCCCATACTTATTATTGAGGACTGAAAATTGAGGACCATTACATCATTATGTCTATTGATCACCAACATATTAAGGTGTGTTCGTGAAAAGTTTATGACCTTTCGCTGTACATGTCACAGAAGGCCCAATCAGAGACACTGTGATTGCTGGCAATGTACACAGAAAACAATATACATTATGCAAACGTCTGTTCCTGAAGTGCTAATATTTTATTAGCGATCACTTAGTACTCATCGTCAATATCGATTAGGAAAAAAAACAGACTCTCCAAAAATACTTCGTGCTGAGAATTTTTATAATGCAGTGATAGTAGAATCATGAACAGATTCATTATTGTTATTAATACACACTATGTTTCACATGAATAAGGATCTTCGATAAGATAAGTATGTCAAATAAGATGTAATATTGGGGTGACACATAATTGTATCTGATGTATCTACAGTTGATCAATTACATCTTGTCACATGTTACATTTTCGTATATGAGTTTTTTTACAAAAGAACATATCTCTGCGGTTTGACAAAGTTTTCCGTATAATTGAAAATGTGGATGCTTCTATGGGCGATGTTTACTATAGCCTCACGAGTTCTGTCGAATCAATGGGTTGTTTAGGCAGATAAGCTGTAATTATTAATCGTTGATGTTAATGGTAGTAAAAATGTTTTATGGAAAAGTGTTTTGAAAGTGTTTTTTATATATTCCTGAGAGTGGACACGCATTTAACAATATGGCAAACAGATGCACTACTAGCTTACTCAAAACTGCGTTATTAACAGTTACCTGTCTGCTGTTTTCGAGAGCAACATATTACCAATTTCGCCACTGTTGACATTTGTTGTCTGCCAGTGAAAAGTGAAATGGCTGTACTTAAGTCGAGAGGTAAGTAGTTGTTAATCGAGTTACTATGATACTACACATTTCATAATTACGATGTTTTAAAACGGCAAAAATAGGACACGTTTTAGTGGAAATAACAATGTTATATGTTCAAAATGATGAACGTTCGCATTTATTATGACATAAAAGCTGCTAAACTATGTCATTTGTAAATAGTATAGAACGTTTAGTAGAAGTCAAAGGTACCTGACACATATGACATTATTCACCATCGACCGATTAGTTGTAAAGGCCAGAATGACTTGTATTAAAGTGTCAATTAAGGACATTTTGTCATATGACTGTTATTAAGGTAATGACCCTTGTAATTTGGAAAATGACATGATAAAGAAGTATGTATGTTGTAACAGGTTCAAACGTTCACAATTCTGAACATTTAACACTGTCAAACCCCTTCATGCACACTTTATTGAGGTCTCTGTAATACATCACAATATTTGCGGACTTATAGCTGCGAAGCTTGATGGTGACGGTATGGCAGAAACAATTTTTGGGTCGAACAGTCTTTGGTTTTTCTGAATATTTCATAATAATGAAAGTGTTTACGTGATTAGAGTCATATATTCAGTGGGTTAACGTATTCCAATGAAACAGTAGTCTACTGATGTATGATAACATCCACTACGTTTGGGTAAAACATGGAAATTTAAAGAATTTTACATAAGTAGCAATATTGAGAAATTAGAAAACAGTTCAAGTAACATGACAACATATATGGAGAATTCTAAAGAAAGATGTATTATGGCAAGTAGTCTAATCCAGGATGCACGTTGGGTCTTAGTTTCTCGGAATGTAATTTAAGGCAAAAACGCTCAATATGCGCATATGTCTATAAAACACTGATCAATTATAGTCCTAAACAACAATGGAAAGATTCAAGTAAACAACACCAAGCAAAATAAACTTCACTCGATTGCACAAATAGGTGACTGTCGAGTCTCAGTAGCTAAGTGGATAACGTGATTTTGTTTGACGTGGAAGGTACATGGTTCACGTCTGGAAAAGAACGTAAACTCTGAGATGCCGGTATTTCTGACTTGAGAGTCAGAAATAGCACGAAACATGCGGCATGGATCCCACTGCTAGCCACCTCTATCTTTGTACATCTTTACGTTTTATAAATGAAAAAGTTGATAGAAAATTGATGAGTTAATTTTATAATGGAATATTCAGTTAAAGTGTTAGTTCTAAACAAAGTTACGAAAAGTCGAAAGTATCAGAAAGAAAGGGTTAAACCATTTAACGATATATGAGTAGAAATTTACTTAGATATCTTAGAAATCCAGTTTTAATTTGAGGACTGAATATGGATGTTATGAATTCCTATAACTTCCGTTGTTTATTTTATAATGCTAACATCCGGTATATTCGGTAAAGATTTATAAATGACGTGATCAGAATAAGCGCAAAAAGAAGATTCACACCCTTAGAAGTAGCTCTGTAATAAGTAGTCTAACATAACTTCCAAATAAATGCATGCTTAGATCCAAAGATATTTCATTGCTCACCCGAGAGAACACATTACAGCTACTATCCTACAACTAATTTAGGTTACGATTAACATTGATTGAACCCTTTTATTAGCACACTTAACATGTTATTTGAATGATAACGATTTGTTTTTTTTGCACTGTTATCATCACTAGATCGCACGACAAACTTCAACTAAAATGTTGACAATTCATTCTCTTCCTTAGTTATGTATGAACTCAAATCTTATTATTAGCCTTTGCTTTGACTTGCTGTTGTCTTATGCAATTTCACTATTAATTTGCCTCTGTTTTTGCTCGCACATGCACATTCGCCTCTCTGTCTCAAATTCGCTCGAAGTGCTTGTAGCTTTGTAATCTGCACTATTCACTAATTATTTTTAGTTACCACTTCTCATTGTCTGCTGATTTTAAAATTTATCTTAAGTTGTTAAATGTCTTAGAACTACTGCAAGTATATGAGAAAAGAAAATAATTAAGAAAAAAGAATTTACTATTGTAGTAAGATATGATGGTGGAATGAGTGTTGTGCAGTCTTAGTTTAGAGTGATGCTATGAAATTCTCAATCATGTGCAAAGGATAAGCACATATCCATGTGCATGAGACATATATACATAGTGAAGATAAAACATAAATGAGAAGTAAGTTTAAGTGTAACACAAGTTATTGTCATGATTAAAAACTTCGACTGCTTAAGAATGAGATATATCTAGAAATAAAAGAGAGAGAGAAAAGAAGTGAACATCTAGTGAAAGGGTTCAACCAAAATAATAATAATAGTTGTGTAATGAATATCGACCTCCGAAGTTTCATGACGCATGATGATTGTAACATTCCGTATTTCAGGTTGTTTGTAAACACGGAACATTATTTCTATATCACAGCATGGTTTCTTAAACGGTAGTTGCACATAATCGTCTGGTGTATGGCATCGATAACCCTTTACTCTGCTGGCATAAATCATTCTTGGTTGATCATACAGAAGAAACGAAATTTAATTTAAGTACATCAGTACTTAAAAGAGTTTTTAGTTGGGCTATTCAAGGGCGTGTGCTAAGGCCACTTTTATTCGGACAGCATTCGTAGCTGCAGTAACTTAGAAAAGACTTCACTGTATTCTGAATACTTGAAAGAATGAACTAATGTCGGAAAGACGGAATGTAATGCACATTTTATTTGTGAAACATGAATAAAACGAAATGAAACAATCGTGTAAGAAGTATCAGAATCAATTGAATATCGAAAATGCTGCTCGTTCTATATCGTATGAAGCAACCTGGGATTCTCTTTTGAAGTGGGAGATACACCAGTATCAGAAAGTTATATTACCTTTGACTTTGGTTTTTAACGTTCAAAAGATAAAACTTAAATCTTTTCGAAAACACATGTAGTTATAGGTTGTATAACCTGCCATTTCCATGACAGTGAGTCTATGCAGGGAACATTAAGAGTTTGTGTCTGCCTGGCGTCCAACATCTCTAAGAAAAAAGTAAACATTTCACGTGTTATATAAAGTTGAAAACAACTTCGTACTAAATCTACTCCTAATTATTTCAATTCGCCTTTGTGCTCAAATGATCAATTGCAGTAAGTCAAACCACATTTAAGAACCGTATTGTTAAATGGATGTTAGAAACAAAGAGAAACTTATACGTGTATCCTACGTTCAAATGCGCATATTCTGACTCCGATTACCAGGGTTACATGATGGAGTGAACCAATATCACGAAAGGATATAAATGCGGAATTGTCTCGCTTTTATTTTCCTAATAATAATACTGTCTGTATTCTTAATTGAAAGTTGTGTGCATTAGTAGGCATGACGTGGTCACATGTACTGGTTATGTGAGTGAAATTGTTAAACGTCAAGTCAAAACGTGAGTGGGACTGAATAAAGTAATTGAATACAATTTTGGATGAGACGACATGTTGAGACGTGGTTACCAAACGTAAGTTGCTCGTCAACACTGCCCCGATGAAACTTCTTTATTTGAATTATGTTTCACATTAAAAATGTTCAGTGATGTCTCACGGGTCACATTTGATTAGTATTGAGAGGTTGTAGGGCTGTTAGGACCCAAAAATAGTTGTGAATTAGTCTACCTGTAGATATAATGTGGGGTTGATGTTAACTGCGTAGCTAATTCCTATTTATTTAGGGACGCCTCATACGTCCCATTAAAATACACATCCACCATAACAACCGAATGTAAATCAAATCACCCTGTAATATTCAGAATGGCAGCGTGACAAAAATGTTTCCCATAATATATGCATGAAGGAGTGTTGTAGATGTATACTCATATAAGCGGACTTTAATTGAGCGGATACGAATGGTGTTACGTGAGGGGATCATCGGAAGCGGAGTGGACAAATGATGTAAAGCTATTCATGCTGTCGATTAAACACGAGTGATACTGCTATTCCACGTTGAAGGTGAGTTGCTAGTCAGAAAGTTCACTGATTAAGAGTAATTGACAGAAGTGTCAGAAATTCAATTTTTCATTACAATATATACGACGCTTATCATCATTCACTTAAGGGAGAGATACATCTGCTTGCATTGGAGTATATTGGTGAAGGTTTTGTAAATGTAGAAATTGCAGTGTGAAGAAGCGAATGCGATCAATCTGTTCAGGTCGTCAAGAAAAAAAACCTGGCCAAATCAGTCAGTCAGTCAGCCTCAATGTATGACTAAGCACATATATGAATCGGTTCAAGTTGCTGTACCTCATTAGCACTTCAAGTTGAACACCGGATTCATAGAAATTGTTAAGTAAATGAATAATATATATACAAATAAGTACTTTGTTTAAGTATTTAGTACAGGAAGAGAGAATTAGTTTGAAAAAATTATGATATGAAGTGATTTTAACCTCATGTGGCTCACGAAAGTATCTAGAAATTTTTAACCAAATCGGTGTTGGATTAAATGTTCTGTGGAACAAGCAGAAGGAAAAGAATAAGCTGGCACTGTTTTGATTAGAAATTTTCCAAGACAACTATTATATGTGATGTGACTTGAAAAATTTTCGAAACTTCTCGATATATTGTACTAGTCCGTTTTACCTCAGGTAAACTAACTCTGGAACAAAGCATTTGATCGCGATTCGCGCACTCTCTTTAGAATTTTATTTGATGCATGAAAGTATTTGGCTGATATATGTGCACAGTTCCGGAGATCATCAATGTATCATCTAGGGAATCGTGATCACACCACACCACCAAAAACATCCATCAAATCGTTCTTAAAGTCAAGCGACTGTTCTCGAAGGGAACATCGTCAAGTCAACATCTTCAACTTTATCTCTATGTACTAAAGCATTACTCGTCGAGTCCCATTCTTCCGTGAGTCAATCATTAAAATTTACCACTCGACCAAATATTTAATAGTAATGTCTTTCGATATTTTGAAATTGTACTGTGCTGAACAGAACACGGGTGGGAACAATCGAATGTTTTTAGCACCAAATTACAGAGCTACTTGATAAAATAGAAAAACCATATAGCCAATCGTTAAATTGCAAAATATCAATCCATCATATCAACCTGGACTGTTGCTGTTGCAAACACCGAGCCATTGTCTCACATTTCATTCTTTATGTGTTGTCTTACAAATTGCATTGTGTTCTCGCTCTTCCTATCATGATCTTCCCCCATCTTCTGCTGCCAGACAATACGTATTTAACTCGCGTTATATACTACTTACATCAATATAAGTAGCACGCAACACGTCACAACAATTTCAGATGTAATCGACATGAAAAACTTCCGAACTGGATGGGTAAGAAACTTTGTGAAAAAGAGAATTCCCCAAACCGAAATGCCGTTATTTCATATTCCTGTCAATGTCTGTTGGTAAAATAATCATCTAGTTGATAAGTCGTTGAAGGATCGACCCTTCCATTCGATATCTTACTATCCTCATCCTACTTGATTTCACAACTTGTGCATTTTTGTTGAACGTTAAAAAGGCACAAAATATGGATTCTTACTAAAATTTTAGTTCGGACGTATCCAAAAAACAACGTTTAATGGTCTATACAAAACAGATTTGATAATGATGAGCACTGAATCTGTGAGATTATAACTTATCATTCTATCAAAACCTGTACCATGGCTGGTGCTAGTGAGGGAACTGTCGTGGAGACATGGGATATCAAAATGTGAACGCTCAGATGATAGTGAGGTAGTTGATTATCATATCGTTGACGAATCAATGAATCAGATCCGACTGAAAACATGCATGTAACAAAGACTGTCATTGTATATCACATGATCTGCTTCATGTAAACGTGTGAGGAAATTATGCTTTCATGCAAGTCAGCATGGTGAGTGAGGTTATGAGATCAGCAGTAATAATTGCAATATTTGTTCTTCGAATGTGTCATCTATCACCGATTGAAATGACGTAAAACACAGTGTATATATAACCGTGTTCAAAAGATCGTGTACACAGTTATCACAATACATCAACAGATTTAGAGTGGCGATGAGAGCACAGTGAGTTGAAGTTTTATTTTCATTGTCTGTTTGACATCGACTATTATCTGGGAATCAGGTAAAAGTGATAAACCCCTCTTTTTTGAATTAATAGCCAGTCGTTGTTCGTTGTGGACAGAATTGGCGAATACTCTCTATCACGTTTTCTAACTTATTGATTTCTTTCAACACTCGATTCATTAATTGACTGAATAAATTTTTAATATGAGTTATGTGAGACACAGTTATTTGCTAATACCTTGACGTTTTTGCTTAGTAATTCATCAAACATACAATGATCCAGAATAAAATAGCAAATAGTCCAGTATTGTTGTAAGTGAACTATTATTTACTGATATATCTGATTGAAATGACAGTCAGCAATGTCCAACCGATTGTGGAAACGTTTTCCTTCAGATTTCTTTCAAGTAGTTATATTGTATTTTTATTTAGAGATCGATTCAATCTAATTACACCGAGTTTCGGCGTTAAACTAATTAATGGTCATACGTCTATTAATTGTAAACTCTTAGTAAAATCATTCATGTTTCTTTCGAGTAGATGGTTGATTCGCATAACTAGCATAGTGCAGATCGGTATTGTGCATAACTGTTGAGCCCACACAATAAAAAGTTGAGTTGAACATTACTGAATAATGTGATAGTAGCTCCACATACAAATCAACAAAACGTGTTCCAGTGATCATGAGAGCTTAGCTGCGAAAATCTGGAATTTGAGTTTCACTAATGAGATGAGAACTAAAAGAAATGATTCAGGTCTGTGATACAAGTTCCATATAAGTCGAAACCCTTGTTCTGGATGTACGGTTAGCCAGCATCCATCTGTACTTATAAAATGTATTGGTTTCATTAATATGAAGATGCGATGATTTATTTGACTTATTCAAATACTGGACACGATGAAAACAACGCGTCGTTGGAATTATAGATTCTCTGAACTATACATTGTAGTTTGCAATGTCAGATCTATTCATCAGAAATTCATTGGATAAATGAGTTTATTTTGTCAAGTTACGTATAAAAATATTTCAGTCAGTCGTGGATTTTCACGGTCTTCGTAATTTCTAGTGATGTGCTTCGAACTTCATCGATCGTATCGTTTGTTTATGTTTGCATGTCGCTATTTTTCCTTTTGTCAACTCTTATTGTCATCCAGATGTAGGATACAGTACAGTGAAGTATGTCTACTACTTATTTGTTGTAACTTGGCCACCACCGTTTTATTGGGCGCAAAAGGTAATGATTTTCGGTCAAACTGAAATGCTATTCCTTATACATGAACTTATGTCTATCGATAAACGTTTTATAGATGAATGTTATTAAGTTTAACATGTTTACCATTTTTCCGTTCTAGAATATCAATCAGAGTCGTTCGCTGATCAAGTACTCATCATCATGATATCCATGCACAGGTTTGTACTCACATTGTACAAGTAATACTATATTTCACCAAACATGGAGATTACAACTGCATATCATTCACATTGAGACGGGACAATTCGGCACATTACTCTCACATATTGTTTGAAATTAAACATAATTACAGTCAATTTATTAGTCATGCAATCACATTTCCAGTGTTTAGGTTGTAGATGGGTTATTTTGAGTGTATATTATGGGTCAGTTTTTGAAGGCAACTAACCGAAACAACTTATTTCACCTCTGAAATTTATCTATTCAATTGAATCGCATTCTATAAGTGACAGAAAATATTGTGTTCATATACATCTTTGTTTCATTAAGTAATGATTATTTGAAATTGTTTCTTTTAGATTAAACCGCCTAAAGTATTTACTAATTTCACCATTCACGGATTGTGGTAAGATTACGTTTGATATATGAAATGTGTGCGTAAAAATGTTTCTGAATGAACACGAATAATAGCATGGGAATTTATTGAACATAATCTGTGTGATCTTTTGATCTGCTATGACTGATCTAATGACTATCACTACGATTTCACAATGAAAGCTCATACGAAACACCTACAGCTTTTACCATTTCATCGTTGTACACCCATCTCAAACAGCGTTCTTGAAAACATTGAAATTATTATTTATGAAGTAGTGTTGAACTAAGATGTGAATGCTGATCATTGGTTTATCGTTTTCATTGCGCTTATGCGGCTGGCTGAATTCATATTGTGTAGTCTATTCATTATTATATGATCCACGTTCCACTGTTTTACATCTGGGAACGAACGTTTCTTACCACCGGTACAGCACTAATGTATGCTGTGAAATGGTGTGATGTCGTTGATAAGATCTCAATGGGAACATTTTTTTGTACGCCTTTCAATTACTATTATATGATTACTTCAAGTGATACACACGTTTCATACTGCAATTAAAGCTGTTTAGTGATGAATGTGGGTGGTCACGTTTTCAGAATACACAACTCATCAAATGGATGTAATTGTTTGGTTAATTGTTATGTATTGTGTATATCATCATTTCCAGGCCTAAAAGGTACCGTGAGAACGATCCAAAGAGTAAGTCAGTGGAACAATTTAATATTACAAGTGAGTCAGATCCGAAGTTCAGTGTCTTAATTTCTCTTCTCGCTTTCTCCAATTCTTAATTTGTATAAACTCGGTTGTTGGTCGACTGTAAAATATGATGTTGAACTTTAAGAGGTGAGTCAGATTTCAAGTTCAGTATTTTAATTTCTGTTCTCACCGCTGATTATTGATTATTTATATAAACTGGGTTGTTGGTCGAGTGTTTCTTAAATACATCAAGCGAACGTCTCCTTTCGAATCAGCTACAGACTGGTAGTGATTGAGCTGATTGCCATTCTCTCTGGGCAGATAATGCGAAAAGTGAACCGATTTCGGATACTTGAGCAATCAACTTCACTTGAACCAAATAAGTTCAGAAATTTACAATAATGCTGACAACAAAAGTTGATTACATCAAATATAGTATAATGAAGTCCAGATGAAAATCTGTTTCTACAGAAAACAGTTTCAAGCCATTATCGTGTATCTTTCAAATGACATGTGGTTGTTGTATGAAATGTTTTGAACTGCGTTCAATTTCAGGAAACATGATTTTGACGAACATGGTGAATGTGCACTACAGGACCCTCTAATCGGTAATCAAACACGGTACTTTGAATTTGGTATTGAGCTGATGAAGAAGCTGAACATGCTAGATTAAGTGATTAATAATGTATTGAACATTTGATCAAATTTCGTTAAAAAACATTTAAACTTGTGTGTCTTAGTGCCGATTAGAATTGCAGTTGGCCATAACGATCCCCCTCACAATCCTAGTTAACTTCTGAAACAGACTAATCATATTAATTATGGACGGGCGTGGTATGGCCCACAAGTGGAATCGAGAATGCCGTTTTTCCACTGAATTGAGGCTTTTCAGTTGGGTACATTAATTAAGTTGAGAAGAGCATATAAATTGATATGCCTATCTGTTGACCAAACAACCAGTGTCTGATGAGTAAAAACTGGATGCCTAATGTTACTGTGCAAGCGAATATTTGTTAAATAGTACGATCTGTTTTCGTGTCTTTGTACCCATTTATCTTCTATTATTTTACAACTTTAAAAAACCATGGAATCACACCAAATGCCTCCAAACAATATAATGTCAGTTTACGCTCCAACTGTTAAATACTCTGAGAGATTAAATCAATTTTTATGACCACACTATCATGTATGCTCGATTAAGTATTCGCCGTGCATATTAAAGATACTCTAACTCTGTTCGGTCAACTTCATATTATCGTCTGACTTTGAAAGTAATCAAACTGTAGAATAGATTGTGTGTTGATAGATGGACTCCATTCATGCGCACATACATGTCAATGCTAACGATATGACTAGTGATTCGCTAGTAAAATAGCAAACACAAGTACGTTTACTCAATTGAGTTCTCATGTCTTTAATTATAATGACTGCAATGCCGTCCAACATCTGCTATTTGATTGTTCGCTACTTATTCACAGACTACTATCAGTAAATCAATCATATCTTGAAATGAAATGTCGTGAAGCACATGTTCAAAGTTGTTCAGAGATAGTGTGATCGTTCTGTAACTAGAAGTTAGTTAAATTCTGCAGAGCGTATCGCAAGTGTTATCAAATATATTCATGTCTTTGCAAGTGAACCACAGTGAATGCACCAACTTGTATCTCTGAATCTGCAGTCAAAGCAAATGGACTGAAGTGATGATTGTCTTCATGGGTCATAGGATAACTAATGACTATTGCTTTCAATGCGTCAATGAGTTACATAATGAATTAATATATGAGAATTTACGAATCATCTAATTCCAAGGTTTTCGAAAAAAAACTTTCACTTAAACAGCAATTGACACAGTAAAAGCTGCCTTAAGTTTATCCATGAGTAAGTTGTTACGACTAGTTGATGACCAAATAATCTTAGTAATCTAATCAGGTTTTGAATTCATTTGAAGGCAACGTGTCTCGCAAAAAGTGAGCCTATTACTACACGGAACTAATTAACGGCAGCTGTTGAGACGAATTCTGAAATATTCTCGTTCATTATGGATAGACATTTGTACTGGATATTTATACTTACTAGATTATAAAGCACTACATATGATTGTACTTTATTGACAATTACTTGTCACGTTCTGTGTGGACGCTTGAATAATTGACTCTTTCATCAATACAAACTCAATCTAGTGTTTAAAAGCAGACAAATAGGAGAAACTGAAATTTTCATTCTAGTAGCCAAGGCGATTGTAAGGAGACGTAAAACTAATTCACAACTATTTTTGGGTCCTAACAGCCCTACAACCTCTCAATACTAATCAAATGTGACCCGTGAGACATCACTGAACATTTTTAATGTGAATATTTGAATGAACGCCGACAGTATGCTAGACTTTATCGTAAGTGAATAATGAAAATAACATGTTTATTATGAATAAATTATGCGTGGACCGTCACAAGATAAGACGAAGGCTGACATATTTTTTATGTTTTTGATTTTATTTAAATTAAAAAACACAAATTGTTTTTGACTGAAAGATGTCACGTTCGGTGTGGACGTCTAGAGCTTCAAAACTATCACTGGAGTCGATTATGAAGAAACATAATTCAAATAAAGAAGTTTCATCGGGGCAGTGTTGACGAGCAACTTACGTTTGGTAACCACGTCTCAACATGTCGTCTCATCCGAAATTGTATTCAATTACTTTATTCAGTCCCACTCACGTTTTGACTTGACGTTTAACCATTTCACTCACATAACCAGTACATGTGACCACGTCATGCCTACTAATGCACACAACTTTCAATTAAGAATACAGACAGTATTATTATTAGGAAAATAAAAGCGAGACAATTCCGCATTTATATCCTTTCGTGATATTGGTTCACTCCATCATGTAACCCTGGTAATCGGAGTCAGAATATGCGCATTTGAACGTAGGATACACGTATTAGTTTCTCTTTGTTTCTAACATCCATTTAACAATACGGTTCTTAAATGTGGTTTGACTTACTGCAATTGATCATTTGAGCACAAAGGCGAATTTAAATAATTAGGAGTAGATTTAGTACGAAGTTGTTTTCAACTTTATATGACACTTGAAATGTTATTTGTTCTTTTTGAGAAGCAAAAACTAGTTTATCATCACATCACTGAAACCAACTGTATAAATAATAACTTATTATAATAAAATGCTTATTGTAAATGACGAAAAGTGTTTGTATAATCTCTCTACTATTCACTCGACGAAATCAAACGCTACTGATAATAACTTTTATTTGTAAATATACATCCACCGTCATATGAATCTTCGCATTCTAAATATTTGATGAATTGAAACAATTCATACGTGGACTAATCAAAAAGAAGGACAAAATTCCATTAACAATTTAGATTGCAGTCTAGTATAGTGACGGTGTTCATTCAAATATTCCGTTTAAGTACGGGAAGTAATTTATTTCATGTCTAATATGATTAGTAATAGTTGTGCGTTGGGTTCTTTAATCAAATTGAGTTTGTGTAATTTCATCTTCGATTCATTTTTGTTTTCTGAGAAATCCGATATTTGTCCTCGTATTAAAAGTGGCACGCAAACAATCTCAAGAAACTGCTTTTACTTTGTTTCACGTATGCTTTAAATGGAAGTTTATTATTGGAATTCCCGATAACACTCAATCCTTTTATTAATATGTATTCATGTAGCACAAATATTCATGTGAGCGTCGAATGTCAATACGTACTGACCAGGAAATATTACTTGACTGTCAGGAACGAAGATGTGGCTAATGACTATCTATCGCATGGGCTGAAACGATGTGAGCTAACGAGGTAACTTTTCTTTCAGAACTACCTATTTCTGAACCCGCCTTCGTGAGCTTCCATGGATTACTTGAAAATTCAAAATGTGCACAGTTCTAGAGTTCATCGCCGTGTCTTCTAGGGAATCGTCGTCACACCGCACCACTAGAAACGTCCTTCAAACCGTTCTTGAAGTCAAGCGACTGTTCTCGAAGGGAACACAAATCAATAAGTTGTAAGTTAGATTGACATCGTCAAGTCACCATTTTCAAACTTATCTCTATGTACCAATGAATTACTTGTCGAGTCCCATTCTTCCGTGAGTCAATCATTTAAGTTTACCACTCGACCAAATATTTATCAGTACCAACTTTCGATATTCTGAAATTCTACAGCAATTTTAGGGGAACAGAAATTCCCAAACCGAAATGCCGTTATTTCATATTCCTGTCAATGTCTGTTGGTAAAATAATCATCTAGTTGATAAGTCGTTGAAGGATCGACCCTTCCATTCGATCTCTTACTATCCTCATCCTACTTGATTTCACAACTTGTGCATTTTAGTTGAACGTTAAAAAGGCAAAAAATATGGATTCTTACTAAAATTTTAGTTCGGACGTATCCAAAGAACAACGTTTAATGGTCTATACAAAACAGATTTGATAATGATGAGCATTGAATCTGTGAGATTATAACTTATCATTCTATCGAATCCTGTACCATGGCTGGTGCTAGTGAGGGAACTGTCGTGGAGACATGGGATATCAAAATGTGAACGCTCAGATGATAGTGAGGTAGTTGATTATCATATCGTTGACGAATCAATGAATCAGATCCGACTAAAAACGTGTATGAAGTATTTATGCCCCTACTCATTTCAAAAGTATTCAGACAGGCAAAATGATTGTTTCACAGAAAACTGACTACTTGAATACTCATGAATTTCACAAATTATCAATTTCAATATTTCCGTAAAGGTGAATCTAATTTGATTATCATCGAGCATATTAATTGCATTTCAGTATGGGTCCGCTTATTCCTCGAAATCACCAATTTGTTGTAAGCAGACGACAACTTGGGTCAAAGTGATCATGAGTGTATCGACTGTATCGGAATACTTCATTCGTTGTACAAAATAACATATTTCACACTACTAACTGAATCAAAGTTTACCGAACGGACCTGTAACACAGTGGTATTCATTTATTCTCTTTGAATTCTTTGTATATTAAAGTAAAGCAGAACTGAGCTTGAACTCAACATTGACAAATCGTTCTTTGCTTACCATGAAAGAATTAGAGGATCAAATATGTTCCGGGGTATTCTTGGACTACATAGGATTTATTCACACGTTGTAGATTACTCATCATTTCATCGTGTTCAGCATTATAACAAGTACTTAAGCTGTCATAACGTACGAACATTACAGGTTTCTTATAGTTTCATTACGTTGAGAATAAGATGTCTCTAACATTGTAAAGTGTAGAGGCTAATGTCCTCTATATCTGACTCCAATGAATGATATCCCGTTAACTGAGTATTTGATGCAGGCTGAATCTCCTGGTAGAATTATGGATTTTACGAGAGATTATTCAAAAGCCTGAACACCAGTTGTAGAGATAATTTATTGTTAATGATTAATAAAAATCCGCAAGCGTACAGCGAGCAAGCACACGATGAAGCAAAATGAGTGTGTGTGTGTAAGTCTGTGTGTTCAAAATCCACATATCTTTTTTGAGAGTTAATCGGGTGTGGATAGATTATCGATTACCGGTACATTGCAACCAATAGGAGAGTAGTATAAGGGTTAATGTACAGACATGCATTTGATCATACACACCGAAATTAACATATTGAATTAAGAGTCTGAAATACACACAGCAATTAACATGATGAATTAAGTGTCTGGGTTACGATGAGTAGACAAATGATACCGTTGTCGAGTGGGCTTGCCACAAAAGTCAATAAATTCATTACTATCATTAGATGCATGTTTACGATTTACATGAAATTCCATTTCACGAAACAATACACATCACAATTTATTTAAACTCCATATATTATTAATGCAAACCTCCATGTAGTGATATATATTTTCTTTTGGGTTGGCCTATAATGCCATATAAATTCATGATTTTTCACTGCAGTTGGTCGATTGGATCGATTTCATAGTGTTATTGATTTCCTATCATCCTAAATGTCGAACTGTTATAAATTATCTTGAAATTATTTTCGTTTTATGAAATGTCAAATGGTTTCCAATCAAAGAGTTACGTAATAACCGCAAAAAAGTATTAGATACGAGAGAAAATTGAGAGGAACTCGGGCAAACTTCAACGATGTATAAAGAAAACTGTTTGCATATTTGAATCATGCGTTATCAGCCATCTTGATGATACAAAAGTCAGCCATCAGTTGATCGATACAAACAGGAATTCTAATAGCCCTGAAGAATTATTATGGATTGTCAACACAAGGCATCTTGTACATCTTGGATGCTTGATAATATTTATAGGGATTCAACGTGGACAAAATTACAGCACATATCATAACTGCTATTGATAGAGAAGCTTTTCACGTTTCATAGAATCGACCAGACCTTGAACAATCCATTCTTCATTAGTATTCGACTACCCAAAGATAATTTTCAAAAAACGTTATTGAAAACACATGAAACTGCGAGATTCAACAAATTAGTTTACAACACACTATCGATGCGCATCAATGTTTCATGAGGCTGAGCCTAGAAAACAATTGAGAATAACATTGATTAATAATGGACAAGATTATTGCTAAACCAAATAGGAGGCTTAAGATGCCATATAACCGGAAGACGACATAAAAGAAATTTATTTCGTGTAGAAAATCTCACCTCTACAGGCCACACGGTATCAACGTTTATTTTTCACAAACAAATCGCTTTATCAGTCGTCTGTGACCATTAACTACCTGTTATCCACTGAAATGTTTTGGTTTATCAGAAGAATTACCTTATGCATCAAGTTACAAACTGCCCCAGAACACCGTTAACTTACAAAACTGACAAGTTTGTAAGCACACATTTCGCATACGTTAATTTATGTAATGACAGGATGAAAAACTGATTCACATTTTAGCGATTCGATGTATTGTAGTGTTGATATTTCGACTGAATTTTCATCAGTTTTGTATTTCATGTGTGCATTTTGTGCAAGATGCTTCAATATTACCTACATTAGACAAGTCTCTATTTGATCGCAGTTGGTCAGATTATCTACAACTAAGTACATTAAGATGCTACTGTTCGTCTATTCATGTTGTTATCTCAATTGTCGTGGGATTTTGTTCTCATTGCTTATTAAGTGACACATACATTTCACATCAATCCGTATAAGTGGCACATAGAAAAATTCTTGTATAACAGTTCTGACGATAATTCATACATCTTGGCATAATAACTGTCATTGGTATTGTTGTCATTAGTACATGAAGAATGTAACCACTGCACATGTCCTAATAACATTAATTGCAAAAAGATAATGTCTTCCTAAATTACTCACACACTTCTGGTTGTGTAGTGTGTACAACTGACGTTGACAGATATAAATAGAATTTATCGTTAATGGAAAGTAAAACGTCTGGAGGCAGAAGGTTAAGAAAATCGAAGAAAAGAGAACGGGAAGAAAAAATGATTCCTGTGGAAACGAAGGGACAATTAAGTCTGAGACAATTGATTGATATTTTACGAATGAAGTATGTTATGTGTGGTTCTCAGATTTCATCAAGAGATCCAGTAATTTTATATTCAAATACATTGTACAAGTCTCCCGCTTTATTCTCATTTAATTACATTCGGTTCACAGCATTTGGTTTCTTGTTCGCTGGAGTTGTACGTCTCTGTGCACAATTTATCTCATCATTTGTCATCGACATTTAATCAATCGACGTGTACACGTTTAGGGAGAAGTAATGTATTTCAGATTTCATCATTAGCAATCTGATGAAATTTACCTGTCTAGAATAATGTATGGGGAATTTCAATATATCATTGAAGAGAGATTCCATGGCTAAATTTTATGGTTTTTACGTTTAAGAATTGTGAAATTGAATGTATGAATTTAATTGAACAAACATGTATTTGAAATAACCTAAGACTCATTCAATGAAATCTTGTAGACAACGGTGAAGTAATTCGTCGAAAATGATTTATCCGTTTGGCACTTTGTTAATTTGGATTAACGTTTTGCGACGATAATACACATAACACATATATTCAATAGAGAGTTTAGCGAGAGTCCGCAACAGTTTATTTATAATATAAAATGAAAGAGAAGATAATATGAATACGGAACGTTTCTCAGAGATATTCAGTATACATTTGTAATGAATTATTTCACTTTTTGTAACATTTCATGATAATGTTTAAAGATTATGTAATTAATTAGTTCGAACAGAAGTTACTTCGGATTCTATGTCACACTAATCATGACCATGTTGTATTCTGAAATATCCATTTTCACCCCTATCTTCATTCCATGATTTCGCGATCAACCAATAAGGAGTCTTTTTTCAAACCCCATCCGATTATACGTATGGCGTGTCCACCAACTGGTTTTCCAGTAATATGTTTATAGATCTCAGATTTGTAATTTAGAAAATCTACATAAACGGTGAAGGCTGCTTCTACTGGTTTATACTTCATGATTTACGTTTGAACAGACAATTCATTATCAGCAGCATTGTAGGATAATTTACCTAACAGATGAATAAAACGATGATGGAAATGAAACTGTTATCACATAATAAAGAGCTTTCAAAATCAATATCAAAAATGATTATTTCACATGTAGAAGCATCACTCCTAAGCAAATATTATATTGTGATCGATCTATATAAGTGACAAGTTAACGTTTTCATGATTAGTTGCTATCACTGTCTAAAACATTACTTATCTCGATGCTTGTCCTGGGCGTTTTGGATTTCACAACTTTTCTGACAAGTCTGTTCACAACGAGGAGTCTTGTGAACATTTTTATCACATTCAGGATACTTCCCTTTGGCGTGGTGCAAAGATAACACGTTTGATGTGAAATTATTTTGCATTGATGATCAATAAGTGGAGCGCTATCAATGTAGAAGCACCAATTTCGAGCAATTGTTTGATAATATATTTTTGTATCTATGAGATCAACAGTCATTTAATCAAACCAGGTTCAAGCTGAAGAGGAAATGAGGGAAAGACGTTGGAATTGGATAATACACACATTGAGGGTATCATCACACCGCATCATGAGGCAAGCGCTAACTTGAAATCGCGAAGTGAAACGTAAAAGTGAAAGGCCAAAAAACACATTGCGTTGGGAATCGGAAGCAGACAAGGAAAGGATTATTAGCAACCGGAAATAACTGTAGAAATTTGCACATGGCATGATTAGATGAAGAATGATGATGAACGGCATACGCCCCTCGACGAGAGGCTTACGAGCGTAGGTCAGTCACTCAGTTGCGACGTAGGACAAGGCAAATATGTGCATCGGTTCAAGATGTCATACCGCATTACCACAAGATGAACACCGGATTTATAGAAGTAGTTAAGTCACTGGTGGTAATAAATATATGAAGGATCGGATACAAGGATATAGCACAGGAAAAAAGATTCAGTACGTGGGAAGAAAGGTAATGAAGAGATTATATTCTCTCGGTTTAAAGGACGTGTATACACCTATGCTATTGTGATCGAATCTGAGCCATGTCACACAGAATCTCCAACCATTGGTTGTGATAGTCACGTGGACTCGAACCAAGTAGTCTGCATCTACCAACATGGCTCAGACTAGAAGTTAGTGACTTCAAGCACTGACATCACGTATCAGTTTGGCTGCCCCTATCTATCTTCTAACTGCCCCTAACACCGGTTTGCATTAAACGTCGTGGTAATCGGTGTTCAGGCATACGCAACACGTGGCCCAACTATCTCAGTCGATGAAGATTCACAAATTTATCAACTGATTTACCATCATCCCTTAGTACCCTACGTCTAACTTCAGTATTACTTACCCGGTGATTTCAGCAGATGCCAAAGATATTTCTAAGGCACTTCTGTTCAAAGAATATTAGCTAACGAGTATCTTCACCTCTCAATGGCCATGTTTCGCTGCCGTAAAGTAAAACAGAACGTACTCCCAAGCCGTATGCTCGTCCATTTATCGAGAATTGGATATCTCGCCTTCGCCATAGGTGACGTAAGTTGGCAAAAGACAAACGAGCTTTTCGAATCCGTGCTGAGATTTCGTTAGACACCGGCTCATTAGGTCTGATCAGATCTTTAAGATATGTGAAGGTGTCAACGCGTTCGACTACTTCACTTCCTATTCTTTGTTCAGATGTTGACGCAGACCAGTCTTGAATCAACAACTTGCATTACAAACATTCAGGCATTGGTTCCTAATGTTACCAGAAGACTCTGCATTTTGTCAGCGTCTTCACCAAACAGGACTATATCATCTGCGTATTCTAAGTCGATAAGTGGACCTCCTGGAATGAGATCAATTCCCAAAAATTCAGTCGAAGAGAATGTTATTTCGATTAGTAGGTCCATAATGAAGCTAAACAAAAATGGAGAAAATAGACAGCTTTGCCGGAACTACTTGAGGTTGCGAAAGCAGATGACAGTTCACCACAAGCTCTGACTCGACTAGTAGCGTTCGAGTAAAGAGCCTTTACAACGTTGACGTACGTCTGTGATACGCCTTTCAATGACAGACACTGCCGCAGAATCTCGCAGTCCATGGAGCCAAATGCTGCTTTCAAGTCAAGAAAGGCCACCACTGTCGGTCGCCGGTAATTATGCCGATGTTTTAGAACCTATAGGGAAGGTTCAACTAACAACCTACTGTTCGAAAGCCAGATGACTTAAACAATGAACTACTGGTTCATTGAATTTTAGAGTTCATTAAAGACAAAATAATTAAATTAGTAAGTCATTTTTATCGTAGAATCTGTTAAGTATGTGAATTTATTCAATATGACATACCACATCAACAAAGTGAAATGAAATGATCAACACAGAACAGTAATAACAGTATTAGAGCTAGTTGAAGACAATAAGGAGCCTTTACAAGATCTATGTACTTCTGTGGTACGCCTTTCAATGACAGACACTGCCCCAGAATCTCGCAGTCCATGGAGTCAAATGCTGCTTTCAAGTCAAGGAAGACCACCACTGTCGGGTGCCGGTAAGTATTTCTGTGTCTTATAACATGACGAGTGGTGAATATGTGGTTGATGCGGTCACGACCAGGTCTGAAGCCAGCTTGATTCTCTCATGTGTACAGTTCACGACTCTCAGTAACGTGTCCGATAATTGTCTAGGCTAGTATTTTAGATGTTATATTTGTTAAATGAATCCATCTATGGCTGTCGCAGTTTGATTTTCACACTCTCATATATAACACAGATTAGTTTAGCGAATAGTTATCTTTTCGGCGAATTCAGTTTCAAAGCTGTACAATCGCAAATATATATACTTATTTTTACAGGATGATAATAATACTGATAATAAACTTGTGTTAGATATGTTGACAGTGAGGTTAAATAAACAAAGTCATTAAAAACAATCTTTTAAAAACAAGTGTAGTTTAATAATCGTTTGATTGTCAATGGCTTAAGTATCCATCAAAAGATAGATAGGAAAACTGATAGCTCAGCATGATAAGATGAATGCTGAAATTGAGATTTTATGTATTGTAATATATTGGAACAAGTGATTGCCACCAGTTAGTTGAGATAACGTCTAACTCCCAGATTTTAGCTAAACTATCGGTCAACCTAATAGCGAAAATTGGATCACCATCATTAAAGACCTCTGAGGCCAATCTAAAGGCCGGGTGGACTGTTCTCTAAAATGTTACCTCCATCGTTCAACACGTCTGGACTGGAACAGGATGATGACGTCGTCTTTTTCCGAGATAGACTTGTAGTGACTCACATTTCTCACGAGAACACGACTAGTGTAATAAAAACAATTATTATTATAACCAACTTTACCAGTGTTTGTTTTACATGGCCGCATCGACATCGTTAGCATTGATCGTCTCAAACCAGCACACGTTGATGACAGTGCCTTATCTGATACCCTGATTCAATGCTATACCTATAAACCTAGCTCTTATTCTTACACTTTGTGACTTCGTGCGAATTCGGTTACATTCTGTAACCAAGCTTGTATCCTGGCACGATCTCGGTATCCTTTCGATACCACGAGATCGCCAGCGAATATATCTCGACTTGGTCCAATAACTGCCTTCTGATATTTGGCTTCTCGGGGATTTTATGGATTTATTTGGTTACGCTCAACCTTTGCCTTCTGATTGACTTGGCACGTGTTTCTTGGTAGCGGTGTTCACAGTTAATCTCAACTCGACACCACGCTACAGACTCACTTACACTTAATAATTTCAGTTTCTTTTATTAGTCTTTAAAGCTCTCTAGTGTCCCTTATAGCCGCCGCCCATTCCATATCTTTTGCTTCGCTGCCCAACACTGCTCACGTTCATTCCTTAGACTTTTGCTTAGACCTAGATCTGATTTGTTTACTCTCTTCATCGTGTTCAGAACCTGATGAGATGAGTTTACAAGAATCTATTGGTTCTTTGTAACCCTGTGGTTTAAATCACTAATATATTTCACTGCCGTTTCCACAGCAGTTTGTGTATCTTTCTTACCAAAATCTGGGTTAGCCTCATTTTCAGAACTACCTACGTTTGACCTCAGCTGTTCCTGGAAACTACTTTTGATTTTCTCGTTACTCAATTTAGTTCCAATGGGTCATTTTAGTGTGTTTTTTTGCGTACAGTAAGGCGCAAGCAGATGCGCATCAGTATTAGGGCATGGTCGGAGTCCAAGCAGCTACTCTTGAATAAGCGACAATCTCCTATCGACCACCTCCAACGATGACTGATGGCGATATGGTCTATTTATGTCCATCATTGGTTTGGTGTAGGAGGTTGCCATCTCAGACGATCTCTTTTCTTATGCGTTAAATTCGTGTTTACTAAAAAATAAACTATTGTTTGAGCACAGTTGCAGCAGACGATCACCATTATCTATTCGCTGTGCCGGAATACTAAAATACCCACTTGAATGCCTTTCTGTTTGGTTTAACCTACCGATCTGTGCATAGAAGTCACCTACGACGAGTACTATGTCTGAACGTTTGGCTTTCTGAAGAAGTTCAGATAGCTTTCTGTAAAATTCTTCTTTGAATTCTCACAAGCTGCGGTCAGTGGAAGCGTAGGCAGAAACGACAAAAAGGCAACGACGAGTGAACCTTACGGAGCCGTTTAGCCGAACAGCAAAAACAGGACTGTTAACAGAGATCTGCTCGAATAGTGCTTGTTCCGCCTGCAGTACACGAGAACTAGTCATTGGGTCGCCATATGCATAGAGGGTTTCTCCCGTTGTCTCTCCGTTTTGCCGAGGTGAGGTCAACTGAATGACCACACTGGGATCCTGCATGCGTGTTTCGGAGACACGGCATACATCAAGGGTACGAGATTCCAGGGTTTTAAACAAGCAGGCTTGCTGACCGATTCGACATAGTGTGCGTACTTGAAGGCTCAAATGTGTATTTTGGTGTGAGGTTTCAGTACTATTGCGGCCGATGGAGGAAGTTTAGAGTTGAAAGTCGATGTTGGATTAATATTAGGTATTGAAGAGGGAGGTCGATTATGAATACAGTGGCCTCGAGTGCTGTTAGAGGTATGAGGCCAGTTGTCACTATCCGGTTGCTCATACTGTGGAAGGGTTCTCCTGGACGAACCTGAATAGGAAATTGGATGAGAGGTGGTCTCAGTGACCTGAGAGCGTGACCGCAGTTCCCAAGGGACAACTGCTTGAGGTCGGTCACACACGACCTTTTAATGAGTAATTTTTGTGTTAGTTCCTTACTTTTTGAGACCTAACTACTGGGGACGGATATCCGTGAGATAAGGCGAGGTGCGCAGTTTTATGGTCGACGTTTTCTAACCCCATCCCTCCTTGTGGGAAGGCAGCGTTGCTGTCATGCTGGTTGTCTGAAGGAAACACCTTACTTCTGTCACACCTCTATAGAATCAGCAGTACGAATTCGCTCTCGGACTTCGAGTTTTTTGCTCTTAGTCTTACCGCTCTCCAACCGAACTATCTGGCATGGTAGGATCTTGAAAAACGATTGTTTCATCCAGTCAATGACTTTATATGAACGTAGCTTTAGAATGAAGCTGTTTTCGTTATAGTTGATTGACTTATGAGTTCCACCACGTCAGCTCCAGCTTTCATTGGTGACAGTTAATATTTTAGTTCCAGAAACATTCCTCGATTCTCAGAATGTTTACAAGAAAACAGACTTATTTACAGGTAATTCCAAGTAAAAATGTTCCTCAGATTATTGTTGATTACATTTCTTTTATCACTGCTCGAAATATGATTTCTATTCTCTTTGATCAAACAGTCAGAATGTTGATGAATAAACGTATTCATTTTATGTAAACTAGGGTTACGTTGCCTGTTTCTTAATCTAATTTTGAGTGGAAAGTGTTCATGTGAAATTGGGATATAGAAGCCCTTTTGTTGATCAATCTGTCTTAGTGACAAGTCAATGTTTCCATAATGAATTGTTACCATTGTCTAAAACATTACTTACCTCGATGCTTAACTTTGGTGTATGGGGTTTTATAATTTCTTTGACAAGTCTGTTTACTACGAGTAGCCTTGTAGATTTTTTCACCACCATGAAGGAGACTTCTCTTTGACATGATGCTCACACTTTGGGAATGGATATGGTTGATAGCCTGTGTGATTCTCTTCCGAACTTCCAGTAACAATACCTTTCTCCACCCAATAAATTCAAGCAGGATCGAGGAACCCACTATCACAACCAAATCCACAACCTTTGCAGCAGCTCACAAGATTCACTGCACTTATTTCCACAGGTTGTATGCTACGTGACTGTATGCAGGTTTCATCACTCATTGCTTGGAAAGCACCGAAAGCCTGAAAAAAGCAATCATAACACCAAAACTTTCTAATTTTCATAGCGTATTTACGTGGAATGACTGGTCAACATCTACCAGCCACCTGAGTTCAATATGATCTGTGTCGCTAGTTCTTTTAGTCACCGGACGTATGTTCACCGATGTGATACTGAACATTGACCTATTTGCTGTCACGCAGCATTCAAAGGAACGATTTCTCTAAATACTCTGACTCTGATACTATCAAGCGTTTGGTGAGGTCTCCTATAAAATCACAGATGTGTAGAAGTATTCATACTCATACCAACATTGTACACATTTTTCAAATAATGCGATAATTATAACTCACCCAAGATGATCTACATCGTGATTGATCACGAATATTCGCTACACTTTTACTACGTGGCCATTTCTTCCTTGAATCGAAACTCGATGGAACTTCTACATTCCAATCATTATGGTTAACTGTGGTACGTCTCTTCCTTCTTGATTCTGAATCCTCTCTTCTCGCACCCATCAGAATACCTGCGTCATCAAGTGAGTGGAAACTTTTGCTTTTCTAGGCATTCAATTCAGCATTCGACTGAAGAAGAAAAACTTTGAAATCATAATAAAATGAAAGACAAATAGATTCGTTCTGCTTTCGACTGTAATTTGTTGTATTCAACTAGGAAGTAAGAAATCGAATCACTGTTAGAGTGATAGCGTACGAAAGAATTTATCATGTCATTTAAAACAATATGGAAATGAACTCGAGCTACTAAAACTAGGTTCAGTTTTCAAAGCAGAAACATCTGAGTGATTGTATATTCTCTTCATTGAAGTCATGTTTCGTACACAACGAATTTACTTCACAAAACAGTCGACCTATTCCAATGCGATCGATAAAACAATTGATCATACACAGACACAACATGCATCACTTTAAAATTAGTGCCATTTAGAACATTGTTACAAAAAAAGGACCTGCATGTTGATTAATATACGAGAATATGTCATGTGACAATGGTTCAGACTTTTCGTTCTTTATTAAACTATGAACATCGAGTTACCAATGAAGTGATACACAACACAGACGTAAGCATATCCAAAGAACTCTTGTGAATGTTCTCTTTGGAATACAGCAATTATCATATAACCATTGACTTATATATGCTAAGCTAATATAATGGAAATTGAGTTGCAATTGTGTGATAATCTCAGATTCATTATATATTATTTGTGATCAAACGAAGGTGAAATGCTTGATGACAGAGGTTTAAGAATATCAAAGAAAAAAGAACGAGAACAGAGAATGATTGATGTGGAGAAGCAATGAAGTCGGAGACAATTGAGTGATATTTAGAAATGAAATATGTACAAAGACGTTCTGTAATTTCACATTTAAATGCATTCCCTTCTCCCTACTTGTTTGTTCTCATGTACTACACCATATTGCATGTCATGTGTTGGAATAGCTAAGCAATTCCGTGAATGTTGTGCAGATAAGTTAATCAAAAAGAAGCTTTATATATTTGCTAATGATTTCGTTTTGACAAGTTGTATGAAATTGGTTCAGTGCAGTGATTTTATGAAAAATAGCTATCAACCTCGGATCATCATCAATTGTGATTTTAGTTGCACGCCATCACAACAAAATACATTTTCTGAAAACAGTATTATGGAAATCGCCCTCAGCAAATGTGATGTAACTACATTATTGTGAAACGATACTACAGATCACTGAATACTTATTCCCGTCCGGTTTTTTTTAAGTCCATTATATGACGTTAATTGAATACGGCGCTTTAGCTAGGCTGCAACCTAATCTCAAATCCGAAAAAATCAATTTTACCACTTCACGTAGTGTAATGGTGCTTAGCTACTGACTTAAGACAAAATTTCGACCAAAATAAAGCATACATCACAATTGATTGATCACTGGGTGGTGATCAATCTCATGCTTGTCTAGTCCTTATTAGTGCAGATCGAATGCTATCGATCATGTTGCAATGTGGCCACCAGTCTAGGTGACTCGACACTGCGGGCACTATGTATTGAGATTAGATGGTGGTTGGAGGTAGTCAACAGGAAACCCTGGACCCGGGTTTCGTGCTACTTGGCACTCGTCAGCAAGGTGTACCTGTAATCATGAGGGAACTGATTCCTGGCGGATTCGATCTCGTGTCACCCAGCTTCACAGTCAGAGACGTTATCACTGAGCTATCCGAGCCGTGACTAACCTCCTGTAGGACTGAGATGTAATCACAATTGATTGATCACTGGGTGGTGATCAATCTCATGCTTGTCTAGTCCTTATTACATTTTTGAAAAGGAACAAAAATGGAATTTCAAAAATTGTAGGTGTTTTTTCTCCTAGTATATCGAACTAATCGTTTACAAATGAAATCACAAACATGGAGATGTAATGTTATGTCTTCATTTCTCAAACATAGCAGTATATATTTATTCAGCTTATCCACTGTCTTTGTCACTACGTACATCACTGGTCGTCGTTTCCGAATATTACAAACACATCCGACCACCAATAATTTGATTAAACTGGTAGCGCATCTGTTTGCTGCGTGCCCACTCTCATGAAGGTTTCAAATGAACACTTCCGAAACACTTTTCCATGAAACTTCTCTATTACCATTAATACTAAGGATAACTAATTAAAACTTATCTCCCAAAACAAACCATCGATTCGACAGAACCCGTCAGACGATTGTGACCATCACTTATAAAAACGTCCACATTTTCAACTATTCAACAATCTACGAAAAAGTTAAAAATATCTGCCGTTTCATAAAAAACTCATATGCAAAAATGTAATGTATCATAAGATGTGACTGATCAACTGTGGATTCATCAGATGCGATAGTGTGGCCCTCCTTCATTATTGCATAATATTTGACATACTTAACAATCATAGATCCTTATTCTTGTCAATCATTGTATTGACTATTACTAATGATAGTGGCTTTATTCAAAATGTTATTTTTGATAAAGTATAAAATTTTCAGTAAAAATCATTTTGTTGTGTGTCCGTTTCTTATTTCCTGATCGATATTGACGATGGATATTGATTGTTCGTTAATTAGATGTCAGAAGTTCAAGAATTGACATCTGAATAATGCAAATTCATTTCTATTTACATTGTTAGCTACCACGTTATTTCTAATTGGGTATTGTGAAACTTGCACAACGAGAAGTCGTTAACTTCTCACAAACGCACATGAATAGGTTGGTAGTTAATAGACATAATGATGTATTAAAACAAACATACACAGATAACTTGTTAAAATACCTAGATAGCAAAAACAGGTAGCCCAGATGTTCCAGAATCAGTATCGTTCTTTTCAACCAATGGATGAAACTAGTTAGAATTATTCATTTTACTTGACACAAAAACCAGTGTTGGAGCGCTCATAATTAGTGTAATTTGTTATGTGATGTACATGTTTTAAGTGTGTACTTAAAAGTAATGTATAAAACTATTCAATTATTATTTTACTGAACTTTCAAATATAGTTTCTGTTACTAGCGTTATAGCCAATCGAGGATTATAAATGGTGAGTTTTTATATCTATTTATGAACAAATACTGTATATATATATAATTGTTCAGCAGCTCTACTAGGCATATTCATGTTGCAATTAATATAAGCTGTATTTCGACCCACAGACTATTGTGATACAATGTACCGTTCTTCAGTTATGCCCAGTCCATTTGATTTTAATGTCATTGCATTCAATGAGTCCGATTGGAAATTTGTAACAAAATGTTCGATCTCCACGTCATTATAAATGTTCGGTTAATACAGCATAAACACTAGGTGACTTATAAAAATTCACAAATTTAGACAAATAAGATGTGTATTTGTATTCGAGGGCTTGTCAATGATGAAGGATAATTTTGTAAAAGTATACCACGTTCTGTTCAGGGAGATTTCGGAGGAGGTACAAGCGCCATCAACACTGAAAGAACAGTATCTCATCAAAATGTCAAGGAAAGGAGATCTGAGCAAATACGAGAACTACAGAAATATCACACTACGGTCGATAGGAGGAAATTTTTATAAACGGTTTAATGACTGTATAACTAACATTTTAGGTGTCAGCTTTGAGATTTGCATACTGGATTCTGTAAGGATTTGGGGTATTTGAATTACAGTACAAATTAAAATATCTAGAAATAACGTAATCGGATGAAGAAGTTGTAGATAAGCTCGAAAGAATGTACTGTATTTGGAATTCGAAATCAAGCATTCAACCAGTACAAATTAATTTTTAGTTCGTTCAAACCCCACATATCTGTGATGATCAGTCGTGCACAGACCAAACAGCGACACCACAGATAATCGATTAAATGGAACTCGTAATTACACATCAATTTTCTTTATTATAAGGAAACACTTGACAGCGTCGACAGAAGGACGTTATGAAACTTACTAAACAGTATGGTATATCTTGAAAGATCGTCAACATCACAAAGAATTCATACGACGGACTGCAGCTCAAAGCTGTGCATGAAGGACAGCTGATAGACGAATTCCAAGTAACATCCGGAGTAAGGCAAGCCTGCTTAATCTCTCTCTTTCTTTCTTCTGGTGGTTTACCGGATCATGAAGTCCTCGACATCTGCGAGAAAACTTGGAATACAACGTGCAATTTGTAATCAATTAGAAGATGCGACCTTCCCAGATGACCTAGCTCTTATATCCCATACGCGCAAACAAATGCAGATGACGACAACTAGTGTAGCAGCATCCTCTGCAGCAATAGCCCTCTCACATACACAAGGGAAAAACCATGATCCTTAAATAAAACATGGAGAGCGCCAACTCAACCTCACTTGATGGAGGTGTAGAGTGATGTGGAGTTGAGATTGACTATGAACACCACTACCAAAAAGCACGTGCCAAAATATTCATAAAATCCCCAGGAAGCCAAATATCAGAAGGCAGTTAATGGACCAAATCGAGATATATTCGTTGGCGATCTCGTGGTATCAAAATGATACGGAGATCGTGTCAGAATACAAGCTTGGTTACAGAACGTAACCGAATTCGCGCGAGTCCACAATCGAAGTGTAAGAATAATAATGGAAGCACAATATAGCTGTCATTAGCACAGTTAAACAAAGAGCATATTAAGCAAGCACAGGTACAATTGGTTATTATAATAATAATTGTTTTCATTAAACCAATCGTGTTCATGCGATAAAAATGAGTCACTTCAGGGGAACTCTGGAAGAGTTGGAAGCATTCGCGTATCTGGATAGCATCATCGATGAACGAGGAAGATCTGATGCAGACGTAAAGGCGAGAACAGAATTCCTACATTTGATGAACTTACGAAACTCAAAACAACTCTCAACCAACATCGAAGTCAGAGTCTTCAATACGAACGTCAAGAGAGTCCTACTGTAAAGAGCTGAAAATAAGAGTACAACCACATTCATCATCAAAATGGTGCAAGGCTTTATAAACAAATGTCTGTGTAAGATAATGGCCTCTTGCACAGCGTGCATATTTGTTGAACCAAAATGTTTTGAAAGCACTATGCAATAAACTCACGTTCTCAGATTCGATGGTTGTACTTGTGATTTTAGAAGGAATAAAGATACTCCTTGAGATTTCTAATCAGGATAGTCAATTATTACGAGCTTATATCGACACGTGGATACTAATTTCGGCCACACCAGTAATCATCAGTCTACCACATGGTTATCCTTTGTTAAACCATTGACAAAAATGTGGTTGGTTTTACGGCCTCAAGATCCTTGGTCGAGATTACAATCTTTAGCCAGCTAATGTAATGTATGTCGTGGTTTAAGAAGTGGAGTATTAGTATATAATGTGTTTCCTTACACACTTCATGCAGACCACGACGTAACGTTGGTTGTACGGCATTTAGTGTTCAATATTGCCCCCGGCCTTTTTTATTCAATACTTCTAAGATAGTCATCCAGACGATCCATATCAGGAATTCTTTGTTAAAGCAGATACGTCAGTGAAAAACGGTCGTTTGTTGTGTAGTAAGTATAACCTACTGTGGTATGATATGATTTCAAGGTTTATCACATCAAAACAAGCTTATAAGATTGTTGTCATCAGTAAATTGATTGCCTTTTTAATTCATATTTGTGGAAAAACACAAAGCGTTGAAAATCGTGAATTTATTCACCATTAACACTGGGAAAAGTTAAAATCAAGATTGGATCAAGATTTGTATCAATAATTTGATCAAAATAGTCAAGATTTATTAGAAACATTGGCATGACGCTATAACTGTTTCCATCTTTCAAGAGCAAGAGCCACGAAATAGTTTTCACTTTTAGGACAAGGGGATTCTAATTTAAATAAATCAAGTTCACAATAACTGATTAGTTGACCATGTGGTATACGCGATTCTAATGCACAGTATAAGTAACAGTAAATCCCTCGACGTCTCGATATTCATTTAGTAGATATAGCAGCTAGTCAAGATACTGGATGAGATATAATTTCGTTGGATTACGATGTCAATGTTGGATTAGCTACCATATTTACTGATAGTTGTCGTTTGTCGCATCTATTATCATTTAAAGCTTCTTATCAAATGTCTTTATAAGATGTCTGTTAGATGCTGAATCGTGTTAAATTCTTGGTCAATTACGAGCGAAAATTATTAAACTCTTATACTATAATTAGTTACATAAAGACTTTAAATACAACTTCTATTCATGAGAATGGTGAGCGTGAGATAAATGCATGAGAAACGTACGTAACATTTGTTCATTAGAAGGAACAGACGAATGAGTAGTAGAGTGAAGAAAGATTTTTCAGTGTGACTGTGGTTAGAACAAGATGTACCATTGTCGCATCTGAAGGTCTTCACTCTAAATATATAATCAGTAAGAGTAAGGACAGAGAAACTCTCTTTGGGGAGGGGCCGGTGTTATTGGTTAAGCTTTGGCTTATTGATAAAACGTTACCAAGTTTAGACACAGCTAACAGCTGTGTTTTGCACTATCGAAGTCTGTTTATTTCAGACAAAAAGACGCGGTAAACGCCACAGACACCTTTTGAATTGAGGTTTATAAATAATTTGTGTACACCATTCAATGATGAACCTCAATTTTTGACAAACCATTGCTTTGTGAACTTCGATTTTTCATGCATCTCAAATGGGTACCCTGCAAATTTCGATAGATTCATCATATTTATATTCACACTTCTGTTTTCAAAAGTTTTCGTTTGACTTATTCTCCATCGTTATGCGATTTGCCGTTGTTGACTTATTACCGAATTTTTAGTTATCATATCTCACACACAGACACTGTTGGCTCGGTCTTGTGTAATGATGACTATTTTGCTTTTATGGTATGATACGGTCTGTTCTGCTTGCGTATAAAACACAATTGTCTAAAACGTACCATTCATACAGCTGACGTTTGTGCCCTAAACTCAACAGACTGAGTTAGCTGAAACATAATTATTTCGAGCACCAATAAGGACTCATAGTAGAGCCTCGTTGGCCGCTCGTGCTGTTTAACATGATTATTTGTAACAAGGATCACTCATAACTCCTACTACACCAAAAAGCTGCAACAATCCATCGATAGCATTAAGGCACTTTGTTGGCAACGTGGTATTTATATAAAACGTTCGGGTAATATTTAAAAGGGATACGACCCTTAACTGAGGTTCTGGAATGTCGGAAAAATGAAGATTTCACAAATGCAATAAAAATGATCTTGGTGGTCTTGCATTTGTATTCCTACACGAAGCAATGTGTTTTAAGTGTTGCTAAAGCCTAAAGGCTTCAGGCTGGCCTATTTTTTAAGTTTACATGTGTACTGTATGCAGTATAAACTATATTGTTATGAAGAGCAGAAGGTCTCAAATGAGACTGGAAGTTTGCCATCGATACTGTGGAAGGTTTGGCAATAATTTGGCAAATATTTCTGACTGTTCATTCACAAAATTGTTTTGGTGGTTAACTGATTTCATTCTCACTAGTGGTTGCTTTTCAGTGTCCTCGATGGCCATTGCCAATGGGACAAGGTAAGGCATATCGCCATTGCCAACATTAATGGATTTGACTACCGTGTAAGCGGAATAGGTCAACTTTTGCCCGTTCATGTTGTGCGTAACTGATTTACGCGGTCATTGTACATGTGATGTGAATGTGTATGGGAATGATCCGAATGGTCCTCTAGGGTACTTGGTATCTGTGTGGTTGGGCAATAGTATTGAACTCTACTATCCAGATTATAGCTCTTAAGCCTACATAGTGTTTGGCTCTGCTGTGAATCAGAATTGAGCTTTATTGCCCGCGTTATAAAGTTTAAGCATGGATTGTGTCTAGCTCTTCTGCATAAGGGATTGGGCTGTAGTGTTTAAGTATCGGTTCTCATAAAAACCATTATAACACTTCCACGGCCCACATGGGTATAATAAATAACTGTGACATTTTGAAACGATTACATGTACACAATTGTTTTAGTAAAAGTAAACTCACCTGGGTCCTGGATTTGTATACAGTCACCATGTTGGTTGTGTAGCGAAACCAATAACACCTAGATTTTGAACCAAAGACTTTTCAACACTATAGTCCCTAACGAAATAACGTTGGATTTTAATATTCTCAAATTATTAATGATGTAGCTGCATAAAATATATTTCATTAGAAGTGACTTTATGATAAGGATAAACAATAAGGGGATATGAAATCATCCAAATAGTAATCAAAATCGAGCTAATTTAGGACTCTTGCTTCGCATCGACAACAGGATTTTATTCTTCCGAAGTATTTTCCCGAAATTTATTAGAAATGTCATTGGAGATTGACGAATCATGATAAAAATCAGCATCTATCCAAACTATATCGTGATTTGATTCACTCAATGTACTTTCCTTAGATTTATAAAACATTTCATCAAAAATATATGGATCATTAGCGAAACCATAGCCGATACAATAACCTGAGAAATCTGACAAGAATTTGGTTGATTAGAAACTTTTGTCACACAATCATTTTTACTTTCAGCTAACTCTAGAGTGATATTTGACTCTATACAGCCTTTCTGAAGTCGTGGATGAGGATAAATGATCATTAAAATACCCATGTAGATAGGATCACAATTTGTTGGGGACGTTAGATCCCCGGAACTCATTTGGGAAAGAACCTAATTTTGTAATTTTGTTTACAAAATTTGAGCTTCTTTGTTTTGCGCCAAAAGCGCTCTTGTCACCTTCATGTCGTATTTCCCACTCGGAAATATCTTAGACGCTATTGGTCCGTTGCGTCTTTTAGTATGCTGTTTGGTAATTCTCCCCAAGGACGGTTTGCACTATATATATCTTTTGAATTGTGTTTGTTGTTACCGCTCGTTTCTGGCTGTTTTCAGAATATACTTCCCATTCCAAGATTGGACGCCTCCCTCTATTTAGCATTAGTTGCAGCGGGATAAACCGTAGTATTACAAGCTGACTGAGTGTGTCCAATCTCACCACATTTCGAACATTTTAAACTACGAAAATCACATGTAATAAATGAGTAGAACCTGCCACATATATTTATCATTGACCAAGCTCGTACCCGTCCTCGTAAACTGCATCGCGAACCCTCAGTGAATTATTTACATAAGCTTTAGTACTCATTGGATTAAAATGACGTAGTCTAGCACAATTTATTTGAGAGTTGCGTAATCGAGCGATATAGACTTTTCTGGTAAAGCAGTAGTATTTATCAAGCTGTTTTCTGTTTTTCGACGAATGTAAGGAAACCTGCCACAATGTTAACATACATAACATGCTCCACAACCATGGCCCAGGTTCTGGACATTTCAAAGTAATCTACAAAAGCAAGTGTTGACGGGGACGGCAAACGTAGTTTGCAAATAGTTTTTGATATTATTTGCATTTATTTTGCCATTCGTTACAGTTTGTACATTTACCACAAAATAATCGTAAAAGTTGTCTAGGTGCATGAACTCGCACTGTTTTGCTTTGCTGTGCCCTTATGAAATTTCAGTGGTATCAAACATCATTGAGATTTATATGATAATGGTTAACGAGTTGATCCATTAACGAAACAATACCACTGAAATATGCAGAATACTTAATCACACTCCACAAGCATTTAATTAAGAGCAATCTGTTGACCCTGAGATTATAACCCTTATATCCAGTTACTGCACGGACGTATCTTTCAATGCTAAAAGTATAAATGAAACTCTTAAACTGTCGTAGAACTACAACAATTATATGAGCCATTAATATTCCACTCATATTCGTTAATAATGAGGCGCTAGTACATTAAATATACTTCTGAGTGTGTGCGCTGTGTCATCAGATCACGAAGGTATCCGAATAACTAGATTAGCAGCTACATCACTACCCAAATGAGACTAAACACCGAGTTGAAGCTACTAATTACAGACCAATAAATATCATTTTAGTTGTTGTTCCATTTCACATGAAGATTTTAATGTACGGTAACTTGCGTTATTTGTCAACTGCAAACCTTATAACTATATAATAGTTAGTCTATGCTAGTAACGTAACAACTATGTAACTGCCCAGCAGCGAACTTCTTCAAGGAACAGTTAACGTTTCAAATATTAGTCGAAAACAAGGTAAAACTACGGTTCTAATTATTCCAGTTGGCCATTGTGCTGGAAAACGTGGTTCTAGTAATTCAAACCACATTTACCAACCATATTGTTAAATAGGTGTTAGCAACAAAAAGAAACAAATATTTGAATCTTACATTGAATTGCGCATAATTAACTGTGGTGTTTGAATGAACTTATGATTCCTTTGTACTTGTTGAATGCTTGATTTGGAATTTTAAATACAGTGCATTCGTTCGTGCTTGCCTAGTATTCCTGATCCGATTACGTTATTTCTAGGATTCTTAGTTTATACTATAATTCAAATACTTATAAATACCTTATTAGCGTTGTGATGTAGCCTGTGATGGAACGACTGAACATAAATTGAGATTTTGATGCTTGTGAGGATTCCTTTAAAAAGTTCAAAATCTGGCCTATGACCAAGGAAGATGATGAAGATGTTATTATTGTAGCACACTTTCTCACATTCATTAGAAATGAAGCACATAACTTATTAAAAATTCTGGCTTTACCGGGAAACCCCATTACTATTTATGTTTTCTCTTTCATTGGTAAATAATTTGTCGTACGCTGATCACTGACATGTGTGACTACATGAACGGAATCCATCCGTTACTACACAATTCATTCTACATTTTTAATACTTTCAAAATCAGATGATCATTATGAAGTTGACTGAATAGGATTAGTCAATCTTGAATATATATGTTGAAAATAATATGTGATCCTTCGAATATCCCACAAATGTTACAATGTACGAGCATTCGACACAATAATTCGTATGTGTGAAGCAACAACTGTCGTCATTTAGTATTTTTCATTAAGATGTGCAATCTATCAACTACTGTTTGCAGGGTGCATTCTGGGTTTCATGCAGTTATTCATTATAAAACACTTAATATAATTGCCCTCACATTATTATCCCTTAATCTCCAAATCACATACACTAAACAACAGAAACAGTAGAATTAAATAAAGTTTATTATTAAACATCTTTGGGTTAAACCGTTATAAATTTATCGCATTGATGAATTAGGCGGAAAGATGAACTGATCAGGACATTTACCAAGGATCGGGCAGTCTACTACTATTACTTGTAGTAGTGGTTCACAGCTAGCTAACCGTGAAAGACAACAGCTGAAAAACTAACGATTCTGACATTACCAGATTGACGTACAGTTCATCGTGTTGGATATGTAAGTATTCAAGTGTACGTTGTTTCTTGAAGTAATGGTCAATTATCTAGAGTGGAAACGAATTTACTGTTTTTGCTTGTCAATCACTGAAGTTCCAAGCCGTTGTTTTGTTAAATTAAATTCATTCAATGATCACCCGAGTTGAGTATCTTTTATCACTGTGACAGATTTCATACAGCATTCGTTTTACTTGAAGTCATTTTAAATCTCCTTTGAGTTCAATAGAAATTCGTTATTTATTAGTGAACGATGATACGGTTGACCATTCAATGGCATACTCCCTTTAAATAATTTCACATCCTTTCTGATCATGCATAATTAGAGATGTGGCAGATGTTCTAACTGACTAAGAATCCAACCTCTATATAATCGAGGATACATGGTTGTGTGGTCACGAAATTTGATTTACTTTTCAACTCAATTTATCAGTTAAAGAGTAAACTTACATTATATTGTTTGGAATCATGCGGTGTGATATTATGTTTTTTCAGATTACTGAAATAATGGAAAACAAATAGAAACAAAGATACGAGATGAATTGGTTTAATTTAACAAATGTTCGCTTGTATAGTAACATTGGGCATCAACTTTATACTCATCAGACACTGGTTACTTGATCAACCGGTAGGCATGCCAATTTATATGCTCTTCTCAACTTTAATTAATGTAACCAACTGTAAAGCCTCAATTCAGTGGAAAAACGGCATTCTAGTTTCCACTTATGGGCCACAACACTCCTGTTCATAATTATTATGACTAGTCTGTTTCACGGGTTGACTAGGATTGTGAGGGCGATCAATATGGCTAAGTACATTTCTAATCGGCACTGAGACACACAATTTTAAAAGTTTTTATTGAAACTTATTCATATGTTTAATACAACATTAATCACTTACTCTAGAAGGTTGAGCCCCTTCATCAGATCAATACCAAATTTAAAGTACTGTGTTTGATTACCGATTAGAGGGTCCTGTAGTGCACATTGACCATGTTTGTTAAATTCATGTTTCCTAAAATTGAACACAGTTCAAATTATTTCATACAACAACCACATGTCATTTGAAGGATACACGATAATGGCTTAAAACTGTATGCCAAAACAAACAACGTGATTTTATTATTTGTTGAAAGTTCCCTAATTTGAAACTTTGGAAAGTTGAATGTTAAGCACGAAGTGATTAATCAATTGTGAATTGCATTTGGTGTCGTGTTTTATTCACAAGACCTGCACACAACTGACATCTATTCGAAGATACGTCCGTAATAGTAACGATAAAATGATAGCTTCTGAAAACGTCAATTTAAAGGTAGCCTTTGTTACCTTGGTCGCACTTATCATTCAACAAAGCATATCGTCGATAATTGATTACAACCTGCAGATCATTTTGTTTTCTGTAGAAAACAGATTTTCATTTGGACTTCACTATACTACATTATTTTATAAGATATCTTACCAAAATGTTTCTGGACTGCTGTAGTTACTCAAACTTGGCCACAGACTTTCCAGATCGTATCGCAGACTCTGAAAAAATATGAGAATGAATTTAAAGAAAGGTTTTGGTGAAGGTTTGCATCAAAACAGGTAATACAAACAAGCGAGTTTAAAAATGTTTGATATGCAATCAATTTTCTGTTGTCAGCATTATCGTAAATTTTTGAACTTATTTGCTTCAAGTGAAGCCATTCAAAATCGATTCAACTTCAGCAGTATCTGCTTAGAGCAGAATAGCTTTCAGGTCAGTGACTATCAGTCAGCGGCTGCTTCAAATTCAGTTGTCCGCTTGTCGATCAATACCTGAATTCTTTCTGACAACCAATAGGAAGTGGTGAGAAAATAATTAACAAAGCTGAACTTTGGATCTGACTCACCTTCAATAGCGTAATATTAAACTGTTCCTTTACGGTACAATTTGGTAGTTTTTCAGGGATAATTTGGGGCCTGAAAATAATGATATGCGTAATTCATTAATGAATCGAAGATTTGTATGCATTCACTGACTTGTATATTTTGGATACCAGATCACCCATATTTATCACTAAGCCTCTATAATTTCATTGTGAAACGTCTGTATCAATTGAAGTAATTACATCATCGTATCAACGACATCACACTGTTTCACAGCATACAGTATTATTGTAACGGTGGTAAGAAAAGTTCGTTACAAGCTGTAAAACAGTGGAACGTGGACCATATAGTAATCAATAGACTCCACAATACGAATTCAGCCAGTCGCATAGGCACAATGAAACCGATGAGCCAATGATCAGCATTCACTTCCTAGTTCAACACTACTTCATAAATTATAAATTCAATGTTTTCAAGAGCTTTGTTTGAGATGGGTTTACAGCGATGAAATATTAAAACCTTTAGGTGCTTCGGATGAGCTTTCATCGTGAAATCGTAGTGATAGTCATTCGATGAATCACAACAAATCAAAAGATCACACATATAAGGTTCGATAAATTTCCATGCCATTGTTTGTGCACATTCGGAAACATTCTCACTCACACATTTCATAAATCAAGCGTAATCTTACCACAATCCATGGATGGTGAAGTTGTTTGATACTTCAGGCGGTTGACGCTAAAAGAAAGAATTTCAAATAATTATTACTTAATGGAACAAAGATGTATATGAACACAATATTTGCTGACGCTTATCGAATGCCATTAAATTGAATCGATAAATTTCAGAGATGAAATAAGTTGTTTCGGTTAGTTGCCTTCAGAAACTGACCTGTAATATAAACTCATAATAACTCATATACAACCTAAACACTGAGAATGTGATTACGTGACTAATAAATTGGCCGTAATTATGTTTAATTTCGAACAATCTGTGAGTGCAATGTGCCGAATTGTCCCGTTTCAATGTGAACAAAATACAGTTGAAATCTCCATGTTTGGTAAAATAAGGTAATGCTTTTACAATGTTAGTGCAAACCTTTGCATGTATATGTTAATGATGAGTACTTGATCGGCGAATGACTCTGATCCACGAACGGAACAGAATGCTAAACATTGATCTTTTTGTGTATTACTTAACAAAACTCATCTGTAAAACGTGAGTCAATAGATTTATGTTCGTGGAAAAAGGACAACATTTTATGTAAACAAAACGTTTCTTACTCTTTTACCGTAATAATACGACGGTGGCCACGTCGTAGCGAATAAGTAGTAGTCAAAATTAACCTTACTGTATCCAATACGCAGGATGATTACAAGTGTTGATACAAGGAAACACAGTGACCTGCAACCAATATACAAATAAGATGATCGATGAAGTTTAAAACACATCCTTGAGAAATCCGAAGACATTGAAAATCCCTTATTGACTGAAATATTTTCATATGTAACTTGACAATATGAAATCATTCATTCAATCAGTTGTCGGTGAATAAATTTTACATCGCAAGTTGCAATCTACGATTTGGAGGATCAATATTTCTAACATCATTTTGAATGAAACGTTTTTCTCAAATTCAATCAGCGAAATACATCATCGCGCCTTCATATTAATGAAATCAAGTACACGATGTACGCAGAAATGGATGATGGCAAGCCGATGAATTCAGGACAAGCGTTTCGTCTTCTTTGAAATTTGTCAGGTGAATGTACTTGTATCACAGACTCAAACCCAGTTAAGTTCGCTTCAAATAACATCACATTTTTCATAACGTTACTGAGTATGTATAGCCACAAACTTGTGAAATAGGATAAAGTTTAATTTCGTTTTGTATCGGTGATATGAATCTTCACACTGGTTTCCAAATGCAGATAACATTTTAATGATTCAGTGCAATTGGAACACTTTTGTCAGTGTTTTTACGGGTCACGGAATCGAACTTTATCTCAAGTAATGTGCATTCTCTTAGTTTTCATCTCACTAGTGGAATTAATTTTCCTGATATTTGAGCTCAGATCACATGACATTACACATGACAAACATTCTGCTAACTTTTATGTAAAACTACTATCACATTCATCAGTGATTTCCAATCCAACCGTTTACTGCTTGAGCTAAGCAGTCGTATACATCAACAATTTGTACTATGTTGGTTTTGCAGATCGACTATTTACTTCCAAGTAACATGAATGATTTTATCAAGAGTTAACCAACTGGTAAACATATGACCAACTATTCCCTCTTAAAAGAAATGTCATTTCAATGAACTATAACTATTTTGAAGGGAACAGTCACAAAACTTTAGCACAATCCGAGAGAAATTGCCATTTAACTGATATTCAATACAATCCGGTATATCAGTAAATGAAAATTCCTAATACCTAACAGAATTGGCTAATATTTGTGTCTCACATTACCAGTATGAAAAATACGTTCAGACAATGTTTAATGAAGTGAGAAACGAAGTCAATAAATGAGGAAACGTGATAGAGAGTAATGAAGAATTTTGTCTAAAAGGAACAACGACTGGCTATGCATTTCAAAAAATAAAGAACGGTTCATCACTTCTACCTGATTCTCAGCTAACAGTCGATTTCAAGCAGACGATGAAAACAAAACTTCAACTCACTGCGCTCTCATCGTCACTCTAAATCTGTTGATGGATTTTGATAACTGAGTTTACGATCATTCGAACACCGTTTTATATACACTGTGTTTCACGTGATTTTAATTAGTGATAGAAGATGGCACGTTCACAGAACAAATATTGCAATTATTATTGCTGATTGCATAACCTCTCATAATCTCACCCACCATGCTGAGTTGCATAAAATCACAATTTCCTCACACGTTTACATGAAACACAGCACGTATAACTCATTGATAGACTTAATTTTGCGTCATGCATGTTTTTTTGTCGGATCCAATTTATTGAATCATCAACCATCTGATAATCAACGAAGAATGACTGCATTATCAATTGGGTGTTACATGTTCGGCTGAAATAATCAGCTATAAACTCACGGTTTCAAAGCTTATCATTATCAAATCTATCACTTCTTCATACAATAAAAAGTGTTTGCTTTTATTGTTTTGACGGAGATGTCTTTATTTGATTCACGTTTGTTAGTGATCGCTCCGCCTGCTGGGTTCGAAAATTCAGTTTCTTCTATCCGTCAGCCTTTAAACACTGGTTCGAGTGTCTGTTGACGGAGGGAAGCAAACAATCGAACATCCAGACAAAACATGTCAAATAATCATCCACTCAGAAAATAGAGTGCAATCATGTGTTGTGTTTTATAACCTGGTATATATAAATAGTTAGTACTAGAGGATTTCCATGATGAATGAAAATATTTCAGAATTCCTCTCAACAGTGACCGTCGGCTAATTCAGTCTGATCAACTCATTCACTTTACATGACATGTTGCTTCTAAATGAATTCGCAGCTGAATATCATTGAAACGTCAAAATCCGTTATCAGAACTTATGAAAGATCTACGTACTGTCATTATGTGGTGAGAGATTCTCGTTTGAACAGAGATCAGAACGCGTATATTAAATTTGCATGCTTTAATGGCCGTAGAAGATCTAGTGGTTCGTGACAGCGGACTAGACGAAGAAGGTAATTTGACCAGTGTTATTACATTTTTTCCACGAAAAGCTTCCTTGAACACTCAATGTCCGGCCATCATGTTTTGTAAGTTCATAGAACGTTACTGGACTGTTGTACGTAGGAATGTGTGTCACAATCACGAGTACAATTCCTTGAGGTGCGATGGTGATTCTTGAGCGCAGGTTGACGGAGGCAAAGATTGAAACTGTGCGACCGCTCCTGATATGTGGGACCGCAGCATTCGATATTAAGCACTTTGTTTACCATTCGTATAGAAAGCGTTTGAATGCTCAAGATATATTTAATATGCGGTTAAAAGTGTTCTCACACGCCAACCTAACTGGTAAGCAATCTGTCTATTTATAATGTATACGATAGGTGATGACGCTAAATTGTAAGTTCATATAACGTCTTTAGGTGGGCTTTGCGAATACGAATTAGACGAAGAAAATTGTCAGTAGTCTTTTTCTTCACGACTGCTGATCAAATTGATTTGGCAGCTCGTTTTTGTGATGTCATCAGTTTCGACGGGACGTACAAGACAAATAACGAGAACGTATATTTATATCAGATAGTAGCCCTTGATATGAATTTGATGTCAATACCCGTTTGTATTGGATTTATGAGTCGCAATACATCGACTTTGATTTCTCGATCCCTGTCGTTCTTCCAACGGTCAACCAACAATCGACAGGTGGTAGGCATTGTGACAGATGATTCATCTGCAGTAGCTGCTGCCATCACGCAGGTGTATCCAAATGCACACCACATTTTGTGTCGTGTAAACCTCATTCGAAATGTCATAAAGAAGGTAAGTGTTATGTTCCTACGACTATACAAGTATACATCAGACTGTCGGAAAAAAGCAAATATTGGTCGGTAGACACAGATACGTCGACTTAAGGAACGACTGACATCAGCTGCATGTCAACCACTGAAGAGACACTTGCGCACTCCGATGCATGCTCAATCAGTGACAAACACGGGAGGAAATGTGGCTTTGGGTGAAACGATCGGTGACGACGAGGAGGAAGTAGTTTCTATAAACTCCGAAGAGTTCACGGAACGGGACGTAGAATATGAAGAACAAAATGATTACAACCGTTTGTGTGATATATGTCATCTTGCACAGCCTCCACATGAAACTGGTGATGCAGCTGCTTGAGTTTTTTTGTCCTTACGAATCAGTGTTTCATTGGTTTTGTGCTTACGACCCATCACCAAACGTACGTGCAGTCAACTTTCCGATGTGTGACGCTATAACCAACTCATAGTTGCGCCGTCCAAGAGCTCCGTCGATATTGATAAGAGACCGAGTATAGCCCTTTTCAGGGCCACCCATAATTTGATATATGCTTTTTTTCCAATTCTTATTTCTATGGCAAAAGTGAAGCAATGAAGCAATTATTGATGTCTAATGAATTTTGATATCCCTTAGAGATTAATTATCGAAATGAGATTATCGCTTATGTAGTCGTAAACGTTTTTATAACGTTTATGAGATATAAAGGTTAAGAGATCTTATACAAGAATTTGTCAACTAATGAACACTAATCTAATAATTTTAGGTTTAAAATAATGTGATTGCCGTTTATACATTAATAACACTGTTGTTATCTATCTAATATAGGTTCATTTCAGTAAACTTTAATTGGAATATTTCAATAAAGTGAAAATTGTCATTTCGTAGTAGGGTCAATGAAAATATGGGATTTTATTTATTAGTGAATACAATAATATGATTACAATGATTCATGTGATTAAAGGTCATAAAGAAGTAAACACAAGAGTATGATCTTATTTGTGAATAAAAGAATGAGAATATAAAACAAGCTGAAACCACAGGATTAAAATGACTAGTGTGATTAAAGGTCATATAAGTGTAAAAAGAAATGAGAATATGATCCGTTTCATGAATACAAAAATAAGAATTTTATATTCTTGTTTTATATTTGAAGAAACTGAAACCAGAACTAAGCGCACGTATGAACTAGGTCTTGGCCATAATTATTGTTCATAAATACTGTTCATATCACCTTATTTATTTTTAAGTCTGTATATTACCTTTTATCACTGTAACAAAGTCACCAATTTACTTGTTACATTGAAATTAAACGTCATTATACCTAAATGTGAATTGATATAATTGACCTTATTCTTTACTAATCTGTATAATTGAGATAGAAATTTATTTCGTCAGACGACGTAGGCTTCTTTATTTACACTTAGTATAACCAATATTTCAAATGTTTGTCAAAAATGGTTATATTCATAATGTTTAGTTATTTTAGACTTCATATTCTGTTGAACAATATTCACACATGACGAAAAATGTATATGCCGGTTTTCATTGTTCCTCTATTATGTTTCTCAAAGATAACTTAGAAAATATTTGCTATTGACATTACGTGAATAAAACCTTACGCACACTTCCCAAGCCCAATAACGGACTGACATGACTGCTTACACACACAAGTTTTTATTATCATAATTATAAACGGCTGAACTGCAAAGAATGTTCAGGTAAAAACAATAAATCCTTTTAATGAATTGGCAATATAACCCTATTGAAATCTAACGTCTTCTAATGGAAACCGTTTATAAAGCGACAGTAAACAACTATTTCGTATTACGAATGACTATTTACAAAATAACCCCTTATTAAATATGATGTGCCTATTTCTGAAACACTATTACTTCTTTGATTCACCGTCAAAGTCGCTTCATTAATCGATCGTCTACGTGATTTACACATGTCGTAATCAGTATTTTATTATGATGATTCAGTGATATGTTGATTTGTTTTCCAATTAACATACCATGTTTTAAGAAAAAAACTTATGCACACACTTTGTTGATAATTTGTCTACTAATTGGGTATTCAACATTTGACTATCGACCTCACTTAGTAATCACTATTATCAAATATTCAAACCGGTTCTCAGTTCTTTTTTCAAAAACTTTCTTTTAATGAGATACATTTAATTGATTCTGTCAAGATAACTAACGATTTCAATTCAAGGTCTATTTGATCGGAAAGCAAAAGTTTATCCTAATCTACATTCACTAACAGTAGGATTGCACGGTCATGCAATTAAGTTGGTGTCCTTTTTCTTAAAAAGTCTAAATGTTTTTCAAGACTAAGATTACATAAGAAAAATTATTCATCATCATCAAATTTCAAATGTAAAAATGGAAATTATGACATCTAATCAAAGCGTTTGATACTTTTTCGATTTCAACTAATCAGATTGCAATGATGAATAGTTAACGACCAATTACAACATTATTAAAGGTGACAAAATTTTTGTTCATTATCACTTTAGTACACACTCGCAAAACAAAAACACCTATCACCGATCACTAAACGTTCCTTTCACACTCTACAGTTTCTTAGAAATGGGTGGTAGGAAATGATAATTACCGCCCATTTAATGTCAACCGAATTTAATGAATAAATGGATGAACGCAAACCAGCGTTTACCATATTCATCATTGTCCATGTGAAATTTCCTATTCAAAAGTCTTAAATATAGATGGGTCGACGATTCTCGTATATGATTCCATTATGTAACTCGTTAACGTGTTTGAAGTAATGATGATTACTTATCCTACGAACATTTCAGACATGCATGAAGCAAAATAAAGTCTATCAATGAGTTATACGTGCTGTGTTTCATATAAACGTGTGAGGAAATTGTGATTTTATGCAACTCAGCATGGTGGGTGAGATTATGAGAGGTTATGCAATCAGCAATAATAATTGCAATATTTGTTCTGTGAACGTGCCATCTTCTATCACTAATTAAAATCACGTGAAACACAGTGTATATATAACGGTGTTTGAATGATCGTAAACTCAGTTATCAAAATCCATCAACAGATTTAGAGTGACGATGAGAGCGCAGTGAGTTGAAGTTTTGTTTTCATCGTCTGCTTGAAATCGACTGTTAGCTGAGAATCAGGTAGAAGTGATGAACCGTTCTTTATTTTTTGAAATGCATAGCCAGTCGTTGTTCCTTTTAGACAAAATTCTTCATTACTCTCTATCACGTTTCCTCATTTATTGACTTCGTTTCTCACTTCATTAAACATTGTCTGAACGTATTTTTCATACTGGTAATGTGAGACACAAATATTTCCAATTTTATGAAGTCTTCGTATACATTTGTATACTTGAGTAGCATTTTTTGGGGAAAGTTGAATGATGTCTGGCAGCGTGCGCATTTGTTCCTATTTCCGTACTTTTTATCTTGATGTATCTGCATATATGAATTGTTGTCTTCTCTGTGACTGCTACTCAGTACTGTTCGCTTCAAACGCACTGGCATTATCTTAGTTTTTCAGGTAAAGGAGACCAATTAAATCAAATCACATATGTATTCGTTAATTTTCGCATTTCTGTTGACGATCCGTGTCTAGTGGAGAGAAATCGTGTCAGGTAGAGCCAGTATCTAACTCAAACGATGAAAGATGGTTGTGCAATTTTGTAGATGTGTTGATGTTAATCATTATTACTTTAAGATTCCGGCTCGACATTCTAGAGCCTAAGTGTTTGCACGCGAGACGAAATGTCGTGGGTTTAAAACCTGCTTTAGGGATCGTGGATGAGCGCTGCTGGATATTCTAATACGAGCACGAATTGGTTCTCAAGTGCTTCCGCGTTTTTCACGGACTCATGATATTATTCAATTATTCGCACACTATGGTTCGTCTCAATGATATATGAATTGCTTGTGCATTTTCAAATTTTACATACGCCTTTCTGATTTGGTTTAACGTAACATGTGAGTCAATACGGTGTTCACTCCATTTGTTCGTATTCGGGAAGTTCAAAGAGATTATATTGTTGTTGGTTTACAAAATAGCGATCGAGCTTGTGCACTAGGTATGACGATAATTTCCATCAATCATTTCTTGATATTGTCGGCATGCAACTGGATCTTTCTACATCTTCGTTGACTTCGTTAATGGACAGTCTATAAGTGATGACAAATTATTTTGTTGAAACACTAATGTGCATGAGATAGTTTTAGGATGGATCTTCTGAGATCATTATATTTTCATTCATATTATTAAGGTTATTTAACGATTGTACCATATAATATTGATCAGAAAACTCGAAAAATTAATAAATTTCCAAAAAGTCACTACTTTCTGGTAGGTTGTTCCTGTAGTTATACACGTGTAGTTGTTTTGGACTCTTTCCTTTTTGGCTGATGAAAAACTTCAAAATCATTAGATCTCTTCGAATTTTTTTAGCATGTTCTCATATTGTACATCTTGGAATTTTCATCTGTCTTAGAAATGATGTTCATTGTTTTTATCAGCTAGTTTGTGATGTCTGACGTCATTTTTTCAACCTGAATGCATTGTGAAAAGCAGAGGAAGTTACCCCAATCCACACCACTGGATGAAATTCATATCGTAATGGGCGCGAAAGTAAGTACCCAGTGTTGAAGCGATACAGATGTTCATAATTGACTGAAATGGCTTAATTATGGAAATCTATGATCAACTACTATGTGGATCGTATTGGCTAAGCATTGGTGATAATCTACTTGAGTCAAGTAATCCTCAAGTCCTCATTTTTTACCTCAGTCATTCGGTACTATTGAGGCGATAATCAATCATATTTGCATCCATTGAACTGGCAATAATTCTGTTGAACCGAGCGTTTTAAATCTGATGAGCTGTCGTGCAGAATGTGCTGATGATTGTTACGGTGGATCTGATATTGCCTGCTGCGGTGACTGTACGAAAGTAGGTATTACTACTCGAAGTTCAAAAGAAGACTAAACTGGTTGTCAAACGTACGGATAATCTAAATGTTAGCACCATGTCGAAGAAAAATCGTTCTCATGTCAGGAATTGTTCTGTGAAGCTGCTCATTGTAAACTAAGACCTAAAACTGTATATTCATTGAAAAATGTAAACAGTCAATGTAATATGAACATTTATTCATCATTTAGTATTTATGTTCTACATTCTCACTAATGAATAAAACTATCGATACAAAAATTCTTAACTGAATAACATATGGTAAATACTAATTTGTCTTTGTAAAAGACTATTTCTGAACTCTTGAAATTGATTTACTTTACCTGGACCTTAATAACAATTAAGTGAGTATCTGATAAGGGGTTGAGTTATCATTGATTTATTTGTATAGTCTGTCCAAGTTTAAATCCACATTGTGTTGTTAACCTGAATCTTCCCAATGATGCTTAGGATTACGATAGGTAAGTCTCTTATTTGCATATGTGTTTCCTGTGAGGATTGCCGCGATATCGTCTTGAATCACAAACATTAAGATAAAAGATGATTGGCGGCTTGCAATGGAATCCAGGACTCAAACCCCGAGCGAACGTGTTTCCTGGGATGCAGGTACGTACAGCTGACAGGTCGCAAATGTGCCATAGATACTACTGTGAGCCACTGTACATCTCTGCTTAGAATACAGCTAAATACTCGTGAAACAATTCATAAAAATTGGACGATACACTAAACCTACGTGGAGACTTGAAATTTTTGACGTCTGTTGACGTTTGTCCGTCGAACTGTGTACACATCGACTAATGCATGTTGCCTTTTTGTCATCAAGTACGCTTACATTGTTGATTCCAATGTTTACTTGAAGATGTAGATATCTTGAGCTATAATGTAGGAATGAAACAGTTTGTTTGGTAATTTGGCATTAACTCAGACCTAACGTTACTTTGATGTTCTATATATATATACATATATATATATATATATATTATATACATATATATATATATATATATATATATATATAAGTCTTTCCGTATATTAACAGAAGTTTTATATCACAAATTGATCGTTTCTCTGCCATCATTGAAAACCAAAGAGCGCTTTATATGTTTTATTTCAATATGGCAATTCTCAGACGCGTGCATTCAAGAACTCACTGCTGGATTTTGAATTCACAGCATCCTGTTTAACGTTCAAACGCCTTAGATTTCGAAAACAGAGACTACATAAAATGGTGACATCTTAATTCAAGTAATGATCTTTTAGTACCTGCAATAGACAACTGTTTCATGCCAGACAACGCGGAGATTCACTAGTCGTGGCTGGCTCCTAAAATGTCAGCAATAGCAACTTGAAGCTATTTATTAGCGATCTCACTAGTAATATCAGTACATCGAATAACGATAGGCTGAATGTGATTTTTAATGTTTGTGTGTGGATATTTTCCGCTGAAACTTATATCTCAAGTGCTAATTATTCCTTTTGAAAAATTTACTTTCATCATTGACAAAAACTCACATACAAATACACACTTTATTTGTTTAAATTCGTGGGTCTTCCGTTTAATGTTATTTTATCAGATATCTCAAGTGTCTACTGAATTAGCTCAACGGTTATAATGACGTGAAGATCAAGCATTTTGGTACAATTTTTTAAAAGGAATGGTTAAATATAATCAAACAAAATTCATTTCTAATTCTGCTTTTTCATGACGGATTGAACATAATTATTAGGTCTGTTGTGAGGCAGTGATTCACTGAACACAATGATGGAGGGTAGCACAATTTTTCGAATTAGTTGAAGTTAAACATTAACTGTTAGTTGCCGGGTCAGTGGTCTAGATGCTTTGGACACGAGTATGGATGCGCACTGCTGAGGGGTCTCATTCTAAGGCGACTGGTCCATCACGTGCTTCTATGTTTTCAATGATGGTCTGATTTTTTTACACTCATGAATTCAAATAATAAATGCGATGCATTCTAATGAATTAAAACCACTCTTTTTCCTAAATATAAATGTGTCCAACGAATTCGATATCAACTGAAAGCAGATACTCACAAAATCGGTTGGTCATATTCCCGTATTTCCGTTCAAAGTAAGATCATTATCTAACTTCAAAGATTGATGTTATTAGTCAAAGCCTATTACTCCGCTTTGATTGTACACTACTGTTAAATATCCCTGAATGGTTGCTTACATGAATATCGTTAATGTTTGTAGATGAAAACAAAATCACTGAATACTCCTTGATCTTAAATTTGGAGGATAGTTTGTTTTAAAGGGAACTGAGACCGATATCAGCTGTAAGTTAGGTACATATTCTGATAGTAACTCCTGTGAGGAAAATGTGACTAAAGATCGTCATGTTAACTTAGACTCACAATCTTTGAATGACAAATAATTTGAATTGTAACTTGTGAGATTGTTTGTGCTCACTAAATTCTCAATAAGATGAGTTGATCCGTATAAACATAGTAACAGAACATGTTGACCGTTTCATAAATCAGAGTGTCCTTCAATATTATGAAGTTTGGATGACTTCGACGCGTAGGGAGACTTTATTATCAAGTGGGAAAATAAGGCCACACAATTTACGTTGATTCGAGCTAACTAAACTTCTGTGTTGACATCTAAATATTTCAACAAGTAATGTATAAACATTGGTAATCAGACCCGGATAAAACCATCAACGTTCTAAATAGTCCTGATTTGTCTGCCCTGAGTGTTGAAACATAGACTGCAGTGCGAAGTAAAAGAAATGAAAAGAAGAAGCTGTAGTTAATACGCAGGTTGTTGGCAAGTCGTTGGTGAACTCCCATTCTGAGTCACAAAATACACTTACAAAGTGTGATAGTAGGATGGAACTCCAACCTGGCATGACTGAGAAGGATTCAATCTCATAGAATAATATTGTGAGTAATTTGGTTAAGTCAAACGATACTGATCCCAAAACTAGACACACTTATGCTTTGAAGAAGCTAGGAGAATATATAAGTAGCATCTTACCAGATAATTCTAAAGGCTTTCAGCTCAAAGTATTGGTTAGTATAGGTGAGAGAACCGACGACAGCGTTGAACCTCAGTCCTATAGACTCCTTGAGCTACTCATATGGTCACGGTCTTCTGTTGAGTAGCGCTCATAGTCACGACAATGCCAGCATTCGACTAAAACCTGATATTTCTCTTGAAGTTAGAATAGAAAAGAAAACAGCGCTAGCTGAACTAGATTCCCGTCGACAAATGATGAAGAAAATCTCCGATAAGTGGGTTTTCGGATAACAAGCTTTTGGAAGCGAATGTTTGCAAAGCCTGTTTGGGTAGGCCGTTCTTTCTATTAGTTTTATATCTCATTTCTCATAGTTTGAGAAATAAATTCTATGAACTAGAAGCATTGATTGACAAATTGGTGCCACTCAATTTAGCAGAGACAGAAATGCGTTTGGTGCATGAATTAGACATTACTTCACAATTATTCGGATATCACTACCTAAGGAATGTAAGACAGTGATGAAAACGAGGTGGCGTCCTTTTATACAGAGCAAATAATATAAATATCCGCTTCTCTGCTGGCGAATTGCACGATAGCGGTACTTGAGAACTAATTAGCTGTGAATTGGCTGTCGATGTGCATCTATACTCGGTGTCATCTATCGCATCCCAATCTGCTCAGCTGGTGACTTTATTCTGGAGAAAATTGAGCTATGGAGTGCAATTAACAGATGCTTGATAATAAGAAACTTTAATGCGCCTGATGTTAGTTGGACTGAGATGACTATGGAATAGTCTATAAAATCCCTTGATAATATGTTCTTGATAACACTAATGAAGCATGTTTTAGTACAACATGTGTGGAAACGCACACGTTTTCGTGCAAACCAAGCTTCCCAAGCACAATCCTTGGTCTTCTCTCCTGACTTTATGTAAACGACTTACCATTTTTAACGAAATCATCCGTTCTCCTTTTCGCCAATGACATTTGGACGAGATTTGGAGATACATGGACAGCATATCAGATGGAATAGTATTACTGGATGGTCACAACTCATTGGTGGCATGGAAGGCCGATGGTCACTTGGGGTGAGTCCTAACAGCAGTGTGGTCATGCAGTTAGACAACTATGATGGCTCTTATCACTTCGCAGTATGTGAATTCGTGTTATCCAAAGTAAGAAACTATAGAGGGTTAGTAGTAATACCATGTAGTGATCTCAAAAGCACCTTTCACTGTAAAACTGCTGCTGCAAGAAGCTTTAGGGCATTTTGGTATATACGTAGGTGTTTCTAGTATTTGGATGAGGAGAGTTTTAGTTTCTTATACCCGACGTTTGTGCGACCACAATTTGAATATTAGATTCAAGAAGCGAGACATTGTTTCAAGTATGAGACGGATATGCCGAAACATGTCCAACAGCTAAGGACTACAATGGCAAAGGGTCTATCTGGCCTCTCTTATGAAGACAGACTGAAACACCTTAACCCATTTTCGTTATCTCACCATGGAATACAGGGTGATCTAGTACTGAACGATGGCCTTGATATTAATATGTCTCATTTTTTCCTTCCGTCTAGGACTGATCGTTTGAGAGGACATTCGAAGAAAGTTAAAAAAAACGAGATCAAATCATCTACATATGGAGCTTTGTTTCTCGTACTGAGTAGTGAATTACTGGTATTCCCTGCCTAAACACGTAGTGTCAGAATCTTCTGTTGACATTTTTAGACGATATTGGACCTCCACAGTGTTACAAACTACAAGGATTAATATAGGTCGACAGACCTCCTATACATATTATTGAAGACTGAAAACTGAGGACTAATACATCATTATATCTATCAACCACCAACATATTCAGGTGTGTTTGTGAAAAGTTTATGACCATTCGCTGAAGAAGTCACACAAGGCCCAATCAGAGATACCGTGGTTGCTGGCAATGTACATCGAAAACAACGTACATTATGCAAACATCTATTCCCGAAGTGCTAATAATTTAATAGCGATCGTCAATATCGATTAAAAAATAAGAAACAGAAACTCTCCACAAATACTTTCTGCTGAGAATGTTTATAGTGCAACGATAATAGAATAATGAACGCAGTCAATATTGTTATTAATACACACAATATTTCACATGAATAAAACAAGATAAGTATGTCAAATAAAATGTAATATTGGGAAGACACATTATTGTATCTGATGTATCTACAATTGATCAGTTACGTCTTATCACATGTTACAATTTTGTATATAAGTTTTTTTTACAAAACAGCATATCTCTGCGGTTTGACAAAGACTACCGTATAATTGAAAATGTAGACGCTTTCATGATCGATGTTTACTATTGTCTCACGCGTTCTGTCGAATCGATGGTTTGTTTAGGCAGATGAGCTTTAATTCATAATCGGTAATGTTAATGGTAATAAAAATACTTCATGGAAAATTGTTTTTTATATATCCCTGAGAGTGGACACGCATTTACCAATATAGCGAACAGATGCACTACTGGCTGACTCAAAACTGCGTTAACATTAATTAAATGTTTACTGTTTTCGAGAGTAACATGTAGACATTTTGCCATTGTCGATATTTGTTGTCTGTCACAGACAAATTTTTGATGCGTGAAGATTGTGTTTGCATCGAAATCTTTATTACTGAAAATTCTGAAAAAGTTTACTATTGAACACCCAGTAGCCAAATGAATTAAGCAAATAGCCCAGAGCCGTGCATATTGGCCACTCAAGAAGCAAACTACCATAGACATTGCACGCAGTAACAACAAAAACAAATAAACTTCAACATGCACGGCTAAAGCTCGAGTACCTTGATTCAGATAACATAAAGGATGTGCCTGTCAAATCAACCATCTACAGTTGCATATTGGTGCAGAACGATTTTGAGACACATTTAAAAGGGCTCTACCTAAGTCGAGAGGTTACAATGGTACTTCTTATTTCATCAAAACGATGTTTTAAAACGCCAAAAATAAGACACGTTATAATAGAAATAACAATGTTATATGTTCAAAATGATGAACGTTTGCATCTATTATAAGTGGGTCATTTGTAAATGGCATAGAACGTTGAGTAGAAGTCAAAAGTACCTGACACACATGACATTATTCACCACTCACCGGTCAATCAGTTGTAAAGTTCAGAATAATTTGTAGTAAAGTGTCAATTAAGGATATTTTGTCATATGACTATTATTAAGAGAATGACTTTTCTAACTTGCAAAATGACATAATAACGAAGTATGTATGTCGTAACAGGTATAAACGTTCACCATTTTGAACATATAACACTGTCGAATCCACCTACTATGTTTAGGTAAAACATAGGAATTTAAAGAGTCTTACATAAGTAGCAATAGAAAGAAATCAGAAAACAGTTCAAATAACATGAAAACATAAATGGAGAATTCTAAAGAAAGATTTATAATGTCAAGTCCTTTAATCCAGGATGCAAATTGTTTCCTAGTTTCTTGGAATGCTTGTAAATTAAGGCAAAACGAGGCAATCCGCTTGATATGCACATATGTTTGTAAAAGACTGATCAATTGTATTCCTAAAGAACAATGGAAAGATACAAGTAAACAACACCAAGTGAAATTAAACTTCACTACATTTCACAAATAGGTGGCTGTTGGGTCCCAGTAGCTAAGTGGAAAACGTGTTGTTTGACGTGGAAGGTATGCGGTTCCAGTTTGGAGGTGAACATCAACTCTAAGATGCCAGTATTTCTGGCTTCGGAGTAAGAAATAGGACGAAACATGCGATAAGAAATTGATGAGTTAAGTTTATAATGCAATATTCAGTTATGGTGTTTGTTCTTAACAAAGTTACGAAAAGTCTAAAGTGTCAAAAAGTAAGGGTCCCAACCATGTGACGATATATAAGTAAAAATTCTGGTACATATCGTAGAAATTCAGTTTTAATTTAAGAGCTGAAAACTGATGTTATGAATTCTTATAACTGCTGATGTTTGTTTTAGATTTCCAATATCTGATGTATTCAGTAAAAAATTTAAATGACGTGATCACAATAAACACAAAAATAAGATTCACGCCCTTAGAAGTAGTTCGGTAATAAGTAGTCTAACATTACTTCCAAATAAATGCATGCTTTGATCAAAAGATATTTCATTACTCACTCGAGAGAACACATTACAGCTACTATCCTACAACTAATTTAGGTTACGATTAACATTGATTGAACCCTTTTATTAGCACACTTAACATGTTATTTGAATGATAACGATTTTTTTGTACAGTTATCATCGCTAGATCACATGACAGACTTAAACTAAAATGTTGATAATTCATTCTCTTCTTTACTTATGTATGAACTCGAATCTTATTATTAGCATTTGCTTTACATTGCTGTTGTCTTATGCGATTTCACTATAAATTTCCCTCTGAATTTGCTCTCACACGCACATTAACTTCTCTGTTTCAAATTCGCTCGAAGTGCTTCTAGCTTTGTGATCTGCGCCATCCGCTAATTATTTCCAGTTACCACTTCTCATTGTCTGCTGATTTTAAAGTTTATCTTAAGCTATGAAATGTCTTAGAACTACTACAAGCGTATGAGAAAAGAAAAAAATTAAGAAGAAATGACTTCTTATTGCAGTGACATATGACGCTGGACTAGGTATTGTGCAGTCGTAGTTTAGAGTGATGCTATGAAAGTCTCAATTAAGTGCAAAGTTAACCACATATATATATATATAATAAAACGTGTCTGAAAAGTTAGTTTAAGTGCAACACAAGTTTTTGTCTTAGTTAAGAACTTTGAATGCTTAAGGATGAGATATATTGAGAAATAAAAGAGAGAGAAAAGGAATGAACATCTAGTGAAAGTGTTCAAATGAGATAATAATAATTGAGTTATATATATATATATCAACGCACAAATCCTCACTATCTCAAATTAAACATGAAATAAATTACTTATCATACTTAAACTGAATATTTGAATGAACACAGTCACTATACTAGACTGTAAACTAAATTGTTCATGGAATTTTCTCGTTCGTTTTGATTAGGCCACGTATGAATTGTTTCAGTTCATCAAATATTTAAAATGCGAAGATTCATAAGAATGTAAATGTATATTTACAAATATAAGTTATTATAAGTAGCGTTTGATTTCGTCGAGTGAATAGCAGAAAGATTATACAGACGCTTTTCATCATTTAAAACATACATTTTATTAAAATAAGTTAATACGTATCGAGTGAATAATATAATAGGTTTCAGTGATGTGATGGTAAACTAGTTTTTGCTTCTCGAAGAGAACAAATATTATTTCAATTGTTATTTAATGTTGAAAACAACTTCTAATTATTTCGATTCGCCTTTGTGCTCGAATGGTCAACCATATCATAACATGGCTTCCTAAACGGTAGTCACACATAATCGTCTGGTGTATGGCATCCAAACCCTTTACACTGATGGAATAAATCATTCTTGGTGGATCGTTACCGAAAAAAACTAAATTTAATTCAAATGCATCAGCAAATAATAGAGTAACTAGTTGGGTTATTCAAGGGCGTGTGCTAAGGTCACTTTTATTCGGACAGCATTCATAGCTGCAGTAACTTAGAAAAGACGGAATGTATAACACATCTTATTTGTGAAGCAGGAATAAAACGATGGACAGAAACTAGCTCGTGAAAGAAGTATCCGGATCAATTAGGACAAGCCCACACACTCGGTGCTCGCTTTAAATAGCGTGATGCAGCAACCCACGGATCCTCATCAAAGCATCATTCAAAACAAAGAAGAAGGGGATTTTAATGATCAATGTTATGCACCCACCAGTATAGCAACGACGATATCAAAGATCAATCCTACGAGCGGCTGCAGTCAATCATAGAGAAGTGCACAAGAAACGACCTCACTATTCTGATGGGAGATCTAAATGCCAAAGTCGGAATAGACAACGCCGGATATGATGATATTATTGGACGACATGGACTGGGAGAGAGAAACGATAATGGAGAAAGATTTGCAAAGTTTGCATTCAACAAATTGGTCATAGGCGGCACAATATTTCCACACAAGCGTATACACAAAGCTACATGGATCTCACTGGATCACACTACAGAGAACCAGATAGATCATATTTGCATCAACAAAAATTCCGAAGGACAATGGAAGATGTGAAAACCAGGAGATGTGCTGACGTAGCTTCAGATCACCACCTAGTTGTAGCCAATTTAAAACTGACGCCAAAAAAGAACTGGACAAGTGGACAAACAGCACTACAAAGGTTCAATACAGCCTTCCTTCGAGGTACTGACAAACTCAGTGAATTCAAGATAGTTCTCAACAACAGGTTTCAAGACTCACTAGATCTACTGAAGGAAGAAGAAACTAGTATGGAGGACAACTGGAAAGGCATCAAAGAAGCATTAACTTCAACGTGTCAAGAGGTTCTGGGCCTAAAGAAACACCATCATAAGGAATGGATCTCTATAGAAACACTGGACAAGGTCAAAGAAAGGAAGAACAAGCAGACAGCAATAAACAACAGCCGAACACGAGCAGAGAAAGTCCAAGCACAAGCTGAGTACATGGAAGCAAACAAGCAAGTGAAGAAAAGCATTAGAGCCGACAAGAAGAAATACGTGGAAGAACTAGCAACGACGGCGGAAAAAGCTGCTAGAGAAGGAAATATGAAACAGTTGTACGATACAACGAAGAAACTAGCAGGGAAATACAGTAAACCAGAGAGTCCGGTCAAAGACAAAGAAGACGAGCCAATCAATGAAATTCAACAACAGCTGAACAGATGGGTAGAATACTTCGAGGAACTCCTAAATAGGCCGGCTCCAATAAATCCACTGGACATCGAAACAGCATACACAGATCTTCCTATAGATATCAATCCACTAACGACGGAAGAAATCACAATGGCCATCAGACAAATCAAGAGTGGTAAAGCAGCACGGCCCGACAACATACCAGCTGAAGCACTGAAGTGGGACATCGAAGTAACTGCAAACATGCTTCACCTTCTATTCAAAAAGATTTGGGAGGAGGAGCAACTTCCGATGGACTTAAAAGAATGAAACCTCGTCAAGATTCCAAAGAAAGGAGATCTGAGCAAATGTGAAAACTACAGAGGCATTACACTATTGTCAATACCAGGGAAAGTCTTTAATAGAGTGTTGCTGAACCGGATGAAGGATGCGGTAGATGCTCAACTTCGAGTTCAACAAGCTGGATTCCGTATGGATCGGTCGTGCACAGACCAAATTACAACACTACGGATCATCGTCGAACAATCAGTTGAGTGGAACTCGTCACTATATATCAACTTCATTGATTATGAAAATGCATTTGACAGTGCAGATAGGAGGACATTATGGAAACTTCTTCGACACTACGGCGGTGCATGGAGGATAGCTGACAGATGCATTCCAAGTAAAGACCGTAGTCAGACAAGGCTGCTTACTCTCCCCCATTCCTCTTTCTTCTGGTAGTCGACTGGATTATGAAGACCTCGACATCTGAAGGAAAACACGGAATACAGTGGACAGCTCAAAGTCAATTAGACGATTTGGACTTCGCGGATGACATAGCCCTCCTATCGCATACACACGAACAGATGCAGATGAAGACAGCCAGTGTAGCAGCAGTCTCTGCATCAGTAGGCCTCAATATACACAAAGAGAAAACCAAGATCCTCAAATTCTAAGCAGAGAACAGCACTCCAATCACTCTTGATGGCGAAACTCTGGAACTTGTAGAATCCTTCACATACCTGGGGAGCATCGTCGATGAACAAGGAGGTTCAGATGCGACGTAAAGGCAAGGATTGGCAAAGCAAGGGCCGCATTCCTACAGTTGAAGAAAATATGGAACTCAAAGCAACTTTCAACCAATATCAGAGTGAGAATCTTCGTTACCAACGTCAAGGCAGTTCTAATGTATGGAGCTGAAACTTGGAGAACTACTACAACCATCATCAAGAAAGTACAAGTATTTATAAATAGCTGTCTACGCAAGATACTCAACATCCATTGGCCCGATGCCATCAGCAACAGCCTTCTGTGGGAGAGAACAAACCAACTTCCAGCTGAAGAAGAAATTAGGAAAAGACGATGGAAATGGATGGGACATAGATTGTACAAATCATCAAACGGCATCTAGAGGCAAGCCCTGTAGGGAAGCGTAAAAAGAAAAAGGCCAAGAACACATTACGTCGGAAAGCAAAAATGATTAGTTATCTTACGACCTATCCAGACAATCATCACTTTAGTCTATTTGCTTTGACTGCAGATTCACATTAGGTATGTTCAGTTCACATCACCATAACAACTGAACCTAAAAAAATCAGCTTGTAATATTCAGAATGGTAGTGTGACAAAAAGCAGCTCAATGGTCATCACGAAAATGTGTCTCACAATATATACTTGACGGAGCGTTGTAGATGTAAACTCATGTAAGCGGATTTTAAATGAGCAGTTACGAATGCTGTTACGTGAGGGCTTCATTCGAAGCGGAGTGGACAAATGATGAAAAGCCATTCATGCTGTCGATTAAACACGAGTGATACTGTTTTTCCACGTTGAAGGTGAGTTGCTAATGCGAAAGTTGACTGACTAAGAGTAATTGACACAAGTGTCAGAAATTCAATCTTTTATTACAATATATACGACACTTATCGTATCTCAGTTAGGGGAGAGATTCATGTGCTTGCATTAGAGTATTTCAGTGAACGTTTTGTAAATGTTGACATTATAGTGTGAAGAAACAAGTGCGATCAACCTGTGTGGCAAAGTGATGAACTTTTGTGAAGGTCGTAACGAAAATACACAAGGTCAGTCTGCTTCGACGTAAGAGTGAGCACATATATACCTCATAAGGACTGCAACTTGAACAACGCATTTATAGAAGCAGTTAATTTAATGAAGCATATATACAAAAGAAGTATTTTGTTTAGGTATTTAATAAAGAGAGAGAGAGAATTAGTTCGAAAAATATATGATATGAAGCGATTTCAATATCACTCGGCTTAGAAAAGTATCTATAAATTTTTAACTAAATCGGTGTTGGATTAAATCTTCTGTGGAACAGTCAGAAGAAAAAGAATAGGTCAGCAATGTTTTGATTAGAAATTTCCCAAGACAACTATTATATGTGACGTGATTTGAAAAATTTTCGGAACTTCTCTGTATATTATATTAGTCCGGCTACTCATGTTTTACTGTAGATAAACCAGCTTTGGAATGAAGCATTTGATCGTACTTCGTGCACTCTCTTTACAGTTCCATTTGATGCATGAAAATAGTTGGCCGACAAAGAAGCTGTGTTGTAGACATTTTAAAATTGTTGACAGGAGGAATTAAACATATCACAATTCTGGAAGATCTCAATAAAAACTTGGAAACGGTATTTGAATTAAATGGCTTTTTAAAATAACCGATTTTGATAATTGACAGAATCCAAAGCGGATAAAATCTCGGTCCGATGTCGAACGATCAATTAAGGAACAAGCTTTCAAGAGCTCAATCAATATAGCAAAGCACATCCAGCCGCTACGCTTATCTGACCTCTGACTCACATGTAATTTGTTTCACGCATGCATTAAATGGAAGTTTAATATTTGAATTCTTGATAGCGCTCTATCCCTATAATAATTGTGATCATGTAGCATAAACATTCATGTGAGCATCGAATGTCAATATGTACTGACCGGGAAAAAATTGCTTGATTGTCAGGAGGGTGATGTGGCTAATGACTATCTATCGCATCAACAGAATCAATGTGAGCTAAAGAGGTAACTTTTCTTTCAGAGCAATCTACTTCCGAACTTGCCTTCATGAGTTTCCATTGATTACTTGAAAATTCAAAATGTGCACAGTTCTGAAGATCATCATCGTGTCTGCTAGGGTACTGTGATCACACACACACCATAAACATCCTTCAAATCGTTCTTGAGGTCAAGCGACTGTTCTCGAAGCGAACACAAATCAATAAATTGTAAGTTATATTGACATCACGAAGTCACCATCTTCAATTTAACTCTATGTACCAAAGCATTACTGGTCGGGTCTCATTCTACCGTGAGTCGATCATTTAAATTTACTACTCGACCAAATATTTATCAGTACTATCTTTAGATATTTTGAAATTTCTCATTAATTTCAGATGAAATCAACATAAAAAACTTCCGAACTGGATGGGTAAGAAACTTCGTGAAAAAAAGAATTCCTTAAACCGAAATGCCGTTATTTCATATTCCTGTCAGTGTCTGTTGGTAAAATAATCATCTAGTTGATAAGTCGTTGAAGAATCGACCTGTCCATTTGATGACTTACTTTCTTCATCCTACTTGGTTTAAGAACTTATGCATTTTACTTGAACGTTGCGAAAGTAAATAATGTGGATTCCTACTGCAATTTCAATCCGGATGTATCCAAAGAACAACGCTTAAAATTAATGGTCCTTACAAAACAAATTTGATAATGATGAGCATTGAATCTGTGATGTTATAACTGATCATTCTATTAAATCGTGTACCATGGCTGGTGCTAGTGAGAAGACTGTCGTTGAGACAAGGAACATTAAAAAGGGAACGGTCGAATAATAATGAGGTAGTTCTTCGTCGATTATCATATCATTGATGGTTCAAGGAATTAGATCCGACAAAAAAACATGCATGGAGTATTTATACTCCGTCTCACTTCAAAAGTATCCAGACTAACAAAATGATTGTTTCACAAAACTGATCATTTGAAAATTCGTGAATTTGACAAATGATCAATTTCACAACACTTCTACTTGTGACACTGAATACATAGTCATCTGGCCTAATCAAAGCATAACAGCATGTGTCCGCAAACTCCTCGAATTCACCAATATTTTTGTAAGCAGACGACAACCGAGGTATATTAATGTGAAGCAAAACTGAGCCTAAACTCAACATTTGCAAATCGTTCTTTGCTTACCATGAACGATTTGGAGGATCGAATATGTTTCAGGACATTCTTGGACTAAATAGGATTCATTTGCACCTTATAGATTACTTATCATTTCATCGTGATCAGCATTATTACAGGTACTTAAACCGTCATAATGTACCAATATTGACGGTTTCTTATAGTTTCATTAGGTTGATAGTAAGATGCACCAAACATTGTAAAGTAAATAAAGCCATTATCATCATTATTTGCATGTTTCCGATTTACATAAAATTCCACTTGACGAAACCGTATATATCACTATTTAAACTCCATATATTATTAATGCAAACATCCATGCAATGTAATATATTCACTTTTGACTTGGCTCATAATACCATATAAATTCGTGATTTTTCACTGAAGTTGGTCAATTGGATCGATTTTATCGCGTTTATTGATTTCGTATTATTCTAAGTCTCGAACTATTGAAAATGTTCTTGAAATTACTTTTATTTTATGGATAATCAACAGGTTTCCAATCATAAAGTTACGTGATAACCGCAAAAACGTTTAGCTACGAGAAAAATTGAGCGAAACCAGATGAATTTTAGCGAAGCATAAAAACATTAATTGCTAATTTGAATCATGCGTTATTAGACATCTTGTGGTACAAACGTCGGCTACCAGTTCATCGATACAAACAGGAATTCTAGTAGCCTTGTTGAATTGCTGTGGACTGTCAACACAATAATTGTAAGGCAGCTTGTACCCCTTTGACGCCTGATATTACTTGTGGAGTTTCAACATGGTCACCAATACAGCACATATCATAAGTGGTATTGGTTGGGAAGCGTTTCGCGTTTCGAAGAATCTACCAGATCTTGAACAATCCATTCTTCATTAGTATTTGACTACCTGACGATAATTTTCAAAAAAGACATTATTGGAAACACATGAAACTGCACAATTCAACAAATTAGTTTACAACAAACTAACGATTCACATCAATGTTTAATAAGCGTTGGACTAGAACAGACGTGAGAAAAAAATTGATTAAGTATGTACAAATATATTGCTTAACCAAATAGGAGGCTTGAGCTGTCAAATATCTGGGAAACCAACTAATAGATATTTGTTTCGTGTGGAAAACTTTACTCTTGCAGGCCGCACAGTGTCACCGTTTATTTTTCACAAACAAATCGCTTCATCAGTCATCTGTGGCCATCAACTACCTAACATTCACTGAAATGTTTTGATTTATCAGAAGAAATACCTGATGCATTAAGTTACATACTGCTCCAGAACATCACTTTGGTAGTAAAATCTATTTGAGGATATGTTGTCTATATACTCTTGTTATCACAAATAACTAATCGTCGTGAACGTTTTGTTTACGTTTTTTTCACTGAAATGTTGTTGAACTGTTAATTAAAAGAAAATCTGTAGACACACATTTCACACACGTTAACTTCTGTATTGACAGGACAAACACCTGATTCACTTTATTAGCGATTCGATGCATTGCAATGTTGATATTACGACTACATTTTCATCGGTTTTGTATTTTACGTGTGCATTTTGTGCAAGTTGCCTCAATATTACCTATTATCGCACAAGTCTATATTTGATCGCAGTTGAGAATGATCAGATAATTCTAAACTAGGTACATCCAAAGGTCGTGGTTCGTCCATTCCTGTTGTTATCTTAATTGTCATGGGATTTTGTTCTCATTGCTTAATTACTGACACATACCATTCACATCAGTCCATATACGTGGCACATACAAAAAGTCTTTTATTGCCGTTCTGACGCAGATTCATACATCTTGGCATAATAACTGTCATTGATATTGTTTTCATTAGTACATGAACAATGTAACCACCGCTCATTTCATATTAACATTAATTGCCGAAGAATTATGTTTTCCTAAATGACTCACATACTTTTGATTGTTTAGTATGTACTTCTGATATTGACAGTTATAAATAGAATGTATCAAAAATGGAAAGTAAATTGTCTGGAGGCAGAAGCTTAAGCAAATCGAAGGAAAGAGAACAAGAGGAGAAAAAGGTTGTTGTGGGAACGAAGAAACCATCAAGTCTGAGACAATTTATTGATATTTTACGAATTAAGTATGTTCTGTATGTTTATCAGATTTCATCAAGACATCCTGTAATTTTATATTCGAATACATTGTACAAGTGTCACACTTTATTCTCATTGAATTACATTCGGTTGACCGCATTTGTTTTCTCATTCACTGGAGTTGAACTTCTTTGTGCACAATTTATATCACCATTGATTATCAACATTTAATCAATCAATGTTTGCACGTTTAGGAAGAAGTGACACATTCCAGACTTTACTATTAGCAATCTTATAAATATTACCAGTCTAAATGAATGTATGGGGAGTTTCCATATATCAATAAAAAGAGATGCCATGGCTGAATATCATATTTTCTACGTCTAAGAATTGTGAGACTGAATGCATGAATTCAACTAAACAAACATGTGTTTATAATAACCATGGACTCATTCAATGAAATCTTGTAGACAACAGTGAAGTTATTCGTCTAACATAATTCAGCTGTTTGTCACCACGTCAATCTGGATGAACGTCCTGTAAATAATTGAATCGACGATAGAATCCGTATTTTGACGATGAATGTGTTTTGACACGTTGTATGAAATTGGTTCGGTGTAGTGATTTGAATATCCATCTGTAAAGTACAAACAACTGTGAATGTATTTACATAACATACTTCTCCTGACAACAATGTTGTCAGAACCAGCTCCAAGAAATGTGATATAACTATATTATGGTGAAACGAGACGGCAAATTACTGGATATTTAATCATGTCCAGTTTTCTATAGGTCCATTATTTCATGTAATTTGAATACGGGGTTCTAGCTAGGCTGCAAAATAACCTTAAAGGCGAAATAACAAAGTATTGTACTACTTCACATTGTGAATGTGTGCTTAGCCACTAATTTGAGGCATACTTTTGACCAAAAAACCACATATTTCATTGAAATTATTCAAAATTAGATTTTGGGGAAGTTTAGGTAATTTCTTCACGTTAGTGTTCCAAAATAATCTTTCACAAATGAAAGAACAAACATGGAGATATAGTTTTTTATCCTTTTATTCACCTATAACTTCATATGGGAAGAAACATCTGAATGTAGAATGTAAAGACTTCATAAACACTAAGTATTCGGGAATTAATCATCATTTGTAAGATTAGTGTTATGGTCAATGGCAGAGAGCAAAATAGTAATTTCAGCAATGAACCGTAGTAAATTTTGCCTAGATTTACTTGGAACTAAACAATCGTTAAATTCAGTTAGTGTTGTTTGATTGTATCTCTCCATTGACTTCGGGACTGCAATTAATCAGTCTCTTGTTGGAATATGTGCATCCTGTGCAGTTTGCCTCGATATTGCTTTAATTCACAAGAACTATAAGCAAAAATATATGATGGTTAGCAGCGGAATCAAATTTGTTGCGCTTTCCGTACTTTTTGACACTCGTCAGCAGAATTTCCGTTCATCTCAGAGATGATAATAATTCCGGTAATCAAACCTAGTACCGTTAGCCTTAAAAAACATCCCGTTATCTGGATATCTATTTAGTCTTGAAGGTCACCTGCTTGGTCGGTAGGGTGAAGCTGAAATACATTTATTAATTTTACTTGAATCTTCCCATTCATCAATCCTGAAACCAGTCCTCAACGTCAGTCGAAAGATTCATATAAACAGATCCAAGTTGATATAAATCTACTTAATTCAAAACTAAATCTAGACGAATAGATTCCAGACATGAAATTTCAGTCTAATCCAGGTCGTCAATTACACAATTTTTCTAGTATTATGCTGGATAAGACTGAGTTGAAAGCGTTACTATTGGGTTACAGGTTTTGTGACTTCAAGAAAACGGTTAATAAAATGGACGCTGAAATTCAATTTCATTCAGATACTTAATTCATGGATATAATTTGAATGGGATTTCGACGAAGAAACATAAGGAAACATTGAAAAACTTGAATGACAATTTATTAATCACGAAACCAGACAAAGGTTATGGTGTAGTGCTCATGCGTGAAAACAATTATATAAACAAGATGTAAGCCATTTTAAATGACAAAATTATATTTCAGAAACCGATGGGAAATAATGTCATGGCAAACAAGATTGATAAACAAGTAATAGAATCACTGAGGCAAATTAAACAACAAGGTTTTATTTCAGAGAATGTGTTTGAAATGTTGAAACCTTCAGGAACGATTACATCAAGGCTATATGGCCTGCCAAAAATACAGAAAACTGGCTAGCCCTTACGAATCGTTTTAGATATGAATAGCTCAGCCTATCATTATAAAGCAAAACGGTTGTTGCAAATTTTCAAATCATTGTATTAAGGAATTGTGAAGCAGTATCAAAGATGTATCGTAATTATTCACTTACATTCTCTTGCAAGGAATTAACAGAGAAGCGCATGTAAACCGTTATTCCCGCATTCCCTATGAAACAGTTAACTCTTCGATGCATGATGAATGTCCAATCACAATTTGACAACGAATACTATTGACAACATGATGGGGTAGTCATAATGTCATTATTAGGCCCTCTAGTGGTGGACATTTTCCTTGAAAAACTAGGAAAATGGTCCACATAAAAAACACGATTAGCCATTTAATATCGTACTATCGCTATATAGATGATACCTTCTTAATATTGGAAAAAGATCATGAAAAAGACAATTTACATAATATATTTAATAACTTTCATCCATCAATTAATTTTACATCAGACGATGAACAGAACAATAGCATATCATTTGTCAGTGTCCAACTAACTAAAAGAGCAGATGGAGTTTTAAAAAGAGGGTCACACAGGATATCTGTAGCCGGAAAAAACACTCATTTCTAAAGCGCAGTACCAATCAGATACAAAATAACTTGATAAAGATCCCTACTCATCGTGCTGGAATGATTTGTTCGGATGACACTACTGTAGATCAATTGGTGAATACTCATAAGTTACTTAGTAGGAATCGGTACTCCATGAAATTCATCGACAAACACATGAGGGAGATGAAAAGAGGAGTAAAGATATACACCGTCCCGAAGAAAGTATTGAGAAGGAATTTCTTCGCTCGATCCGTTCCTTCTTTATTTGACAAATGTAAAACTTGGAATTTTCACTATATCAGATCATGTTAATCATATTTTTCTACATGTTCAGTTTTACATACGGCTAAACTTCAAATCCTTTGGGAGACGGAAGAACTTGCTTAAGGGATTGTGTAGCATGTAGTCAATAGATATGCATTACATGTTTGAATATATCCCGTTTATATATATTTATTCAGGTAATCAGAAAGGTGAAGTAATTTGTGTACTTTATGTTACTTGAACTGATCAAACATCTACTTTCTAGTGAAATTTTACTGATTGTTTGAACTTGAACATATTTTGTTGAGATGACGAAACGATTTATGTTAGTCATCCATTGAAAACCTGCAGATAATAAGTGATGGCGTCAACCTATTATGAATTTGGTGCAGTTAGTTACGAATAATACTATATCTCTGACAAATGATCTCCAGGTGAAAACATTGTGCGCATGGAGGAAGGCGTTTGGTTTAATTCTTGGAGGACGAATAATAGATGGAAACTGGCCACGGCTAATTGAGTACGTCTAGCTCACTTGTTATTGGAAATGAACTGCTTACTAAATACCAATCAGTAGTAATGGGCAATGCATAAAAATATGTTGAATTGTGATATAACGTCTGTTCAATAAAAAATATCGTCACGGCAATTATTCCATCAGTTATCTCTCATTTCCATCACGATAAGGTTAAAGTGAATATTGTTTTGTAAACGCATGGTTGCCCTTAATGTCAGATTTACCTTAATTGTATGTCAATGGAAGAAAATAAATAACTGATCGCTTTGTATTTAAGTGGAGTTTTATTTTCTCAGATGAATGGTTTGGTTATGGTACTGTACTAATCTTCCAAAATACTCTTTTATAACAGACAGTTTTACATTCAACCTCAATATTTAGTTTGCCTGCAACAGTGAATTACGCGGACAAAGTAAATGGATTAGAATATGATCTCTGTCTCACAATGTCCTACCACTTTATTATATGACCAAGAGTGAGAAAGATTGAACTATTTCAGTCATCAGATTCTTATATTTTAGAATAAAATTGTTTGAATAACACATTCATAATTTATGACGTGAATTTTGAACTAATTAACATTCTTTATCTACTTATTACCTACCATCCAGTCTAAGACTACAAGAGACAAGGATATATAGATCTCTTATATCCCTCATTGACTTTCTGAACACAGAAGAATATTGATCATGCAAGGTAGTTCATGTAAAGATGACAAAGATGAGATGGTCAGCTGAACAACATCATTGAAATATTCACTAGATACAAACATTTCGTTCATTTCTTATATTACTAAACGGATGGCGATAATGATGATAACTGTAATAATATGTGTAATGATGAAACATCTAATTTGCCATTGCAAACTCATATAATAGCCACTGTTATATTACCAATTTCGATTAAAGGTAATTTTGGTTAAACCGTTTTATTAAATTACTCAACAGACAATGCTATTTGAATGGTAACAAATCACACACTTCTTTATACTGTTATGATCACTAGATCACGTGACAGATTTAGATAAAATGTTGATAGTTTAATTATCGCTCGATGATTCATTATTTTCCTCATGTACATATGAACTCAAATCCTAATATTATCCTTCACTTTGCCTTGCTGTGCCTCATGTGATTTCATGATACATTCTCCATTTTATTTGCTCGAACACACACATTTGTATCTTTGCCTCGAAGTCGCCCGATATGTTTGTAGGTTGAAGATCTGCGCTATCCGCTAATAAACTTTATTTGACGTTTCTAACTGCCCATTGATTTAATATAGTGTTGAAATTTATATGACAATGGTTATCGATATGACTGAATACTGAATCCAATAAAATACAACTGAAATAAACTTTTCATTTGACTACGTTGACAAGACCAAGTAAATCAGCAAGAATAGGATCTCCAAACGTGCCGTTCAAGACAAACGTATTAACATGGAACTATAACTTTCTGGTTGAACAAAATTAAGATGTAATCGGTCAAAATTTTACCTTTAGCGAGGAAAGGAGCATTTTATTCACAAGAACTGAGATTGGATTTGAAAAACGTAAAACGGCTTCATGTTTCTACAATACATAAGCTTCTCAGTTAAGTCGCTTCCATGTTCATCCATTGGTCTACTTATTCTTATGCACAAAGGCAATAATGTCTTAAGCATGCTTAAGTTCATTTACAAACAGTAAACGTAATAAAGACTAGTTTTCGGACGATTAATTCAAAGATGAATATATTGTTCTTTTCTCAAAATCCAAGAAATATCAGCACATGTACACCTCAGGCTATGTATGATGAACGATAAACATATAGGAATATATCTTTACTTTGCGTTTAGATAATTTTGTTTCAGAAATCGATTCTGATATTATCTTGAGGTTTATTTGCTACTGATAAAATAACATTTCATTTAAATAGTCCAATGTTTAAATACTTACTTACTAACGCCTGTTACTCCCAATGGAATATGGACTGCGGGCCAGCACTCTCCAAACCACTCTGTTCTCGCCCTTCCTTTTCAGTTCTACCCAAATACTGTCCACCCCTCTTATATCTGTCTTTTTTTCCCAACGCAATGTGTTTTTCGGCCTCAAAGGGTCTAAGTGAGGGCTTGTACTGTGACGCAGTTGGGTGCTTTCCTCAAACATTCAAGCGTCCACACAGTACATGTCATTTGCTCATCCAATCAGACAATGGATTACAATCTTATGTATTTTTTTATAATCTATTAAGTATAGATAACCAGCACGATTGTCTTTCCATAATGAATGAAAATATTTCAGGATTCGTCTCAACAATGAGCGTCAACTAATTCCGTTTTCGCTAAACCAGGTCAGCTGTGAGATATCAGCTTACTAAAGACAATGGTATCTGTGGCACAATTTCTTTGATTGTTTGTAGTTAGATATTAAAACCGTTGAATGTCAGCTCAATGGAATCTTTTGGAAGTAATCGTTGGTTTATTTTTTATTAATTGGTGAATGTTTAATAAAATCATTCATGTTTCTTCGGAGTAGATAGTCGATCTGCATTAGTAACCTAGTATAAGTTCGTATTGTATATAACTACTGAGCTCACACAATAAACGGTTAGATTGAAAATCCTTGATGAATGTAATAGAAGCTTTACACTAAAGTTGAAATGATGAGTTCCATGTGTATGGTCATCAGATCGGAGCTGAAACATTGGAAATATTGATTCCACTAATGAGATGAAAACTGAGAGATCGCTCACGTGAAGAAAATGTTCTGCAGATTAAGTGAGATAAAATCAGATGCTGTAACCAGCAGAAACACTGACAATGGTTTTTGCAATATAAAGCTACCCGCATTTGACATCAGTGTGAAGATTCAAACCGCCGATACGAAATGAAATTAATCGCCATCTCATTTAGCAAGTTAGTGGCTATCCGTAATCAGTAGCCAAGTGGATTATTTGATGACGTTTGAATAAACGGTAGTAGACATGCAATCACTTTTTTAGTTTTCAGGTCTATGATGTTGGATATGGGCAATTTCAATTATGTACCAAAGATCATTTTCTGAAGACAAGTGGTCGAAACACCTTGTTTCATTTCTGAATATAATCGAGTCACTTGAATCGCATTTGACAAGCTTTAGCAAATATTATGTTCACTCTCGTCTTCTTTCAGTTGAGCAATACTTATTTGAAAATCTCTCTTATGGGGTATTCCACCGAAATATTTGATTAGTTTCACAATTCATTGAAGGTGGATTATGTTCGGACTACCTTTGATTTATGAAATATGTGGGTCCGTAATGTTTTTCAATATATACTCAAACAAAGCATGAAAAATAACTCAGCAGTATCTCAGTTATTCAGATTAGATGGCGGTTGGAGGTAGTCAACAGGAAACCCTGGAAATTGCAACATGATCGATAGCATTCGATCTGCACTAATAAGGACTAGACAAGCATGACATTGATCACCACCCAGTGATCAATCAATTGTGATTACATCTCAGTCCTACAGGAGGTTAGTCACGGCTCGGATAGCTCAGTGGTAACGTCTCTGACTGTGAAGCTGGGTGACACGAGATCGAATCCGCCAGGGAGCACCAGTTCCCTCAAGATTACAGGTACACCTTGCTGACGAGTGCCAAGTAGCACGAAACCCGGGTCCAGGGTCTCCTGTTGACTACCTCCAAACACCATCTAATCTCAATACATAGTACCCACAGTGTCGAGTCACCTAGACTGGTGGCCACATTGCAACATGATCTATAGCATTCGATCTGCACTAATAAGGACTAGACAAGCATGAGATTGATCACCACCCAGTGATCAATCAATTGTGAATATCTCTGTTATTTTTTGACTTTCCATGATTGATTTAATGACTATCACAAAAATTTCCTAATAACTAGTCACCTGAAACGCCAACAGTTTCCTTTGTTGTGCTCACTGGAAGGTTAATAAGGACTTTTGATCTGTCTTAGAAATGATGTTCGTTGCTGTCATCAATTTGTCTTTGACTTCTAACTTCATATTTTTAAGCTGACTGGAGTATGGAAAGTGAATAAATTACCTCAATCCGTATTTCTGAATGAAATTTACATCGTAATTGGTGTGAAACAAAAGTACTCAGTGTTGAAACGGAAGAGATTTTCACAATTAACTATAATAATGGAAATGTAGAAATTATTGATCAATCACACTGTGGATTGCGCAGGTTCAGCAATGATGAAATCTCACTTTAATCAATTATTTCTCAAGCTTTCAGTTTATTTACCTCAGTCATTTGGTGCTGTTGAAGCTATAATTGGTGATATTTGCATCAAGTTATAGTGAAATATTTCCCTTGAACTGAGCTGTGTTAGCCTGATATTCTGTTAGGCAGAATATCTTGACGATAACTACGGTGGATCTGTTAGCCTCCGCTGAGATGATTGGATGGAAGAAGTTATTATTACTCAAAGTTTAAAAGAAGATTAAACTGGTTGTCAAACGTATGGATGCCTTAAATGTTAGCACCTTGTCAAAGAAAAATCCCTCACCTGTTGAGAATTGTTCTGTGAAACTTCTCATTGTAAACCAAGTTCTAAAACTGTGCATTCATTGAAAAATGTAAACAATCAAAGTAATATGAACATTTAATAATCATTTAGCATTCATGTTCTACATTCTCACTAATGAATAAAACTATCGATACAAAAATTCTTAACTGAATAACATATGGTAAATACTAATTTGTCTTTGTAAAAGACTATTTCTGAACTCTTGAAATTGATTTACTTTACCTGGACCTTAATAACAATTAAGTGAGTATCTGATAAGGGGTTGAGTTATCATTGATTTATTTGTATAGTCTGTCCAAGTTTAAATCCACATTGTGTTGTTAACCTGAATCTTCCCAATGATGCTTAGGATTACGATAGGTAAGTCTCTTATTTGCATATGTGTTTCCTGTGAGGATTGCTGCGATATCGCCTTGATTCACAAGCATTATGAGAAATGATAGTTGGCAGCTGGCAGTGGGTTCCAGAACTCGAACCCAGAGTGAACTTCACCAAAGTGAAATTTACCCGTGTTCTTGCTCAGTCACCTAATTTCTATTCGTTTAGCAGAGACTTTTAGTCAAAAGTGTTTTGAAGAAACCTTTTAGTTCAATCCAATCAAACAAGTACCACGAATGATTTATGAATTGGTTATTTACTGAATTGAAACATGAGTCAAATGCACAATTTGAATAGGATAGGCAAAATATTATGTGTTTTGAGACGTTTTGCCAGGAAGGATGGACATGTTGATAATAATCACATCTGGAGTTGTCCACCACATGTGACCTTTATTAAGATACAAATCACCTCAAAAAACAGTGATTTTGAAAAAGACATGAAACCTAACAAATTCGGCATCAATTTTAATCATGAACCGATCAATTTTAAACCGCTATTGAAAACCTGCGAGCACTGAACAGCCATTTCGTGTTAGTCTGAGGCTTCTTACGCCCGTTCCTGCAAGTGAGAGTCTAAACAAGGACGTTCGGTGTTGGGCATCAAAGCTTGAATATCAATAAATTCAGACTTTTATTCATTAGTTATTATCTCAATATGTAGCCCAATTATATTTTGATGTTTGAGATTGTTACATCTGATATATTTCTCAATCGATACAATACTTGCTATTTATAAAATAGTGTGTGTCAATTTGTTACCTCTGTTCATCGAAGTAGCATTCCAATGTGTGCTACTGATGTCAACAGATATAAGTGCCATGTATCATCAGTGGAAAGTGAAATGCCTAATTACATTAGGTTAGGAATATGAAAGAAAAGAGATTGAAATCGGAAGGTGATTGGTGAAGAAACGGGAGAACAGTTGAGTCCTAAACAATTGACTGACATTTTGAAAATGAATTATTTACTGCATAATTCTCGGATTTTATTTTTTCAAATACATTTGGTTGTTCCCGCATGTGTTCTTGTTTACTACAGCACCATCATAAGGAACGGATCTGATTCAAAACACTGAAGTAGATTTATGAAAGGAAGAGCAATAATCTGCAATTAACAGCAGCAGGGAACGTAAACGAAGAAGGTGAATACATTAAAGCAAAAGAGCAAGTAAAAATGAGCTTTGGAGCCAACAAGCAGAAATACGTGAAAGAACTATCAACGACACCAGAAGAAGCTGAAGAAGAAGGAAATATGAAACAGCTTTATGACGTAGCAAAGAAAGTGGAAGGGGAATATGGTAAATCAGAGAGACAGATCAAGAAAAAAGAATGCATACTATTCACAGGAGTTCAAGGTCAGCGGAACAGATTAGTAGATTATCCAGCAAAACGGTTAATAATAATAATATATGACTCTGCATGTGCAGTTACACGCCATTTTTACAGGCATGATCTATAAATAACGACATTTGTTGTTTCAAAAAATGCTTCTCATCTTATTGAGTTTATAGTTGCTATAAAGTATACTCGTAGAGCGCTTACTGTAAACCGTGACTTTGAAGGGACGCGTACGTGAAACTTGTTCCAGACGTCAGAAGTTTCATGGCCGTGCTCTCAGAGTAAATTTCTGAAAAAAAGAACGTGTAAAGTTCAATGGTAGGATCAGACCCAGTATTAGTTAAGAGTAAATATAATAACGTTAAATGGTGATAGAGATCGCGTGAAATTCAGCAAGATTATTGTATGACGTTGAGTTCCAAAATGTAGTGTCAAGTTGATAGAACCCAATCAGTGACGTATTATTCATCGCTATTAAGTGTTAAATTAAAGAGAAAAACTAATAGGAATATAAAATAATACCACGTGAAAAAAGTTACAACATTCGAAAGCGCGCCGAGCGTTTGGAGGAAACCATTTTGTAGATGTCCCTCCATGGACGATCGAAGTAATCAGGATGGCCATCAGACAAATCAAAAGCTGGACCTGAAGCACATATGTCAGATATAGAAGTAACTGCGAACATTTTCCACTTTCTGCAGTGAAAGGTTTTTGAGGAGGGAGGAGCGCCAACAACGCTGAAAGAACAATATCTCATCAAGATGTCAAGGAATGGAGATCTGAGTGAATACGAGAATTACAGAGATATCACACCATTGTCCATATGAGGAAAGTTTCAAAACAGTGTTGCTGAACTAGTTAAAAGATCCACCAGACTCTCAGATTTGCGATCAGCACACTGGATTCCGTAAGGATCAGTCGTGCACATAACATTCAGAAAATTCGAATGGTACGATGAGTAAACGTGTTATGTTTACATCATCACTGATCGTTTGATCAATAATTTATGTACACCATTCAATGAAGAACCTCATTTTGAGACAAATCATTGCTTTGTGGACTTTGATTTTACGTGTATCTCAATTGAGTAATCGGAAAATTTCGAAAGATTTATCATTTGTCTATAATATACCATTCATACAGCTGATATTTGTTCCCTGGTCTCAACAGACTGGGTTAGCCGAAACATAATTATTTTGAGCACCAATGAGGACTCATAGTTGACCGTCGTTGGACGCTCGTGCTCTTTGACATGATTATTTCTAACAACAATCTCCCATTAATCAAGACACTTTGTTGCCAACGTGGTATTTACATGAAATCTTTGAGTAATATTTAAAAGAGATACTACCTCTAACTCGGGTTCACATTAGTCGGAAAATGAAGATTCCACAAATGCGATGAAAATGATCTTGGTGGTCTCGCATTTGTATTCCTACAAAAAACAGTGAGTTTCAAGCGTTCTTTAAGCCTTAACGCTTCACGCTAGGCTTTTTTGTGTACTAGTCTACATATGTACTGTATGCAGTATAAGCCATGTTGCTATGTAGAGCTGATCTCATATGAGACTGGAAGTTCGTCATCGATTTTGTGGAAGGTTTGGCAATAATTTGACAAGTTTTTCTCACTGTTCGTGCACTAAATTGATTTGGTGGGTAATTGATTTCATTAATACTGGTGGTTGCCTTTTCAGTGTCCTCGATGGCCATTGCCAATGGGACAATGTAAGGCATATCGCCATTACCAACATTAATGAGTTTGACTACCGTGTAAGCAGGATAGGTCAACTTTTGCCTGAACTACGCGGTCATTGTACATGTGATGTGAATGCGTATATGAATGATGCGAATGGTTCTCCAGGGTGCTTGTCATCTGTGTGGTAGTGCCACAGTATTGAACTGTACTCTCCAGATTGTAGCTCTAAAGCCTACACAGTGTCTGACTCTGCTGTGAAGCAGGATTGAGCTTTACTGCTCACGTTATAACATTCAAGCATGGATGGTGTCTGGCTCTTCTGCAAATAGGATTGGGCTGTACTGTCTAAGTTGTCACATGGAAGTCTGAATGGTATCCGGTTCTCCTGAAAACCAATGTAACACTACCCCGTCCCACAGGGGTATAATAAATAACTGTAACATTTTGAAACGATGACATGTACACAATTGTTTTAGTAAAAGTGCACTCACCTGGATCCTGGATATGTATGCAGTCACCATTTCGGTTGTGTAGAGAAACCACTAACATCTAGAATTTAAATCAAAGACCTTCCAACACTATCGTTCCTCACGAAATGTTGTTGGATCTTCATATTCTCAAGTTACAAATGATGTATCTGCATAAACCATATTTGCACGCACATTGACTACAGTATTCATTAGAAGTGACTTCATGATAAGGATTAACAATAGTGGATATATAATCATCCGAATATTATTCAAATTTGAGCTCAATTGAGACTCTTGCTTCGCACTGACATCAGGATTTCATTCTTCTGAAGTCTTTTCAACAAATTTATTCGGAGTGCTATTGAAGATTGACGAATCATGATAAAAATCGGCATCTATCAAAACTGTATCGTGATTTGATTCACTCAACGTACTTTCCTCAGATTTATAAGAAATTTCATCAAAAATATCTGAGTAATTAGGAAAACCATAGCTGGTACAATAACATGGGAAATCTGATGAGAATTTTGTTGATTAGAAACTTTTATCTCACAATCAATCTGAGTTTCACTTAACTCTGGAGTGCTGTGTGACTCTTTACAGCTTTTTGAAGTCGTGGATAAAGATAGATGATCATTAGAATTACCGAACATAATAGGGTCATAATAACAAATTTTAGCAATAATTGCAGCGGAATGAACCGTACTATTGCAAGCTGACTGAATGTGTCGAATCTCACCACATTTAAAGTATTTTAAACTACGAAAAACACATGAAATAAATGAGTAGAACCTGCCACAGGACTAAATTTATTCAAACTTGTTCCGCGTCCTCGTGAACTCTATCGCAAACGCTCAATGGATTGCCTGCATTGGATTGGGATGACAAAGTCTAGCAGTAGTTCTTTCACAGTTGCATAATCAAGCGAAATAGGCTTTTCTGGTAAAGTCGGAGTATTTAATAAGCTGTTTTCAGTTTTCTTATGAGTGTGAGGAAACGTACTACAATGTTACTATACTCGACATGTTTTATAACCCTAGTCAAGTTTTCGGACATTTCACAGTAATCTTCAAAAGTAAGTGATGGTAGAGACGTCACACTTATTTTGCAAATAGTTTTTGATATTATTTGCATTAATTTTGATATTTTTTACACTTTTAACACTTAACACAAAATGATTGTTAACGTTTAACGCATGAACTTGAATTCACTCTCGTTTCGAATCGCTCAGAGCATGGCACACGCCGTTAACTGCTCGTAAATACACTACTACACAAACGTTTCTCGTTCTCTATTGCTTATGGTTATGAAAACTGTGAAATATCTATTATCAACATTTATAGACATTTATTGGCTGTATTCTACGTCTGGCTATACCTTGGAATTACAACATCCTCATTAGAATTATTAATTAATAAATAATTATAAGTGTGGGTTATGGTATTAAATGCATCTCGAACGCACACAAGCCTGCTGGTTTAAGTAACGTCCAATAACTTTTCTATGTGTTTATAAATTGTATTTGGTATACTATAACATTTATTTTTGAGCGTAATAACTTTAAAGTCATTTTTGAATTAACATAATTTTTGATTCACTACAGGCATCAAAATCTGAACGTATGTCCAACCATTTCATCACAGGCTCCATTGCGACGCCAATGTGATGAATAAGAGTATTTAAATTACAGCAATTCCAGAAATAACCCAAGTTAACCAACGAGTAAGAGATGTACACGAACGAATATATTGTTTTCTGAATTCGAAATCAAGCAGTTAACCAGTACAAAGGTATCATTAGTCCATACGAACACCACAGTGGCGTTCAACATTGAGCAAGAGTGTTGAGTGTATATCTTCTTATATATTCTCAAATACTGTAATATTTCATAATTGTCCATTTCTAAATGTTTAATGAACTAGAATACACTGATTATTTTCGTAGTTCCGAGTGCTCTTAAAACCTTTAACCGATACAAAATAGTCTTGTGTTAACTTAATCTTCAAGTTGTGATAATTTAACTAGTTTCGTGAATTATGTAATAAGTAATTAAATAGCCGAATTCCGCCTGGAGTCCCTCCGGGAGCTGATACCGGTCCCAAGCCTGGATAAAGGAGGAGGGTTGGGCATAGGGTAAGCGACCCGATCTCTTGGGAAACTAATTCGCTAAAAAGACACTAACCAGAAAAAATTATTCAAACCTTTTCAACTCTGCCTTGAGAGTCAGAAGGTCTTCATTTAGAATGGTTATGACGCCTCATGATAAAAGCCGAGTTTTTTCAAAAGTCACGTGTCCGAATTCCTTTCTGACAAACATAGCTACAATTGATTTAGGCAAAAGGAATGTTCGTACAATGTGGGGGATCGGAATAGCCTTCCAAATTGCCGCAGAAATGAAGAGATACAACCTAGAGGTGCTTGATATCAGTGAAACTCGTAGGACACAGGTTGAACATCAACAACAACAAGCTTCGGGGGAGCTTCTGTTATACTCCAGCCATGATGAATAAAATGCCCCACATACACAAGGGGTTGCATTGATGCTGTCCAAACAAGCACAAAATGCACTTATAGGACAGGAATCTCATGGACCAAGGATCATCAAAGCCTCCTTAAAAACAAAGAAAGAGAGCATGTTAATGAACTTTATCCAATGCCATGCGCCTACCAACGACTACAATGAAGACGCTAAAGACCAATTCTACGATAGACTGCAGTCAATAGTCGAGAAGTGCCCAACAAAGAACCTGACCATTCTGATGGCAGATTTCAATGTCAAGGTTGGAATGGAAAACACAGGATATGAAAAAATCATGGGGCGACACGGACTGTGAGGAAGGAACAAAAATAGGGTTGGGATTTGCAAACCCATAAGCCTTTAATAAACTGATCATAGGCGTCACTATGTTCCCACATAAACGCATACACAAAACCAAATGGCTTCACCGTTTCACACTATGCAAAACCAAATCGACCATATCTGCATCAACAAAATGTTCAGGAGGACGATGAAAGACGTAAGAACCAAGAGAGGAGCTGATATAGCATGAGATCATCACTTGCTGGTCGCCAAGATGAAATTTAAACTCAAGAAGCACTTGACAACGGAGCGGACGTCTCGAAAATTTAATACGTCTTTTCTTCGGGATACTGACAAACTCAACAAATTCAAGATAGTCCTCAGCAATAAGTTCCAGTCCTTTCATGATCTACTCAATGGACAAGGAACTACTATGTAGCGCAACTAGAAGGGGATCAAAGAGGAAATCACTTCAACATGTGATGAGGTTATGGGCCAAAAGAAGCATCATCACAATGAATGGATCACTGTTGATACACTGGACAGGATTTAAGAAGGGAGAACCAAGAAAGCAGCAATCAATACCAGCTGAACAAGAGCAGAAAAAGCCAAGGAACAAGCTGAAAACACAGAAGTAAACAAAGAAGTGAATAGGTGCATCAGAACCAACAAAAAGTCAATATGTGGAAGATTTAGCAACGACGGCGGAAAAGGCTGCATGAGAAGGAAATATGAGAGGAATCTAGGACATAACAAAGAAACTCTCTGGAAATCACTGTAAACCAGAACGACCAGTTAAGAGCAAGGTAGGCAAGGTAATCATCAACAATGAAGAACAACGAAACAGGAGGGAAGAAAACTTCAAAGAACTCTTGAATCGACCAGACCCACTAAACACACACAATATCGAAGCAGCACTCACGGACCTCTCGATCTAAGTTGGCTTACCAACAAATAGAGAAATCGGCATGGCCATCATGCAAATCAAGAGTGGCAAAGCAGCAGGGCCAGACAATATTCTATCAGAGGCATTATAAGCAGAAGTAGCGGTAGTTGCAAAGATCCACCACGTTCTCTTCAATAAGATTCGGGATGAGGAACAAGTACCAAAAGACTGGAAAGAAGGACGTCTGATCAAAACACCAAAGAAAGGCGATCTCAGCAAGTGCGAGAACTATAGAAGGATCACTCTTCTCTCAAAACCAGGAACAGTCTTCAACAGAGTATTGTTAAACAGAACAAAGGGCTGAGTAGACGCTCAATTTCTAGACCAACTGGCAGGATTTCGTAAGGATCGATCGTGTACAGGTCAAATCGCAACTCTACGGATCATTGTGGAAAAATCAATTTAACGGAATTCGTCACTCCGCATCAACTTCAATGACTGCGAAACAGCATTTGATGGCATGAACGGGACAGCACTATGGAGGCTCCTCCGACACTACGGCGTGCCTCAGAAGATAGTCAGCATCATAGCCCCCAAATGCCCTGGTACGGCCAAGAGTGGAGAGAGTCCACTCCCCCTCTCGAAATGCTTTCACGTGGCCACGCGTATATAGTACCTGCCAGTCCTTCTCACTTTCTTCTCTTGACAGAAATATTGTTTACAAACTCGAGAGGACTAAAAGTGAATGTCCGGCGCTTTAACCGGATTGGTGGATATGAAGAGTCCACCTAGAGGAGTCGAAATACCCTGATTCCAAACCATTGGTGCATATGGGCTACAGTATCCTAAAGGAACAATTGGTGTTTGAACCAATCGTTGGTCACCGGCCACCACGGGACTGCATCTCCTTACGTTGCAACACTGCTTCGGTTTGGGAACCCGGGTAATATCACAGCTCTCAAAAATATCAAATGCGTTTTTTGTAGCGCATATATATTTGGTTCCTCCTTATACCAATATCTATGTGTTGAAATAAATAATTAAAATCACACAGAACTCCTATGATGGATTAAACTGCAACATCGTGCATGAAGGACAGTTGACAATGTCTTTCGATGTAAAGACTGGTGCCATGCAAGGTTGCTCACTCTCACCCTTTCTCTTACTCCTGCTGATCGAGTAGTTCATGAGGACGTCAACGACTGAAGGTAAACACGGGTTACAATGGACATCTAGGATGCAGTTGAACGATGTAGACTTCTCAGATGATCTCGTCCTTCTATCCCAAACGCAACAACAAATGCAGGAGAAGACGATTAGCGCAGCAGCCTCAGCAGAAGTAGGCTTCCATATACACAAAGGGAAAGGCAATATTCTCTTTTCTTTGATCTTAACCTTCACTTTCGATTGATTATACATACATTTTATATCTATCGACGTCAGTCACACACACCACGATAGTAATCAGAGTTACGCAAATTCAACGCAAATTTTATTAAACATTTGAAATCCCCAAAAAATCATAAGAAAAACAAAGGGAAAAACAAGATTTTCTCAAACAACACAGCATTCCCCAATCCGGTCACAACTGACGGATAAGATTTAGGTGTAAAACCCTTTACGTACTTGAGCAGCATCATTGATGACCACGGAGGATCTGATGCAGATGTGAAAGCGCGGATCGGCAAAGCAAGAGCAGCATATTTACAACTGAAGAAAATCTGGAACTCAAAACAACTGTCAACCAACACCAAGGTCAGGATTTTCAATACAAACGTCAAGACAGTTCTACTGTATGGAGCGGAAACCTAAAGAATTACGAAAGCCATCATCCGAAAAATACAGGTGTTTATCAACAGTTGTCTACGCGTAATAATTCGGATCGTTGGCTAGAAATTATTAACAACGACCTACTTTGGGAAAGACCAAAGCAGATCCCAGAGGAGGAAGAAATCAGGAAGAAGTGCTGAAAATGGATGAGACACATTGAGGAAGGCGCTCAAATGTGTCACGAGACAAGCCCTCACATGGAATCCTCAAGGCCAAAGGAGAAGACGAAGACCAAGAAAAGATCATAACGTCGAGTAACCGAGACGGACATGAGGAGAATGAACAACATTTGGATGGAAGTGGAAAGGAGGGCCGAGGATGGGTTGGAGAATGCTGGTCAGCGGCCTGTGCTCTATTTGCAGTGACAGGCGTAAGTAAGTAAGTAACTAAACAACCGAATAAGTCTCAATACTGTAAACTACATGAGTTGATTTTCCTTCTCCGAACAGTTAACGCTTGATACTAAGCATGGTACTCGGTACATTGTGGTCACAATCCCTTGACGGTCTATGCGGTACCATCTGGATAAACTACATAACGGACAAATTGGTAACTGAACGGCTGAAACCGTGACATACAAAGCAGTTGTGTTCCACATGTACAGAGATATTGAAGCAACGAAATTTCAGACCTAACATGGTACTGTCCGGATTTGATGTACATGTTGTCATTTGATGAAGATACTATGAAAGTTCATAGAGTTTACAGAGACTAGACTAGAGATTATGCGCTCACATGCGAGATGGAAGCTTCTGGGTTCGAATTTTGCGACAGGGATTGTGGATGCGCACCGCTGGGGAGAAGCGTATTAGGACGAATCGGTCGGTGGTGGTGGTCTAGAATTAATTAATTCATAAACTCAACTGACAATCCCAATTGTTTGTACAAATGTATAAAAAAAATACTTGTATTGTTGAGATGACCATGATTCCTCACAATCGAAAGTAATTTAACTGATATTGTGTATTTCAGACAATATAAAAATGGAATGTGGCAATGTAATGAAACATTTATTAATTGGTCAATAATTTTGATGCATAAAATACAGTAAAATATAAAATTATTCGTTTTTCTTAGTTGTATGAATCTTCACAATGACGATTCGTAGTGCAGTATATCAGTATCTTTTTAGTTCATGTGCATCCTGTGCAAAGTGCATTGATATAGCCGTTGATAACGAACACTTTTTAATAAAATACCGATCAAGTGATTCTTAAACACCAACAGACTGTTTCAAACAACAAATGTAACTGAAAAACGTCCACCACGTATACCGGGACAGTAGTTACATTGAGTTATTAGCCAAGTGTACAACCCAATGGCGTTCAAAGCAGAAGGCACTTTTTGTAGAACCTAGGGTGGCCGTTAACTCTGAGTTGCGGAAACGTTTAAGTGACAGGCTATAAAAAGGTCAGTGTGATTAAGGAAGCACTGCAATGCATCACAGCTTGATCACTGTTATTTCAACACTGCTTTGAACGCGAATCCAGCCATTCAAGTGGAGCTATGCATACCGTGCTTTTCGTTTCTACATATTTTTTTGATTATTTCTTTGTATTAACGGAAGTGTTAGATCACAAATTGATCTTATCTATGACACCATTGAACAACAGAGAGCAAATTGTCTGTTTTATACCAATATGATAATTCTCAGCCGCGTGCATTCAATAATACACTGCGGGATTTTCAATTTGCAGCATCCTGTCTGACGTCCAAACGCCTTAAGTTTCGAAAACTGAGATGACATTACGCAGTGATAATGTCCAATTTTAACTAATTATATTTCAGAGCCTGAAATGGACGACTGTTTCACGTCAAACAGCACTGCAATTCACCAGCCGCGTCTGACCCCTTAAGTGACAGTAATAGCGTCTTGAAGCTAAGTATCAGGGATCTCACAACTGTTATCGTACAACGGTAGATTCAATGTGATTCTTAACTTGTGTGTAAAAATATTTTCAGCTGAAAGTTATCACTCAAGTGCTAATTATACTTTTACAAAACTATCCTTCGTCAATGATAAAACCTCGAATACAAATACACATTTCATTTGTTTTCATTTGTGTACTTTTCGTTGTATGCCACTTTATTAGCTATTTAACGAGTCTACTGAATTAACTCACATGAAGATCAAACATTTCGGTACGAATTTTGAAAAGTTCCCCTTAAATATAATCAAACGGAATTCATGCCTAATCTTGGTTTCTCATAATGGATTAAAAGTGTGATGTCTGTTGTGAGGCAGTGAGTCACCGAAGACAACGACGGTCGTTGGCGCAATGTTGTGAGTTAGATGGGCTTAGACACAAACACTGTTTAATGCCGGGTCAGTGGTCTAGAGGTTAAGTGATCGCCCATGAATTCGAAGGTCCTGAGGTCGAGCGTGGCGCGCTCTATTGTGGATGCGCACTAATGAGGAGTTTCGTACTAGAACGAATCGTCCGTTCCGTGCTTCCATGTGTTCCATGGAGGTCTGGCTTCAGACTTATTTAGCTAATTGTTATTTTCGTTCGTCTTCCTCATTCATGGAATTGAATATTGCTAAAACGTCCAAGTTCATTAATATTTAATTCACAAATCAAAGTAAGTCTTTTACTAATTGTTGGCCTGATGCCCTATTTAAATATGAATGCACTGATATCAATAGTAAGAGAACAATGAATTATCGACTGAACCAATGACACATAAAATCCTAACGAGTAGTCTGGAATCCTTATCGGTCCTGTCTGCTGTTTAGTCCTGACTATTCAGTCCAGAAACCTAATCGCAGTCTCTGCCATATAAATCATATATTTCAAACATGCCGGGGTTATATACAAACCAAAAAAACCACTTCAAGTTATAAAATAAAAAATAATATTTGTACAAGATCTAACCAAACGCGGCTGTGAATGTGGTAGGCTGTAATCTATAGACTGAGCGTAACTTAATAACGGTAAATTGCATAATAATATTATGTGGGTCGAAACTAGTCTAAAACTTAAAAGAACATGGATATGCATAGTTCAGTTGCTTAGCAATTACACAATAAAAACATATGCATAATATTACTCCATAAACAGAGCCAAACGTTTACCATTCATATTCCTCGGTGAGATATAGCAGTTAATTTAAAGTGACATCACAATTAATAGTTCAATAAAATAATAATTGATTAATTTCCTACGTTGCTTTTAAGTGCACATTTTACCATATTTACTACTTAACGAATTACATTAAATACGAGTGCTTCAATAGTAGATTTTTGTGTTACGTAATATGAGTAATTTTAATTATTTTGAAGATGTACAGCGTTAGTGGAGCCATCCGTTGATTGAAAAGGACGACTCGGATGACCGAATATCTAAAATACCTGTTTTTGCCATCTAGATATGTCAATAGGTAATCAAATTTTATTTGCATATCACGCGCGTCTTAAAAATGGCCGTAATTTTGTATTCGTTGTGATTAGCCTTATCTTCGTGTACTTGTTGCGTCAAAAGGCATTCTTAGTCTACTTTAACTTGAAGTATTTCGATTAAGGTTTGAAATCTTGCTAAACTTTGTCATCTGGTACTTTCTTTCTCATTGACTCTGGCATTTGTGTTCATATGGTGATTATGTTGTCTTTTAAACCGTTATCTGATTACAATGAATGGTAGTACTTATAAATGTAGATAGCTAAAATGTTAATTCCCCGTAGAGGAAGGCATGCAGTTCGACGAGTGTAGAAAGTAGTTCCATAGGACGTGTACCTATTCAAGCCCCACCGCATTAAAATGATACTGGAATATTAACTCGTATTGGCTCCGCATGTTTTGCTTTACAAAGAAAACGTTACTAATGCAGGTGGTTACGAGCCCATTAGCTCTGGCGAGTAAAAAGAACGATGGTTGTTGCGCTGATTACACGAGTACTGACAGTGAAGAACTTGTCATCGTAGTACATACAAACGCTAAAGATTTAGGGATAGTCAAAGAATATATTCTTACCAGATCACTCTTAGGGATTTCAGGTCCGAAAATTGGTTAGAATAGTTAAGTGGACCGATGAAAGTCTTAAACACCAACGATATAGACTACTTAATGTAATCCTATGGTCGGAAAAACAACGTGATATTCTGTTAAGTAGCACTCGTAGTCGCGGCAATACCGGTATTCGATTAAGACCTTATATGTCTCTTGGAGATAAAAAATAGAAGACAGCACTAGCCGAACTAGAAACTTGTCGACATAACGGTGGAGAAAATCTCTGATTAGTGAGTTTTTGGACTGTCAGGTCTTGGAAGCGAATGTTATCAAGGCCTGTGTGGATAGGCTGTTTTGATAAGAAGTTTTATGTGCTAACGCTCGTAGTCTAAGAAATAAATTCTATGAACAAGAAGCGTTAGTGGACAAATTACGGCCACTCATGGTAGCATTGACAGAAACTTGGTTAGTCCATGACTTAAATATTACCCCGGAATTATCCGGATACCAATACCTAAGGAGTGACAGACATAGATGCAGAACAGGTGGTATCCCATTTTACATAGCTTCTCTGCTATCCAATTCCATGATAGATGTACTTGTGAAGTCATTAGATTTGAATTGGCTATCGATGTGGTACATTTATACTCAGTGTCACGTATCGCTGCTTAGTCTGCCTAACTGATGACTTTATTTTAAAGCAAATTCTGCTATGGATTGCAGATAATAGATGCTTAATAATAGGAGACTTTAATGTCCCTGATATATGTTGGACAGAGATGAACACGGAGGGATCCATAAACTCCTTCGATAGTAGGATAACAATAACAAGACATACATTGGCACAGCATTTTTCCAAATCCACACGTTTTGGTGCACACCAAGCTTCCTCTCTGTTGGACTTGATAATCACTCATGATACTGAGGATATTGCGAATATAAATATTCTTCCACCGTTAGTGATCAGAGATCATGCCTTTTTGTCATTCACGTTTAGAGCTAGTGGGATGATATATGATTAGGTTGAGCCTCGCACAACAGTAAACATCCAGCTATTGTATAATTAAGAATGCTCGTAAAGCGTTAGTAAGTGAGGCTAGACGATCATATGAAGAACAATTATTTAGGGATTGTAAATATAATTCGAAGAGACCATTTTTGTAAATAAAAGGCGATCTCAGAGAAGCAATGGAATTCCATTGCTTTTGATATAAGAAAATCCGTTAAAATTGGTCAGAAAAGCTGAAGCTTTGTTGGAATATTTCATTTAAGCGTTTTTTATCAGTAATGAAGAACGACCGATGTTTCATTGTGATTGTGGCAGGTTAATGATAGGCCGTGTAGTCATTGAGAAATATAATGTCTTAAAACTTCTACAGCATTTCAAACCTGATAAGTCCACTGCGCCTGATGATATTCATCCTAAGTTTATGAAAGCTCTACCAGATGTAATTGCTGAACATTTAACGATACTGGACAGTTCAGACTGCCTAGCGACTAGTAAGGCACGATAACTAGTCCGGTGTACAATGCAGATAGTAGAGATTTAGTTAGTAACTATCGATCCGTTGGCTCAACTAGTGCAGTTGTAAAACTGAGGAAGAGAGAGCAGCAGCTACAAATTGTCCAGATGCTGGCAGATATGAATGTGTCTACTTCTTCCCAAATTGTCTGTATTTGCAGCTGGTTATAAAAGCAGACGCTGAATTCTTTGTGCGTGTAACATTTTTAAACTGTGAATCCAAACGTTTCTGGCTGAAGTCATTCAAAGGAGAACAGTTTGAAGCCCTGATTCTCACCAGCAGTATACATACAACCACAAACGTTTAGTGACATTTAAACATGGCTAGTTTGTTGTTTGGACCACGACCCAAAATTAGCTGAGTGACATTGCGAAACAATGTCAACGTCTAACTACGAACCTGTACGTTCAAAGTACCGTCGATTGTGTGGCTAAAACCTGAATACTTTTCGTTCAGAAAACATGTCGGTTTTTCCCGTCAAATCAACAAACTAAAGTTGCATATCGATGAGGAACAGTTTGTAGATGTCAAAGTACTTCAAAGTTATGTCATCTGTGAATTACAAAGAAAACTTAGTAAAAGCCAAAACGATCTGGCACACATGACATTGATCACCACACACTGATCAATCAAGTGTGAAGGTCAGAATGATTTATAGTAAAGTGTCAAGTTATAATATTTTGTCATATGACTATTATTAAGATTATGAACTTTACAATTTACAAAGGACATAATTTTAAATTATATACGTCATAACAGATACAAACGTTCATCATTCTGAACATAAAACATTGCCAAATCCATTCATGCACGTTTTATTGTAGTCTTCGTAAATCTTCACAATAGTTGTGGTCTTATGACTGCATACTTTGGTGGTGACGTTGTCGCAGAAACAATTTTCCGTTCAAATAAGCTTTTGTTTGGTTTAACAAATAAATGTTCCTCTATCGTTTCTAGATAAGTCGCACATAGATAGTTTTAAAGATAATATTTGGTTTCGTTGAAAAACAAACATGTATCTCAGTTAATGAAAGCAGAACTACGTCAATTTACAAACTTGATTCGTTTTGTATTGTATTAATATGGTAATAAAAGACTGATGACAACAATGATAAGATTCAAGTATAAAATACGCGCGTTTCGTCATTTTTGCATAGAATGCTCGTAAATTGGTGCAAAACCGAAGCAATCCGCACAGTATGCACACATGCCAATAAAGGACAGATGAATTTCAGTCTTAAGCAACAATGGAAAGATTCAAGTAAACAATACTAAGTGAATTTAAATTTCACATCATTGCACAAATGGATGGCCATTGGGACTCAGTAGCTCAGTATATAACGTGATGGTGTTTGATGCGAAAGGTACTAGGTTTCAGTCTGGGGGTGACGTTAACTCTGTGATGCGAGTATTTCTACCTTGATAGTCACAAATGTGCCGAAACGTGCGTCACATATCACACCACTAGTCACCATCCATCTTTTTACTTATATATGTTTTATAAATGAAAAGGCGAAAAAACTTTGATGAGTTCATTTTGTATTGCAATATTTAGTAATAGTGTCAGTTCTAATCAAAGTTATGAAGGGTCGAATGTATCAGAAATAAAGGTTTTTAACCATGTAACGATAACTAAATAGAAATCCAGTTTTAACTTAACGGATGAATATTGATGTTATGAATTTCTATGATTTTTGGTGTTTAATTTATACTGCTACTATGTGTTATAATCAGTGAAAATTTTTGATTAACGTGCTCAGAATAAGATCAAAGACAAGGTTCATGCCATCACAAGCAGCTCTGTAATAAGTGTCCAACGTTACTTTGAAATAAATAAGTGCACAGATCACAAGATATTTCATTACGCCTCCCGGACAACTTAATGTCAACCGGCCTAGCGGATATATTAGAGCAATTATCCCACAACCAATTTTGATCACGGTTATTTTTGTTTAAGTCCCTTCTTTGACATACCTAAAATACAATGTTATTTGAATAGTAACAGTTTGTCTGCTTTTTTGTACTGTTATCATCACTAGATCACATGACAAACTAACAACACAACAAGATTAAAATGAAGAGCTGTCCTGATTTTGTTTATCTTAATAATACTGTGTGTGTTCTTAATTAAACTTTGTCCGCATTAGCCTGCTGGATTCGAAAAATCAGTTTCTGTTATTCGTCTGCATTTGAACAATAGATTGAGTATGAAGTGATGGGAAGAAGCAAACATTCAAGCGTAAGAGAAAGGAATACTTGAATCTTACAACCAATAGCTTAATTTCAACTCACATAACATCTTTTTGGTTGAGATCATGAATTAATTGATGTTAGACAACCGTTGGAAACCCGGAAGCACTGGACGGCCGTTTCGTCCTAGTATGGGACTCCTCAGCAGTGCGCATCCATGATCCCGCAACCCACGGGATTCGAACCCAGAACCTACTGGCTTCGCGTCTGAGCACTTAGCCATTAGACCACTGAGCCGGCATCAAATGGTGTTAGTGTGTAACAGCATCACATAACATCGACTGACCTGTGGTCTAATGATCAGGCATACCAACATCACAACAGGAATAAAACGCAGAACTGTCTTAATTTTATTTATCCTAATTATACTGTCTGCAATAAAATTTCTAAGCAAATAATCATTGTGATATATGGGGTTTACTGAAAACTTTATGTTTATTGTTGCATTCATAGCCGATTTTGAGTGTGTACGTTGACAACTATTGTCTAAACTCCCCTGTTCTTTCATTTTCGTAGGCTGGGGTGGGTCGACTGGAAGAGGTGCGGGTAAATAAAATCAAGACAGTTCTGCATTTTAATCCTGTTGTGATGTTGGTTTGCTTCATCACGAGACCACGGGCTATTAGGTGTTATGTGAGTTGAGTATATGCAATTGGATGTAGGATTCAAGTATTTGTTTCTCTTTCATATTTTCGCAGGTCGACCAACTTCTGAGCTCGTCTTCACGAATTTCCGTGGATGACTTGGATGTAAGGAATGTGTAATACTCAAGAGATAATATTCGTGTCATATAGGGAATCGTGGTCACATCACGCCATCACAATCGTCCTTCAAAACCGCTCTTGAATTCTAGCCAATGTTCTCCAAAGAAGTAGAAACCAATATATTATAGATTAGATTGATGTCGACAGGCCACTGTCTTCAACTTGAACTCTGTGTACGAAAGCATAATTGATTGAGCCACATTCTATCTAAATTTACTACTCAACCGAATGTTTATCAGTACTCTTCATCATTATTTCTGAAATTTCCCAACAATTTCAGTTGAAAGCAGCCTAAGGCTCCTTCGAGGTAGATGAGTAAGAAACTTCGTGAAAAAGAGGATTCCTTACACCAAATTGTCATTATTTCATATGTCTGTCAGTGTCTGTTGTTAAAATAATCATTTGGTTGATAAGTCGTTGAAGAATCGATCTGTTCATTCCATGATTCCCTTTCTTAGTCCTACTTGATTTCAGCTGTTGTGCAATTTAGTTGAACATTATGGAAGCAGAAAATATGGATTAATATTACAATTTTACTTTTCACCTATCCAAAGGACAAACCTTAAAACCAATGGTCAGTCCCTACAATACAAAACATAAATACTTTGCTGTATGGAGAGTTGATAGATTTGATAATGATGAGCTTAAAAACTTCGAGATTATCACCAATCATTCAAGCGAAACATGTCACCTGGCTGATACTATTGTGATACTAAAGTGATCAATTTAGCAAACTACATTCCGAATCGACACTGAGACACACGATTTTAAAATTTTTTATAGAAATGTAGCCATAAATTTATTACAGCTTGAATCACATACTCCAGTAGATTGATTTTTTTCATCAGTTTAATGCCAAAGTCAAGGTAACCAAATTGATCACGTATTTGAAGATCCAGATTTGCGCACTTACCATGTTTGTCAAATTCATGTTTCCTTTAAGTAAACACAGTTCAAAACATTTCATACAATCACGACATGTCATATGAAAATCACACGATAATGGTTTAAAACTGTCTTCGAAAGCTATTATCTCGATTTTATTATTTTTTGAAAGTTTCCTAATTGGAAACATCTGAAAGTTGAATATTCAGCATAAATTGCCTTATCATTTGTTTATTGATTTTTGTGTGATATTTTACTCACAACACCTTCACACTATTCTAAGGTCCCGATAAGTATAATGAATGGTAACTTTGGGATCCATTTATGGACTAATACTAAACGTGTGTTTATGTCACATGCTGTGTTTCAAGTAAACGTGTGAGAAACTCGTGTTTTTATGCAAGTCAACATGGTGAGTGAGATTATACAATCAGGGTTATCATGCTCAATATTTGTTCCGTGAACGTGTCATCTTTCACTCATTCAAATCACGTAAATCGCAGTGTGTATATATCGGTTTTTTGAAGACCATGTATTCAGGTATCACAATACATTAACTGTTCTATATTGGTAATGAGAGCACAGTGAGTTAAAGATTGCTTTCCATATACTGTTTGACAAAGTCTATTATCTGAGCATCAGGTCAAATTGATAAGGCCTTCATTATTTTTGAAATGAGTAGTCAGTCTTTGATCATTACAGACAAAATTGTCAAATACTCTCTATCATGTTATCTAGATTATTGACTTTCTTCTCTACTTGATTCAATACTTATTGCATTATTTACTAATATTTTCGATTAATGTGAAAGTTGGGAATGATGACAAGTGTTGATACAAGGAAAAACAGTGACCTGCAACCAATATACAATTAACATGATCGATGAAGTTTAAAACACATCCATAAGAAATCCGAAGGCATTGAAAATCCCTAATTGACTGGAATATTTTCATATGTAACTTGGCAAAATAAAATCATTCATCCAATGAATTGTCGATGAATAAATTTGACATTGCAAGCTGCAATCTACAATTTGGAGGATCAAAATTTCCAACATCGTTTTGAATGCAACTTTTTTCTCAAATTCAATCAGTGAAATACATCATCGCGCCTTCATGTCAATAAGAGTGATGGCAAGCCGTAGAATCCAGGACGTGCATTTCGTCTTATTCGGAACTCGTCAGCTGAATGTTCTTTTATCACAGACTCAAACTCAGTTACGTTCGCTTCAAATGACATCACATTTTCCGCAACGCTACTGAGTATGTGTAGCCACAAACTTGTGAATCACAAACATTCTGCTAACTTTTATGTAAAGCTACTATCTTACTCATCAGTGATTATCAATCCAAATGATTACTGTTTGAGCTAAGCAATTATATGCATCATTAATTTGTACTACGTTAGTTATGCAGATCGACCATTTACTTCCAAGTAACATGAATGATTTTGTCAAAAGTTAACCAACTAAAATTGGCAAATATCTATGACTAGCCCCATCACATATTATGTTCTTACACATATTTGTTCAATTGTGTAACAATACTTTGAAATTCTTTCATTTAGCGCCCTCTACCGAAAGTATTAAATAATTTCACCATTCATGGATTGTGGTAAGACTACTTTTGATTGATTAAATATATGTGTTCGCAATGCTTTCCAATATATACAAACAAAACGGTGGAAAATGATTTAACATTATTTGTGTGAACTGCCAACTTGCTATGATTGATCTAATGATTATCACTACGCTTTATTAATACGAGCTCATCCAAAACGCCTATAAATTTCAAGATTTCACTCCTGTATACTCATCTCAAACAGCATTCTTGAAAACATTGAATTTGTTGTTTGCGAAGCAATGTTAAATTGTGGAGTGAATGTTGGCTATTGATTTATCGTTTTCAGTGCGCCCATGCGGCTGAGTGAATTCATATTGTGGAGTGAAAAATAGATCAGCATCATATTACTATATGGTCTACGTTTCACTGTTTCACAGCTGAAAATAAAGTTTTCTGGCCACGGTATCAACCATACTACAATGTTAGACTTACTCCGAATGATGTACACAATTCACATTGAATTTATAGCTGTTTAGCGACAGATATGGGTGACCACGTTTCCGAAGTAAAAAATTCAGTGAATGAATGTAAATGTTTGATAAGTTGTAATGTATTGTGCATATCATTGATTTCAGGCCCAAAAATGTTCCTAACATAGAACCGAATTGTACATCAAAAGAACAATTTAATATTACAAAATTACAGGTAAGTCAGATCCAAAGTTCAGCTATTTTAATTATGTTTTCACCACCTCCTATTGATTATCTTTGTGAACCCGGTTATTGATCTATGTACTAAAATTTTCAAGCGAACTACTGCGTTCGAACCAGCCGCTGATTAGTAGTATTTGAGCTGATAGTCATTCGCTCTGAGCAGATAATGCTGAAGGTGGATCGATTTTGGATCTCTTAATGATCATAATGCCTGAGGGAAATAAGTTTGGAAGGTTACAATAGTGCAGCCGACAAAAATCATTTGCAGACCAAAAATGCTCAAACCGGCCTGTTTGCATAACTGTTTTGTTGAAATCACTCACTGAAAGTTTTCTATGAATCCATTCTCTGATTCTATTTCAGAGACTACGAGACGATCTAGACAAACTGTGGCCAAGTTTGAAAGACTACAGCAAACCAGTCTCATTTTGGTAAGATATTTAATAATATTTCGTCAATCGAATATTCCTTTCAGCGACTACACGACGATTGATGTTGATTTGACGATATAGATTTACGACCACTTGTTTCAATGTAAACGGTATTAAAATCACACTCCGTAAATGTAAATATCAGTAAGCAAATGAGGACGTTTGATAATTGCTAAGTTGAAATGTTTTTGGAAGACGAAGGTGTGCAGTGATATCATTTTGGCTCGAAGAATGAACTTTACGTGGAAGTGTGTGTTGTAAAGGAAGCAGAATGACCTGCAATTAGCAATCAGTTACCGACGACATGCTTTGTTGACGGATGAGTGCGGCCACAGTGGCAAAAATCTCTTACCGCTTCTTTGAATCGAAGTTGTTAGGAGCTACCATGTTGTGGTTCCTGTTTTCAATGTGTCGTCTTACAGATGTCAATAGTGTGAATGTGTTGTGAGTAAAATATCACACAAAAATCAATAAACAAATGATAAGGCAATTTATGCTGAATATTCAACTTTCAGATGTTTCCAATTAGGAAACTTTCAAAAAATAATAAAATCGAGATAATAGCTTTCGAAGACAGTTTTAAACCATTATCGTGTGATTTTCATATGACATGTCGTGATTGTATGAAATGTTTTGAACTGTGTTTACTTAAAGGAAACATGAATTTGACAAACATGGTAAGTGCGTAAATGAGGATCCCCTAATGAAAGATCAGTATGATTACTTTAAATTTGGCATTGATCTCATGAAGAATCTGCACCTACTAGAGTAAGTGTGTAATGTTGTATTTAACATATGGTTAAATTTCCATAAAAACTTTTAAAATTGTGTCTCGACGTCATTCCGAAATGTAGTTAGCTAAACTGATAATTCTTACAATTTTTATCAATTCGTGAAACAGACTTAACTATGCACAGATGTGTTGTGCCTTATAGGTGGACGCATGGATGCTTTCTTGGTTGAATTCAGGCTTTTCACTTGGTTACAATGAAAAAATTATGTAGAGTATATAATTTCATATGTCTATCGGTTGATCAAATTGAGCGTTTAAACTACTGTGCAAGTGAAAATTTGTTAAATAGTACCACTTCATCTGTTGTTTTTGTTTCCATCTATTTTCTATTATTTTAGAAATCTGGAAAAAAATGGGATCGCACCAAATGCTTCCGCACAATATGAAGTAAGTTTATTCGTCAATTGATAAATAGCCTGAGAAAATAAGTCAACTCTCTCGATTCCGTGATATATCTACCAACCACTTAAAGTGACACGAATTCTTTAATAAAACTGTTACGGTGATCAAACATGTTAAACTCAAGTGATCACTGAACTAATCGGGTGTTGAAGTCTTTCAAACTTAACAAAACAAGGATTTAGAACTTTGATCATTAACGGGCAGGAACCTAAAATTTGTCACTACTTTAGGTAAACGAAATTCATTTTATGAAACATAGTGTACTTGAATCCCTACACATCCGGCACGGTGAAATTACGTGAATTTGTTCATGTCATTATTGAAAATATTGAAAGCTTTCGCTTTTTCAATAAGTTAACTGCAGATCTCTGGTAGAAGTAGAAGGTTTGTTTATACTTAGAGAACGGGCTTCAGTGTCTGGCCACCTCTGAGTGCCTCTACCATCTCACATTTGAAAATATCACCCTCTCTCCTCGGTTGTGTCTAATATGCTCACAATGTCACTGGTTATTAATTCTGGTATCGCTTCACATAATTTCTCACCTATATTACTTTTAATTATTGTGACGAAATCATTTTTACGATCATATTTCATCAACATAATAAATAAACTAATATTTCAACTTACACAGACACACAAATTACAAAATATATTCGAGAGTGAATTCGGTCATAGCCCACTCTTTCTTCACTTGTATCACCTGTGTCCCCGTGACTTTATTCAAAATAACTCCTGACATCATTTCATTTAATTCACCATCTTTATTACTTTTAATTATTATTCAGAAAGCATTGTAATTATCGTGCACCATTCACATTTTAAATAAACCGTTGAATTCATTTGTTCAGACAACCAAATTACAGGATGTACTGAAGAAAGTGTACGGTCATAATGCTACTGTACAGTGCGCAAGTAAAAAGGGACAGGTAAGTACGTCAGTAATCAATTTCATTTCAGATGTAAACAAAACACGTTTACTCATCGTACCATTCGAATCTTCGGAGTGTTACATAACAGTAGATGATATTTGAGTAATATGATAACAAGAATGTAGTTAGACAATAAGTGAGATTGGTAACAACTACTGAATTGTATGAAGTGAAAAGATTGATCAACAAATCTTAACATAATCAAAACCACCAGCACAATCTTCGGAGATTCTTGACGCCAATCAAGCAACGAGTGAAGAAGAAAAATTTAACAAAGGTTTGTGACATGGAAAGGTTTGGCCTACTATTTAATATGGAGCAATTATACTCAACAGTGATTAGATATTAACATCGTGTTGTTTGTTCATATCTTCCCGTTGGTGTTTAGTACTTCAATTGATCAATCTCTCACGGTGAAATATATGCATCCTGTGAGAATTGCATCGATATTGTCTTAATTCACAAGCTTTATAAGCAAAGACTGATATTAACTAGGAATGGATGCACACAACAGCAAGTGAATTTAAAATTAACTTCATTGCAGTAACAGGTGGCTACCAGGATTCAGTATCTAAGTGGATAAAGTGATGGCGTTTGACGCAGAAACATTAGGGTTTGAGACCTGGGGAGAACATCAACTCTGAGATGCATGTACTTCCACCTGAGAAGTCCCAAATCAGATGAATTGCGCGTGCTGGATTATACTACTAGCCACTATTTTTCTTTGTTTATAATAATTGTAATCTCCTGAAATCGAATGTAAAAATCGTTGAAACCTTACATGTTATATGATGAATAGCAATTCGTAAACATTTTGCATTTACGAATCATGTACAATGTTTATTTTTAAAAATGCAATCATCCCAACGTGTGAATTTTACCGAAATATTTATTTTCATTGATGGGAGTAGAGATGATATTGTATAAGGCCTACCGTTTCTCATTTTTGTAGAAAGGTGTGCAACGCCTGGAAGAGGTTTGGCTGTGCTTGAATCCGAAACATAATTTCACTGACTGCCCACCAATTGGCCATTGTTCAGATAATTTTACCTTTCCTACATTTACACAAGTGGATTGTAATAGTTCAAAATAAGATGAAAAATAATAAGAATAAATAATGTTTACTGTTTCTGTTATTTGATATTTGTGAACTATACATTTGGTGAGGGTAATTTAGTTGGATGTTTGATAGTGAATAATCACACAATACTCAGAATGCAACCCGCAAACAAGGATTGATAGATCCCACAAGTTGTTCACATCACATTGAAAGACGAAATGATGGCAGTTTTTATTTAACTTCAAAAGTATTGGAAATGTAAATTAAATCAATCTAATTGGTTGGCTTCCATTCATGCACACAAAAATGTCAGTGATCACCGTACGACAAATGAATTACTAACAAAATAGCAAACACCAATAGGTTTATTCAATACAGTTGGTATAACTTTAGCCATTATGACTGCAAAGCGTTATGACATCTGTTTACTTGACAGTCACAGACAACAATCTGTTAATCACTTAATTGTTCCAAGTTAGATGTTGTGAATTACGTTGTCCAACTTACGTAGTTTAAAGTGATTTAAATTCCGGAAAGCATATCGCAAGTGTTATGTAATATATCCAAGTGAACCACAATAAATGCACTTATCTGTATTTCTGAATCAACAGTCTAAGTAAATTCAGTAAAGCTATTACTATTTAAAAAATAGTGAGATAACAAACTTAATGCATTGACGAGTAACATAATGAATTCATATATGAAAATTGACGAATAATCCATTTCTTAGCTTTTTGAAAGTGAAATTTTACTTCAGCAGCTCTGAATATGATTAACGTTTGTTTAAATTTATCTGCCAATTCATTAAATTGGGTGCGTCATTACAGCTAGATGACGATCAAATCAGCCCAGTAATGATATTCGGTTTTGAATTCATCTGGAAACAACATATCATGTAAATCAAAAGGGCCTATTTAGACACGGAATTTGTGGACGGTAGCTGTTAAGTCGATTTCTGAAATTTTTCCACTTATCATAGGAGGACATCTGTACTGGCTATTCGTATTCACCAAATTATAAAACACTTCATATTATTGAACGTCAGTGTCTGACTGGGTGAATAATTGAAATGTTTTGAATTCATGTGGAGTCACGAGATAATATATCGGTAGAATATCCCGTGATTAAGTAATAAACAACATACAATAAGTACTGCAATGATGATCCAACTACGTGCGTTTTTCACCCACCGATTAACGTTTACTTTAGTCTGTTGAACCAGTCCGAATACCCACGTTTTACTATGCATAACTCAATCCTGGTTTGAAGCTTTTGATGACATTTCTCACACACTCTCTTGTGCTTTATTTGATGCGCAGAAGTAGTTGTTTGCCATTCAAAGCTGTTGAGCAGAAATTCGTAACCTGTTGATGGCAAGTCGTATATACATCATCTTGTGGAAGATATTGAGTTTGCTGAATAAAAGTTACAGCGAACATAGAAACAGTATTTTATCTAAACAGTTTTCCAAGAAAACGCTTTTGATACTTCACAGAATCTACACCAGATATCGTTTTGGTTCAATGTCCAGGGATTTAGCACGGAAAAAATATCCAAATGCTCAATCAATAAAACGGTGATGGTCCAGACATTCACGCTTAGTTAACGACTAATTGACATGCATTTTGTTTCACACTGACGTTAAATGGAAGTCTATTGGTTGAATTAGTTACAGTGCTCAATTCCTATAATAAAATATAATAATGTAGGACGAACAATCCTCTGAGCGTCGAATTATGTAACTTTTCCTTCTCTCTCAGGAGGAATAGTGTAATTAATGGAAAAATGTCGCGTCAGAATAGATCATCGTGAGCTTAAATGTTTTCGGATTATTACAGAGCGATATTTTGCTGAACTCGTCTTCGTGAGCTTCCACGGATGACTTGGAAATTAAGAATGTGGAACACTCAGAAGAACTGCTTCGTGTCACTTGATGACATCACACTTTAACACACCTGTTTCAGAGTCGTTCTTAAAGTCAAGTGAATGTTCTCGAATTGGGCACAAATCAATATCTAATAGATAAGACTGTAATCATCAAGTCACCATCTTCGACTTGAACTCTGCGTACAGAGACAACACTGTTCGAGTGACATTCCACCGCGAGTCGATCACAAGAATTTACTAACTACTAACCTTTAATATTAATGAAATTCCGCAACATGAAAGACATACAGTAATTCGAAAACAGTTAACTTGTAAACACAATGGGGAAATGTGTTAAGACAAACAACTGAAACAAATGAATCAATAGACAATCAATACAAGGCGTTCACAACATCCAGTTTCATCATATATTTATCTATTGAAAGTGTTCAAGAAATTCTCAGACGCATATAAATCTTGATAAATCCTTCATTCGACCAACATTCAATAGAAATTTACGAGAAAAACGATTGGTTGGGTTAACTTCGGATTTAGAGTATCTAAAGTATCAATGTCGATCATAACACTGTAAACATTATTGTTTTCTGTACCTAAACTAAACTTAGAAGCACAGCTTATTTCGTGTGTCAGTGTTTAAGTAGACGATTCAGTATAATTCATATACCTGGCATAAAAGTATCTACAGTGGATGTTTTTCGACCGATCAGCTTATATTTAATATACATTTCTCAGCAGTATGAACTTTTTGCTTAATTGGAAATTGATGAACAAAAATAATGTAGCATTGAACATAGCTACGTACGCAAACGTATGCAATAAATAGATGCACGAGTTGTTTGAGATGAATTATGTTGTACTTGTGGATCTAGACGATGAGATTGAAAGTGTTGAATGAGCCGAAATGTATGGTTTGGTTAGATTTTATTATCTTATGAAATTATATCATCAGCATATATTTCCATAAAATCTCTTCATCGAAACAATCTACAGTATCCGTACACTAGATAAGTTGAATTAGAGTTCTTCATAAACTCTTAGTTAATATCAACATCGCCGACAAATACTCACTAACAGGACGAATCACCAAGTCAGTAGAGTGATGGAACAGAATGAATCATTGTGCTGGAAAACACATAGCCCAATCTAAGCACTACTAACGTCCTATCAAAAAAGGATATTACCAACACCACGCAAAAATCGCGATCACATAAAGAGCCTAATTAAACCTCGTCAGTTATATAAAAATAGTTTACCAAGCTTATTTTAGATTTGCTTTTACCGGTGCTTTGTAAACTCAACATTTTACTTGAAGACCAACATCACAATGGTGCCAAAAGTGAACCAGGTTGGAACAAACCTTCCCAATACACATTTAAATAACTAACCAGGTCCATTAAAGTCTTTCAAAAGGTCATCACAAAAGGTGAACCTGCCGAAGTACTTCACACTCGTATAGAAATTGGTTTGCTTTTAGCGAGAACAACAAATAAACAAACAAGCTAAAGTAAAATATTGAAAACATGTCAATCACTCATTTGTGAAGTTATAATTTATAGAACAGTGAAACGTACTTTTCACCTCTAACTTATCATTACCACGTTTTTTCAACTATAAAACTACGTGAACCATTAAAATTTTCACTAAGTTGATCATTATTTATACTACTGTTGTAGCATCAGTACCATTAGTATCGACTGTATCAATCATTATTTAACTTCATATTGTGCACAGTCATGTTAATGTTATCCATATTTACGTTTTAATAGCTGGATCACTTCGCATGATTTCCATTAATAACCACGGTATTTATGTTCCATTTGAATGAAATCTTTTTCTTCCTGCGTTCATTTTTTAATTAACATTTGTGTATAACTCTGTTGTAGCGGGTGAATTAGACATGACATTATCAACCTGAATATGAATGATGTTTAGGAAAAATGTGTGCTGGATGAATGATAATCATTGACAGTTAATGAATTGCAATGATTTTCATCAGTATTCAGTGTATTTTATGATGTTAAGTATATACTAAAACGAAGCACATCATTGTCACCGACATAACGAGATTATTATCTAATATATTAGTTGTAGTGTTATTAGTAGTAGTATTAGTAGTGGTACCGCTGACAACTTCTTTCATACTGTCATCACTACTCACACCGCTAATATAAATTTATGCACATAAACGACATATTTCTTCTTGTAAATTTAACATTTGTGATTCCATTGCTGATCTACAATCTGGTAGACAAGTAGCGAAAAACAGATTATTTATTGCCATAATGAATATAGGTAACAAAGAAAAACATATAAACCTTTAAAAAATATTATTTCGTGAAGAAACAAGGGAGAGACTGGGTGTAGTCAAATCAGTCATTAACTGAACAGACATAGTAGCTGCCTAAAAGATTATGTTCGTTTAGATATATAGCGAATAATCTCAACTTAGTATCATCACATGAAGGAGTGTGTTTCTGCTAAAAGTTTTTCTTCTGTTGACCTGTACAAGGAGATTGAAGACTTGAGTAGAATTGTAATAAATCACAACAATTTATTATAATATTGTTTTTGATAAACCACGTCAAAATGAACAGCAGTTACCACTAGTTAGTTGTGAAACTATTTCCTCGACCTCACAGGCAGCCTGTTTGAATGTCTGCACTATCTGTTCTGACGCCTATAGATTTCAACATTTCACAAACGCACATGAGTAGTTAATGCAATTAATTGACATAATGATATGTGAAAACAAGCGAGGAAGCAGATAACTTGGTAAATATCTAGATGGTAAAAACAGGTAGCTCGAATATTTAAGCATTCCAATGAAGTCAGTTTCCTAATGATTTCATGAATTTTACCAATCACACTTCGTGAATATCAGGTCATGACAGTGCTTTAAGGCGATATATTGATATAGTTATTGATGACTAGCTATAGTGCATCATTAGGTTCTAAATTTTCAGTAAATGATAGTGTTAACTCACCTGATCCGCCTGATTTTATTATTAATAGCGAAGCAAAAAAATGCGTCCATATAGTGCTAGTTATAATAACAGGCAAATGCATTTTGTTTTGAACGCTTGAGTGACCAACTCGTGCGTGATACTTTAGTTAGCATACCAGTGCAGTTCGTAACCGTAAAGAGGTTACTTATGTCAAAAGACTTTTTGCACACGAACTCATATGAAATAACGACTATCATGTGTTTATTAGTAGAATTTAAAAGCGATTTAAACAATTATTAAATTCAAATGACATAGAGATGATATAATAAAGCGCATGTGCAGGACAGGGTACTGCTACTCCTTTCGAATCTGATAATGTTGGCAGTGGTCTTACACCACACCTTCTGCTGCATGACTCTGTCTGTAATGTATTAATGCCTTCCACCTCAAGATAAAAAAGTATCCATAATATTAAGAGTGAACTAAACACAATCTTTAAGCACCTAAACGACATGCGTTATAAAGTTGAATTACTTGCCAACGCATCGTAGGCTAGATTATATGGGGCTCAATTGATTCAATTGTCACACAAGACGGCCACTGCAATCATTATGTAGGCAGGTCTGATATTTGACAGACCACAGTGAACAAACTAGCCCCACGGTTATCCTCAAACGTTTTTAATAATAAACATGTACGACGTTACTTTGCTCAACACTTTCACTTTGGGTAAGATGGACTACTAGGTTACTCACCATCAACCCAAACCCAACTGGTAGGTGCTTATCTTAACTGTCCGCCTGGTCAAGTTTAACAAATTAATCCACTTTATCAAAATAATGATCTTTTTGGCCTTCACAAATCCCTGGTCCCACTAGCAATACAGTTTGTTCAAGCGATATGTGGAGATAGGTCTGATAAGCTTATTTTGTAAATAGTTTTTAATATTATTTGTATTTGTCAATTTCTCACCGCGTGTACATTTATCATTAAATGATTGTACCTGTTGTTTTGGTAAATGACCTTGAACACTTTTTCCGTTGTGATTCTAACATAGCGTGACATACAGTTGCTAGCTAACAAATACACTGCTCCTCACACATCCCTCGTTTTGTTTTCATTCGAGATTGAGTTAAATGAGATCTAAAACAAATATTATATACATTCATAGACTGTGAGAGCGAATACACCATACCTTACTTTGGATTACACCACTGGGGATTTCATCGATACGTTTGGAATTACCAAGCATCTATAATTGTAGATTTATTGTAACAGATTAAAGCTGAACACGCATCATTTTGGGTGAACTTAAGTAAAGTCCCATTTTTATTGTATTTGTAACATATAACTTGTATATATTAATATTACCATTGATTGTTATTAACTTTGTTGATACCTTTTTGTGTTTATATATTGTCTGGTCCACCACTATTATTTGGTGATCCTCGTGTTTATCCTGACGGTTATATTGTTTATCATTTCATACAATTTACTGGTTTATTTTTTCTCGTAATGTCCTCTCCAACTAAACTCATTGATATGAATTCGCCTCCAGTAACAACTTTTGTCTCATTGTTGAACTCTCCTGAAAATAACTTTAGTTCAGTTAATTCTATCTCAGAATTGAGACTCCCACCTTATGGAGCTAATAACCAAGAGTCTGGTTTGCACAAATTGAAGCTTTGTTCATGGCTAGAGGCATAAGATCTCAGGCGACAAAGTATGCATATGTAGTTGGCTCACTTCCTATTGAGATTGCCACTGAAGCCGGGGATTTAATCGATCACGTACCAGAATCTGAACCATATGATAAGATAAAAGCAGCAGTAATTCAAAGTACATCGGTCTCAGATGAGAAAAGGCTACAACAATTGCTAACGCCTTGCGACTTGGGAGATAAGAGACCCTCTCAACTTCTCCGCCACATGAAACAACTCGCCGGTCCATACAAGCTAGACGAAGCCCTCCTAAAGCAAATGTGGTTTCAAAGATTACCACACACCGTTCGACAAATTCTCAGTGTCTCAGGGAAATCCGTTGCACTTGATGACTTAGCCGACATGGCAGATAAAATGATGGAAGTATACCACGACAATCACTGTGTGAACTCATTGCAACCACCTGGACCAACAGATATTAGCTGTTTAGCCTCCTTTCAAAAGCAGTTAAAGCAATTAACGAGCCAGACGCTGATATTTGCTTTTCCTACAGAACTCACATAAACGCTCGTTTGTTCAAACTGTCCAGTCATTATGCAACAGTTTTTAAATAACTAACCATTTTTAAACATACATTATCTGTGTTTGAAGCTGCTGATGAATGCGGACGCTGGATTGCTTATGCGTGTAACCATCTTAAACCGTGAATTTGAACGTTTCTAGCCAAAGGCATTCACAGAAGATCAGTTTGTAGTCTTAATTCTCATCATCAGCATACAATCCCAGACACTTAGTTCCATGAAAATATGGATGCTTTTTCGTTTGGATCACGAGCCAAAACTAGCTGAGTGATATTGCTAAACAATTTCAAAGTCTAATTACGAACTTTTATGTTCAAACAAAATCGTTGACTAATTATAGTCCTAAACAACAATGGAAAGATTGAAATAAGCAATACCATGTGAATTTAAACTTTACTACAATGTTCAAACAGGTGGTTATCAGGACTTAGTAGCTAAGTGTATAACATGATGGCATTTGACGCGAAAGAAACAAGGTTCAAGTCCTCGAATAAACATCAGCTCTAGGATGCAAGTATTTCCAGCTTATAAGTCACAAATAGGGCAAAATGTAAGTCGTCGATTCTACTATCAATCTTTGTATGTATAAATGTTACATTAACGAAAGAGGGAACAAAACTGTGATGAATTCATTTTGTAATGCAATATTCGATAACTGTATTAGTTCTAACCAAAGTTATAAAAAGTCGAAAGTGTCCGAAAGAAAGGTTTTCAACCATGGAACGATATCTAGGAAGAAATCCAATTTTAATTTAAAATCTGAATATTGATGTTATGTATACCTATGGCTTCTGGTGTTTACTACATATTACTACGATATGGTATATTCAGTAGAAATGCAGAATTGACGTGTTGAGAATAAAAGCAAAAGGAATGTTCCCGCCGCCGGAAGTAGCTCTGTAATAAGTGGTCCAACATAACTTACAAATAAATGCATGCATTACTCATTCGGCAGAACGTGATGTAAACCTACACAGGGAATATAGTAAAGCATCTATCCAATAAAGGATTTCAATATCAGGTTATTTTGGCTGAGCTCATTGATTAACTTAATTAAAATACAGTGTTATTTGAATAGTATCAATTTATCTTTTCATTTGTACTGTTATCATCATTAGATCACATGACAGATTCTAACTGAATTGTTGACTTCTGATTTCAAACACCTTCGATATTATTATAATAACGATTATCGAGTAGATCGATGAACGAAGAATAACCATTATAATATGTAGAATACTTAGTAACACTCTACCAGCATTTATTGGTGAGCAATCTCTTGACCAAGAGATTACAACTCTTACATCCAGTAAATTCACAGGCGTATCGTTCAATGCTAAGACTATATGTCAAGCTATAAAACGACGTACAGCTGCAACAACTATATGAACCGACGGTATCACCCTCATATTCCTTAGTTATGTGGCGATAATACACCTAACATACTTTTTGGTGTATGCGCTACATTTTCAGATCAGGCGTGCATCCAAATAACTGGATGAACGGCTACATTACCACACAGTATGAGACTGAAGACCGAAGTGACGCTACTAACTACAGATCAATAAATATCATTTTAGTAATTCTATGACACATGGAGGTCGCAATATACGGTATCTCAGGTTGTTTGCCAACTCATTACCTTATTCCTAAACCATAATGTGGTTTTTAAAAAGGTGGTCGCACAAAGTCGTCTGGTATATTCAAGTCATTCGGTGATGTATCACACAGCATGATATATCATGAATATATGAAATACATGGCCCTTTACTCTGCTGGCGTAAATCATTCTTATATGATTGTTACCAAATTCAAATACATCAGCACTTAAGAGAGTAACTAGTGGGGTTATTCAGGCGATTGTACCAGGACCTCTTATATTCGTAATATACGTTGACAGCATTTGTGGCTGAAGTAACCTAGAAAAGGCTTCACTGTATTCCGATGACCTGAAGGAAACGTACTTATGCCACAAATACGAAATATTCAACATTTCTAGTTCGTACGGTGGGAGTAAAACGAGATGGACGAATCTTGCAGCTGATGGGTTTGAAATGTTTAGCCAACAGCTCCGGATAACGTCCATCTATGAGAACTAACGAAGGCCAGTTCAGAATTAGATCGCTCTGCAATAATACGAAAACTCGTAATCTGACATTGATTGTCAATAATCGCATTGTTTTTCCGACGAACAAGCAAATCTAATGTAGATTCTGTGGCGGATCAAAAACTGGTTTCTTTCTAATACCTTTACCAAGTATGTTGTTGAGTACTCTCAGTATTCTGAATAATATTCACACGATGATGTGTATAAGGCTTGCAGTCGACAGGTTTTAGATGTCTAGCCAGCAGCTTCGATTTAGTTATTCTGGTTCGTCTGCTTTTAAGCACATTGAGTTCGAAGTGATGATGAGAAACAAACATTCAAGCGTCCACACAGATCATGTCAATTGATCATTCAATCAGACAATGGAGTACAATGAAATACAGTGTTTGATGATCTAGTAAGTCTGAATAGCCATTTCAATAGTCTTGTAGTTTGTGCAGCAGCAATAAAACGAGATGGACATATCGTGTAAGAAGTATCAAGTCCAAACTAATCCTATGCCCGTTCTAAGTCGTATGCAGCAACCCGTGATTATATTTTGAAGTGGATGATATTCCAGTGTCTGAATGTTATATTATTAGAGACCTTTAATTTTGGATGCTTACCTGACTTAAGTCAGATCGACAACACATGTAGGCTTCGTATCTTGCCATTTCCATGACAGTGAGTCTCTACTAGTAACATAGACAGTTTGTGTCTTCCCAACGCTAAGCTTCTTCAAAAGAAAACCTAACATTTCAAGTGTTATGTAGAGTCGAAAACAATTGCGCAGTAAATCTGTTCCTAATTATTTCGGTTCGCCTATGTGCTCAAAATGCCGATTTCAGTAGTTCACATCACATTTAGATGCTAGCAATAAAAAGAAACAAATATTGGTGCCTTGAAACTTCTTTCTCTGTGTTAGGTTTTTATATTATCATCTTTGGTACTAGATTCGAAAATCCAGTGTCTTCGATTCGTCTGCTTTTATAAACGTCAAATTGAGTTTGAAGTGACGGAGAGAGGCAAACAGTCAAACGTTCACACAGAACATGTCAATTAATCATCCAATCAGACAATGTTTTATGATCTAGCAAATATGAATAGCCAGAAGGAATTACTACCCATAATGAAAGAAAGCATTTCGGAATTCGTTTCAACAACCACTGTGAATTAATTCCGTATCTGAATAGACTCATTCGATTAACATGACATGATGCCAACAAATGACTTCAAAACCGAATAATATTATTAGGCTGATTTGATCATCATATGGTTGTAATAGCGTACTCCATTAAATGGATTTGTTGAACTATGGTCTACTATGATATTAGTACTGCTCTAATAATAGACCTAATCCTAAATTTGTAGATTCGTCATGATATAACTGCCTAATCCATAAGATCTTACGTGGAAGTCATACCATCGACTACACCAACTCACTGTATCGTATCAATTACCAATACATGATGTAGAACAAGGTTAGGCCAGAGAAAGAACAATATATTTAATATGAATAGAAGATATAAGGTAACATTCGGCAGAGACCACGCCTCCATGGCCGAGCCATGCCATTTGATCAATTCCAATTAATTTAATTCATTGTTCGCGCCGTCTCCATTGTTAGGAATTTCTCCGCGTTAAATATTGAATATCTATTTTCTGAGTAGTCTTGTGTTCACAGCTTTGTGGATTGTGTGGCTATTGTCCAATGCCACTACACTACTCTCTCACCAGAATCAACGTGATGTTGGTTCGATACCAAATTGGATGGGATCGTCGCGCGCCGGAGGTTACCAAGGATAATAAGAATCCTCCGGCTATTGGTAAGCTGAAAGATAAATCAAAAAGAAAGCGGCAGCATCTGGTCGGGAAATACATGTAATAGTTTTAAAATATCTGCCTTCATGCTTAAAACGCTTGAAATGAAAATTTGGGTGAACATTATTTGAACTATAAAGAATGGCATAACAATAATAATGATAATAAAACGATGCGTGCTAATAGCCGTTGGTTAGTAACTTAACGTATAGGTAGTAAGCATTTTGTGTTTAGAGGTATTAAAGTAATAAATGTTGTGGGAATGTTAATATTGGTATTAGTTTTGGTTTAAATTATGAAACCAAATAACGATTACGCCGGTAAGTTGTCCATATGAGTTGAATTTCAATTGCATATGTATTAGTAGGCTAACTGAAGGAACAAAAATATTACCGTGGAGAATTCCAACTAGTGTTCCAGTTAGTTTGATACGGTTTATTTAGTTACGGGGAGATTTTCTCAACCTCATTTTTACTTGACCGTGATAGAATTTAGTAATACTACTAATACACATGAATGTCTATCAAAACCGAATTTGAATACGTGAGTGATGATTATATGAATTTTGAACAGATAGCTAGGAACAAATCGTTAAACATGAGTGTATTCGTTAGAGACATGCTCTAGACTCAATGTTCTGATCTGTGGCAGACTACTGATTTATATTTATACTTGCCGGCTGATTGGGCATACAAGTTAGTTGCAAGTATGCAGTTTATCATAAGGCGGAATACGACTTAATTGAGATATAGTGGTTATAAGTTATTGAAATCAGTTAAGCCTATGTGTCATATTACTAAGTGATGTGGTGCTGCAAGATGTATTTAGCTAAATGAGTTTTTACAAGATGATTAATAGTGAGTGATGCTCATGTGATTAACTGGGAGAACATAAGTTGTAACCAGGGGGAGTACACTCCCAACTCATGTCTATGATAATGGCTTGAACCTTAGTCAGTGTTGGGGTAAATTCGACATTGATGTTTTCAGTTTACAGGAGATTTGCTCGACTGCTTATATTGATTATTTGCATGCATTATTGTGTCGCTAAACCATCAATTAGACTGACAAGGTTTTGAGATATTTACTGAATGAGCAACTGATAGAGAAACATACTGTAATCATCTGTGATGGATGAAGATAAAAGAAAAACAACACTAGTGATAATGATAAGTCAATTTGTTGATCGATTTCGTTAATAGTTTCATTAATTTTATCAGTCATATTATGTGATTGTCAAGTCATGACAATGCTTTATGACGATATCCTGAAACTATTATGTTTAACTAGTTAGTGTTGATTGAGGATAAGTCAGTGGCAAAATAGGTATTGTCGTTTTAGGTGATTCGAAATTATCAGAAATTTATAACGTTAAAGAAACCGAGACGCCCAATTATATTATAAATTTTAATTCAGAAGTATTCGTTTAGTGTTAGTTCTAATAGGCTACGGAGTTTTGATTTTAAACGTTTGTTTAGCCAAAAGCTACCTGAGGATTTAGTTATTTTACTAGTGCAGTTGAAAGTACCTAAATTTATAATTTTATTATCTAAACTATGTCTGCATTTTAGGCTGCTAATATGATAAACCAATCCATAAACCCAAATAGGTAAAGTAACAATGACTATGATGGGCTTATTGATAAATGTTAAAAGCGATTCAGATGAATTCTAAATTTAAAAGACATGAAGATATAGTGCAACGTATGTACGGGCCAGGTTAACATGCAGGTTGTTGACATATATGACAATTTAAAAATAATGAACATGACCAGAAAAATAATTTTAAAGTTAAGACTGCTTGTGAAACTTCAGGCAGGAATATGATGCGTTATAAACCTTCCATAAAAAGTTACTGCATTTAGCTTAGTGACACATACAAATATATGGCAAAAGCAACTAGAAAACATATACATGTTAAGTACAAAAAATCATTAAATAAAACAGTTGAACTCGCCTTGATTATTTTTGAAAATTAGATTATTCAGTGGACGACATATATAACGCCATTCGTGAGTAGTAGTAATGATCGAAAAGTATCCAGAATAAAACATGCAGTATGGCAATTAATTCCAGGGTGCTTGATGCTGTTGACGTTTTTGCCACTCGCTCGGATCAGAACAATCGAAAGAATCCAGATAATTGTGTGGTCGCCATTGAACGAACCATTTAAAAATGACCTTATGATTGCAAAAAACTTATAGCTGGAACTCACCGTATGTTTTTGGAGAAGTGTCATCCTTGTTGTTTGGCAATGGAACTCGAGAATATGAAATTAGGCAGGCAGTGGTCGGAAGAAAAGATATTACAGGATAGTGCATAGTTTAAAACAGGATGAGGTGTTAAGTGAAGGAACACTAAGAATTAGATCCATATAACTATTCAATCCTTGATTGCATTTAGTCAATGTATATTTATGCTATTAACAGGTCATATTTACTAGAGCTTGATGTTTAAACAAGTCTATGTCGCTGAAGCAGGTAAATGCTATTAAAGCTTGTTAACGAACCATCAAAGCTAATTAGTTGATATAGATGATCAACTTTTATTATCGATTGAGCGAGTTAGTTATGTGAACTAATAGATATAACATTACGATAATATATGTGACCACTAATCAAAGGACTATTAGAATACTGGGTTTAGAAAAATAAAAACCGATTGAGAAGGTTAAGGTGGAAATAAGGATTAACAATAATAGGTTGCGTTTCTTTAGTTGGGATTACCAATGTAGAACTATGGTCTACTATGATATTAGTACTGCTCTAATAATAGACCTAATCCTAAATTTGTAGATTCGTCATGATATAACTGCCTAATCCATAAGATCTTACGTGGAAGTCATACCATCGACTACACCAACTCACTGTATCGTATCAATTACCAATACATGATGTAGAACAAGGTTAGGCCAGAGAAAGAACAATATATTTAATATGAATAGAAGATATAAGGTAACATTCGGCAGAGACCACGCCTCCATGGCCGAGCCATGCCATTTGATCAATTCCAATTAATTTAATTCATTGTTCGCGCCGTCTCCATTGTTAGGAATTTCTCCGCGTTAAATATTGAATATCTATTTTCTGAGTAGTCTTGTGTTCACAGCTTTGTGGATTGTGTGGCTATTGTCCAATGCCACTACATATTTGCGTGTGAATTTAAAACAGCGTTTACCATATTCAACGGTGTTTAGGCAAAATTTTCCTTTTGAAAACCTTAAAATTAAATGATTCGTCAATTCTCATATATAAATTCATTATTTAACTTGGTAACACATTGGAAGCAATAATAATTAGTTATCCTACGAAGTTTTCAGACAACTATTGCTTTAGTCTATTTGCTTTCATTGGAGATCCAGAGATACAAATAAGAACATTTATTGTGGTTCACTTCCAAAGACATAAATGTATCTCATAAGACTTTCGACACGATTTCTAGAATTTAAATCACTTTTAATTACAGAACCATCGCACCATCTGTGAACAGATTTGACCATGTGCTTCACGCCATCTACTTTCCAAGAGTTCACCGATTTACCGATAGAAGTCTGTGACTAACGAGTGAACAGCCTTGCAACTAGATGTGTACCACTTGTGGGATTTATCAACGATTGTTTGCAAGATGCATTAAGAGTCTATTGTCACGATTTACTATGAAAAATTCAATATAATTGCCTTTACACAAATATCTTTGAAATTATGCTCCAGAAATACGAAATAACAGAAACAGTAAACACGTTTCAACTTTATTATTAAACATAGGTTTAACTGTAACAAATTTACGCAGTAATCAATATGGAGGGAATACGAACTGATTTGGACAGTCGCCGAGGGAATGGCAGTCCATGTAATGATGTGTAAGATTGAAGCAAATCCTCACCTCTTCCAGGAGACGCACTCCACTCTGGAAAAATGAGAGTAAGGCAGAGTTAAGCCAATATTTCACAATGATCGAAATCAAATTAAGCTCTAAAGGTATCAATTAACATTAGCTTGTTCTATGTTCCATGTGTCGGAACGATTGTTTGTCTACCTATTTCATTATAACTAGATGTTGTGCATAATTCGTAAATGACAAATGTCTACGAATTGTTATTAAACATATAATGTGTAAGATTACTACAATTATCGCATTCGCATTTAGCAATATCTGATTGCTATAAGCAAAGATGAATACTGCCTGGTAGTGGACACACGTTTCATCCTATTTAGGACTGCTCAGCTGGACGTACTTGCATCCCTGGGTTGATGTTCACCTCAAGTCTCGAGCCTTGTAGCTATTGCGTCAATCACCATCACGTTATCCACCTAGTTACTGAATCCTGATAGCCACCTGTTTGTGCAATGGGGTGAAGTTTGATTCCACTTGCATTTGCTTGCATCCACTGCTAGTCACAATCAATATTTGCTTATAAAGCTGGTGAATTAAGACAATATCGAGGCAGGTTTGTTGGTTCATATTTTCACTTCAAATCAGTTACAATATGCTTTCAACTTCACTTATTGTCTAACTTCATTCTTATTAACAGTTTACTGAAATACCGTCTACCAGTTACATAACATTCTGGAAAGTCGAATGGTACGATAAGTAGACGTGTTTTATTTTTACATTCGTAAAGGAATCGATTACTGATTACTGATACACTCACCTGTCCGATTACATTGGTGCACTTTAAGAAACCATGGTGACCGTATTCTTTCTTCAGTACGTTCTGGAAATCGCTTGCCTGTGAAAAATGGAACGAACGTTTATTTCTAATTTGTATCAAATATAATGATTACAATGCTTTTGCAACAATATTTAAAAGTTATGGAGATGGTTAATTAAATGACGTAACGTCAGAAACAGTTGCAAGTACAGTCATGAAGATATGATACACAAGTGAAGAGAGAGGTGGATATTTTCAAACGTGAAGTAGTAGAGGCACACAGAGGCGACCAGACTGGGGAAACCATCCTCTACATATAAAGAAAACCACTACTACTACTAGTAATAATAATAATAATAGTGGTAGTAGTAGTATTTGCTCACAGTTTTCTTACTGAAAAAAAGCTACAGCTTACAAAGTTTCAATTCTGATGTGAACGGATTCACGTACCTTTCACTGTGTTGGATATGTGATTATCCAAGTGCACCTTGTTTCGTGAAATAATAGTCGTTTATCTAGAGTGGCAAAACATTTACTGTTCTTGCCTGTTAACCATTGAAGTTCTTAGTCCTTGTTTTGTCAATTCTAACTGACGTCGACATTCGGTTCATGAAGTGATCACACTAGTTTAGTATCAGTGACCACACTGACAGATTTCGTACAGCATTCGCATCACTTTAAATAGTTAGTAGGCGTCTGTTGAAGTCGGCCAATTATGTAAAAATATCCCCCTCAAATTCAATGGAAATTCGTTATTTAACAACAAACGGTAAAACGGTTGATTCTTCAATGAAATGTTCCGTTTAAATGAGTTCACGTTCTTTCTGATCATGCATAATTATAGATGTGAACGACGTTTGAACTGAGTTAGATCCCAACCATTATTTTATCGAGCATATATGATGGTGTAGTCATGAAAATTGATTTATTCTCTAAGACTTACATCATATTTCATGGAAGCATGCGGTGTGATACCATGTTTTTTCAGATTACTAAAATAATAGAAAACAAATATAAACAAAGATATAAGATGTAATGGGCTAATTTAACAAGTATTCACTTGCACAGTAACATTAGACATCCAGTTTTTACTCATAAGACATCGGTTGTTTAATCAACCGATACGCATGATCAAATTATATGCTCTTCTCAGTCGTATTACTGAAAACAACTGAAGAGCCTCATTTCAGTCAAAAATGGACGTCCTCAATCCCACTTATAGGATATAACACATCTGTTCATAGTCAGTATGATTAGTTTGTTTCACAAATCGATCACGAATATAAGGACGATCATTATGGCTAACTACATGTTATCATAAATTTATTACAACATGGATCACTTACTCCAGTAGTTTCAGTTTCTTCATCTCGTCAATACCAAATTTGAAGTACCGATATTGATTACCGATTAGAGGGTCCTGTAGTGCACACCTACCATGTATGTCAAATTCATATTTCCTATAAGTGGACACAGTGGAAAATATTTCATAAAGTAACCCAATGTAATTTGAAGAGTACACGATAATGGCCTAAAACTGTCTTCAAAAACGAACATCGTGAGTTTATTATTTGTTAAAAGTTCCCTAATTTGAAACATCTGAAAGTTGAAGATTCAGCACAAAGTGCTTTATCATTTGTAAGTTGATTTTTGTGTGATGTTTTACTGACAAGACTTGTACACAATTGAAATTTGTTCGACGACAAATGGAAAACATGAATGACAACACGATGGCTTCTAACAACGTCAATTCAATGAAACAATACAGGAAGTCTTTGTCAACTCTGTGTCATTCATCAGTCAACAAAGCGTGTCGTCGAGGGTTGATTTGTATTTGCAGATCATTCTGCTTTCGACAGAACACACATCTCCATCTGAAGTTCATTTTCCGAGCCAAAATATCATCACTGCATGGTTTCTTTACACAAAACCACTTCAACTTAGTAACTATCAAACGTTCTCATCTGCTCAATGATGTTTGCGTTTACGGAGTGTGGTTCAATTGCCAGTTACATTGGGGATCATGACCAGAAAACTATATCGTCTAGTCGACAGAGAACGTTGTTTAATCTTCGGAAGAAATATTCGGTTAATGAAATATTATCAGATCTCTTACCAAAATGCAGCTGGATAGCTGTAATTTTTCAAAAATGGCCACAGTTTTTTTAGATCGCTTAGTAGTCCCTGAAATAGAATGAGAGAATGAATTTAAAGAATGGCCTTAGTGAATCATTGCATCGGAAAATCTACTACGAACAGGCGAAATTAAACACTTTTGTTCGCAGCATCATTGTAAAATTCCAAGTTTATTCTCCTCCGGTGATGAACATCGCTCGAGGATCGAAAATCGATCAAAGTTTAGCATTATCTGCTTATAGAAAATAGCTATTAGCTCAATCAATACCAAGCAATGGCTGATACAAATCCAGTAGTTTGCTTGACATTCGATAAAATAATTAAAATGAGGTAGTGTGAACATAATTAAAAATGGCTGAAATTTAAATCTGACTCACCTGCAACTGTGCTATATCAAACTGTTCTTTCGATTTACACTTTGGATCTTTATGACGTGCAGTTTTGGGCCTTAAAAAATGATATACAAAATACATTACAGTTAACCAAATATTTACATCCATTCACTGAGTTGTATATTTTGGAAACGTGATTGCTTATATTTATCAATAAACAGCTATAATTTCAGTGTAAAATGTGTGTATCATTCGGAATAATTAAATCATAGTAGTTGAAAAGCGTATATGAGTGTGCCCACTTAAATCTATTCAACGCCATTATACTGATTCACAGCATGCATTATTGTTGTTACGGTGGTCAGAAAACTTACTGTTCCTTTGTGAAACAGTGGAACTGAGACCAATAGTAATTTGATGCGGATCGATGAGCTCCACAATTTAAATTTACTCCGTCGCACGGACGCGCTGAAAACGATAAGCCAATGCTAGGCACTCACCTCATAATTCAACACTACTTCATAAATAATAAGTTCAATGTTTTCAAGAATGCTGTTTGAAATGAGTGTACAACAATGTAATGTTGAAACCTGTAGGCATTTCGGATAAGCTCTTATTATAAAATCGTACTAATGGTCATTGGATCTAACATAGTAGGTCGGAAGTTTACAGACATAGTGCCCAATGATTATCCATGACATTGTTTGTGTATATTCGACAACATTACAAAGCACATATTTCATAAATTAGATGTAATCTAACCACACTCCATGAATAGTAAAACCATCTAATTCTTTCGGTGGAGCACTCTAAAAGGAAGAATTTCAAATAGTTATTACTCAGTTGAACAACGATGTATGTGAATATAATATGTGCTGAAGCTTATCAAATGCGATTCAAGTGAATAGATAACTTTTCAAAGTGAAATAAGTTGCTTCGGCCATTTGCCTTCAAAAGCTGATCCTTGATATACACTCAAAATAACCCATACCCAAGCTGACAGACCTAAACACTGGAAATGACTTTGTGTTCAGTTTCAAGCAATTTTTGGCAGTGATGTGCCTAATTGTCCTGATTCAATCCAATCAATATACAGTTAGAATCCCCATGTTTGGTGAAATAAAGTATTGTCTCTACAAGGTGAGCGCAACCTGTCAACGAATATCACAATGATCAATACTCGATCACCGAATGACTCTGGTCCATATCCACGAACGGAAGAGAATCGTACAGATTGATTTCATTGTATATTAATCAATAAAATTCATCTGTGAAACGTGAATCGATAGATTCAAGTTCATGGTAAAGAATAACATTTCAAGTAAACGAAAGTTTTATTACTTTTTGCGCCAGATAATACGATGGTGGCCAAGTCACAGCAAACAAGTAGTATTCAAAGTTAACTTGACCGTATCCTACATGTAGGATGATTACAAGTGTTGACACAAGGAAACACAGTGACCTGCAAACAATAGACAATTACCATGGTCGATGAAGTGCAAAACACATCTTTGAAAAATACGAAGACAGTGAAAACCGCTAATTCACTGGAATATTTTTGTACGAAACTTGATTACGGGAGATCGTTCACTCGACAGATTGTTGATGAATAAATCTTACATACCAGACTGCAATCAACAGTTTAGAGAATCAATATTTCTAACATAACTTTTAATATATCTCGCCCCAGTACTTTGGTAAGGGGAATAGATCATTGCACTCTCATGTTAATGAAATCAAGTACACTTTATATTCAGAGATTGGTGATGAAGGACGTGGAATCCAAGGCGAGCGTTTCGTCTTATTTGGAACTTGTCAGTTGAATACACTTCTATCACAGACTCGAATTCAGCTCAGCTCAGCTCTCATGACCATATACATCAAACACATTATTTTAACTATCATGTGAAGCTAATATCACATTTATCAGTGATTTTCAGTCCAACTGTTTATTGTGTGAGCTCGGCAGTTATATACAATACCAATGTGCACTGTGTTCGTTATGCGAGGCGATCATCTAGTCCGAAGCAATATGAATGGTTTTACTAGGAGTTTTATGACTAATAAACGTTTGACGAACCATTTCTTCGTAAACTGATTAGTTTAACGTCGAAACTCATTGAAATTAGACTGGATCGTGCTCTCGATTAAAATGGAAAATAATCATTTTGCGAGAATCTGTCGGAAACCTTTTCCACAATCCGTGAGATGTTGCTAACTTTTAATTCAACCAGATATATCGGTAAATCATAATTCCGTTACACTAACACAGGACTATTCGCTACTTCGTTTTTGACTACTGAATGGTTGATGAAGCAGTTTGTGTATCGGCAAGGACATCCCACAACAGAACACTAAGCAAAGACGTCACCGTATTGGCAAATATTTGTGTCTCATTTAACCCATATAAAAGACTTATTCGGTCAAGCACTGAATCAAGTGAAGAACAAAGTCAATAAATGAAAAAACGTGATTGAGAAAAGAAACGACTAGCTCCTCATTCCAAAAATAAAGAATGGTTTATCACTCTTACCTGATTCGTAGATAACAGTAATTGTCAAACAGGCAATAAAAACAAGACCTCAACTCACTGTGCTCTCATCACCAATTCAAATCTGCTGATGTATTGTGATAATTGAGCACACAATCTTTCCAACACTGTTATATATACACTGAAATTTACATGATTTTAACCAGTGAAAGAAGATGGCACGTTTGCAGAACACATAATGTAATTAATAATACTGATCTCATAATCACATAATCTCACTCACCGTGCTGAGTTCCGTAAAAACACGATTTCTTTTCACGTTTACATGAAGCACATCACGTGATACTCATTGATGGTCTTCGTTTTTCTCCATGTATGTTTCTAGTCGGACTCAATTCATCAAACCATCAACCATCTGATAATCAATGGAGAACTACTGCATCATCATTTCAGCGTTCTCATTTTGGTGTTCCTTGTCCTTACGACAGTCCTCTCACTAGTACGAGCCATGTTACATGTTTCACTCAAATCATCAGCTATTATCTGACAGTTTCCAAGCTCATCATTATCACACCTATCACCTCCTCATATATGTTATTATTACTATTATTATAAGAAGCTTTATTCAACATTACACTTTTGGTACAACATAGAATTCTCAGCAGAAAGTATTTCAACAAGTTTCTTTTTCTTATATCTTGATCGATTATGACGATAAATTTCGAATGATGACCAGTTAGATGTTAGGGATTCGGTAATCCACATTTGATTAATGTTCATTCGTTTCATTGCATATTGCCAGCCACCATCATGTCGCTGATTGTACCTTTCGGTATCCCGTATAGCGAAAGGTTGTAAACTTTTCATAAACGCGCCCGAATAGATTGTGAGCACAATAGACATATTGACGTGCTAAAACAAACAACAAAACGGATAACTTGAAGAAATATCTAGATCAAAGGAACAGGTAGCCCAGATATTCAAGCAATAAAGATAGATTGTTCTATATTGTGTTGACTGACTTTTAGTTTTGAGCTCTGTTCTTCAGATAAGTCCAACCATTGACGCTTGGTTAACCACCGATTCACATGTATCTCGTGTATGATGAAGAAAATACTTCACTGAATAGACTGATCGATTCCTCAATGAATTGTCAATTAGGTAATTATTTTGCCAACAGACACTGACAGAAATGTGAAATAACGACAATTCGATGTGAGGAATTCTCTTTTTCCCGAAGTTTCTTACTCATTCACCTCGGGAGTGTTTAAAGTTGATTTCATCCTAAATTGTTTTGCGGCCTCATAAGTATTAAAAGTTGATACGGATAATTATTTGGTCGAGTAGTGAATTTAGATGATCGACTCATTGTCGAATGAGGCCTGACCAATAATGCTTCTGTACACAGGGTTCAGTTAAAAGACGGAGACTTGACGATGTCACATGTGCATGTTGATCGCTGGTGACGAAGCGTGAGTGGTCGGATCAGCATCGCTTTATTGAGAGTTTGTCCCTCACTCAATCGCTGGACATCCAACCGAGATTTATTCTAATGTAGATTCTGTGGCGGATCATAAACTGGTTTATTTCTAATACCTTGCTAAGTATGTTGTTGAGTACTTTCAGCATTCTGAATATTATCCACATGATGATGTGTATATAGCCAACAGCTCCGGATAACGTCCATCTATGAGAACTAACGAAGGCCAGTTCAGAATTAGATCGCTCTGCAATAATATGAAAACTCGTAATCTGACATTGATTGTCAATAATCGCATTGTTTTTCCGACGAACAAGCAAATCTAATGTAGATTCTGTGGCGGATCAAAAACTGGTTTCTTTCAAATACCTTTACCAAGTATGTTGTTGAGTACTCTCAGTATTCTCAATATTATCCACATGATGATGTGTATAAGGCTTGCAGTCGACAGGTTTTAGATGTCTAGCCAGCAGCTTCGGACATCAGTCAACTACTTCCATGCGTCTTATGGAATTCTACAGAGAGTGCGCGAAATGCGATCAAAAGCTTCAATCCAGAGTTAGGTTATGTACAGTAAAACTTGAGTATTCGGACTGATAGAATAGTCCAAGAAACTCTGAAAATTTTCGAAATTACACATGTATATGTGAATGTCAAATGGAAACCAGATAAGGTTATAATTTATCTTCTGCTGGTTTCACAGATGATTTATTGAAACAATAATTTGATAAAACGTTTTCAGAAATTTCTATAACCTGAGTGAACCGGCTGGTTGTACTTTTGGAACATTATTGACAGTTCATTACTTTGCCACACAGATTGATCACGTTTATTCTTCACGGTGTAACTTCTACACGAACCAATGTTTTATAGACTAGATTGACATCGTCAAGTCTCCGTCTTTTAACTGAACCCTGTGTACAGAAGCATTATTGGTCAGGCCTCATTCGACAATGAGTCGATCATCTAAATTCACTACTCGACCAAATAATTATCCGTATCAACTTTTAATACTTATGAGGCCGCAAAACAATTTAGGATGAAATCAACTTTAAACACTCCCGAGGTGAATGAGTAAGAAACTTCGGGAAAAAGAGAATTCCTCACATCGAATTGTCGTTATTTCACATTTCTGTCAGTGTCTGTTGGCAAAATAATTACCTAATTGACAATTCATTGAGGAATCGATCAGTCTATTCAGTGAAGTATTTTCTTCATCATACACGAGATACATGTGAATCGGTGGTTAACCAAGCGTCAATGGTTGGACTTATCTGAAGAACAGAGCTCAAAACTAAAAGTCAGTCAACACAATATAGAACAATCTATCTTTATTGCTTGAATATCTGGGCTACCTGTTCCTTTGATCTAGATATTTCTTCAAGTTATCCGTTTTGTTGTTTGTTTTAGCACGTCAATATGTCTATTGTGCTCACAATCTATTCGGGCGCGTTTATGAAAAGTTTACAACCTTTCGCTATACGGGATACCGAAAGGTACAATCAGCGACATGATGGTGGCTGGCAATATGCAATGAAACGAATGAACATTAATCAAATGTGGATTACCGAATCCCTAACATCTAACTGGTCATCATTCGAAATTTATCGTCATAATCGATCAAGATATAAGAAAAAGAAACTTGTTGAAATACTTTCTGCTGAGAATTCTATGTTGTACCAAAAGTGTAATGTTGAATAAAGCTTCTTATAATAATAGTAATAATAACATATATGAGGAGGTGATAGGTGTGATAATGATGAGCTTGGAAACTGTCAGATAATAGCTGATGATTTGAGTGAAACATGTAACATGGCTCGTACTAGTGAGAGGACTGTCGTAAGGACAAGGAACACCAAAATGAGAACGCTGAAATGATGATGCAGTAGTTCTCCATTGATTATCAGATGGTTGATGGTTTGATGAATTGAGTCCGACTAGAAACATACATGGAGAAAAACGAAGACCATCAATGAGTATCACGTGATGTGCTTCATGTAAACGTGAAAAGAAATCGTGTTTTTACGGAACTCAGCACGGTGAGTGAGATTATGTGATTATGAGATCAGTATTATTAATTACATTATGTGTTCTGCAAACGTGCCATCTTCTTTCACTGGTTAAAATCATGTAAATTTCAGTGTATATATAACAGTGTTGGAAAGATTGTGTGCTCAATTATCACAATACATCAGCAGATTTGAATTGGTGATGAGAGCACAGTGAGTTGAGGTCTTGTTTTTATTGCCTGTTTGACAATTACTGTTATCTACGAATCAGGTAAGAGTGATAAACCATTCTTTATTTTTGGAATGAGGAGCTAGTCGTTTCTTTTCTCAATCACGTTTTTTCATTTATTGACTTTGTTCTTCACTTGATTCAGTGCTTGACCGAATAAGTCTTTTATATGGGTTAAATGAGACACAAATATTTGCCAATACGGTGACGTCTTTGCTTAGTGTTCTGTTGTGGGATGTCCTTGCCGATACACAAACTGCTTCATCAACCATTCAGTAGTCAAAAACGAAGTAGCGAATAGTCCTGTGTTAGTGTAACGGAATTATGATTTACCGATATATCTGGTTGAATTAAAAGTTAGCAACATCTCACGGATTGTGGAAAAGGTTTCCGACAGATTCTCGCAAAATGATTATTTTCCATTTTAATCGAGAGCACGATCCAGTCTAATTTCAATGAGTTTCGACGTTAAACTAATCAGTTTACGAAGAAATGGTTCGTCAAACGTTTATTAGTCATAAAACTCCTAGTAAAACCATTCATATTGCTTCGGACTAGATGATCGCCTCGCATAACGAACACAGTGCACATTGGTATTGTATATAACTGCCGAGCTCACACAATAAACAGTTGGACTGAAAATCACTGATAAATGTGATATTAGCTTCACATGATAGTTAAAATAATGTGTTTGATGTATATGGTCATGAGAGCTGAGCTGAGCTGAATTCGAGTCTGTGATAGAAGTGTATTCAACTGACAAGTTCCAAATAAGACGAAACGCTCGCCTTGGATTCCACGTCCTTCATCACCAATCTCTGAATATAAAGTGTACTTGATTTCGTTAACATGAGAGTGCAATGATCTATTCCCCTTACCAAAGTACTGGGGCGAGATATATTAAAAGTTATGTTAGAAATATTGATTCTCTAAACTGTTGATTGCAGTCTGGTATGTAAGATTTATTCATCAACAATCTGTCGAGTGAACGATCTCCCGTAATCAAGTTTCGTACAAAAATATTCCAGTGAATTAGCGGTTTTCACTGTCTTCGTATTTTTCAAAGATGTGTTTTGCACTTCATCTAGCGGATAATTGTCTATTGTCTGTCAAATAAAGAAGGAACGGATCGAGCGAAGAAATTCCTTCTCAATACTTTCTTCGCAACGGTGTATATCTTTACCCCTCTTTTCTTCGCCCTGGCCAGCTTCGTATTATCTGGCGCAAAAAGTAATAAAACTTTCGTTTACTTGAAATGTTATTCTTTACCATGAACTTGAATCTATCGATTCACGTTTCACAGATGAATTTTATTGATTAATATACAATGAAATCAATCTGTACGATTCTCTTCCGTTCGTGGATATGGACCAGAGTCATTCGGTGATCGAGTATTGATCATTGTGATATTCGTTGACAGGTTGCGCTCACCTTGTAGAGACAATACTTTATTTCACCAAACATGGGGATTCTAACTGTATATTGATTGGATTGAATCAGGACAATTAGGCACATCACTGCCAAAAATTGCTTGAAACTGAACACAAAGTCATTTCCAGTGTTTAGGTCTGTCAGCTTGGGTATGGGTTATTTTGAGTGTATATCAAGGATCAGCTTTTGAAGGCAAATGGCCGAAGCAACTTATTTCACTTTGAAAAGTTATCTATTCACTTGAATCGCATTTGATAAGCTTCAGCACATATTATATTCACATACATCGTTGTTCAACTGAGTAATAACTATTTGAAATTCTTCCTTTTAGAGTGCTCCACCGAAAGAATTAGATGGTTTTACTATTCATGGAGTGTGGTAAGATTACATCTAATTTATGAAATATGTGCTTTGTAATGTTGTCGAATATACACAAACAATGTCATGGATAATCATTGGGCACTATGTCTGTAAACTTCCGACCTACTATGTTAGATCCAATGACCATTAGTACGATTTTATAATAAGAGCTTATCCGAAATGCCTACAGGTTTCAACATTACATTGTTGTACACTCATTTCAAACAGCATTCTTGAAAACATTGAACTTATTATTTATGAAGTAGTGTTGAATTATGAGGTGAGTGCCTAGCATTGGCTTATCGTTTTCAGCGCGTCCGTGCGACGGAGTAAATTTAAATTGTGGAGCTCATCGATCCGCATCAAATTACTATTGGTCTCAGTTCCACTGTTTCACAAAGGAACAGTAAGTTTTCTGACCACCGTAACAACAATAATGCATGCTGTGAATCAGTATAATGGCGTTGAATAGATTTAAGTGGGCACACTCATATACGCTTTTCAACTACTATGATTTAATTATTCCGAATGATACACACATTTTACACTGAAATTATAGCTGTTTATTGATAAATATAAGCAATCACGTTTCCAAAATATACAACTCAGTGAATGGATGTAAATATTTGGTTAACTGTAATGTATTTTGTATATCATTTTTTAAGGCCCAAAACTGCACGTCATAAAGATCCAAAGTGTAAATCGAATAAGTGGATTTATATCAACTTGGATTTGATTATTTGAATCTTCCCATTGACGTTCACGACTGGTTTTGGGATTGATGAACGGGAAGATTCAATTAATTTATCGAATGTCAAGCAAACTACTGGATTTGTATCAGCCATTGCTTGGTATTGATTGAGCTAATAGCTATTTTCTATAAGCAGATAATGCTAAACTTTGATCGATTTTCGATCCTCGAGCGATGTTCATCACCGGAGGAGAATAAACTTGGAATTTTACAATGATGCTGCGAACAAAAGTGTTTAATTTCGCCTGTTCGTAGTAGATTTTCCGATGCAATGATTCACTAAGGCCATTCTTTAAATTCATTCTCTCATTCTATTTCAGGGACTACTAAGCGATCTAAAAAAACTGTGGCCATTTTTGAAAAATTACAGCTATCCAGCTGCATTTTGGTAAGAGATCTGATAATATTTCATTAACCGAATATTTCTTCCGAAGATTAAACAACGTTCTCTGTCGACTAGACGATATAGTTTTCTGGTCATGATCCCCAATGTAACTGGCAATTGAACCACACTCCGTAAACGCAAACATCATTGAGCAGATGAGAACGTTTGATAGTTACTAAGTTGAAGTGGTTTTGTGTAAAGAAACCATGCAGTGATGATATTTTGGCTCGGAAAATGAACTTCAGATGGAGATGTGTGTTCTGTCGAAAGCAGAATGATCTGCAAATACAAATCAACCCTCGACGACACGCTTTGTTGACTGATGAATGACACAGAGTTGACAAAGACTTCCTGTATTGTTTCATTGAATTGACGTTGTTAGAAGCCATCGTGTTGTCATTCATGTTTTCGATTTGTCGTCGAACAGATTTCAATTGTGTACAAGTCTTGTGAGTAAAACATCACACAAAAATCAACTTACAAATGATAAAGCACTTTGTGCTGAATCTTCAACTTTCAGATGTTTCAAATTAGGGAACTTTTAACAAATAATAAACTCACGATGTTCGTTTTTGAAGACAGTTTTAGGCCATTATCGTGTACTCTTCAAATTACATTGGGTTACTTTATGAAATATTTTCAACTGTGTCCACTTATAGGAAATATGAATTTGACATACATGGTAGGTGTGCACTACAGGACCCTCTAATCGGTAATCAATATCGGTACTTCAAATTTGGTATTGACGAGATGAAGAAACTGAAACTACTGGAGTAAGTGATCCATGTTGTAATAAATTTATGATAACATGTAGTTAGCCATAATGATCGTCCTTATATTCGTGATCGATTTGTGAAACAAACTAATCATACTGACTATGAACAGATGTGTTATATCCTATAAGTGGGATTGAGGACGTCCATTTTTGACTGAAATGAGGCTCTTCAGTTGTTTTCAGTAATACGACTGAGAAGAGCATATAATTTGATCATGCGTATCGGTTGATTAAACAACCGATGTCTTATGAGTAAAAACTGGATGTCTAATGTTACTGTGCAAGTGAATACTTGTTAAATTAGCCCATTACATCTTATATCTTTGTTTATATTTGTTTTCTATTATTTTAGTAATCTGAAAAAACATGGTATCACACCGCATGCTTCCATGAAATATGATGTAAGTCTTAGAGAATAAATCAATTTTCATGACTACACCATCATATATGCTCGATAAAATAATGGTTGGGATCTAACTCAGTTCAAACGTCGTTCACATCTATAATTATGCATGATCAGAAAGAACGTGAACTCATTTAAACGGAACATTTCATTGAAGAATCAACCGTTTTACCGTTTGTTGTTAAATAACGAATTTCCATTGAATTTGAGGGGGATATTTTTACATAATTGGCCGACTTCAACAGACGCCTACTAACTATTTAAAGTGATGCGAATGCTGTACGAAATCTGTCAGTGTGGTCACTGATACTAAACTAGTGTGATCACTTCATGAACCGAATGTCGACGTCAGTTAGAATTGACAAAACAAGGACTAAGAACTTCAATGGTTAACAGGCAAGAACAGTAAATGTTTTGCCACTCTAGATAAACGACTATTATTTCACGAAACAAGGTGCACTTGGATAATCACATATCCAACACAGTGAAAGGTACGTGAATCCGTTCACATCAGAATTGAAACTTTGTAAGCTGTAGCTTTTTTTCAGTAAGAAAACTGTGAGCAAATACTACTACTACCACTATTATTATTATTATTACTAGTAGTAGTAGTGGTTTTCTTTATATGTAGAGGATGGTTTCCCCAGTCTGGTCGCCTCTGTGTGCCTCTACTACTTCACGTTTGAAAATATCCACCTCTCTCTTCACTTGTGTATCATATCTTCATGACTGTATTTGCAACTGTTTCTGACGTTACGTCATTTAATTAACCATCTCCATAACTTTTAAATATTGTTGCAAAAGCATTGTAATCATTATATTTGATACAAATTAGAAATAAACGTTCGTTCCATTTTTCACAGGCAAGCGATTTCCAGAACGTACTGAAGAAAGAATACGGTCACCATGGTTTCTTAAAGTGCACCAATGTAATCGGACAGGTGAGCGTATCAGTAATCAGTAATCGATTCCTTTACGAATGTAAAAATAAAACACGTTTACTTATCGTACCATTCGACTTTCCAGAATGTTATATAACTGGTAGACGGTATTTCAGTAAACTGTTAATAAGAATGAAGTTAGACAATAAGTGAAGTTGAAAGCATATTGTAACTGATTTGAAGTGAAAATATGAACCAACAAACCTGCCTCGATATTGTCTTAATTCACCAGCTTTATAAGCAAATATTGATTGTGACTAGCAGTGGATGCAAGCAAATGCAAGTGGAATCAAACTTCACCCCATTGCACAAACAGGTGGCTATCAGGATTCAGTAACTAGGTGGATAACGTGATGGTGATTGACGCAATAGCTACAAGGCTCGAGACTTGAGGTGAACATCAACCCAGGGATGCAAGTACGTCCAGCTGAGCAGTCCTAAATAGGATGAAACGTGTGTCCACTACCAGGCAGTATTCATCTTTGCTTATAGCAATCAGATATTGCTAAATTCGAATGCGATAATTGTAGTAATCTTACACATTATATGTTTAATAACAATTCGTAGACATTTATCATTTACGAATTATGCACAACATCTAGTTATAATGAAATAGGTAGACAAACAATCGTTCCGACACATGGAACATAGAACAAGCTAATGTTAATTGATACCTTTAGAGCTTAATTTGATTTCGATCATTGTGAAATATTGGCTTAACTCTGCCTTACTCTCATTTTTCCAGAGTGGAGTGCGTCTCCTGGAAGAGGTGAGGATTTGCTTCAATCTTACACATCATTACATGGACTGCCATTCCCTCGGCGACTGTCCAAATCAGTTCGTATTCCCTCCATATTGATTACTGCGTAAATTTGTTACAGTTAAACCTATGTTTAATAATAAAGTTGAAACGTGTTTACTGTTTCTGTTATTTCGTATTTCTGGAGCATAATTTCAAAGATATTTGTGTAAAGGCAATTATATTGAATTTTTCATAGTAAATCGTGACAATAGACTCTTAATGCATCTTGCAAACAATCGTTGATAAATCCCACAAGTGGTACACATCTAGTTGCAAGGCTGTTCACTCGTTAGTCACAGACTTCTATCGGTAAATCGGTGAACTCTTGGAAAGTAGATGGCGTGAAGCACATGGTCAAATCTGTTCACAGATGGTGCGATGGTTCTGTAATTAAAAGTGAGTTAAATTCTAGAAATCGTGTCGAAAGTCTTATGAGATACATTTATGTCTTTGGAAGTGAACCACAATAAATGTTCTTATTTGTATCTCTGGATCTCCAATGAAAGCAAATAGACTAAAGCAATAGTTGTCTGAAAACTTCGTAGGATAACTAATTATTATTGCTTCCAATGTGTTACCAAGTTAAATAATGAATTTATATATGAGAATTGACGAATCATTTAATTTTAAGGTTTTCAAAAGGAAAATTTTGCCTAAACACCGTTGAATATGGTAAACGCTGTTTTAAATTCACACGCAAATATGTAGTGGCATTGGACAATAGCCACACAATCCACAAAGCTGTGAACACAAGACTACTCAGAAAATAGATATTCAATATTTAACGCGGAGAAATTCCTAACAATGGAGACGGCGCGAACAATGAATTAAATTAATTGGAATTGATCAAATGGCATGGCTCGGCCATGGAGGCGTGGTCTCTGCCGAATGTTACCTTATATCTTCTATTCATATTAAATATATTGTTCTTTCTCTGGCCTAACCTTGTTCTACATCATGTATTGGTAATTGATACGATACAGTGAGTTGGTGTAGTCGATGGTATGACTTCCACGTAAGATCTTATGGATTAGGCAGTTATATCATGACGAATCTACAAATTTAGGATTAGGTCTATTATTAGAGCAGTACTAATATCATAGTAGACCATAGTTCAACAAATCCATTTAATGGAGTACGCTATTACAACCATATGATGATCAAATCAGCCTAATAATATTATTCGGTTTTGAAGTCATTTGTTGGCATCATGTCATGTTAATCGAATGAGTCTATTCAGATACGGAATTAATTCACAGTGGTTGTTGAAACGAATTCCGAAATGCTTTCTTTCATTATGGGTAGTAATTCCTTCTGGCTATTCATATTTGCTAGATCATAAAACATTGTCTGATTGGATGATTAATTGACATGTTCTGTGTGAACGTTTGACTGTTTGCCTCTCTCCGTCACTTCAAACTCAATTTGACGTTTATAAAAGCAGACGAATCGAAGACACTGGATTTTCGAATCTAGTACCAAAGATGATAATATAAAAACCTAACACAGAGAAAGAAGTTTCAAGGCACCAATATTTGTTTCTTTTTATTGCTAGCATCTAAATGTGATGTGAACTACTGAAATCGGCATTTTGAGCACATAGGCGAACCGAAATAATTAGGAACAGATTTACTGCGCAATTGTTTTCGACTCTACATAACACTTGAAATGTTAGGTTTTCTTTTGAAGAAGCTTAGCGTTGGGAAGACACAAACTGTCTATGTTACTAGTAGAGACTCACTGTCATGGAAATGGCAAGATACGAAGCCTACATGTGTTGTCGATCTGACTTAAGTCAGGTAAGCATCCAAAATTAAAGGTCTCTAATAATATAACATTCAGACACTGGAATATCATCCACTTCGAAATATAATCACGGGTTGCTGCATACGACTTAGAACGGGCATAGGATTAGTTTGGACTTGATACTTCTTACACGATATGTCCATCTCGTTTTATTGCCGCTGCACAAACTACAAGACTATTGAAATGGCTATTCAGACTTACTAGATCATCAAACACTGTATTTCATTGTACTCCATTGTCTGATTGAATGATCAATTGACATGATCTGTGTGGACGCTTGAATGTTTGTTTCTCATCATCACTTCGAACTCAATGTGCTTAAAAGCAGACGAACCAGAATAACTAAATCGAAGCTGCTGGCTAGACATCTAAAACCTGTCGACTGCAAGCCTTATACACATCATCGTGTGAATATTATTCAGAATACTGAGAGTACTCAACAACATACTTGGTAAAGGTATTAGAAAGAAACCAGTTTTTGATCCGCCACAGAATCTACATTAGATTTGCTTGTTCGTCGGAAAAACAATGCGATTATTGACAATCAATGTCAGATTACGAGTTTTCATATTATTGCAGAGCGATCTAATTCTGAACTGGCCTTCGTTAGTTCTCATAGATGGACGTTATCCGGAGCTGTTGGCTAAACATTTCAAACCCATCAGCTGCAAGATTCGTCCATCTCGTTTTACTCCCACCGTACGAACTAGAAATGTTGAATATTTCGTATTTGTGGCATAAGTACGTTTCCTTCAGGTCATCGGAATACAGTGAAGCCTTTTCTAGGTTACTTCAGCCACAAATGCTGTCAACGTATATTACGAATATAAGAGGTCCTGGTACAATCGCCTGAATAACCCCACTAGTTACTCTCTTAAGTGCTGATGTATTTGAATTTGGTAACAATCATATAAGAATGATTTACGCCAGCAGAGTAAAGGGCCATGTATTTCATATATTCATGATATATCATGCTGTGTGATACATCACCGAATGACTTGAATATACCAGACGACTTTGTGCGACCACCTTTTTAAAAACCACATTATGGTTTAGGAATAAGGTAATGAGTTGGCAAACAACCTGAGATACCGTATATTGCGACCTCCATGTGTCATAGAATTACTAAAATGATATTTATTGATCTGTAGTTAGTAGCGTCACTTCGGTCTTCAGTCTCATACTGTGTGGTAATGTAGCCGTTCATCCAGTTATTTGGATGCACGCCTGATCTGAAAATGTAGCGCATACACCAAAAAGTATGTTAGGTGTATTATCGCCACATAACTAAGGAATATGAGGGTGATACCGTCGGTTCATATAGTTGTTGCAGCTGTACGTCGTTTTATAGCTTGACATATAGTCTTAGCATTGAACGATACGCCTGTGAATTTACTGGATGTAAGAGTTGTAATCTCTTGGTCAAGAGATTGCTCACCAATAAATGCTGGTAGAGTGTTACTAAGTATTCTACATATTATAATGGTTATTCTTCGTTCATCGATCTACTCGATAATCGTTATTATAATAATATCGAAGGTGTTTGAAATCAGAAGTCAACAATTCAGTTAGAATCTGTCATGTGATCTAATGATGATAACAGTACAAATGAAAAGATAAATTGATACTATTCAAATAACACTGTATTTTAATTAAGTTAATCAATGAGCTCAGCCAAAATAACCTGATATTGAAATCCTTTATTGGATAGATGCTTTACTATATTCCCTGTGTAGGTTTACATCACGTTCTGCCGAATGAGTAATGCATGCATTTATTTGTAAGTTATGTTGGACCACTTATTACAGAGCTACTTCCGGCGGCGGGAACATTCCTTTTGCTTTTATTCTCAACACGTCAATTCTGCATTTCTACTGAATATACCATATCGTAGTAATATGTAGTAAACACCAGAAGGCATGGTATAACAACATGCTTGTTCTTCCTTTCTTTGACCTTGTCCAGTGTTTCTATAGAGGTCCATTCCTTATGATGGTGTTTCTTTAGGCCCAGAACCTCTTGACACGTTGAAGTTAATGCTTCTTTGATGCCTTTCCAGTTGTCCTCCATACTAGTTTCTTCTTCCTTCAGTAGATCTCGTTAATGTAACATTTATACATACAAAGATTGATAGTAGAATCGACGACTTACATTTTGCCCTATTTGTGACTTATAAGCTGGAAATACTTGCATCCTAGAGCTGATGTTTATTCGAGGACTTGAACCTTGTTTCTTTCGCGTCAAATGCCATCATGTTATACACTTAGCTACTAAGTCCTGATAACCACCTGTTTGAACATTGTAGTAAAGTTTAAATTCACATGGTATTGCTTATTTCAATCTTTCCATTGTTGTTTAGGACTATAATTAGTCAACGATTTTGTTTGAACATAAAAGTTCGTAATTAGACTTTGAAATTGTTTAGCAATATCACTCAGCTAGTTTTGGCTCGTGATCCAAACGAAAAAGCATTCATATTTTCATGGAACTAAGTGTCTGGGATTGTATGCTGATGATGAGAATTAAGACTACAAACTGATCTTCTGTGAATGCCTTTGGCTAGAAACGTTCAAATTCACGGTTTAAGATGGTTACACGCATAAGCAATCCAGCGTCCGCATTCATCAGCAGCTTCAAACACAGATAATGTATGTTTAAAAATGGTTAGTTATTTAAAAACTGTTGCATAATGACTGGACAGTTTGAACAAACGAGCGTTTATGTGAGTTCTGTAGGAAAAGCAAATATCAGCGTCTGGCTCGTTAATTGCTTTAACTGCTTTTGAAAGGAGGCTAAACAGCTAATATCTGTTGGTCCAGGTGGTTGCAATGAGTTCACACAGTGATTGTCGTGGTATACTTCCATCATTTTATCTGCCATGTCGGCTAAGTCATCAAGTGCAACGGATTTCCCTGAGACACTGAGAATTTGTCGAACGGTGTGTGGTAATCTTTGAAACCACATTTGCTTTAGGAGGGCTTCGTCTAGCTTGTATGGACCGGCGAGTTGTTTCATGTGGCGGAGAAGTTGAGAGGGTCTCTTATCTCCCAAGTCGCAAGGCGTTAGCAATTGTTGTAGCCTTTTCTCATCTGAGACCGATGTACTTTGAATTACTGCTGCTTTTATCTTATCATATGGTTCAGATTCTGGTACGTGATCGATTAAATCCCCGGCTTCAGTGGCAATCTCAATAGGAAGTGAGCCAACTACATATGCATACTTTGTCGCCTGAGATCTTATGCCTCTAGCCATGAACAAAGCTTCAATTTGTGCAAACCAGACTCTTGGTTATTAGCTCCATAAGGTGGGAGTCTCAATTCTGAGATAGAATTAACTGAACTAAAGTTATTTTCAGGAGAGTTCAACAATGAGACAAAAGTTGTTACTGAAGGCGAATTCATATCAATGAGTTTAGTTGGAGAGGACATTACGAGAAAAAATAAACCAGTAAATTGTATGAAACGATAAACAATATAACCGTCAGGATAAACACGAGGATCACCAAATAATAGTGGTGGACCAGACAATATATAAACACAAAAGTTTCATCGGACCAGTGTTGACGAGCAACTTATGTTTGAGAACCAGGTCTCAACATGTCATCTCATAAAAAATTGCATTCATTCACTTTCTTCAGTTCTTTCATGCAATTCAGTTCTACTCGCATTTTGAATTGATGTTTAACAATTTCACTACAATTATAGATGCTTGGTAATTCCAAACGTATCGATGAAATCCCCAGTGGTGTAATCCAAAGTAAGGTATGGTGTATTCGCTCTCACAGTCTATGAATGTATATAATATTTGTTTTAGATCTCATTTAACTCAATCTCGAATGAAAACAAAACGAGGGATGTGTGAGGAGCAGTGTATTTGTTAGCTAGCAACTGTATGTCACGCTATGTTAGAATCACAACGGAAAAAGTGTTCAAGGTCATTTACCAAAACAACAGGTACAATCATTTAATGATAAATGTACACGCGGTGAGAAATTGACAAATACAAATAATATTAAAAACTATTTACAAAATAAGCTTATCAGACCTATCTCCACATATCGCTTGAACAAACTGTATTGCTAGTGGGACCAGGGATTTGTGAAGGCCAAAAAGATCATTATTTTGATAAAGTGGATTAATTTGTTAAACTTGACCAGGCGGACAGTTAAGATAAGCACCTACCAGTTGGGTTTGGGTTGATGGTGAGTAACCTAGTAGTCCATCTTACCCAAAGTGAAAGTGTTGAGCAAAGTAACGTCGTACATGTTTATTATTAAAAACGTTTGAGGATAACCGTGGGGCTAGTTTGTTCACTGTGGTCTGTCAAATATCAGACCTGCCTACATAATGATTGCAGTGGCCGTCTTGTGTGACAATTGAATCAATTGAGCCCCATATAATCTAGCCTACGATGCGTTGGCAAGTAATTCAACTTTATAACGCATGTCGTTTAGGTGCTTAAAGATTGTGTTTAGTTCACTCTTAATATTATGGATACTTTTTTATCTTGAGGTGGAAGGCATTAATACATTACAGACAGAGTCATGCAGCAGAAGGTGTGGTGTAAGACCACTGCCAACATTATCAGATTCGAAAGGAGTAGCAGTACCCTGTCCTGCACATGCGCTTTATTATATCATCTCTATGTCATTTGAATTTAATAATTGTTTAAATCGCTTTTAAATTCTACTAATAAACACATGATAGTCGTTATTTCATATGAGTTCGTGTGCAAAAAGTCTTTTGACATAAGTAACCTCTTTACGGTTACGAACTGCACTGGTATGCTAACTAAAGTATCACGCACGAGTTGGTCACTCAAGCGTTCAAAACAAAATGCATTTGCCTGTTATTATAACTAGCACTATATGGACGCATTTTTTTGCTTCGCTATTAATAATAAAATCAGGCGGATCAGGTGAGTTAACACTATCATTTACTGAAAATTTAGAACCTAATGATGCACTATAGCTAGTCATCAATAACTATATCAATATATCGCCTTAAAGCACTGTCATGACCTGATATTCACGAAGTGTGATTGGTAAAATTCATGAAATCATTAGGAAACTGACTTCATTGGAATGCTTAAATATTCGAGCTACCTGTTTTTACCATCTAGATATTTACCAAGTTATCTGCTTCCTCGCTTGTTTTCACATATCATTATGTCAATTAATTGCATTAACTACTCATGTGCGTTTGTGAAATGTTGAAATCTATAGGCGTCAGAACAGATAGTGCAGACATTCAAACAGGCTGCCTGTGAGGTCGAGGAAATAGTTTCACAACTAACTAGTGGTAACTGCTGTTCATTTTGACGTGGTTTATCAAAAACAATATTATAATAAATTGTTGTGATTTATTACAATTCTACTCAAGTCTTCAATCTCCTTGTACAGGTCAACAGAAGAAAAACTTTTAGCAGAAACACACTCCTTCATGTGATGATACTAAGGGATTGCCTCGTTTTGCCTTAATTTACAAACATTACAAGACTAAACGAACATAATCTTTTAGGCAGCTACTATGTCTGTTCAGTTAATGACTGATTTGACTACACCCAGTCTCTCCCTTGTTTCTTCACGAAATAATATTTTTTAAAGGTTTATATGTTTTTCTTTGTTACCTATATTCATTATGGCAATAAATAATCTGTTTTTCGCTACTTGTCTACCAGATTGTAGATCAGCAATGGAATCACAAATGTTAAATTTACAAGAAGAAATATGTCGTTTATGTGCATAAATTTATATTAGCGGTGTGAGTAGTGATGACAGTATGAAAGAAGTTGTCAGCGGTACCACTACTAATACTACTACTAATAACACTACAACTAATATATTAGATAATAATCTCGTTATGTCGGTGACAATGATGTGCTTCGTTTTAGTATATACTTAACATCATAAAATACACTGAATACTGATGAAAATCATTGCAATTCATTAACTGTCAATGATTATCATTCATCCAGCACACATTTTTCCTAAACATCATTCATATTCAGGTTGATAATGTCATGTCTAATTCACCCGCTACAACAGAGTTATACACAAATGTTAATTAAAAAATGAACGCAGGAAGAAAAAGATTTCATTCAAATGGAACATAAATACCGTGGTTAAAATAAGCTTGGTAAACTATTTTTATATAACTGACGAGGTTTAATTAGGCTCTTTATGTGATCGCGATTTTTGCGTGGTGTTGGTAATATCCTTTTTTGATAGGACGTTAGTAGTGCTTAGATTGGGCTATGTGTTTTCCAGCACAATGATTCATTCTGTTCCATCACTCTACTGACTTGGTGATTCGTCCTGTTAGTGAGTATTTGTCGGCGATGTTGATATTAACTAAGAGTTTATGAAGAACTCTAATTCAACTTATCTAGTGTACGGATACTGTAGATTGTTTCGATGAAGAGATTTTATGGAAATATATGCTGATGATATAATTTCATAAGATAATAAAATCTAACCAAACCATACATTTCGGCTCATTCAACACTTTCAATCTCATCGTCTAGATCCACAAGTACAACATAATTCATCTCAAACAACTCGTGCATCTATTTATTGCATACGTTTGCGTACGTAGCTATGTTCAATGCTACATTATTTTTGTTCATCAATTTCCAATTAAGCAAAAAGTTCATACTGCTGAGAAATGTATATTAAATATAAGCTGATCGGTCGAAAAACATCCACTGTAGATACTTTTATGCCAGGTATATGAATTATACTGAATCGTCTACTTAAACACTGACACACGAAATAAGCTGTGCTTCTAAGTTTAGTTTAGGTACAGAAAACAATAATGTTTACAGTGTTATGATCGACATTGATACTTTAGATACTCTAAATCCGAAGTTAACCCAACCAATCGTTTTTCTCGTAAATTTCTATTGAATGTTGGTCGAATGAAGGATTTATCAAGATTTATATGCGTCTGAGAATTTCTTGAACACTTTCAATAGATAAATATATGATGAAAATGGATGTTGTGAACGCCTTGTATTGATTGTCTATTGATTCATTTGTTTCAGTTGTTTGTCTTAACACATTTCCCCATTGTGTTTACAAGTTAACTGTTTTCGAATTACTGTATGTCTTTCATGTTGCGGAATTTCATTAATATTAAAGGTTAGTAGTTAGTAAATTCTTGTGATCGACTCGCGGTGGAATGTCACTCGAACAGTGTTGTCACTGTACGCAGAGTTCAAGTCGAAGATGGTGACTTGATGATTACAGTCTTATCTATTAGATATTGATTTGTGCCCAATTCGAGAACATTCACTTGACTTTAAGAACGACTCTGAAACAGGTGTGTTAAAGTGTGATGTCATCAAGTGACACGAAGCAGTTCTTCTGAGTGTTCCACATTCTTAATTTCCAAGTCATCCGTGGAAGCTCACGAAGACGAGTTCAGCAAAATATCGCTCTGTAATAATCCGAAAACATTTAAGCTCACGATGATCTATTCTGACGCGACATTTTTCCATTAATTACACTATTCCTCCTGAGAGAGAAGGAAAAGTTACATAATTCGACGCTCAGAGGATTGTTCGTCCTACATTATTATATTTTATTATAGGAATTGAGCACTGTAACTAATTCAACCAATAGACTTCCATTTAACGTCAGTGTGAAACAAAATGCATGTCAATTAGTCGTTAACTAAGCGTGAATGTCTGGACCATCACCGTTTTATTGATTGAGCATTTGGATATTTTTTCCGTGCTAAATCCCTGGACATTGAACCAAAACGATATCTGGTGTAGATTCTGTGAAGTATCAAAAGCGTTTTCTTGGAAAACTGTTTAGATAAAATACTGTTTCTATGTTCGCTGTAACTTTTATTCAGCAAACTCAATATCTTCCACAAGATGATGTATATACGACTTGCCATCAACAGGTTACGAATTTCTGCTCAACAGCTTTGAATGGCAAACAACTACTTCTGCGCATCAAATAAAGCACAAGAGAGTGTGTGAGAAATGTCATCAAAAGCTTCAAACCAGGATTGAGTTATGCATAGTAAAACGTGGGTATTCGGACTGGTTCAACAGACTAAAGTAAACGTTAATCGGTGGGTGAAAAACGCACGTAGTTGGATCATCATTGCAGTACTTATTGTATGTTGTTTATTACTTAATCACGGGATATTCTACCGATATATTATCTCGTGACTCCACATGAATTCAAAACATTTCAATTATTCACCCAGTCAGACACTGACGTTCAATAATATGAAGTGTTTTATAATTTGGTGAATACGAATAGCCAGTACAGATGTCCTCCTATGATAAGTGGAAAAATTTCAGAAATCGACTTAACAGCTACCGTCCACAAATTCCGTGTCTAAATAGGCCCTTTTGATTTACATGATATGTTGTTTCCAGATGAATTCAAAACCGAATATCATTACTGGGCTGATTTGATCGTCATCTAGCTGTAATGACGCACCCAATTTAATGAATTGGCAGATAAATTTAAACAAACGTTAATCATATTCAGAGCTGCTGAAGTAAAATTTCACTTTCAAAAAGCTAAGAAATGGATTATTCGTCAATTTTCATATATGAATTCATTATGTTACTCGTCAATGCATTAAGTTTGTTATCTCACTATTTTTTAAATAGTAATAGCTTTACTGAATTTACTTAGACTGTTGATTCAGAAATACAGATAAGTGCATTTATTGTGGTTCACTTGGATATATTACATAACACTTGCGATATGCTTTCCGGAATTTAAATCACTTTAAACTACGTAAGTTGGACAACGTAATTCACAACATCTAACTTGGAACAATTAAGTGATTAACAGATTGTTGTCTGTGACTGTCAAGTAAACAGATGTCATAACGCTTTGCAGTCATAATGGCTAAAGTTATACCAACTGTATTGAATAAACCTATTGGTGTTTGCTATTTTGTTAGTAATTCATTTGTCGTACGGTGATCACTGACATTTTTGTGTGCATGAATGGAAGCCAACCAATTAGATTGATTTAATTTACATTTCCAATACTTTTGAAGTTAAATAAAAACTGCCATCATTTCGTCTTTCAATGTGATGTGAACAACTTGTGGGATCTATCAATCCTTGTTTGCGGGTTGCATTCTGAGTATTGTGTGATTATTCACTATCAAACATCCAACTAAATTACCCTCACCAAATGTATAGTTCACAAATATCAAATAACAGAAACAGTAAACATTATTTATTCTTATTATTTTTCATCTTATTTTGAACTATTACAATCCACTTGTGTAAATGTAGGAAAGGTAAAATTATCTGAACAATGGCCAATTGGTGGGCAGTCAGTGAAATTATGTTTCGGATTCAAGCACAGCCAAACCTCTTCCAGGCGTTGCACACCTTTCTACAAAAATGAGAAACGGTAGGCCTTATACAATATCATCTCTACTCCCATCAATGAAAATAAATATTTCGGTAAAATTCACACGTTGGGATGATTGCATTTTTAAAAATAAACATTGTACATGATTCGTAAATGCAAAATGTTTACGAATTGCTATTCATCATATAACATGTAAGGTTTCAACGATTTTTACATTCGATTTCAGGAGATTACAATTATTATAAACAAAGAAAAATAGTGGCTAGTAGTATAATCCAGCACGCGCAATTCATCTGATTTGGGACTTCTCAGGTGGAAGTACATGCATCTCAGAGTTGATGTTCTCCCCAGGTCTCAAACCCTAATGTTTCTGCGTCAAACGCCATCACTTTATCCACTTAGATACTGAATCCTGGTAGCCACCTGTTACTGCAATGAAGTTAATTTTAAATTCACTTGCTGTTGTGTGCATCCATTCCTAGTTAATATCAGTCTTTGCTTATAAAGCTTGTGAATTAAGACAATATCGATGCAATTCTCACAGGATGCATATATTTCACCGTGAGAGATTGATCAATTGAAGTACTAAACACCAACGGGAAGATATGAACAAACAACACGATGTTAATATCTAATCACTGTTGAGTATAATTGCTCCATATTAAATAGTAGGCCAAACCTTTCCATGTCACAAACCTTTGTTAAATTTTTCTTCTTCACTCGTTGCTTGATTGGCGTCAAGAATCTCCAAAGATTGTGCTGGTGGTTTTGATTATGTTAAGATTTGTTGATCAATCTTTTCACTTCATACAATTCAGTAGTTGTTACCAATCTCACTTATTGTCTAACTACATTCTTGTTATCATATTACTCAAATATCATCTACTGTTATGTAACACTCCGAAGATTCGAATGGTACGATGAGTAAACGTGTTTTGTTTACATCTGAAATGAAATTGATTACTGACGTACTTACCTGTCCCTTTTTACTTGCGCACTGTACAGTAGCATTATGACCGTACACTTTCTTCAGTACATCCTGTAATTTGGTTGTCTGAACAAATGAATTCAACGGTTTATTTAAAATGTGAATGGTGCACGATAATTACAATGCTTTCTGAATAATAATTAAAAGTAATAAAGATGGTGAATTAAATGAAATGATGTCAGGAGTTATTTTGAATAAAGTCACGGGGACACAGGTGATACAAGTGAAGAAAGAGTGGGCTATGACCGAATTCACTCTCGAATATATTTTGTAATTTGTGTGTCTGTGTAAGTTGAAATATTAGTTTATTTATTATGTTGATGAAATATGATCGTAAAAATGATTTCGTCACAATAATTAAAAGTAATATAGGTGAGAAATTATGTGAAGCGATACCAGAATTAATAACCAGTGACATTGTGAGCATATTAGACACAACCGAGGAGAGAGGGTGATATTTTCAAATGTGAGATGGTAGAGGCACTCAGAGGTGGCCAGACACTGAAGCCCGTTCTCTAAGTATAAACAAACCTTCTACTTCTACCAGAGATCTGCAGTTAACTTATTGAAAAAGCGAAAGCTTTCAATATTTTCAATAATGACATGAACAAATTCACGTAATTTCACCGTGCCGGATGTGTAGGGATTCAAGTACACTATGTTTCATAAAATGAATTTCGTTTACCTAAAGTAGTGACAAATTTTAGGTTCCTGCCCGTATTGTATGACATTCCTTTTAAGAGGAAATAGTTGGTAAAATGTTTAATAGTTGGATAACTCTTGGTAAAGTTATTCATGTTACTTGAAAGTAAATGGTCGTTCTGCATAACCAACATAGTACTAATTGGTGATGTATATAACTGCTTAGCTACTTTAAGTGGTTGGTAGATATATCACGGAATCGAGAGAGTTGACTTATTTTCATAAAAGTTAGCAAAATTTGTGTCACGTGTAACGTCATGAGATCTGAGCTCAAATATCGGGAAAATTAATTCCACCAGTGAGATGAAAACTAAGAGAATGCACATTACTTGAGATAAAATTCGATTCCATGGCCCGTAAAAACATTGGCAACAGTTATTCTACTATGTTGCAATTGCACTATATCATTACAATGCTTTAAGTTTTTCAACCGATAGACATATCAAACTATATACTGAAACGAAATTATAACTTTATCCCATTTCACAAGTTTGTGGCTACACATACTCAGTAGCGTTGCGGAAAATGTGTTGTCATTTGAAGCGAACGTAACTGAGTTTGAGTCTGTGATACAAGTACATTCTGCTGACAAGTTTCAAACAAGACAAAACGCTTGTTCTGAATTCAACAGCTTGCCATCATCCATTTGTGCATATAACGTGTACTTGATTTCATTAACATGAAGGCGCGATGATGTATTTCGCTGATTGAATTTGAGAAAAAATTGCATTCAATACGATATTGGAAATATTATTCCTCCAAATTGTAGATTGCAGCTTGCGATGCCAATTATTCACCCACAATTCATTGGATGAATGATTTTATTTTGTCAAGTTACATATAAAAATATTTCAGTCAATTAGGGATTTTCAATGTCTTCGGATTTCTTATGGATGTGTATTAAACTTCATCGATCATGTTAATTGTATGTTGGTTGCAGGTCACTGTTTTTCTTTGTATCAACACTTGTAATCATCATACGTGTTGGATGCAGTATGGTTAATTTTGACTACTACTTGTTCTCTACGACATGGCCACCATCGTTTTATCACGGGAAAAGGGTAAGACAACGTGAAAACAGAAACCAATGTTGTCCTTTTTCCATGAACTTCGATTCAAAGAAGCGGTAAGAGATTTTTGCCACTGTGGCCGCACTCATCCGTCAACAAAGCATGTCGTCGGTAACTGATTGCTAATTGCAGGTCATTCTGCTTCCTTTACAACACACACTTCCACGTAAAGTTCATTCTTCGAGCCAAAATGATATCACTGCACACCTTCGTCTTCCAAAAACATTTCAACTTAGCAATTATCAAACGTCCTCATTTGCTTACTGAAATTAAACATAATTACGGTCATTTTGTTAGTCATGCAATCACATTTTCAGTGTTTAGGTTGTAGATGGGTTATTTTGAGTGTATATATGATAGGTCAGTTTCTGAAGGCAACTAACCGAAACATCTCTGAAATTAATTTATTCAATTGAATCGCATTCTATAAGTGACAGAAAATATTGTGTTCATATACATCTTTGTTTCATAGAGTAATAATTATTTGAAATTTTTTCCTTTAGAGTCAACCGCCTGAAGTATTAACTAATTTCACCATTCATGGATTGTGGTAAGATTGCGTTTGATTTATGAAATGTGTGCGTGCAAATGTTTTCAAATGTACACAAACAATGGCATGGAAACTTATTAAACAATATTTATGTGACCTTTTGATTTGCCATGATTGGTCTAATGACTAACACTACGACATTAAGATATCCAAAATCGAACCACCTTCAGCATTATCTGCTCAGAGCGAATGACCATAAGCCCAAACACCACTAGTCAGCGGCTGGTTCGAACGCAGTAGTTCGCTTGAAAATTTTAGTACATAGATCAATAACCGGGTTCACAAAGATAATCAACAGATGGTGTTGACTGAATTCAAATTGTGGAGCTCTGGACTCATAACTAGGTGGTCAACGTTCCACTGTTTTACGGTAGACCAATAAGTTTTCTTACCACCGTAACAACAGAACTGAAAGCTGTGAAGCAGTGAATTTTCGTTGACCATGTTGAAATGATCATTTTTATGTATGCCTTTCAAACTTATCAAACATTTACATTCATTCACTGAATTTTTTACTTCGGAAACGTGGTCACCCATATCTGTCGCTAAACAGCTATAAATTCAATGTGAATTGTGTACATCATTCGGAGTAAGTCAAACATTGTAGTATGGTTGATACCGTGGCCAGAAAACTTCATTTTCAGCTGTGAAACAGTGAAACGTAGACCATATAGTAATATGATGCTGATCTATTTTTCACTCCACAATATGAATTCACTCAGCCGCATGGGCGCACTGAAAACGATAAATCAATAGCCAACATTCACTCCACAATTTAACATTGCTTCGCAAACAACAAATTCTATGTTTTCAAGAATGCTGTTTGAGATGCGTATACAGGAGTGAAATCTTGAAATTTATAGGCGTTTTGGATGAGCTCGTATTAATAAAGCGTAGTGATAATCATTAGATCAATCATAGCAAGTTGGCAGTTCACACAAATAATGTTAAATCATTTTCCACCGTTTTGTTTGTATATATTGGAAAGCATTGCGAACACATATATTTAATCAATCAAAAGTAGTCTTACCACAATCCATGAATGGTGAAATTATTTAATACTTTCGGTAGAGGGCGCTAAATGAAAGAATTTCAAAGTATTGTTACACAATTGAACAAATATGTGTAAGAACATAATATGTGATGGGGCTTGTCATCAGATGAGATTCAAGTGAGTAGATAATTTCCAGAAGTGAAATAAGTGGTTTTGATCAGTTGCCTTCAGAAGGCGACCCTTGATATACACTTGAAATTACCTATATCTCACATAGTAGAACTGAACACTGAAAATAAGATAGCATATCTACTACCGTTCATTGAAATAAGCAGCAATCAAAGTTCACTATATTGAAGCATACATGCAGGATGATTAGAAATGTTGAGACAACTGTTGAGACACAGTGATCTGCAATACATGTGATTGCATGTCAAATAAATTGATCGAAATTATGTTTAATTTCAAACAGTCTATGAGTGTGATACGTCGAAGTGTCCTATTTCATTGCAAATAATATACAGTTGTAATCTCCGCGTTCAGTGAAATCAATTAATGCCCTTACAAGTTGAGCGCATCCTGTGAATCGATATCACGATAATGAGTTCTCGATCAATGAATGACTCTGATCCATGTTCACTAACGGAAAATTAGGAAATTTTCATTTATTTGCATATTACTCAATAAAATTCATCTGTAAAACGTGAATCAATAGATTTAAGTTCACGAAAAGGGACAATATTTTAAGTACACAAAAAGTAAATTACTTTTTTAGCTTCACAAAACGTTGGTGGCCAAGTCACAGCAAATAAGTAGTATTGAAAGTTAATTTCACTGTATCCTACATGTAGGATGATTACAAGTGGTGACACAAAGAAACACAGAGACCTGCAAACAACAAAAAAATAACATGATCGATAATGAAATGCCAGAATCGTGGAAATCCCTAATTGAATGTAATATTTGTACACGTAACTTGACAAAATAAAGTAATTCACTCGACGAATAATTGATGAGTATGTCACACGATGCAATGTACGATGTAGAGTTTTGGAAATCAACTTTATAACATCGGCTTGAATGAATCTTGTCCTGGTACTGGAATAAGAGGTAAAAATCATCGCGTTTTCATATTACTGAAATCAAGAATACGTTGTATTCAGAAATGGATGATGGCTAGCCTCAAAATGCAGGCTGAGCGTTTCGTCTTATATGAAACTTTTCAACTGAATGTACATGTATTACCGCTCGCTCCAAATGCCATCACATTATTCACTTGCCTACTGAGTACGAATAGTCTTAAACTTGTGAAATGAGGTAACATTGATTTTCTTTTCTTATTTGTGGTTTGAATATTCATAACGATGTCAACGCATGTACCTTAATAAACATCCGATGCAATAACAACACTGTACAGTAACTCTATCACAGAAATCTATCAGAAAATCTCTTCGAAATTCACCGTCTTTCATTCCCAACTTTCACATTAATCGAAAATATTAGTAAATAATGCAATAAGTATTGAATCAAGTAGAGAAGAAAGTCAATAATCTAGATAACATGATAGAGAGTATTTGACAATTTTGTCTGTAATGATCAAAGACTGACTACTCAGAAGAAGAAGAAGTTTACTCTATAAGTGGAGTGCGGGCTTCCATGTCTGGTCGCCTCTGTATGCCTCTACTGCTTTACATCCGAAGATATAACTATCTCTCTTCACTTCCATATCATATCCCAATGACTTTATTCAAAATTGTTTCGAACATTTAATTTACACTTCAATTACTTTTAACTATTGTTACGAAATCATTTGAATCAGCACACTTCATTCACATTATAAATAAGCATGATAACCCTGATTGTATAATCTCACTCACCATTTTGACTTGAAAAAAAATGATAATGGTTCTTTAAAGTGCACTGAAATAAAAAAAAAGGTAAGTGTATCATTAACCAGTAATTGATTTCCTAACACATGTATCTTTGGAGCTGAACGTGATAGTTTACGTTGTCAAATAATGTCTAAAATCTACCGGTTTCTCATTTTGTAGAAAGATGTGAGACGTCTGGAAGAAGTGCGAATTTGTTTGAATCTTTCGCACAACTACACGGACTGCCCGACCCCTGGTAATTGTCTTAATAAGTTCATCCTTCCTCTAAATTCATCAAAGTGAGGAACAACGGTTCAATCTAAAGATGTTTAATAATAAACTTTATTTATGTTTACTTTCAGTGTTATTATGTGATGTAAAGATTAAGGGATAATAATGTGAAGGCAATTATATTAAATGTGTTTTAAACAATTATCGTGTGATTTTCATATGACATCGTCGTGATTGTATGAAATGTTTTGAACTGTGTTTACTTAAAGGAAACATGAATTTGACAAACATGGTAAGTGCGCAAATCTGGATCTTCAAATACGTGATCAATTTGGTTACCTTGACTTTGGCATTAAACTGATGAAAAAAATCAATCTACTGGAGTATGTGATTCAAGCTGTAATAAATTTATGGCTACATTTCTATAAAAAATTTTAAAATCGTGTGTCTCAGTGTCGATTCGGAATGTAGTTTGCTAAATTGATCACTTTAGTATCACAATAGTATCAGCCAGGTGACATGTTTCGCTTGAATGATTGGTGATAATCTCGAAGTTTTTAAGCTCATCATTATCAAATCTATCAACTCTCCATACAGCAAAGTATTTATGTTTTGTATTGTAGGGACTGACCATTGGTTTTAAGGTTTGGTCTTTGGGTAGGTGCATGTGCCATAACTGTAACGGCAGATTAAAAGGGTAGTGAATTATCGATCGGACCAAAGACGTGTAAACACGTAAGAACGACCTAGGGTTCTGATTGGTCACGCTTCACTGTCTAACCCAACCATTTGCGTCCAGAATACAAGTCTCAGCCTCGGAGATATGAATCATGTATTTTAAACATACTAGCTTTATATACAAACCAAACATCGTACCGTAAAATAGGAAATAACATTGTACAATATTGACCAGTAGGAAAACGACACGTGAAATAAATAATGACCAATAAGAAAAATGATACCATCTCAAGTCCAAGGATAGCGTTAGACTTAACAGAATAATTTCTGGGATATTTTCCTGAATATCCCAACATCTTGAAATGGAGACGTCGTGACTTACGTAGTTGAAGTTGTTCGAATATAGTGCGACCGTTCTGTAACTCAAAGTGATTAAAATTCTATAGAGCGCATCGGAAGTGTTATGAAATATATTCATGTCTTTGCAAATGAACCACAATAAATGAACCGATTTGTATTTCTGAATCTACGATCAAAGCAAATTGACTAAAGGTCGTGGGATAACTAATCATCATTACTTCCAATAAGTTAACGAGTTACATGATGAATTTATACATCAGAATTTACAAATCATCTGATTGCGAGATTTTCGAAAGGAAACCTTCACTTAAACAGCTTTTACCATTGTGAACGCTTACTTTAATTCATCCGTGAATAAGCTGTGACAACTAGTTCATGACCAAATAAGCTTAGTAATGTTATCAGATCTTGAATCCTTTTGAAAGCAAGGTGTCACGAAAAACGTTGGCCTACTACCGCAAACGGCAGCTGTTGAGACGAATTTCGAGATATTTCCGTTCATACAAGTTTTGAATTGGTCATTAACAACTTCACTTACATAGGCAGCACATGCGACCACGTCTTGTCTGCTAATTCAGACAACGTTCAATCAAAAACAAAGACAGTATTATTAGGATAGATAAAATGGAGACAATTCTGTTAGTAAATGCTGTTGTGATATTGGTTGGCTTCATCTCGAAATTTCTGGGTCACTTGAAACAATGTGAGTTAATATGATATTAAGAAGTATTTGACTTATAGTATGAACTAAGAATCCTAGAGATAACGCCATGGAATCAAGAAGTACTAGACGAGCACGAGCGAATGCATAAGTTCATTCAAACACCACAGTTAAGTATACGCAATTGAACGTAGGATTCAAGTATTTGTTCCTCTTTACTGCTAACATCTATTTAACAATAAGGTTTGCAAATGTGGTTGAAATACTAGAATCAAGTTTTCCAGCACAAGGGCGAACTGAAAGAATTAGAACGGAAATTAGTTTGAAGTTGTTTTTGACTTGAAATAATATTTGAAATGTCAATTGTTCCTTGAAGAAGTTGGGTACTGGGCAGTCACAAACTCGTTATGTTACTAGCATGGACTAACTATTATATAGAAATAAGGTTTGCAGTTGGCAAATAACGCGAAATACTGTAAATTAAAACCTTCATGTGAAATGGAACAACAACTTAAATGATATTTATTGATCCGTAATTAGTAGCTTCACCTCGGTGTTTAGTTTCATTTTGTGTGCTGATGTAGCTGTTAATCTAGTTATTCGGATACACTCCTGATCTGATGACATAGCGCACACACCAAGAAGTATATTTAATGTATTATCGCCTCATCATTAACGAATAAGAGTTGAATAATGTCGGTTCATATAATTGTTGTAGTCCTACGACAGTTTATAGCTTCACTTATACTTTTAGCATTGAACGATACGTCTGTGCAATGACTGGATATAAGGGTTGTAATCTCAGGATAAACAGATTGCTCATAAATAAATGCTGGTGGAGTGTTATTAAATATTCTGCATATTATAGTGTTTATGCTTCGTTAACGGATCAACTCATTAACCATTACCATATCAATCTCAATGGTGTTTGAAATCACTGGAGTCTCATGAGGGCATAGCAAAGCAACGCAAGTTCATGCATTTAAACACCTTTTACAATCATTTTGTGGTAAATGTACAAACTGTAGAAAATAACAAAATAAATGCAAATAATATCAAAAACTATTTGCAAACGAAGTTTGCCGTCCCTATCACCACTTGCTTGTGAGGATTACTTTGAAATGTCCGGAACCTGGGCTATGGTTGTGTAACATGTTGAGTATGTTAACATGGTGGTGCGTTTCTTCGTGTTCATCGGTAAACTGAAAACAGCTTATTGAATTCTCCGGCTTTACCAGAAAAGTCTATTTCGCTCGATTACGCAACTGTCAAACAACTACTGCTAGACAACGTCATCCAAATCCAATGCGTAGTAAAGCTTATCCTGATAATTCATTGAGGGTTTGCGATACAGTTCGCGAGGACAGGTACAAAATTGGTGAATGTTAGTCCTGTGGCAGGTTCTACATATTTATTTCATGTGTTCCTTGTACTTTTAAATGTTTTAAATGTGGTGAGATTGAACACATTCAGTTGGCTTGTAATAGTACGGTTTATTCCGCTGCAAATAATGCTAAATAAAGGGAGAAGTTCAAGCTTGGAGTGTGAATTATATTCTGCAGAACGTCCAGAAACGAGCGGTAATAACAGATATAATTCAAAATATATATATAGTGCAAACCGTCCTCGGAGAGAATTACCAAATAGCATACTAAAATACGCAACGGACCGAAAAGCGTCCAAGATATTTCCCAGTGGGAAATACGACATGAATGTGACAAGAGAGCCGCTGGTGCGAAAGAAAGAAACTCAAAATTTCTAAATAAAATTACGAACTTAGGTCCTTTTTCAAGTGAGTTCCGTGGATCTAACGTCCCCAACAAAGTGTGATCCTATCATGATGAGTATTTCTAATGATCATTTATTTTTATCCACGACTTCAAGAATGTTGTATAGAGCCACATAGCACACCAGAATTAGGTGAAACTCAGATTTGTCGTGAGATAAAAGTTTCTAATCAACCGAATTCTTATCAGATTTTTCATGTTATTGTATCGGCTATGGGATTCCGAATGATCCACATATTTTTGATGAAATATCTTATGAATCTGGGAAAAGTACATAGAGTGAATCAAATCACGATACAGTTTTGATATATGCTGATTTTTATCATGATTCGTCAATCTTCAATGACATTTCTAACAAATTTGGGGAAAATACTTCAGAAGAATGAAATTCTGATGTCAATGCGAAGCAAGAGTTTTAATTGAGCTCGATTTTGATTACTGTTCGGATGATTTCATATCCACTATTGTTTATCCATATCATGAGATCTTTTCTAATGAAGTCACTTCTTATGAATACATCAGTAAATGTGCGAAATATGTTTTTAATGCAGCTACATCATTTGTAACTTAAGGATATGGAGATCCAGCATTACTTCGTTAGGAACGATAGTGATGGAAAGACCCAGGTGAGTCCACTTTTACTAAATCAATTGTATACATATAATCGTTTGAAAATCTTAAAGTTAACTATCATACCCTTGTGGGCTGAGGTAGTGTTACAATGGTTCTCAGGAGAACCGGATACCTGTACAGTACAGTCCAATCCCATTTGCAGAAGAGCCAAACACCATCCATGCATTAAAGTTCATTCCTGCCTCACAGCATAGTCAGACACTTAAAAGGCTTTGGAGCTACAGTCTGGATAGTTGAGTTCAATACTGTGGCTCAACCACGCAGATACCAAGCACCCTGGAGGACCATTCGGATCTTTCAGATACACACTCACATCTCATGTACAATGACCACATAAATCAGTTATGCACAGCATGAACAGGCCAAAGTTGACCTATTCCGCTTACACGGCAGTCAAACTCAATAATGTTGGCAATGGTGATATGCTTTACATTGTCCGATTGGCAATGGCCGTCGGGAACACTGAAGAGCAACCACCAATGAGAATGAAATCAACCAACCACGAAACCAATTTTGTGAATGAACAGTGAGAAAAACTTGCCAAAGCAATGCCAAACCTTCCACAATATCGATGGCGAACTTCCAGTCTCATATGAGACCTTCGGCTCTACATAGCAATATAGCTTATACTGCATGCAGTTCATATGTAGACTAGTAAACGAATTAGCTTGGCCTGATGCGTTAAGGCTTAAAGAAGACTTAAAACACATTGTCTCGTAAAGGAATACAAATGCAAGACCAGCAAGATCATTTTTATTGCAATTGTGAAACCTTCATTTTTCCGACTTTTCACAACCTGAGTTAAGAATAGTATGCCTTTAAAATATTACCCAACAATTTTATATAAATACCACGTTGCCAACAAAGTGCATTGATACTTTCAATGCTTTGTTGCAGTTATTCGGTGTAGTAAGATTATTGAGTAATCGTTGTTACAAATAATCATGTTGAACAGCACGAGCGCCAACGAGTGTCAACTATAAGTCCTTATTGGTGCTCAAAATAATTGTGTTTCCGCTACCACAGTCTGTTGAGTTTAGGGCAGAAATATCAGCTGTATAAGTAGCATCATTTAGCCAATTGTGCTGTATACACGAGCAAAAAAAGACCATATCATACCATAAAAGAAAAATAGTCATCAATACACTAGACCAAGTCAAGAGTGGCTGTGTGTGCGATATGATAACTAAAAATTCGGTAATAAGTCAAGAACGGTAAATCGCGTAACAGTGGAAAACAAGTCAAACGAAAACTTTTGGAAACAGAAGTGTGAATATAAATATAATAAATTTATCGAAATTTTCAGATTACTCATTTGAGATGCATGAAAAATCGAAGCTCACAAAGCAATGATTTGTCTAAAACTTAGGTTCTTCATTGAATGAAGACATTCAGATGCGACAATGGTACAACTTGCTCTATCCACAGTCACACTGAAAAATCTTTCTTCACTCTACTACTCATTCGTCTGTTCCTTCTAATAAACAAATATTACGCAGGTCTCTGGTGCATATGTCTCACATTCACCATTCTCATGAATAGCAGTTGAATTTAAAGTCTTGATGTGACCGATTATAGACGAAGATTGAAATAAATGGCGCTCGTAACTGACCAATAAGTTAATACGATTAAGCATCTAATAGACATCTTGCAAAGACATTTGATAAGAAGCTTTAAATGATAATAGATGCGACAAACGACAACTATCAGTAAACATTGTAGCTAATCCAACATCGACATGATAATCCAGAGAAAATATATCTCATCCAGTATCTTGACTTGCTGATATATCCACTAAATGAGTATCGAGACGTCGAGGGATTTCCTGTTACTCATACAGTGCACTAGAATCACATATACCACCTAGTCGATTAATCAGTGTTCGTGAACATGGTTTATTTTAATTAGAATCATCTTGTCCTGAAAGTGAAAATTGTCTTGTAGCTCTTGAAAGATATAAACAATTATAAATTCATACCAATGCTTCTAATAAATTTTGACTAGTTTGATCAACTTATTGATACAGATCTTGATCCAGTCTTCATTTAACCTTTTCCGAGCGTGAAGGATGAATGAATTCACGATTTTCAACGCTTTGTGTTTGCCACAAATATGAATTGGACTGCTGATCGATTTACTAGTGACAAGAATCTTATTAGCATGGTTTGAGTTGGTTAACCTTGAAATCATATCATACCACAGTAGGTTATACTTACCATACAACAAACGACCATTTTTCACTGATGTATCTGCTTCAACAAATAATTCCCAATATGAATCGTCTAGGTTACTATCTTAAAACTACTGATCAATAAAAAACAACAAAGTGGAGGCGATATTGAACACTAAATGTCGTATAACTAACGTTAATTCGTGGCCTGCATGAAGTGTATAAATAAACACTTTGTATACTAATACACCCCTTCTTGAATCACGATGTACATCACATAAGCTGGCTAAACATTGTGATCTCGACCAAGGATCTTGAGTCCGTAGAACCAACCAAGCTACTATTAGTCGTTGAACAAAGGATAACCTTGTGGTAGACTGATGATTAGTGGTACGATGAAAATGAGTATCCACGTGTCTGTAACTCAGTATAAGGTCGTATTAATCGACCATCCTGATTAGAAATCTCAAGGAGCATATTTATTTCTTCTAAAACCACAAGTACAACCATCGATTCTGAGACTGTGAGTTTATTGCATTGTTCTTTCAAAACATGTTGGTTCAACAAATATGCACATTGCGCAAGAGGCTATTATCTTACACAGACATTTGTTTATGCATCCTTACGCCACTTTGATGATGGTTGTGGTGTTACTCATATCTTGAGCTCCTTACAGTAGGACTGACTTGACGTTCGAGTTGAAGATTTTGACCTTGATGTTGATTGAAAGTTGTTTTGAGCTTCGTAAGTTCTTCAAGTGTAGGACTTCTGTCCTCGCCTTTACGTCTGCTTCAGATTCTCCTTGTTCATTGATGATGCTATCCAGATACGTGAATGCTTCAAACTCTTTCAGAGTTCCTCCATCAAGTGAGGTTGAGTTGACGCTTTCCATGTTGTTTTTAAGGATCATGGTTTTTCGCCTGTGCATGCGATAGGGCTATTGCTGCAGAGGATGCTGCTACATCATTTGTCTCCATCTGCATTTGTTCGCGCGTATAGGATAGAAGAGCTGGGTCATCTGAGAAGTTCAAATCTTCTAATTGATTCCGATTTTCACATTGTATTACACGTTTCCTTGCAGATGTCGAGGACTTCATGATCCAGTAAACCATCAGAAGAAGGAAAGAGAGAGATTGAGCAGGCTTACCCTACTCTGGATCTTACTTGGAATACGTCTATCACCTGTCCTCCATTCACCGCTTTGGACTGTAGTCCGTCGTATGAATTCTTTATGGTGTTGACGATTTTTCCAGATACACCGTAGTGTTTAGAAAGTTTACATAACGTCCTTCTATCGACACTGTCAAACATTTTCTAATGAATTGATTCTTCAACGATCGTCTGTATTGTTGCCGTTTGGTTTGTGCACGACTGATCCTCATGGAATTCAGTGTGCTAATCTCAAACCTGAACGTCTGGCGAATCTATTATTCAGTTCAGCGACACTTTGTTTTGAACATTTCCTCGTATCGACAATAGTGTGATATCTCTGCAGTTCTTGTATTTGCTCAAATCTTTCCTTGACATCTTGATGAGATATTGTTCTTTTCGAGTTGTCGGCACTTCTCCATCCTCCAAAATCTTTCTGAATACAACGTGGAAAATGTTCATAGTTATTTCTGTCTGACATAAGTGCTTTGACTGGTATATTTTCAGGAATATCTGCTTTCTCGCTTCTTATTTGTCTGATGGACATCCTGATTACTTCGATCGTTCATGAAGGTACATCTATAGGAATGCCTGCAGTTGATGCTTCGATGTCCGTTGGATTCAACAATATGGTTTCCTCAACCGTTCCCCTGGAAAATCTGCCCATTTGTTCCGCTGACCTTGAACTCCTGTGAATGGTATGCCTTCATTATTCTTGAAATGTCTTAAAACCCATACTATTTTGCCAAAATACTTCAAACTGTACATTTGACTTATGTTTCAATTCAACAAAAAATCAATGCATAAATCGTTCGTAAGACTATTATGAGTGAGTGGATTTTAAAGGTTTCTTCAAAATATCATTGAAAACATGATTTAGGTGAAACGAATAGAACTTAGTTGACTAAGCAAGAACACGGGTAAGTTTCACTTTGGAGGATTACACACTCATTAGTAGTTATAGTGTTCCTCATTAGAAATGCTGTCCATATTCAGTGTCTCAGAATTATTTATCCTACAATTACGGTAGAAATAAAAAACTATCCAGCTGGTCTATTCAGTTTACATCAAGAATCAATATAAATCAAACAACCATTGAAATCTTTCAACCAGTGTATAACTTTAAGTCCTCCAGTAACAGTCACTGATTATTCTCTTGAAATCTTTTACCAATCAGTTGATTGTCTCATTAGAACACAAAATTGTATCTGACAGACGACTTAAAACACTTTCCGCTGGATATTCTACCCATTTGTTCCGCTGACCATAGACTGTTGTGAATGGTATACCGTCTTTATTCTTGATTTGTTTTTCTGATTTACTATATTTCCCAGCTACTTTCTTCGCTGGATCACATAGCTGTTTCACATTTCTTTCTCCTTCAGCTTCTTCTGGTGCCGTTGATAGTTCTTCCACGTATTTCTGCTTGTCGGCTCCAAAGTTCCTATTTACTTGCTTGTTCGCTTCAGTGTATTCAGCTTCTTCGTTGACGTTCGCTGCTATTAACCAGCTGCTGCTAATTACAGACTTATTGCTTTTCCTTTCTTGAATCTTCTTCAGTGTTTTGATTCAGATCGTCCCTCACGATGGTGCTGTAGTAAACAAGAACACATGCGGGAACAATAAAATGTATTTGAAAGCATAAAATCTGAGAATTATACAGTAAATAATTTATTTACAAAATGTCAGTCAACCGTTTTAGACTTCATTGTTCTCTCATTTCTGCGCCAACCACCCTCTGTTCTCATTCTCTTTTCTTTCATATTATTAACCTTCTGCAACCAGGCATTTCACTTCCCACATATTGCTTGCGATTCAAGGCGATATCGCAACAATCCTCATAGGAAACACATGCAAATAAGAGACTGACCAATCGTAATCTTAAACATCATTGAGAAGATTCAAGTAAACAACACAAAGCGAATTTAAACATGGACAGACCTAACAAATAAATCAATAGTAAGTCAACCCCTTATCAGATCCTCACCTAATTGTTATTAATGCATAGTTAAAGTCAATCAAGTTCAAGAGTTCAGAAATAGTCTCTTACGAAGACAAATTAGTATTAACCACATGTCATTCAGTTAAGAATTTATGTATCAATTGTTTTATTCATAAGATTTAAAACGCTCAGTTCAACTGGATTAGTTCCAGCTGACTGGATGCAAATATGAATGATTATTGCTTCATTAGCACCAAATGACTGAGGTAAATTAACTGAAGGCTTGATGAATAATTGATTAACCTAAGATTTCATCAATGCCTAATCTGCGCCATCCACATTGTGACTGATCACAAATTTCTACATTTACATTATTATAGTTAATTGTGAAAGTCTCTTCCGTTTCAACACTGAGTACTTCTGTTTCACACCAATTACGATGTGAATTTCATCCAGAAATATGGATTGAGGTAATTTCCTTTACTTTCCATACACCAGTCAGCTTGTAAATAAGAAGTTAAAAATCACAAAAAAAATGATGAAAGCAATGAAGATGGTTTCTAAGACGGATGAAAATTCGTTATAAACATTTCAGTGAGCACAATATGGAACCTGATAGCGTTTTGGATGAGTTGTAATTGTAAAATCCTTGTAATAGTCATCAGACCGATCATTTCGAGTCAAAAGATAACAAAGATAACGCTCAGTAATTTTCCATGCTATTGTTTGTGTATACTAAAAAAATTATGGATCCACATATTTGATAAATGAAACGTAATCAAAACATAATCCACATTCGATGAATAGTGAAATTATTCAATTATTTCGGTGGAGTACCACGTAGTAGAGAATTTCAAATATGTATTACGCCTGAATGTTTGCTTCTTTTCGTCACTTCAAACTCAATCTAGTGTTTAAAAGTAGCCGAGTAGGAAAGACTGAATTTTCAAAACTGGCAGCCGAGGTGATTATAAAGAAGTCTCATCGGACCAGTGTTGACTAGCAACTAATACTTGAGAACTCGGTCTCAACATTTCCTCTCATCCGAAATTGTACTAAATTGCTTTATTCAGTTTCACTCACGTTTTGAATTCATCCTTAATAATCTCACTTACATAACCTGTACATGTGACGACATCTTGCCTGCTGATGTAGACAACGATCAATCAAAAATATTGACAGTATTGATAGGGTCAGTAAAATAGAGACTATGTTGTATTTAAATCCTATTGTGATGTTGGTTTTCTTCATCACGAAATGGCATGTCATTTGATGTTGAGTGAGTTACCTATAGGCTCTGTGCGTTGTGAACTTTGAACAGTTTGAACTTGTGTTAGTTGATATTTGGTACATTTTTGCTTTCTGAAGCATCGGATATTCACCCGTGTTTGATTACGTTTTCTGGTGCTACGCAAACAATTTCAAGAAACTATTTTACTCTCAGAATAACCGCACCTTTTAACAAAAGAAATTGCGGACGACTCGATGGTGAGTGAATTCGTGATAGTGCTCAATCGCGATAATAAAATGTAATAATGTAGCACGAACACTCATGTTAGCGTCGAATGTTAATATGTACTGATCGGGAAAACATTGGTATTATTTGTATATCAGGAAGAACAGTGTGGTTAATAAAAAAAATATCGCATTCCACTAAGTCAATGTGATTTTACAAGTTCTCATATTTTTACGGAACGATCAATTTCTGATATCTTTTTCGTGAGTTTCCAAGATGACTCGGTAGTTAGGAAGGCTCAACATTCTGAAGATGAGCACACTTCGGCGAGTAATTCTGTGCTCGAGAGGAGCGCAGATCAATATCTCATGGATAAGACTGATATCGCCGAGTCACAGCGTTCAACTTGAACTATGTGTATGAAAGAATTGTTGCTTGGACCTTACTTCATCCAAATTTGCTACTTCACCAAATATTTGCCGGTACTCGCTTTTGTTACATATGAAATTCTTCAACAATTTCGGATGAAATCAAATGAAAACACTTTCGAGCTGGATGACTAAGAAAATTAATAAAGAGGAGAATTTCTCAGACCGAAGTGCCGTTATTTCATATTCCTGTCAGTGCCTGTTCATAAAATAATCGTATAGTCGATGATTCGTTGAAGAGTCCGCCTGTCCATTCAACGACTTACTTTCTTCATCCTACTTGATTTCAGCCCAAGTGCATTTTAGGTGAATGTTACAAAAGCAGGAAATATGCGTTTTTACAATTTAATTTCTGATGACTCACGTTTTACAGATGATCTTTAATAAGTAATATACAAAGAAATCAATGTTTACTATTCTCTTTCGTCCATGGATATGTATCAGATTCATTCACTAATCGAGTAATCTTCATTTTGATATAACTTGACAGGTTAGTGTCCTCTACTTCCCGGATTGAAGGATTTGTCCATCCATGGAATGTGATTAGATTACGTTTGATTTATGAAATATGTGCGTCCGCATTGTTTTTAAATATACACAACAATGGCATGGAAAAATAATGAACACTATCTTTGTGAACTTTCGATTTGGTATGATTGATCTAATGACTATCACTATGATATCACAATGAGAGCCCATCCGTAACACATACGAGATTCAATATTTCATCGCTGTACATTCATCTTAAACAGCGTTCTTAAAAACATTGGATTTATTATTTACAAAGTCGTGTTGAATTGTGAAGTGAATGGCGACCATTGGCTTATCGTCTTCAATGCGCCCATGAGGCTGACTGAGTTCGGATTGTGCAGCTCATTGATCTGCATCAAATTACTATGTGATCCACATTTCACTGTTTCACAACTGAACAGTAATTTTTCCGACTATCCTATCAGTGGTTTTTGCATGCTGTGAAACAGTATAATATCGTTGATAATATTTAAATCAACAGCTTCATGTGTGCTTCTCAACTACAATGATGTAAAAACTACTAATGATACACACGTTTCATACTGAAATTATAGCTGTTTATAGGTAAATAGGTATGATCACGTCTCCACAATATACAACTCAGTAAGTAGATGTAAATGTTTGGTTAACTGTAATGTGTTATGTTTACCATTGTTTACAGGCCTAAAACTGTACGTCATAAAGATCCAAAGTGTAAATCAAAGGTACCGTTTGATATTAAACAATTGCAGGTGAGTCACCTGCAAAGTTCGGCTTTTTTAATTATGGTCTAACCACCTCCTATCGGTTACCTGTATGAATTCCAGTGTTGGGTAAATGTATCAACCATACTACTGCATTCGAATCAGCCGCTAACTAGTAGGGATTGTGCTGATAGTCGAATGTTCTAAGGAGATAATGCTGAAGGTGGATCGATTTTAGATCCTTGAGTGATCATCATCACTTGGTCGAAATGCGTTTAGAAGTTTACAAGAATGCTTCTAACAAAAATTGTTTGCAGATAAAAAATTTCTTAACTCAGTTGTTTTTAATAGCTGAAACCATTGACTAAATTCATTCTCTGATTCTATTTCAGGAACTAAAAAACTGTGGACAAGTATGAATAACTAAAGCACTCCAGACTCATTTTGGTAAGATATCTAATGATATTCCATCTATCGAATATTTCTTTCGGAGACCACACAATGGTCGACGTCGATTAGACTATGTAGATTTCTGACCATGTTCTCCAATGTAACCGGTTTTAATACCACACTGCGTTAACTCAAACATCATTGACCTGATGAAGACTTTTTATAGTTGACAAGTTCAAATGTGTTTAAGTGAGAAAATCGTGCAGTGATAATAATGTGGATCGGAAAGTCAACATGGGTAAAAATCTGCGCTCTGTAGGAAGCAGTATGATCTGAAAGTAGTAATCGACATGCTTTGTTGACTGGTGAGTGCGACCACAGTGACAGAAGACTTCCTACACCGTTTCATTGAACTGACACTGTTAGAATCTATCATGTTGTCGCTCCTGTTTCCAGTGTCTCATCGAACATATGTCAGTAGTGTACAGGTCTTGTCAGTGAAACATCTCACAAAAATCAACTTAAAATTATAAGGCACTTTGTGCTGAATCGTCAACTTTCAGATGTATCAAATTAAGAAAACTTTCAAGAAATAATCAAATCACGATGTTAGTTTTGGAAGACAGTTTTAAGCCACTATCACGCATTCTTCAAATGACATATGGTTATTGTATCGAATGTTCCCAACTTTGGTCAAATCTATGAAATATAAACCCGACATACATGGTAGGTGTGCACTACAGGACACTCTAATCGTGAATCGACACAGTTACTTTAAACTTGTCATTGATCAGATGAAGAAGCTGCAGCTACTAAAGTAAGTGATTCATGTTGTAATAAATTTAGGATTACATTTCTATACAACGATTGTGAAGTCCTGTATCTCAGGGCTCATTAAAAATGAAGTTAAGTCAATTGATCACCCCCACAAACCTGATCAACCTGTGAAACCGACTTATCATATCAACTATAAACAGATGTGTTGTGCTCCATCAGTGGAAACTAGGATGCTTTGTTTCCACTGAACTGACGCATTTCAGTAAGTTAAATTTATTAAATTGAGAAGAGTAAATAATTTGATATGCCTGCCGATTGATCAAACGATCAATATATGATGAGCAAAAACTGGATGTTTAGTGTTACTGTGAAAGTGAATATTTGTTGAATTAAACCATTTCAACCCGTGTCTTTAATTCTACCCTTTTTTCTATTATTTTAGTTCTCTAATGAAAAATAATGTCACACCACATGCTTCTAAACAATGTGAAGTAAGTTTACTCTTCAACTGAAAAAATAGTTTCGAAAAATAGGAATAAAAACTCACTACCACATTATCATATATGCTCGATTATATAGAGGTTGGGATCTCAGTTACTTCAAACATCGTTCACATCTCTAAATATGAATGGGCAGAAAGAATGTGAACGTATTTAAAGGGGAATATGTCACTGAATAATTAACCATGTCAACGTCCATTATTAAATAACGAATTTATATTGAACTTCATGGAGATATTTTAACATGAAGGGTCGGCTCCAAGAGATACCTACCAACCACTTAAAGTGGCACGAATGCTGTATGAAATCTGTCAAGGTGATCAAGATTACCAAACTCATGTGATCACTGAACTAATCAAAAGTCGATGTCTTTCAAATGTAACAAAACAAGTATTTAGAACTACGGTGATTACCGGGCAGGAACAGTAAAATATGTTGCTAGTCAATATAATCAACTATTATTTCAGGAAACAAAGTATTGTTGAATGCTCACAGAATTTCTCCACGTCATAATCGAAAGCTCGTAAACTGTCGTTTTTCAGTAAATCAACTGTGAACAACTAGAATTAGTAGTAGTAGTAGTTTTGTTTATGTAGGAGATGGGGTGACCCGTATGGCTGCCTCTGTGTGCCTCTACTACTTCACATTTTAAAATATCCTCTCTCTCTTCACTTGTGTCAAATATATCCACGATTTTATTGGCAATTAATTCTTGTATCGCTTCACATAATTTCCCACCTTCATTACTTTTATCACCATTTCTCATTCACATTATAAATAACCTAATATTTTAACTTGCGCAGACACACAAATTACAAAGTATATTCGATAGTGCGTTCGGTCATAATGCTTCTTTACAGTGCGTTGACAAAACAGGACAGGTAAGTGAAACAGTATTCAGTAATCTATCCCATTTCAGATGTGAACAAAAAACGTTTACTCATCGTACCATTCGAATTTTTATATTTCTACGTAACAGTAGATGGTATTTATTAAGATGTTAACGAGAATGTAGTTAGACAATAAGTGAGATTGATGACAAATACTGAATTGTATGAAGTGAAAAGAGTAATCAACAAATCTGAACATATTCACAACCCGTAGCACAATCTTCAGAGAATCTTGACGCTAGTGAAGCAATGAGTGAAGAAGAAAAATTCAGCAATGGTTTGTGAAAGAGATAGTTTTGGCCTCCTATTCAATATGGAGTAATTATACTCAACAGTCATTAGATATTCATATGGTGTGGTTTGCTTATATCTTTTCGTTGTTGTTTAGTACTTCAATTGATCAATCTCTTACGGTGAAATATATGCATCCTGTGGGAATTACCTCGATATCGTCTTAATTCACAAGCTTCATAAGCAAAGACTGATGGTGACCAGGAATGGGTGCACACAACAGCAAATGAATTCAAGCTTCACCCCATTGCACAAACAGGCAGCCATCAGGATTCCGCGTTTGACGCGGAAACAACAGGGTTCGAGACCTGAAGAGCACATCAACTCTGAAATGCAAGTACTTCCAGCTGAGGAATTCCAAATAAAACTATTCTTCTTTGTTTACAACAATTGGATACTCCTAAAATCGAATGAATAATTGTAGCAATCTTACACGTTATAAGTTGAATAACTATCAGTAGACAATCGTCATCTACGAATAGTTCACAACGTTATGTCGTAATCAAATTTGTGAACAAATAATCGTTGCAATATAAGCGGTTTACTAGAAACTTTATTTTAACTGTTATCTTTTGAGCCGAATAAGATTGTGAACTTTGTCAACTAGTGTCTGTAGTCTATTTTTCTTTCATTTTCATAGAGTGGGGGGGGTCTACTAGAAGAGGTGCGGATTTCCAGTTGATAACATCTTTTTGCATTATTGCGTAACAGCTTCACATTATAAATTCACGATACACCAACATTGTTCAGTCAACTTCAAAATGACCATCTGCCTTCGAAAATATTCGAAGTGTGCAGAAATGTACTGAGATAATTTAATAGAAGAGTAATGAAAACAGTTTCCCATTAACTATGTAAAATATAATTTCTTGGTTAGCATATTTCAGGCGAGTTAGTTTCTGTGAGAAGAGGTCGCTAACGAAATGCCAAACGTTACTGCAATATACGAGCTTTGCTTCGGTTGTTGACCCAGATGGGCTCCAGGCTGTGTTCACACTTGACAGAGAAGATGCGGACGATGTAAAAACCTTTACGTATCTGATGGACGTGGTGGATCTGATGCAGTCATAAAGGCACGGATTGACAAGGCAAGAGCAGCATATCTACAACTGAATAGCATCTGGAACTCAAAACAACTGTCAACCAACACCAACGTCGGAATTTTCAATACAAATATCAAGACAGTTCTACTGTATGTGGAGGAAACTTGGAAAACTATGAAAGTCATCATCCAGAGAATAAAAGTGTTTATTAACAGTTGGCTACGTAAAATACTTTGGATCATTTGGCCAAACACTATTAGCAATAACCTCCCATGGAAGTGAACAAACCATAACCTAGCGGAGATAGAAATCAGGAAGAAGCGCTGAAAGTGGATAGAACACATTGAGGAAAGCACCCACCCGCGTCACAGGGCAAGCCCTCACTTAGAATCTTCAAAGCCAAAACACACATTGCGTTGAAAAAAGGAGACGGATATGAGAGGAATGTACAGCATTTGGATAGAACTAGAAAGGAAGACGTATAACAGAGTTTGTTGGAGAGTGCTGGTCCGCAGTCCATATTCCATTGGGAGTAACAGGCGTAAGGAAGTATTTAAACATTGGACTATTTAAATGAAATGGTATTTTATCAGTGGCAGATAAACATCAAGAAATTATGAAAATCGATTTCCGAAACAAAATTATCTCAACGCAAAGTAAATACATATTTCTATATAATTATCGTTCATCATTCATAGCCTGAGGTGTACATGTGCTGATATTTCTAGGATTTTAAAAAGAAGATAATATATTCGTCTTTGAAGTAATCATGAGAAAACTAGTCTGTATTGAGTTTTTTGTTTGTAAATGAACTTTAGGATGCTTACGACATTACTGCCTTTGTGCACAGGAATAAGTGGACCGGTGGATGTACATGGAAGCGACTAAATTGAAAAGCTTACGTATTATAGAAACATGAAGTGGTTTTACGATTTCCAAATCCAGTCTTAGTTCATGTGAATAAAATGCTCTTTTCCTCGCTAAAAGCAAAATTTCGCCCAATTATGTCAGAACTTTTTTCAACCTGAATGTTACAGTTCCATGTTAATAAATTTATCTTGAACGGTACGTCTGGATATCCTATACTTGTTGATTCACGTGGTCTTGTCAACGTTGTCACATGAAAAGCCTAATCAGCTTGTAGTTTATGGGATTCATTAATCAGTCACCTCGATAACCATTCATTTTAACCTCAACACTATGTTAAATCGAAAGGCAGTTAGAAATATCAAATACAGTTTATTAATGAATCATCGAGTGATATTTAAGCTATCAACATTTTATCTAAAGTCTGTCACGTCATCTAGTGAACATAACAGTATAAAGAAAGGTGTGACTTCTTACCATTCAAATAACATTGTCTGTTAAGTAATTTAATAAAATTGTTTAACCAAAATTACTTTTAATCGAAATCAGTAATATAATAGTAGCTATAATATGAATTTTCAAAGGCGAATCAGATGTTTCATCATTACATATTTTATTACAGTTATCATCATTATTGCCATCTGTTTAGTAATGTAAGAAACGAACGAAATGTTTCTATCTACTGAATGATTCAGTGATGTTGTTCAGCTGACCATCTTATATTTGTCATCTGTACATGAACTGCCTTGCATGATCAATATCATTTTGTGTTCAGAAAGTCAATGAGGGATATAAGCGATCTACATATCCTTGTCTCTTGTAGTTTTAGACTGGATGGTAGGTAATAAGTAGATAAAGAATGTCAATTAGTTCAAAATTCACGTCATAAATTGCGAATGTGTAACCGAAAAAAATTTGTTCTAAAATATAAGAGTCTGATGACTGAAATAGTTCAATCTTTCTCACTCTTGGTCATTTAATAAAGTGGTAGGACATTGTGAGACAGAGATCATATTCTAATCCATTTACTTTGTCCGCGTAATTCACTGTTGCAGGCAAACCAAATATTGAGGTTGAATGTAAAACTGTCTGTTTTAAAAGAGTATTTAGTAAGATTAGTACAGTACCATAACCAAACCATTCATCTGAGAAAACAAAACTCCACTTAAACACAAAGCGATCAGTTATTTATTTTCTTCCATTGACACACAATTAAGGTAAATCTGACATTAAGAGTAACCATGTGTTTATAAAACAATATGCACTTTAACCATATCGTGATTTAAACGATAGATAACTCATGGGATAAATGCTATGAAGTTATTTTCTATTGAACAGACGTCATATCATAATCCAACACATTTTTATGCATTGCTCATTACTACTGGTATTTAGTAAGCAGTTCATTTCCAATTACATATGAGCTAGATGTACTCAATTAGCTGTGGCCAGTTTCCATTGTGAACTCTTCATCTATTATTCGTCCTCCAAGAATTAAACCAATTGCCTTCGTCTATGCGCACAATGTCTTCACCTGCAGATCATTTGTCAAACGTACAGTACTATTCGTAACTAACTGCACTAAATTCATATTAGGTTGACGCGATCATATATTATCTGCAGGTTTTCAATGGATGACTAACATAAATCGTTTCGTCATCTCAACAAAATATGTTCAAGTTCAAACAATCAGTAAAATTTCACTAGAAAGTAGATGTTTGATCATTTCAGTGAACATGAAATACTCAAATTACTTTACCTTTCTGATTACCTGAAGAAAAATATATAAACGTAATATATTCAAACATGTAATGCATATCTATTGACTACATGCTACACAATTACTTAAGCAAGTTCTTCCGTCTCCCAAAGGATTTGAAGTTTAGCCGTATGTCGAACGGAACATGTAGAAAAATATGACTAACATGATTTGATATAGTGAAAATTCCAAGTTTTACATTTGTCAAATAAAGAAGGAACGGATCGAGCGAAGAAATTCCTTCTCAATACTTTCTTCGGGACGGTGTATATCTTTACCCCTCTTTTCATCTCCTTCATGTGTTTGTCGATGAATTTCATGGAGTACCGATTCCTACTAAGTAACTTATGAGTATTCACCAATTGATCTACAGTAGTGTCATCCGAACAAATCATTCCAGCACGATGAGTAGGGATCTTTATCAAGTTATTTTGTATCTGATTGGTACTGCGCTTTAGAAATGAGTGTTTTTTCCGGCTACAGATATCCTGTGTGACCCTCTTTTTAAAACTCCATCTGCTCTTCTAGTTAGTTGGACACTGAGAAATGATATGCATTCATGCATGGAAGAGTTAACTGTTTCGTAGGGAATGCGGGAATAACGGTTTACATGCGCTTCTCTGTTAATTCCTTGCAAGAGAATGTAAGTGAATAATTACGATACATCTTTGACACTGCTTCACAATTCCTTAATACAATGATTTGAAAATCTGCAACAACCGTTTTGCTTTATAATGATAGACTGAGCTATTCATATCTAAAACGATTCGTAAAGGCTAGCCAGTTTTATGTATTTTTGGCAGGCCATATAGCCTTGATGTAATCGTTCTTGAAGGTTTCAACATTTCGAACACATTCTCTGAAATAAAACCTTGTTGTTTGATTTGCCTCACTGATTCTGTGACTTGTTTATCAATCTTGTTTCCATGTCATTATTCCCAACCGGTTTCTGAAGTTTAAGTTTGTCATTTAAAAAGCTTTCATTTTGTTTATGTAGTTGTTTTCACGCATGAGCACTACACCATAACCTTTGTCTGGTTTCGTGATTAATAAATTGTCATTCAAGTTTTTCAATGTTTCCTTATGTTTCTTCGTCGAAATCCCATTCAAATTATATCCATGAATTAAGTATCTGAAGGAAATTGAATTTCAGCGTCCATTTTATTAACCGTTTTCTTGAAGTCACAAAACCTGTAACCCAATAGTAACGCTTTCAACTCAGTCTTATCCAGCATAATACTAGAAAAATTGTGTAATTACTGACCTGGATTAGACTGAAATTTCATGTCTGGAATCTATTCGTCTAGATTTAGTTTTGAAGTAAGTAGATTTATATCAACTTGGATCTGTTTATATGAATCTTTCCACTGACGTTGAGGACTGGTTTCAGGATTGATGAATGGGAAGATTCAAGTAAAATTAACAAATGTATTTAAGCTACACCCTACCGACCAAGCAGGTGACCTTCAAGACTAAATAGATATCCAGATAACGGGAAGTCTTTTAAGGTTAACGGTACTAGGTTTGATTACCGGAATTATTATCATCTCTGAGATGAACGAAAATTCTGCTGACGAGTCCCAAAAAGTACGGAAAGCGCATCAAATTTGATTCCGCTGCTAACCATCATATATTTTGCTTATAGTTCTTGTGAATTAAAGCAATATCGAGGCAAACTGCACAGGATGCACATATTCCAACAAGAGACTGATTAATTGCAGTGCCGAAGTCAATGGAGAGATACAATCAAACAACACTAACTGAATTTAACGGTTATTTAGTTCCAAGTATATCTAATCAAAATTTACTACGGTTGATTGCTGACATTACCATCTTGCAGTCCGCATTGACCATAACACTAATCTTAAAAATAATGATTAAGTCCTGAATACTTAGTGTTTATGAAGTCTTCACATTCTACATTCAGATATTTCTTCCGATTTTAAGTTATAGGTGAATGAACGGATATAAGACTATATCTCCATGTTTGTTCTTTCATTTGTGAAAGATTATTTTGATAGACTAACTAGAAAAAATCATCTACAATTTCTTAAAATCTAATTTTAATTGATTTCAATAAAATACGCGGTATTTTTGATCGCACGTATGCCTCAAATTAGTAGCTAAGCATACATTTACAATGTGAAGTAGTACAGTACTTTGTTATTTTTCATTTAAGATTATTTTACAGACTAGCTAGAACCCCGTATTGAAATTACATGATATAATGAACCAATAGAAAGCTGGACATGACTAAATATCCAGTAATTTGCAGTCTCGTTTCACAATAATTTAGTTATATCACATTTGTTGAAGCGGGTTCTGATATTGTTGTCAGTAGAAGTACTTTGTGTAAATACAATCGCAGTTTGCATTTTACAGATGGATATTCAGATCACTACACCGAACCAATTTCATACAACGTGTCAAAACACATTCATCGTCAAAATACGGATTCCATCGTCGATTCAATTATTTACAGGACGTTCATCCAGATTAACGTGGTGACAAACGGCTGAATTTCGTTAGACGAATTACTTCACTGTTGTCTACAAGATTTCATTGAATGAGTCCATGGTTATTACAAACCCATGTTTGTTCAGTTGAATTCATGCATTCAGTCTCACAATTCTTAGACGTAGAAAATATGATATTCAGCCATGGTATCTCTTTTTATTGATATATGGAAATTCCCCATACATTCATTTAGACTGGTAATATTTATAAGATTGCTAATAGTAAAGTCTGGAATGTATTACTTCTTCCTAAACGTGCAAACATTGATTGATTAAATGTTGATAACCAATGATGAGATAAATTGTGCACAAAGAAGTTCAACTCCAGTGAACGAGAAAACAAATGCGGTCAACCGAATGTAATTCAATGAGAATCAAGTGGGAGACCTGTACAATGTATTTGAATATAAAATTACAGGATGTCTTGATGAAATCTAAGAACCATACAGAACATACTTCATTCGTAAAATATCAATCAATTGTCTCAGACTTGATCGTTTCTTCTTTTCCACAACAATCATTTTCTTTTCTAGTACTCTTTCCTTCGATTTTCTCAACCTTCTTCCAGACATTTTACTTTAGATTTATGATGCATCCTACTTATATTTGTCCATATCAGTAGTACACACTACACAACCAGAAGTGTGTGAGTAATTTAAGAAGACATTATTTTTCACCAATTAATGGTAATATGGAATGAGCGGGGGTTACATTCTTCATGCACTAATGAAAACAATAGTAACAGTTTTTAACCCAATATGTATGAATAATCGTCAGAGCAGTAATAAAGGAATTTTCGTGTGTGCTACTTAGATGAACTGATGTGAAAGGTATGTGTCAGTTATTAAGCATTGAGACCAAAATCCAATGTCAATTAAGATAACAACATGAATAGACGAACAATGACCTTTGGATGTACCTAGTTGTAGGTAACCTGACCAACTGGGATCAAATATAGACTTGTGCTATAATAGGTATTATTGTGGCAACTTGCACAAAATGCACACGTGAAATACAAAACCGGCGAAAATTTAGTCGTAATATCAACATTGCAATGCATCGAATTGCTAATAAAGTGAATCAGTTGTTTGTGTTGTGAATACATAAGTTAACGTGTGTGAAATGTGTGTCTACAAATGTTCTTTTAATTAACGGTTCAACAAGATTTCAGTGAAAAAAATATGTAAACATAGTGTTCACTACGATTAGTTATTTGTGATAACAAGAGTATATAGACAACATACCCTCAAATAGATTTTACTACCAAAGTGATGTTCTGAAGCAGTATGTAACTTAATGCATCAGGTATTTCTTCTGATAAATCAAAACATTTCAGTGAATGTTAGGTAGTTGATGGCCACAGATGACTGATGAAGCGATTTGTGTGTGAAAAATAAACGGTGACACTGTGCGGCCTGCAAGAGTAAAATTTTCCACACGAAACAAATATCCATTAGGTCGTTTTTCAGCTATTTAGCAGCTTAAACCTCCTATTCGGTTTAGCAATAAACTTTTCCATTCTTAATCAATGTTCTTCTCACTTCTGTTCTAGGATAACGCTTATCAGCCATTGATGCGCATAGATAGTGTGTTGTAAACTAATTTGTTGAATGGTGCAGTTTCATGTGTTTCCAATAATGTGTTTTCCAAAATTATCTTCAAGTTGTCACATACTAATGAAGATTGGATTGTTCAAGATCTGGTCGATTCTCCGAAACGCGAAATGCTTCTCTGCCAATACCACTTATGATATGTGCTGTAATGTTGTCCACGTTGAATCCCCACAAATATTATCAAGCGTCAAAAGGGTAAAATCTGCCTTGACAATCCACAGCAATTTTTCAAGACTATTGGAAATCTTGTTTGTATCGATGAACTGGTGCCTGACTTTTCTATCATCAAGATGGCTAATAACGCATGATTCAAATAAGCGAATAGTTTTCTAGATACATCGTTGAAATTTTTCTGCGCTTCACTCATTTCTCTCTTGAAGCTAATCATTTTCGCGCTTATTGCGTAACTCTTTGATTGGAAACCTCTTGTCCTTCCATAAAACGAAATTAATTTCAAGAACATTTTCAATAGTTCGACATTCAGGATGATAGGAAATCAATAAACACGATAAAATCGATCCAATTGACCAACTTCAGTGAAAAATCACGAATTTATATGGTATTATGAGCCAAGTCAAAAGTGAATATATTACATTGCATGGATGTTTGCATTAATAATATGTGGAGTTTAAATAGTGATGTATACGATTTCGTAAAATGGAATTCCATGTTAGTCGGAAACATGCAAATAATGATGATAATTACTTTATTTACTTTACAATGTTTGGTGCATCTTACTATCAACCTAATGAAACTATAAGAAACCGTCAATATTGTTACGTTATGACGGTTTAAGTATCTGTAATAATGCTGATCACGATGAAATGATAAGTAATCTATAAGGTGCAAATGAATCCTATTTAGTCCAAGAATGTCCTGAAACATATTTGATCCTCCAAATCGTTCATGGTAAGCAAAGAACGATTTGCAAATGTTGAGTTTAGGCTCAGTTTTGCTTCACATTAATATACCTCGGTTGTCGTCTGCTTACAAAAAAATTGGTGAATTCGAGGAGTTTGCGGACACATGCTGAAATGCAATTATTCTGCTCGATGACAATCTAATCAGATTCACCGTTATAAGAATTTTGAAATTGATCATTTGTCAAATTCACGAATTTTCAAATGATCAGTTTTGTGTGAAACAATCATTTTGTTAGTCTGGATACTTTTGAAGTGAGACGGAGTATAAATATCCCATGCGTGTTTTTTTTGTCGGATCTAATTCATTGAATCATCAACGATATGACGATCGACGAAGAACTACCTCTTTATCATCTGAGCGTTCCCATTTCGATGCTCCTTGACTCCACGACAGTTCTCTCAATAGTACCAGCCATGGCACATGTTTCAATAGAATGATCGGTTATACTATCAAAGATTCAATGCTCATCATTATCATATTTGTTTTCTATAGACCATTAATTTTAAGCGTTGTTCATTGGATACGTCTGAATTGAAATTGTAGTAAGAATCCTTACTTTTTGCCTTTGTAACGTTCAACTAAAATGCACAAGTTCTGAAATCAAGTAGGATGAAGAAAGTAAGTCATCAAACGAAGGGTCGATTCTTCAACGACTTATCAACTAGATGATTATTTTACCAACAGACACTGACAGGAATATGAAATAACGGCATTTCGGTTTTAGGAATTCTTTTTTTTCACGAAGTTTCTTATTCATCCAGTTCGGAAGTTTTTAATTACAAAATATCTAAAGATAGTACTGATAAATATTTGGTCGAGTAGTAAATTTAAATGATCGACTCACGGTAGAATGAGACCCGACCAGTAATGCTTTGGTACATAGAGTTAAATTTGAAGATGGTGACTTCGTGATGTCAATATAACTTACAATTTATTGATTTGTGTTCACTTCGAGAACAGTGGCTTGACCTCAAGAACAATTTGAAGGATGTTTTTGGTGGTGTGGTGTGATCACGGTACCCTAGCAGACACGATGATAATCTTCAGAACTGTGCACATTTTGAATTTTCAAGTAATCAATGGAAACTCATGAAGGCAAGTTCAGAAGTAGATTGCTCTGAAAGAAAATTTACCTCTTTAGCTCACATTGATTCAGTTGATGCGATAGATAGTCATTGGCCACATCACTCTTCCTGACAATCAGGCGATTTTTTCCAGGTCAGTACATATTGACATTCGACGCTCACATGAATGTTTGTACTACATGATCACAATTATTATAGGGATAGAGCGCTATCAAGAATTCAAATATTAAACTTCCATTCAATGCATGCGTGAAACAAATTACATGTGAGTCAGAGGTCAGATAAGCGTAGCGGCTGGATGTGCTTTGCTATATTGATTGAGCTCTTGGAAGTTTGTTCCTTAATTGATCGTTCGACATTGGACCGAGATTTTATCCGCTTTGGATTCTGTCAATTATCAAAATCGGTTATTTTAAAAAGCCATTTAATTCAAATACCGTTTCCATGTTTTTATTAAGATCTCCCAGAACTGTGATATGTTTAATTCCTCCTGTCAACAACTTTAAAATGTCTACAACACAGCTTCATCATCGGCCAACTATTTTCATGCATCAAATGGAACTGTAAAGAGAGTGCACGAAATACAATCAAATGCTTTATTCCATAGCTGGTTTATCTACAGTAAAACATGAGTAGCCGGACTAGTACAATATACAAAGAAGTTCCATAAATTTTTCAAATCAAATCACATATAATAGTTGTCTTGAAAAATGTCTAATCAAAACAATGCAAGGTCATTCTTTTCCTTCTGCTTGTTCCACAGATGATTTGATCCAACACCGATTTGGTTAAACATTTCTAGATACTTTTTTAAGCCAAATGAGATTGAAATCGTTTCATACCATAATTTTTCGATTTAATTCTCTTTCCCTCTACTAAATACCTAAAAAAATACTTCTTTTGTTTATATGCTTCATTGAATTAACTGGTTCTATGAAAGTGGTGTTCAACTTGCAGTGTTAATAGGGTATAGCAACTTGAACCGACGCATATATGAGCCTAGTCCTACGTTGAAGCTGTCTGACTGACTGATTTGGCTCGGTGTATTTTCGTTACGACCTAAATAAAAGTTCACCACTTTGCCACACAGATTGATCGCATTTGTTTCTTCACACTTTAACTTTTACATTTACAAAACCTCCACTGATATACTCCAATGCAAGCACATGTATCTCTCCCCTAACTGAGATACGATAAGTGTCGTATATATTGTAATAAAAGATTGAATTTCTGACACTTCTGTTAATTACTCTTAGTCAGTCAACTTTCGCGTTAGCAACTCACCTTCAACGTGGAAAAACAGTATCACTCGTGTTTAATCGACAGCATGAATGGCTTTTCATCATTTGTCCACTCCGCTTCGAATGAAGCCCTCACGTAACAGCATTCGTAACTGCTCATTTAAAATCCGCTTACATGAGTTTACATCTACAACGCTCTGTCAAGTATATATTGTGAGACACATTTTCGTGATGACCATTGAGCTGCTTTTTGTCACGCTACCATTCTGAATATTACAAGCTGATTTTTTTTAGGTTCAGTTGTTATGGTGATGTGAACTGAACATACCTAATGTGAATAGTTGAATGAAGCCCGTCAGTATGCTAGACTTTAATGTAAGTACTTACTTGGTTACCTACGCCTGTTACTCCTCGTGAAGAAACATAGGCCGCTCACCAGCACTCTCTATCCAACCCTGTTCTGAGCAATCCTTTCCAGCTCCTTCCAGTTGTAACTCATCCTTCTCACATCTGTTTCTATTATCCGACGTAATGTGTTCCTTGGCCTTTTTCTTTTTGCGCTTCCCTACAGGGCTTGCCTCTAGATGCCGTTTGATGATTTGTACAATGTATGTCCCATCCATTTCCATCGTCTTTTCCTAATTTCTTTTTCAGCTGGAAGTTGGTTTGTTCTCTCCCACAGAAGGCTGTTGCTGATGGCATCGGGCCAATGGATGTTGAGTATCTCCAAGTTTCAGCTCCATACATTAGAACTGCCTTGACGTTCGTATTGAAGATCCTCACTCTGATATTGGTTGAAAGTTGTTTTGAGTTCCATATTTTCTTCGATTGTAGGAATGCTTTCCTTGCTTCGCTAATCCACGCCCTTACTTCTGCATCTCAACCTCCTTGTTCATCGATGATGCTCCCCAGGTATGTGAAGGATTCTACACGTTCCAGAGTTTCGCCATCAAGAGTGATTGAATTGCTGTTCTCTGCTTAGAATTTGAGGTTCTTGGTTTTCTCTTTGTGTATAATGAGGCCTACTGATGCAGAGACTGCTACTACACTGGCAGTCTTCATCTGCATCTGTTCGTGTGTATGCGATAGGAGGGCTATGTCATCCGCGAAGTCCAAATCGTCTAATTGATTTTGAGCTGTCCACTGTATTCCGTGTTTTCCTTCAGATGTCGAGGTCTTCATAATCCAGTCGACTGCCAGAAGAAAGAGGAAGGGGGAGAGTAAACATCCTTGTCTGACTACGGTCTTTACTTGGAATGCATCTGTCAGCTGTCCTCCATGCACCACCGTAATATCGAAGAAGTTTCCATAATGTCCTCCTATCTGCACTGTCAAATGCTTTTTCATAATCAATGAAGTTGATATATAGTGACGAGTTCCACTCAACCGATTGTTCGACGATGATCCGTAGTGTTGTAATTTGGTCTGTGTACGACCGATCCATACGGAATCCAGCTTGTTGATCTCGAAGAAGTGCTACAGGCGGAGTTAGACTTTAATGTAAGTGAATAATGAAAATAACATGTTTATTATGATTAAGTTATGCATAGGTTGTCGCAAGATGAGACGAATTCTGAAATATTTTCGTTTATTATGGAAAGACGTTTATACTGTATATTTACACATACTAGATTATAAAACACTACATATGATTGTACTTTATTGTGTTAGTGGAAGATTACTTGTCACGGTCTGTGTGGACGATTGACGGTTTGCTTCTTTCCATCACTACAAACTAAATCTAATGTCTAAAACCAGACAAATAGGAGAAACGGAATTTTCCAACCTACCAGCTGAGGCGAGTGTAAGGAAAAGTAAAACGAAAAGAAAGTTTCATCGGACCAGTGTTGACGAGCAACTTATGTTTGAGAACCAGGTCTCAACATGTCATCTCATAAAAAATTGCATTCATTCACTTTCTTCAGTTCTTTCATGCAATTCAGTTCTACTCGCGTTTTGAATTGATGTTTAACAATTTCACTTACATAACCAATAAATGTGACCACGTCTTGCCTACTAATGCACAGAACTTTCAAATAAGAATACAGACGATATTATTATTAGGATAAATAAAAGCGAGAAAATTCCGCGTTTAATCCTTTTGTGATGTTGGTTAGCCACATCATGTAACCCTGGGGAAATTGAGGTAATCCGAGTCAGAGTATACGAATTCGAATGTAGCATTCACGTATTAGTTTCTCTTTGTTGCTAACATCCATTTAACGATACGGTTCTCAAATGTGGTTTGACCTACTGTAATCGACCATTCGAGCAAAAACAAGAATTGAAATAATTAGGAGTAGAATCACTACGAATTTGTTTTCAACTTTGAATAACACTTGAATTGTTCTCTTTATGCTTGGAGATGTTGGACGCCAAGCAGACACAAACTCTTAGTTTTACTTGCATAGACTCACTGTCATGGAAATGGCAAGTTATACAACCTATAACTACGTGTGTTGTCAAAATGATTTAAGTTTTATCTTCTAAACGTTAAAACCAAAGTCAAAGGTAATATACTTTTCTGATACTGGAACATCATCCACTTCAAAAGAGAATCCGTGGTTGCTGCATACGATTTAAAGCGAGCAGCATTTGTTCACATTTAATTGATCCTGATACTTCTTTCACCATAGTTTCATCTCGTTTTATTCCTGCTTCACAAATTGGATGTGTTATACATTTTGTCTTTCTGACATTAGCGCGTTCTTTCAAGTATTCAGAATACAGAAAAGTCTTTTCTTAGTTGCTGCAGCTACGAATGCTGTCCGAATAAAAGTGGCCTTTGCACATGCCCTTGAATAACCCAACTAGTTACTGTTTTAAGTACTGATGTATTTGAATTAAATTTAGTTTTTTCGGTAAAGATCAACCAAGAATGATTTATGCCTGCAGAGTAAAGCGTTATGGATGCCATACACCAGACGATTATGTGTGACTACCGTTTAAGAAACCATATTATGTTATAGAACTTAGGTTTCGTGATGACAAACAACCTGAGATACGGAATATTACAACTTCCATATGCCATGAAATTCAGAGGTCGATATTCATTACACAATTATTATTATCATCTCGGTTGAGCCCTTTCACTAGATGTTCAATTCTTTACTCTCTCTCTTTGATCTCTGAATATATCTCATCCTTAAGCATTTAAAGTTCTTATCTAAGACAAAAACTTGTGTTACACTTAAACTAAATTTTCAGACACGTTTTATCTTCACTATGTATATATGTCCCATGCACATGGATATGTGGTTAATTGTGCACTTAATAGCATCACTCTAAACTACGACTGCACTGCACTTATTCGAGCGTCGTATCTTACTGGAATAATAAGTTCTTTTTTCTTAATTATTTTCATTTCTCGTATACTTGTAGCAATCCTAAGTCGTTTTATAGCTTAAGATAAACTTCAAAATCGTTATTATTCAAATAGCATTGTATGTTAAGTACGTTAATAAAAGGGTTTAACCAATACTACAATCGAAATTAGTTGTGGGATAGTTGCTCTAATATATCCTCTGAGTCGGTTTACATTATGTTCTTTCGGGTGTGTAATGAAATATCGTTTGATCTGTGCATGCATTTATTTGGAAGTAATGTCAGACTATTTATTACCCAGCTACTTCTGAGGGCGCGAACCTTCCCTTTGAGTTTATACTGATCACGTCATACATAAATTCTTAATGAATATATACCAGATGTTAGCAATATAAAACAAATATCAGAAGTCATAGGAGTTCATAACATCAGTATTTAGCTCTTAAATTAAAACTGAATTTCTACTTAGATATCGTTACATGGTTGAAACCCTTTCTTTCTGATACCTTCAACTTTTCGTAACTTTGTTTAGAGCTAACACTAACTGAATATTGCATTATAAAATTAACTCATCAAATTTTTATCAACTTTTTCATTTATAAAACATCTATATGTACAAAGATGGAACTGGCTAGCAGTGAAACCCATGACGCATATTTCGTGCTATCTCTGACTCCCAAGTCGGAAATACTAGCATCTCACAGTTGATGTTCACCTCCAGACTGGACCCTAGTAACTTTCACGTCAAACAACATCACGTTATCCACTTAGCTACTGAGACCCAACAGCCACCCATTTGTGCAATTTAGTGAAGTTTAATTTCACTTGGTGTTGTTTACTTGTATCTTTTCATTGTTCTTTAGGAATACAATTGATCAGTCTTTTACAAACATATGCGCATATTAAGCGGATTGCCTCGTTTTGCCTTAATTTACAAACATTCCAAGAAACTACGACACAATGTGCATCCTGGATTAAACGACTTGCCATTATAAATCTTTCTTTAGAATTCTCCATTTATGTTTTCATGTTATTTGAACTGTTTTCTGATTTCTTTCTATTGCTACTTATGTAAGATCCTTTAAATTCCTATGTTTTACCTTAACATAGTAGGCGTTATCATACCTCAGTAGACTTCTGTTCCATTTGAATACGTTGACCCAATGAATATATGACTCTGATCACGTAGACAATTTCATTATCGTGAAGCATTCAAAAAAATTAAAGACTATTTGAGCCCAAAATTGTTTCCGCCATACCGTCACCGTCAAGCTTCGCAGTTATAAGTCCATAAATATTGTGATATATTACAGAGGCCACAGTGAAGTATACATGAATGGATTGGACAGTGTTATGTGTTCAAAATGGTGAACGTTTATACCTGTTACGACATACATACTTCGTTATTATGTCATTTTGCAAATTAGAAGGGTCATTCTCTTAATAATAGTCATATGACAAAATATCCTTAATCGACACTTTGCTACAAATCATTCTGACCTGTACAACTGATCGGTGGGTGGTAAATAATGTCATGTGTGTCAGGTACTTTTGACTTCTACTCAACGTTCTATGCCATTTAACAAATGACATAGTTTAACAGTTTTTATGTCATAATAAGTTCAAACGTTCATCATTTTGAACATATAACATTGTTATTTCTAATATAACGTGTCTTATTTTTGCCGTTTTAAAACATCGTAATTGTGAAATAGGAAGTATCATAGTAACTCGATTGACATCTACCTACCTCTCGACTTAAGTGGAGCCCCTTTAAATGTGTCTCAAAAACGTACCGCATCAATATTGGATTGTAAATGGTTGATTTGACAGGTAAATCTTTTGTGTTTTCTGGACCAAAGTACTCAGGTTTTAGCCTTGCATGTTGAAGATTAATTTGTTTGATACTGCATGCATCTGCTTACAATGTCCATGATAGTTTGCTTCTTGAGTGGCCAGTAAGCAAAGCTTTGGACTATGTGCTTCATTCGTTTCACTACTGGGTGACCGATAGTAAACCGTTTCAGCATTTTCATTAATAAAGATGTCGACGCAAACACAATCTTCAAGCATCAAGTACTTTTGATTGACAGGCAACAAATATCGACAATGATAAAATTGCTACATGTTACTCTCGAAAATAGTAGACAGTTAACTGTTATTAACGCAGTTTTGAGTAAGCTAGTAGTGCATCTGTTCGCTATACTGTTGAATGCGTGTCCACTCTCATGAATATGTTTGAAAGAAACACTTTCGAAACACTTTTCCATAAAACATTTTTATTACCATTAACATTAACGATTATTAATTAAAGCTTATATGCCTAAAAACCGTCGATTCCACAAGACTCGTGTAAACATCGATCATTAGAGCGTCTACATTTTCAATTACACGGTAGTCTTTGTCAAACCGCAGAGATATGACATTTTGTAAATAAAAAAACTCATATACAAAATTGTAACATGTGATAAGATGTAATTGATCAACTGTAGATACATCAGAAACGATAATGTGTCTCCCCAACAATACATCTTATTTGACACACTTATCTTGTTATAATAATCGAAGATCCTCATTCATGTGAAATATTGTGTGTATTAATAACAATATTGACTGCGTTCATTATTCTATTATCGTTGCACTATAAACATTCTCAGCAAAAAGTATTTGTGGAGAGTTTCTGTTTCATATTTTTTTAATCGGTATTGACGATTATTACTAACTGATTGCTAATGAATTATTAGCACTTCGGAAATAGATGTTTGCATAATGTACGTTGTTTTCGATGTACATTGCCAGCAACCACGGTATCTCTGATTGGGCCTTGTGTGACTTCTTCAGCGAATGGTCATAAACTTTTCACAAACACACCTGAATATGTTGGTGGTTGATAGATATAATGATGCATTAGTCCTCAGTTTTCAGTCTTCAATAATATGTATAGGAGGTCTGTCGACCTATATTAATCCTTGTAGTTTGTAACACTGTGGAGGTTCAATATCGTCTAAAAATGTCAACAGAAGATTCTAATACTACGTGTTTAGACAGGGAATACCAGTAATTCACCACTCAGTACGAGAAACAAAACTCCAGATGTAGACGGTTTGATCTCGTTTTTTTAACTATCTTTGAGCGTCCTGTCAAATGGTCAGTCCCAGACGGAAGGAAAAAATCAGACATATTAATATCAAGACCATCGTTCAGTACTAGAACACACTGTATACTGTGTTAAGATAACGAAAATAGGCTAAGGTGTTCCAGTCTGTCTTCATAACATAGGCCAGACAGACCCTTTGCCAATTTAGTCCTTCGTTGTTGGACTTGTTTTGGCATATCCGCTTCATACATGAAACAATGTCTCGCTTCTTGAATCCAATATTCTAAATGTGGTTGCACGAACGTCGGATATAATAAACTAAAACTTTCCTCATCCAAATACTAGAAACACCTACGTATATACCAAAATGCCCTAAAGCATCTTGCAGTAGCAAATTTACATTGAAAGGTGGTTTTGAGATCACTGCATTGTATTACTACTAAACCTCTATAGTTTCTTACTTTGGGTAGCACGAATCCACATATTATGAAGTGATACGAGTCATTATAGTTATTTAACTTCATCATCACACTGTTGTTAAAACTCAAGTTAAGTGATCATCGGCTCATCCATGCCACCAATGAGTTGTGATTATCCTGTAATACTATTCCATCTGACATGCTGTGCACGGGTCTCCAAATCTCATCCACATGTCATTGGCGAAAAATAGAACGGATGATTTCGCTAAAAACGTTAATTCGTTTACATAAAGTCAAAAGAGAAGAAGACCAAGGATTGTGCTTGGGAAACTTGGTTCGCACCAAAACGTGTGGGCTTCGATACATGTTGTACTAATATATGCTCCATTACTGTTATCAGGAACATATTATCGAAGAAGTTTACAGACACTTCTGTGATCATCTCAGTCCAACTAATATCAGGTGCAATAAAGTTTCCTATTATCAAGCATCTGTTAATTGCACTACATAGCTCAATTCCCTCCAAAATGAAGTCACCGGCTAAGCAGATTAGCATGCGATAGATGACACTGAGTATGAATGTATCACATCGATGGCCAATTCACAATTAATTACTTCTCAAGTACCGCTGTCATGCAATTCCCTAGCAGAGGAGCGAATATATATATTACTGGCTATGTATAAAAGGGCGCCACCTCGTTTTCTACATCAATATCTATCACTCCTTAGGTTGCGGTATACGAATAATTCTGGAGTAATAATATCTAAGTCACGCAGTATACACATTTCTCTCTGCTACAATGAGTAGCACTAATTTGTTCATCAACGCTCCTAGTTCATAGGATTTACTACGAGCGTTGACATATAAAACTAATAGGAAGAACAGCCAATCCAAACAGGCTTTGCAACCATTCACTTCCAAAAGCTTGTTATCCGAAAATCCACTAATTGGAAATTTTCCTCATCGTTTTGTCGACGGGAATCTAGTTCAGCTAGCGCTGTTTTCCTTCCTTATTCTACCTTCAAGAAATATATCAGGTCTTAGTCGAATGCTGGTATTGTCGTGACTAAAATCGCTACTTAAGAGAAGATCAAGACCCTAAGATTAGCTCAAGGAGTCTATAGGATTGAGGTTCAACATTGCCGTTGGTCCTCTTATCTATACTAACCAATCGCTTGACCTGAACGCTCTTAGAATTATCTGGTGAGATGCTTCCGATATATTCTTCTAGCTTCTACATAACATGCGCGTGTCTAGGTTTAATATCAGGATCGTTTAACCCCAGCAAATTGCTCACAATATTATTCGATGAGATTAAATTATTCTCAGTCATGCCAAGTTGGAGTTCTATCTTACTACCTAACTTTGTAAGTGAATTTGGGACTCAGAATGGGAGTTCCCCAACTACTTGCTAACAACCCGCGTATTGCTCACAGCTTTTTTCTTTTCATTTCTTTTTCTCCGCACTACAGTCTATTTTTTAACATTCGGGGCAGCCGATTCGGGACTATTTAAAACGTTGATGGTTTCATCCGGGTCTAATTACAAATGTCTATAGATTACTGGTTGAAATATCTAAGTGTCAACATAGAGGTTCAGTTAACTCTAATCAACCCAAATTGCGTGGCCTTATTTTTCCACTTGATAATAAAGTCTGCCTCTGCGTTGAGGTCATTCAAACTTTATAATTTTGAAGAAAACTCCGATTTATGAAACGGTCAACTTGTTCTGTTAATATGTTTATACGGATCAACTCATCTTATTGACAACACATTGAGCACAAACAATCTCACTAATTACTACGTTCAAATTATTTGTCATTCAATGATAGTGAGTCTAAGTTAACATAACGATCTTTAGTCACATTTTCCTCCTGAAAGTTAATATCAGAATATGCAACTCTAACTTACAGCTGTCATCTGTCTCAGTTCCTTTTACAACAAACTATCCTCCAAATTTAAGGTCAAGGAGTATTCATTAATTCTGTTCTTATGTACAGACGTTAACTATATTCATGTAAGCAATCGTTCAGGGATATTTAACAGTGGTGTACAATCAAAGCGGAGTAATAGGCTTTGACTAATAACATCAATCACTGAAGTTAGAGAATAATCTTACTTTGAACGGAAATACAGGAATATAACCTACCGATTTTGTGAGTAACTGCTTTCAGTTGATATCGAATTCCTTGGACAGATTTATATAATAGAAAATGAGGCGCATTTATTATTTGAATTCATGAGCGTATTAAAACTAGATCACCATCGGAAAAAGGGAAGCACGTGATGGACCATTCGTCTTAGTATGAGACTCCTCAGCAGTGAGCACTCACACTCGTGTTCAAGGCATCTAGACGACTGACACGGCATCTAACAGTTAGCGTTTAACTTCAACTTATTCACAAAATTGCGACACCTTCCATCATTGTCTTCAGTGAATCACCGCCTCACAACGGACATCACAATCATGTTTAATCCGTTATGAAAGATCAGAATTAGACATGAGTTTCATTTGATTATATTTAGTCAGTTCGTTTAAAAATTCGTACCAATATGTTTGATCTTCACGCCTTTATAAACGTTGAGCTAATTCAGTAGACACTTTAAATAGTTGATAAAATGACATTAAACAGAAATTCACGAATTTAAACAATGAATATGTGTGTTTGTATGCGAGTGTTTGTCAGTGATGAAGGTAAATTTTTCAAAAGGACTAATTAGCACTTGAGATACGAGATTCAGCGGAAAATATCCTTACACACATTGAGAATCACATTCAGTCTATCGTTGTTTGATGTACTGATAATACTAGTGAGATCGCTAATAAATAGCTTCAAGTTGCTGTTACTGCCATTTTAGGAGTCAGACACGACAAGTGAATCTCCACGTTGTTTGGCATGAAACAGTTGTCCATTGCAGGCACTAAAAGTCCATAGATTACGGTTAGACGTTGCCACCATTTTATGTTGTCTCTGTTTTTGAAATGTTAGGCGTTTGAACGTTAGACAGGACGCTGTGAATTCAAAATCCAGCAGTGAGTTCTTGAATGCACGCGGCTGAGAATTGCCATATAAATCGCTCTCTGGTTTTTAATGACGACTGAGATAGGATCAATTTGTGATATAAAACTTCCGTCAATATACGGAAATAATCAAAAAATATATCTAAAACATCGACGTATCGTTAATTATGAGTTAATGGCAAATTACCAAATAAAATGTTCTATTCCCACATTATAGTACATATCATGTAAACCGAATGAGTTGATTCAGACACTGAATTAGTTGACGGTCACTGTTGAGAGGAATTCTGAAATATTTTCATTCATCATGGAAATCCTCTAGTACTAACTATTTATATATAGCAGACTAAAAAACAAAACGCATAATTTTACTCTATTTTCTGAGTGGATGATTATTTGACATGTTTTGTCTGGATGTTCGATTGTTTGCTTCCCTCCGTCAACTGACACTCGAACCAGTGTTTAAAGGCTGACGGATAGAAGAAACTGAATTTTCGAATCCAGCAGGTGGGGCAATCACTACCAAACGTGAATCAAATAAACATACCTCCGTCAAAACAATACAAGCAAACATTTTTTATTGTATGAAGAAGTGATAGATTTGATAATGATAAGCTTTGAAACCGTGAGATTATAGCTGATTATTTCAGTGGAACATGTAACACCCAATTGATAATGCAGTCATTTTTCGTTGATTATCTGATGGTTGATGATTCAATAAATTGGATCCGACAAAATAATGCATGACACAAAATAAAGTCTATCAATGAGTTATACATGCTGTGTTTCATGTAAACGTGTGAGGAAATTGTGATTTTATTCAACTCAGCACAGTGAGTGAGATTATGAGAGGTTATGCAATCAGCAATAATAATTGCAATATTTGTTCCGTGAACGTGCCATCTTCTATCACTAATTAAAATCACGTAAAACACAGTGTATATATAACGATGTTCAAATGATCGTAAACTCAGTTATCAAAATACATCGACAGATTTAAAGTGACGATGAGAGCACAGTGAGTTGAAGTTTTGTTTTCATCGTCTGCTTGAAATCGACTGTTATCTGAGAATCAGGTGAAAGTGATGAACCGTTCTTTATTTTTTGAAATCCATAGCCAGTCGTTGTTCATTTTAGATAAAATTCTTCATTACTCTCTATCACGTTTCCTCATTTATTGACTTCGTTTCTCACTTGATTCAATAATTGTCCGAACATATTTTTTATACTGGTAATGTGAGACACAAATATTAGCCAATTCTGTTAGGTGTTAGGAATTTTCATTTACTGATATATGGTATTGTATTGAACATCAATTAAGTAGCAATTTCTCTCGGATTGTGCTAAAGTTTTGTGACAGGTTCCTTCAAAACAGTTTTATTTCATTGTAATGACATTCCTTTTAAGAGGAAATAGTTGGTAAAATGTTTAATAGTTGGATAACTCTTGGTAAAATTATTCATGTTACTTGAAAGTAAATGGTCGTTCTGCATAACCAACATAGTACAAATTGGTGATGTATATAACTGCTTAGCTCAAGCAGTAAACAGTTGGATTGGAAATCACTGATGAATGTGATAGTAGTTTTACATAAAAGTTAGCAGAATGTTTTTCATGGGAAATATTAATTCCACTAGTGAGATGAAAACTAAGAGAATGCAGATTACTTGAGATAAAATTCGATTCTATGACCCGTAAAAGCATTGGCAATAGTTATTTCACAGTGTTGCAATTGCACTGGATCATTACAATGCTATCTGCGTTTGACATCAGTGTGAAGATTCAAACTACGGACACGAAACGAAATTAAACTATTTCCGATTTTACAAGTTTTTGGCTATCCATACTCAGTAGCGATGTGAAAAATGTGATGTCATTTGAAGCGAACGTAACTGGGTTTGAGTAATTTCAGCTGACAAGTTCCAAACAAGACAAAACGCACGTCCTGGGTTCTACGGCTTCCCATCGCTCATCCCTTCATTGACATAGAGGCGCGATGATGTATTTCGCTGATTGAATTTGAGAAAAACGTTTCATTCAAAACGATGTTAGAAATATTAATCCTCCAAATTATAGATTGCAACTTGCAATGTCAAATTTATTCATTGACAATTCATTGGATGAATGATTTTATTTTGTCAAGTTACATATAAAAATATTTCAGTCAATTAGGGATTTTCAATGTCTTCGGATTTCTTATGGATGTGTTTTAAACTTCATCGATCATGTGAATTGTATATTGGTTGCAGGTCACTGTTTTTCCTTGTATCAACACTTGTAATCATCCTACGTGTTGGATGCAGTATGGTTAATTTTGACTACTACTTATTCTCTACAACATGGCCACCATCGTTTTATCAAGTTAAAAAAGTAAGAAACGTTTCGTATACATAAAATGTGGTTCTTTTTTCATGAACGCAAATCTATTGCTTCACGTTAAACAGATGAATTTTTTCAAGTACTACATAAAAAGATCAATGTTTAGCATTCTCTTCAGTTCATGCATACGGATCAGAGTCATTCGCTGATCATTGTGATATCCATGCACATATTTGTAATCACATTGTAAAAGCATGATTATATTTCACCGAACACGGAGATTTCATTCACATGGAAATAGGGCAATTCAGCACATTGCTCTCACAGATTGTTCAAAATTAAACATAATTACGGCCAATTTATTAGTCATGTAATCACATTCTCGGTGTTTAGGTTGTATATGAGTTATTATGAGTTTATATTACAGGTCAGTTACTGAAGGCAACTAACCGAAACAACTTATTTCATCTCTGAAATTTATCGATTCAATTTAATGGCATTCGATAAGCGTCAGAAAATATTGTTTTCGTAAACATCTTTGTTCAACTGAGTAATGATCATTAGAAATTCTCTCTTTTAGCGTGATCCACCGAAGGGATTGTCCGGTTTAACCATTCATGGGTTGTGGTAAGATTACATTTGATTTATGAACTGTGTGCATAAAAATGTTTCCGATTGTACACAAACCATAGTATGGAAATTTATCGAACATTATCTGTGTCATCTTTTGATTTGCTGTGATTCATCTAATGAATATCACTACGATTTCACAATGAAAGCTCATCCGAAACACCTACAGGTTTTACCATTTCATCGCTGTACACTCATCTCAAACAGCGTTCTCGAAAATATTGAATTTATTATTGACGAAGCAGTGTTGAATTGTGAAATGGATACTGACCATTGACTTATCGTTTTCAGTACGCCCATGTTGTTGACTGAATTCCGATTGTGGAGCTCAACGATCTGCTTCACATAACTAGATGGTCCATGTCCCACTGCTTCACGGTAGACCATAAAGTTTTCTTACCGCCGTAACAACAATACTGCAAGCTGTGAAGCAGCGTAATTTCGTTGACAATATCGAAATGATCACCTCTATGTATGCCTTCCAACTACTATGATGTAATTACTTCAAATGATATACACGTTTCACAATGAAATTATAAATCGTTGGTGATAAATATGGGTTATCTTGTGTGCAAGATATACAAGTCCATGAATGTATGTAAATCTTTGGTTCATTAATGAATTACGCATATCATTATTTTCAGGCCCCAAATTATCCCTGAAAAACTGCCAAATTGTACCGTAAAGGAACAGTTTAATATTACGCTATTGAAGGTGAGTCAGATCCAAAGTTCAGTTTTGTTAAATATTTTCTCACCACCTCCTACTGGTTGTCAGTAAGAATTCGTGTATTGATCGACCGTCTGGTAAACTTATCAGGCGGACGACTATTTTTCAAGTAGCCGCTAACTGATAGTCATTGACATGAAAGCTATTCTGCTCTAAGCAGATACTGCTGAAGTTGAATCCTCGAGCGATCAACTTCACATGAAGCAAATAAGTTCAAAAATTTACGATAATGCTGACAACAAAAAAATGATTGCATATCGAACATTCTAAAAGTCGCTTGTTTGTATTACATGTTTTGATGCAAACCTTCACCTAAACCAATTTTTAAATTCATTCTCATATTTTTTCAGAGTCTGCGAAGCGATCTGGAAAGTCTGTGGCCAAGCTTGAGTAACTACAGCAGTCCAGAAACATTTTGGTAAGATATCTTATAATATAATATAGTATAATGAATTCCAGGTGAAAATCTGTTTTCTACAGAAAACAGAATGATCTGCAGGTTGTAATCGGTTATCGACGACATGCTTTGTTGAATGATAAGTGTGATCAAAGTGACAAAGGCTACGTTTAAATTGACGTTTTCAGAAGCTATCATTTTATCGTTACTATTACGGACGTATCTTCGAATAAATGTCAGTTGTGTGCAGGTCTTGTGAATAAAACACGACACCAAATGCAATTCACAATTGATTAATCACACTGTGCTGAATATTCAACATTCAGATGTTTCAAATTAGGAAACTTTCAACAAATAATAAAATCACGTTGTTTGTTTTGGAATACAGGTTTAAGCCATTATCGTGTATCCCTCAAATGACATGTGGTTGTTGTATGAAGTGTTTTGAACTGTGTTCAATTATAGGAAACATGAATTTGACAAGCATGGTAAATGTGCATTAGAGGACCCTCTAATCGGTAATCAAACACGGTTACTTTAAATTTGGTATTGATCTGATGAAGAAGCTAAACCTACTAGAGTAAGTGATTATTGTTGTAATAAACATACAATTAAATTTCTGTATAAACGTTTCAAATTGTGTCTCAGTCCCGATTAGAAATGTACTTAGCCATGTTGATCTCCCTCACAATCCCAGTCAACCCGTGAAACAGACTAATCATATTAATTATAAACTAGAATGCCATTTTTCCACTGAATTTAGGCTTTTCAGTTGGTTACATTAATTAGTTTGAGAAGAGCAAATAAATTAACATTCCTATCGGTTGATCAAACAACCAGTGTCTGTTTGAGTGAAAACTTGATGCTTAATGTTACCTGATGATTCTAAACAATATGAAGTAAGTTTACTCGCCAATTGATAAATAGTCTGAGAGAGTAAATCAATATTCATGACAGCACTATCATGTATGCTCGACTATATAGAGGTCGGGACCTCAGTCAGTACGAACATTAGCCACATCTCTAATTGTGCATGATCAGAAGGAATGTGAACTTATTTAAAAGGAATATGCCACTGAATGGTCAATCGTATTATTGTTCACCTATAAATAACGAATTTCCATTGAACTTCAAACTGACTCCAAGTAATACGAATGCTGTATAAAATCTGTCACAGTGATAAAAGATATTTAACTCAGGTGATCACTGAATGAATTTAATTTGACAAAACAATGGTTTAGAACTTCAGTGATTGACGAGCAACAGCAGTAAATTCGTTTCTACTCTAGATAATTGACTATTACCTCATGAAACAACGTACACTTGAATACTTACATATTCGACACGATGAAGTGTACGTTAATCTGGTAATGTCAGAATCGTTGGTTTTTCAGCTGTTGTCTTTCACAGTAAGCTAGCTGTGAACCATTACTACGAGTAGTAGTATTAGAAGAAAAAGAAGTTTACTCTATAAGTGGAGTGCGGGCTTCCATGTCTGGTCGCCTCTGTATGCCTCTACTGCTTTACATCCGAAGATATACCTATCTCTCTTCACTTCCATATCATATCCCAATTACTTTTAACTATTGTTACGAAATCATTTGAATCAGCACACTTCATTAACATCATAAATAAACTTCTATTTTAACTTTCACAGACAAGCAATTTACGGAGCGTTTTGAAAAAAGAATTCGGTTATAATGGTTCTTTGAAGTGCACCGATATAAAAGGAAAGGTAAGTGCATCAGTATTCAGTAGTGGATTCCCTAATACAGGTGTCTTTGGAGCTGAATTTGATAGTGGATGTTGTCAAATAATGTCTAAAATCTACCGGTTTCTCATTTTGTAGAAAGGAGTGGGACGCCTGGAAGAGGTGCGTATTTGTTTGAATGTTTCGCACAACTACATGGACTGCCCGGTCCTTGATAAATGTCCTGCTAAGTTCCTCTTTCCTCCATATCCAAAAACGTGAGAAATTTATAACAGTTAAATCTAATGATGTTAATTAATAAACTTTACTTATGTCTACTGTTTCTGTTATCTAATTTTTCTGGCGTAAAGATTAAGGAATAATAATGTGAGGGCAATTATAATCAGTCTTTTATAATGAATAATTGCATAAAACCCTGAATGCATCCTGCAAACAGTAGCTCATAGATCACACAATTGGTTCACATCGTAATGAAAAATACTGATTGATGTAAGTTGTTGCTTCACAATTACGAATTATTGCTTAGAATGATCTTACACTGTAACATATGTCGATGAATGGGATATTCGAAGCATCACGTATTATTTTCAGCATATATATTCCAGATTGACTAATCCTATTCAGTCAACCTCATAATGATCATCTGACTCCGAAAGTATCCGAGCTGTAGAATGAATTGAATAGTAATGGATGTATTCCGTTCATGTAACCATACATGTCAGCCATCACCGTACGACAAATGATTCACTAATGAAATAGCAAAGGTAAATAAGTTTACTCAATAAAGTTGGTTTCTCTTCAGTTATAATGACTGCAATGCTATATAACATCTGCTGTTTTAGTGCTCGCTAACTCGTTGCAGTGTAATATTAGTGAATCAGTGGCTTCTTTAAAATTAGATGTTGTGAAGTACATGGTCAGAATTGTTCGAATATAATGCGATTTTTCTTTAATTGAAAGTGATTCAAATTCTGGAAAACGTTTCGCAAGCGTTATGAAATATATTTATGTCTTTACAAATGAACCACAATAAATGCACCTATTTGTATTGATAAATCTACAGTCTAAGCAAATAGACTAAAGTATTGATTGTCTAAATACGTCGTAGGATAACTAATCGTTATTGCTTCAAATGTGTTAACGAGTTACGTAGTGAAATCACATACGAGAATTGATGACTCATCTAACTGTAAGGCTTTCCAACGGGAAATTTCGCTTAATCGATGTTGAATATGGTAAACGCTGGTTTACATCCATCCATAAATTCATTACATTTAGTATGTTGTTACCACCGGCTGACGATGAAATCATCTTAGCAATGACATTCGGTTGCGATTTCATTTGGAAGCAACATATCATGTAAATTGAATGAGTTGATTCAGACACTGAATTAGTTGACGGTCACTGTTGAGAGGAATTCTGAAATATTTTCACTCATCATGGAAATGCTTTAGTACTAACTATTTATATATACCAGGTTATAAAACACAACACATGATTGCACTCTATTTTCTGAGTGGATGATTATTTGACATGTTTTGTCTGGATGTTCGATTGTTTGCTTCCCTCCGTCACTTCACACTCAATCTAGTGTTTGAAGGCAGACGAACAGGAGAAACTGAATTTTCGAATCCAGCAGGCGAAGCGATTACAGTTAAACGTAAATTAAATAATGAGATCTCATCGTACGAGCGTTGAAGAGCAACTTGTGTTTGAGAACCAGGTCTCAACACGTCATTTCATCCAAAATCTTATTCAATTACTTTATTCACTTCCATTCACGTTTTAAATTGACCTTTAAAAATCTCACTCACATAGAAAGTACATGTGAACACGTCTAGTGTGCTAATGCAGACAAAGTTCAATTAAGAATACTGTTATGACTTTAAATTGGGTCGATTTTTACCCTGTGCTAATTGTTGTGTCCTTGACTGAAAAAAATTAGAGAGCAGCGTATTTATTGATCGATTACAATGACACGGAAAAACACGTACGGACGGCCTAGAGTCTCGATCGGTCCCGCTTCCCTGTCTAGCCCAGTCAGTTGAGTCCAGAACACAAGTCACAGCCTCTGGGTTATGAATCAATGTATTTCAGACATACTCTATTTATATACTAACCAAACAGACCACATAGTACCATAAAAATAGAAAACAACATTTGTACAATATTTAACGAATGAAATAAATAACCGTCCAAGGACATCATTAGAATAACATGATAATGATTGGCACATTATTCTACATCCATAACAAATACAGACAAGATTATTAGTATAGATTAAGTTGATAAAATTCTGTACTGAAAATGCTATTGTGATATTGGTTCGCTTGATCACGAAATTTATGGATCATTCGACGTTATGCCAGTTAAGTATGCGCAATTGAACGTAGGATTCAAGTATTTGTTCCTCTTTACTGCTAACATCTATTTAACAATAAGGTTTGCAAATGTGGTTGAAATACTAGAATCAACTTTTCCAGCACAAAGGCAAACTGAAAGAATTAGAACGGAAGTTAGTTTGAAGTTGTTTTTGACTTGAAATAATATTTGAAATGTCAATTGTTCCTTGAAGAAGTTGGGTACTGGGCAGTCAAAAACTCGTCATGTTACTAGCATGGACTGACTATTATATAGAAATAAGGTTTGCAGTTGGCAAATAACGCGAAATACTGTAAATTAAAACATTTATGTGAAATGGAACAACAACTTAAATGATATTTATTGATCCGTAATTAGTAGCTTCACCTCAGTGTTTAGTTTCATTTTGTGTGCTGATGTAGCTGTTAATCTAGTTATTCGGATACACTCCTGATCTGATGACACAGCGCACACACCAAGAAGTATATTTAATGTATTATCGCCTCATCATTAACGAATAAGAGTTGAATAATGTCGGTTCATATAATTGTTGTAGTCCTACAACAGTTTATAGCTTCACTTATACTTTTAGCATTGGAAGATACGTCTGTGCAATGAATGGATATAAGGGTTGTTATCTCAGGATAAACAGATTGCTGATAAATAAATGCTGGTGGAGTGTTATTAAATATTCTGCATATTATAATGGTTATGCTTCGTTAACGGATCAACTCGTTAACCATTAGCATATCAATCTCAATGGTGTTTGAAATCACTGGAATCTCATGAGAGCATAGCAAAGCAAAGCAATGCAAGTTCATGCACTTAAACAACTTTTACAATCATTTTGTATTGAATGTACAAACTGTAAAAAATAACAAAATAAATGCAAATAATATCAAAAACTATTTGCAAACTAAGTTTGCCGTCCCTATCACCACTTGCTTGTGAGGATTACTTTGAAATGTTCGGAACCTGAGCTATGGTTGTGTAGCATGTTGCGTATGTTAACACGGTGGTGTGTATCTTCATGTTCATCGGTAAACTGAAAACAGCTTATTGAATTCTCCGGCTTTACCAGGAAAGTCTATTTCACTCGATTACGCAACTGTCAAACAACTACTGCTAGACAACGTCATCCCAATCCAATGCGTAGTAAAGCTTATGCTGATAATTCATTGAGGGTTTGCGATACAGTTCGCGAGGACAGGTACGAATTTGGTCAATGTTAGTCCTGTGGCAGGTTCTACATATTTATTTCATGTGTTCGTCGTACTTTTAAATGTTATAAATGTGGTGAGATTGAACACATTCAGTTGGCTTGTAATAGTACGGTTTATTCCGCTGCAAATAATGCTAAATAGAGGGAGAAGTCCAAGCTCGGAGTGGGAATTATAATCTGCAAAACAGCCAGAAACGAGCGGTAACAACAAACATAATTCAAAACATATATACAGTGTAAACCGTCCTCGGGGATAATTACCAAAAGGCGCAACGAGCCGATAGCGTTCAAGATATTTCCCAGTGGAAAATACGACATGAAGGTGGCAAGAGCGCCTTTGGCGTGAAAACAAAGAAATTCAAATGTATTAAATAAAATTACGAACTTAGGTCCTTTTTCAAGTGAGTTCCGGAGAAATAACGTCCTCAACAAATTGTGATCCCATCATAATGGGTTTTTCTAATGATTATTTATCTTTATCCACGACTCCAAAAAAGTTGTATCGACTCACATGGCACTCCAGAGTTAAGTGAAACTCAGATTGATTGTGAGACAAAAGTTTCTAATCAACCGAATTCTTACCAGATTTTTCATGTTATTGCATCGGCTATGGGATTCCTAATGATTCACATATTTTTGATGAAATATCTTATGAATCTGGGAAAAGTACATAGAGTGAATCAAATCACGATACAGTTTTGATAGATGCTGATTTTTATCATGATTCTTCAATCTTCAACGTATTCCCAATAAATTTGAAGAAAATACTTCAGAAGAATGAAATTCTGATGTCAGTGCGAAGCAAGAGTCTTAAATGAGCTCGATTTTGATTACTGTTCGGATGATTTCATATCCACTATTGTTTGTCCTTAACATGAAGTCACTTCTAATGAATACTTCAGTCAATGTGCAAAATATGTTTTATGCAGCTACATCATTTGTAACTTGAAGATATTAAGGTCCAACATTATTTCGTTAGGGACGATAATGTTGGAAAGTCTTTGATTCAGAATTTAGATGTTAGTGGTTTCGCTTCACAACCGACATGGCGACTGTATACAAATATAGGACCCAGGTGAGTCCACTTTTACTAAAACAATTGTGTACATGTGTTGTGAACAGAGAAACAAGAAGCCCTGAGAGACTACGAAAGCTATTTTTCGGGACGTTATTTCATTTTATTCAAAGCTCGCACAACACTGACATTTATTTTTGTCCATATTTTATTCTACAACACATAAGCTTTCTTTCAATTTATCATTCATTACCATACCCCTTTTTGTGCCGAAGCCAATGTAATTTAAACATAATATTTTGCACTTTATTTTCTACTCTAATTCCCAGTTTTGGACATAATTGTGTTTTTCCAAATTACTGTACGTTATGGTCGGGTAAATCACCCATTTATTCATGTACCTTTTTGCACTAATCTGAATTCAGAGACTTCACAGGAAATCAGGATATCGCAATACAGCCAATAGTGTTTCAACTGTCTTGTCTTCTCTCATTTTCGTGCTTGCCAGCCAATCAGGCGCTAGAATAGTTTTCTTCTCTCTACCCCACCTTGAACTCACTCGTACTGGCCCCGGGGTTAAACCGCCCAGCCTACTACATCAAGATCTTAATCTAGAATAGACAGATCAAGGTCATAACAACGTGTAATCTTTTCAAAATGTTACAGTTATTTATTATACCCTTATGGGACGAGGTAGTGTAATAATGGTTTTCCGGAGAACCGGATACCTAAACTGTACAGCCCAATCCCGTTTGCAGAAGAGTTAGACACCATCCATGCTTAAACTTTATAACACGAGCAGTAAAGCTTTATTCTGATTCACAGCAGAGCCAGGCACTATATAGGCTTTAGAGCTACAATAAGGACAGTAGAGTTCATTACTGTGGCTCAACCACACAGATACCAAGCATCCTGGAGGACCATCTGGATCATTCATATACACATTCACATCACATGTACAATGATCGCGTAAATTAGTTATGCACACCATAAACATGCCAAACCTGACCCATTCCACTTACACGGCAGTCAAACTCATTAATGTTGGCAATGGCGATATGCCTTACATTGTCCTATTGGAGATGACCATCGAGGATACTGAAAAGCAACCACCAGTATGAATGAAATCAGTTTCCCACAAAACCAATTTTGTGCATGAACAGTCCAAAAGCTTGCCAAATTATTGCCAAACCTTCCACACTTTCGATGGCGAACTTTCAGTCTAATATGAGACCTTCAGCTCTACATAGCAATACAGCTTATACTGCATATGTAAATTAGTAAACGAAATAGCTTAGCCTGAAGTATTAAGGCTTAAAGAATGCCTAAAACACATTGTTTCGTGTAGGAATACAAATACAAGTGCACCGAAATCCTATTTATTGCATTTGTGAAATCTTCAATTCTCCGACTTCTGAGAACCTGACTTAGGGGTTGTATCCCTTGTAAATATTACCCAAATATTTTATATAAACACCACGTTGCCAACAAAGTGCATTGAACAGGTCAGAGGTTAAAAAAAGGGGATTTATTCAGGGTGAGTGGTGTAATAGTTTAGTGAAGTTCATAAATTGTGTTATTATCTTAGCGATTAATGAAAGTGATTAGTGATAAGATGAGTTACGTAATAAGAATTAAATAGAATTTGAAAAAACAAACATAATTTAAGAGGTTCAGGTGGTGGAAATGTGTGAATAATAATGTGGTTTATAAATTATGTGATGGGGGGAGAGAATAACACAAAATAAATAAATGAATAAAATAACCCGAATAACTAAAACAAAAAACAAAAAAACAGAAACAAGGATTACCAGGGTAATGATAAGTTTAATAAATTCTCTTTTTGAATGCATAAATGCGGTTTAAGTTTTTTTTATCGCAATGGCTTCGGCAAAACGGAGGGTGGTCGTACTTCTTTGTCTATTGGTAATTTTGAAAGCATGCGGAATGTCGATGGTGTGCCCGGTATCAAGTAGATGTCGAGCCATTGCGCTGTCGAAAGCCTTAGTCTCTGGCAGCCTCAAGTTTCTTGGAACATGCTCAGAAATGCGGACATACACTCTTCTCTCAGTTCTTCCAATGTATGTGCTTTGGCACGTACATGTGAATTGGTAGATGCAGTTGGAGCTACTAAGAAAAGAGGACTTGTCGATTTTGGTTTGTTGATTGATTGTTCAGCAGTGATTTAAAGTGTCGCGACGCGATCTGTGAATGAGCGATCGTTGCAGTATCTAGCCTGTTCCCCTCGAAGTTGGGCGTCTACTTAGTCTTTCATCTGATCCAAAAACACTCTCTTTACAACTTTTCTTGGTACTGACAGTAGTGTGATAACTAGAGTCCTCATACTCTCTCAAATTTCTTTTCTTTAGGTTCATGCTGAAAAGAAAAGATTAGATTCAAGTGAGATACTGTTGTATTCTGGTCATGAAGGAAAAAAAGTGCTCCGCACACGCAGGAAATTCCTGTAATGCTGTCCAAAGAAGCATGAAAAGCACCCATAGGATGGAAATCCTATCGATCTGGAATTCTCAAAGCATCCTTCAAAACAAAGAATGAAGGAATCACATTGAATTTTATCCAGTATTATACATTCATCGATGATAGGAATAAAGATGATAAAGTTCAGAGGCATCAGTCAATCATACAGAAGTGCTCAGGTAAGGAACCGGACTATCTTGATAGAACATCGAAATCCCATGGTCGGAATGGACAACGCCGACTATGAAGATATCATGGGACGATATGGACTGGAAGAAAGGAATGTGAATAGCAAATTATTTGCAAATTTATATATAACTTCAACAAAATGGTTGTAGGTCGATGTACCTGCATCCTAGAAATATCTAAATGATGAGACTCATAAAGTAAAAAATACGCATCCTGCTTCTAGTCATATTACATCTCTTCTACACCACCAAGTCGTAGACGGTAACTTAGAGAGGTTTATATCAAACTAGGAGTATCTATAAAAAGATACTATTTATCAGCTACTAGGCAGTTAAACTATGAAAAGAAACCGATATGATTAATGTATATATAACATCATTAAACGACATGATTCTATAATAAGGTGAAATAGAAACGATATTTATATAATGAGTCCGAAATAGAACAAAACGCTCGTAAAACTGAGTTCCACTTCTACTCACTATCCATTTTTACTTAAAAAAGCTTGTGACTTAAAGCTATACCAAGGCAGTACACACAGAATTCACATATGCCAACAAGAGACTACTGATCAATTACAGTCCTAAATAACAGTCAGAAGATACAATTAAACAACATCAAGTGAATGTAAAACTTCACCCTATTGCCGATACATACGTAAAACTGGATTCCACTTCTACCTGCTATCCATCTTTGCTTAGAAAACCTTGTGACTTAAGGCTATATCGAGACAGTTTGCACAGAATCCACATGTGCTAACAAGGAGACTGATCATGTTAAACAACAACAAGCGATATATATATATATATATTATTTTGTAAACTATAACAAATCATCTATTACCCAACATGAACCACATGAAGATTGATCACGTATTGTTCGAATACTTGGACAATTCTTCCAATGTTTACGTGAATCAAAGAATTTTGGTAATTTAATATTAACATCATTATGTCTAATTGTTGGACGTAATTTTATTCTTTGATTATTATCTTCAAATATAACACCCATCATTAATTTAGCATCTTCAATTGTACTAAATCGATTGGTTCTTTGAGCTTTCCATCCAGCATTAGGCTACAATATATACAATACATGTTTAGTTATTCATTTGGATTATCATTCAAAGTTCAATTTACTATACTACTCAAATATTCTTGTAAATTTAATGCAAAACCAATAAGAATTATGTATATGCTTACAAATGATTGAATTGAAGATAGATAGAAGACATTCAGAATGTCATAATATATACAAGTCAACATCGTTTTAGTTAGATTCTGATGAGAATAATGAGTGGTAACCTTTGGGATCCATTTCTGAACTAATAATATACGTATGTTTTGTATTGTATAATTGTTAAGTAGTTGAACTATTCATATTCATGTTCCTCTTATCATAAGCTTCATTTTGACCTATGAACTATTGTTATACGATTTACCATTCTTGAGTTATACCCAGTCTATTTCCACTTTTGACTAGATCTTGTACAAATGTTATCTTCTATGGTACGATGTGGTCTGTTTGGTTGATGTATATAAACTCAGTATGTTTGAAATAAATGATTCATATTGCAAAAAATGAGATTGGTGTTCTGGACTCTAACAGGCAGAGCTAAGCAGGAAGCAGGACCAGTAAAGACTTCTTGTAGGGGTATTCATGCGTTATTGGTCCAAACGATCAGTCACTGTTCTCTAATTGGCAGTATCGTTATATCATACATTAATAGGACACAGGGCACAATTTACAACAATTGGCGACGGGGTGGAAAACAAAGGACCAAGGGCATAAAATCATAAGTTATAACAGTTTTGACTAAATAAACACTTCAATTAAGCACATAAACAGATGATTATGTATTAACTGATGACTGTGGTAGTCCAATCAAAATTAAATAGAGCAAGAACAAATATTGATACAGAATTGTATGAATTCATAATATTTCGAGGTTTCTGGCAGCTGCTTACAAACCTAAAAATGTGATAGAATTTTTTTACATTGAAATAGTGTGAAACGAAATTCATTATCCGCACAGCAGTGTTTTTTTACCCCCCACCACCACCCTTTTTAAAATTTTTTTTCAACCCTAAAATTACAATATTTTTCATCCCGTTTCTTCCAATGAAATGGCCAGTCTTAAAGTTCGTTTTAATTGGTTAGTTATGTTTTGTCGGATTTTCATAAAACATCAGTACTTGTCGACGAAGTACATTTTAATCATCATTATGGAGGAGAGTAACGTGCCGAGTGCAAGCGCTGTTGTTTCTCACGTAACAGAAATGGAGAGTCTTTTTGACAACCTTGTTTCTCGTTGCGTTCCCATCGGTTGAAGCGTTGAAGTCTGCTATCACAAATTATGAAAGATCAACTTACTGTCATTATGTAGTTCGAGATTCGCATTTGTGTAGAGATGAAAACTCGTATATTAAATTTGTGTGCTGGAGACATGGCCGTATAACATCTAGCGGTTCGTCACAGCGGATCAAACGGAGGAGGTAATTTTATTAATGTTAATAACATTTTTTGTTATGAAGGGCCTCCATTAACACTCAATGTCCGGCCTTCATGTATTGTAAGATTATCGACGGCTACTGGACTGTTGTAAGTGGGAATGTGCATCACAATCACGAGTGCAACTCCCTGAGGTACCAAAGTAATTCATGGGTGCGCAGGTTAACGGAGTCCGAGTTTGAAACTGTGCGACCGCTGCTAATATCTGGTACTGCTTCATTCCACATTAGGAATTATGCTTAGCATTCTTATGGGAAACTACTGAATGATCAAGATATCTATAATATGCGGTACAAAGTGTTCTCACAGGCGAACATTCCTGGTAAGCCATTTGCCAGTTTATAATGTAAACGATAGGTGATTATGGAAAATTGAAAGCGCACATTACATCTTTGTGTGGGCTATGTGAATACGAATTAGACGATGAGAACTGTTCTTATGACCCATCACCGAACGTACGAGCAGTCCACTGTCCGATGTGTGGCGCCATTACCAACTAATAATTACGACGTACGACCGCGAGAACGACTAAAGGCCCTTATCAGGGCCACCCATAAATTGATTTACATTCACTTTTCCCAATATTGTTTTTGTCTATGGCAAAGGTATTAATAAACGAAAAGCGATTATCATTCATGTATTCGTAAACTTGTTTCTAATGTATATTAGATATAAAGGTTAAGAAAACAGACAAGATTTTGTCATTTGATGAACACTGATCTAATAATTTTAGATTTAAAATAATGTGATTACTGTTCATGTCTTAGTAACACATTGGTAAACTATCTAATACTAGTACATTTTGAGTACATTTTAATAGGAATATTTTAAAATAGTGAAAATCGTAATTTTGTCGTTAGGTCACTAAATTTAGAATTACATTGATTAGTGAATATAATAAGATAATTACAAAGATGAATGTGAATAAAGCTCATAGAGAATTAAACACAATGAAGAAAATTGACTTATTTAGGAACAAAATAATGACATTATAAAACAAGTTGAAACCATCATCATCATTGAAATGATTCATGCGATTAAATGTTATATAGTAGGTGTAAAAAGAAATAAGAATATTATACGTTTCATGAATACAAAATGCAAGAATTTCATATTCTTGTTTTATATTAAAAGTACCTGAAACCAGAACTATGCGTACGTAAGAAGTACGTACGATCATCATCTAAGCCTTCATTGTGATTCATAACTACTGATTATATCAACGTATTCATTTGCACACCCATATAACTATTAATTACTGGTACAATCATACTAAACAGTTATAAATCCATAATTTTAATATTTTATAAAGGTCAAAAATAAGGCATGGCATTAATGAATTTGACAATGTAATGTGTGTGAACAATGGTGAACGTTTACATCTGTTACGATATAGATATTTATATATATACTTACGATTTGTAATATTTTCTAATTAGAAAGGTCATTCAATAAAGGTCGGGATGATTTGCAGTTAAGTGTTCAGTCACAATAAGTGACTAAGCATTATAGGAAAATTGAAAATGCAAAAAATTTTGTGTCAATGAAATGCATAGTCTGAGGATTGAATCTTGTCAATTGACATAAGGACAATAAATAATAATAACAAATTGTAAATGTTGATTGATGCAGTTGACCTTATTCACATTTATACGTTGAATGTCGATAGATATTTGTTGAGTCAGTCAGACGACGTAGGCTTGTTCATTTACACTTTATGAAACTGATATTTCAAATGCTTGTCAAAAATGGTTACATTCATAATGTCTAGACATAGTTCAGGTTTCATATTACGGCGGTTAACAATATTCACAAATGACTGATTAAACACACACTAGTTTTTATTACGACCAAAAAATACAGAACTACAAATAAATCACAAGTGAAAACAATAAACCGTCTCAATGGACTTTTAAAATTAACCGAATTGAAATCTAACCTTTCTCTAATTCTAATTATGAATGACCATTTACAAAATAAACGTTCACTAAATATTAAGTGCCTATTTCGGAAAATTTATTACTACTTTCATATACTGTCAAAGTCAGTTCATTAAATGATGGTCTACGGTTGCTTCACCTGAATTATAAATATTGCAACCAGTAAGTTATCATAATGATTTATTGATATGTTGATTTCTTTTTCTCATTAACACACTGTGTGTTACTAAAACACTTATGTACACACTCCGGGAATAATTTGTTTATTCATTGGGTATTCAACATTTGACTACCGACCTAATATTCAGTAATCACTATTATCAAACAGTCAAACCGGTTTTCTGTTCCTTTCTTCCAAAACTTGCTTCTTATATGATACATATAAGTATTCGTGACAACATAACTAACAACTTCAATTGAAGGTTGACATTAAACCACTTGATCGGAAATCAAAAATTTATCCCAATACACATTCACTAACAGTAGGATTGCACTTAAGTTGGTGTCTTTTTCTTCAAAAATCTAAATTTTTTCCAAGACTAAGATTACACAAGAAAAATTATTCATTATCATTAAATTTCAAATGTAAAAAATGAAAATTCTGACATCCAATCACAGTTCTAGACGCGATTTCAATTTCAACTAATCAGATTACAAGGATGAACAGTTTACGACCAATAATTGGAAAACAAATCAACATATCACTGAATCATCATAATAAAATACTGATTACGACATGTGTAAATCACGTAGACGATCGATTAATGAAGCGACTTTGACGGTGAATCAAAGAAGTAATAGTGTTTCAGAAATAGGCACATCATATTTAATAATGGGTTATTTTGTAAATAGTCATTCTTAATACGAAATAGTTGTTTACTGTCGCTTTATAAACGGTTTCCATTAGAAGACGTTAGATTTCAATAGGGTTAAAATGCTAATCCATTAAAAGGATTTATTGTTTTTACCTGAACATTCTTTGTAGCTCAGCGGTTTATAATTATGATAATAAAAACTTGTGTGTGTAAGCAGTCATGTCAGTCCGTTATTGGGCTTGGGAAGTGTGCGTAAGGTTTTATTCACGTAATGTCAATAGCAAATATTTTCAGTCTAGCAAACTGTTTACACGAATTAGTTAATTTCATATGTCAATGACATTGCAAATGTTACTTATTTGTAAGGTATGGAATGATATTTGAAAATCATCGATTATCTTTGAGAGACATAATAGAGGAACAATGAAAATCGGCATATACATTTTTCGTCATGTGTGAATATTGTTCAACAGAATATGAAGTCTAAAATAACTAAACATTATGAATATAACCATTTTTGACAAACATTTGAAATATTGGTTGTACTAAGTGTAAATAAACAAGCCTACGTCGTCTGACGAAATAAATTTCTATCTCAATTATACAGATTAGTAAAGAATAAGGTCAATTATATCAATTCACATTTAGGTATAATGACGTTTAATTTCAATATAACAAGTAAATTGGTGACTTTGTTACAGTGATAAAAGGTAATATACAGACTTAAAAATAAATAAGGTGATATGAACCGTATTTATGAACAATAATTAAGTCCAAGACCTAGTTCATACATGCGCTTAGTTCTGGTTTCAGTTTCTTCAAATATAAAACAAGAATATAAAATTCTTATTTTTGTATTCATGAAACGGATCATATTCTCATTTCTTTTTACACTTATATGACCTTTAATCACACTAGTCATTTTAATCCTTTGGTTTCAGCTTGTTTTATATTCTCATTCTTTTATTCACAAATAAGATCATATTCTTGTGTTTACTTCTCTATGACCTTTAATCACATGAATCATTGTAATCATCTTATTGTATTCACTAATAAATAAAATCCCATATTTTCATTGACCCTACTACGAAATGACAATTTTCACTTTATTGAAATATTCCAATTAAAGTTTACTGAAATGTACCATTATTAGATAGATTACAACGGTGTTATTAATGTATGGACGGTAATCACATTATTTCAAATCTATAATTATTAGATTAGTGTTCATTAGTTGACAAATTCTTGTATAAGATCTCTTAACTTTTATACCTCATAAACGTTATAAAAACGTTTCCGACTACATAAGCGATAATCGCATTTCGATGATTAATCTCTAAGGGATATCAAAATTCATTAGACATCAATAATTGCTTCATTGCTTAACCTTTGCCATAAAAATAAGAATTGGAAAAAAAGCGTATATCAAATTGTGGGTGGCCCTGAAAAGGGCTATACTCGGTCTCTTATCAATGTCGACGCAGCTCTTGGACAGCGCAACTATGAGTTGGTTATAGCGTCACACATCGGAAAGTTGACTGTACGTACGTTTGGTGATGGGTCGTAAGCACAAAACCGATGAAACATTGCTTCGTAAGGACAAAAAAACTCAAGCAGCTGCATCACCAGTTTCATGTGGAGGCTGTGCAAGATGACATATATCATACAAACGGTTGTAATCACTTTTTTCTTCATATTCTACGTCCCATTCCATGAACTCTTCGGAGTTAATGGAAACTACTTCCTCCTCGTCGTCACCGATCGTTTCACCCAAAGCCACATTTCCTCCCGTGTTTGTCACTGATTTAGCATGCATCGGAGTGCGCAAGTGTCTCTTCAGTTGTTGACATGCAGCTGATGTCAGTCGTTCCTGAAGTCGACGTATCTGTGGCCACCGACCAATATTTGCTTCTTTCCGACAGTCTGATGTATACTTGTATAGTCGTAGGAACATAACACTTACCTTCCTTATGACATTTCGAATAAGGTTTACACGACACAAAATGTGGTGTGCATTTGGATACACCTGCGTGATGGCAGCAGCTACTGCAGATGAATCATCTGTCACAATGCCTGCCACCTGTCGATTGTTGGTCGACCGTCGGAAGAACGACAGGGATCGAGAAATCAAAGTCGATGTATTGCGACTCATAAATCCAATACAAACGGGTATTGACATCAAATTCATATCAAGGGCTACTACCTGATATAAATATACGTTCTCGTTATTTGTCTTGTACGTCCCGTCGAAACTGATGACATCACGAAAACGAGCTGCCAAATTAATTTGAAGATAAAGACTACAGACAATTCTCTTCGTCTAATTCGTATTCGCAAAGCCCACCTAAAGACGTTATATGAGCTTACAATTTAGCGTCATCACCTATCGTATACATTATAAATAGACAGATCGATTACCAGGAAGGTTGGCGTGTGAGAACACTTTTAACTGCATATTAAATATATCTTGAGCATTCAAACGCTTTCTATACGAATGGTAAACAAAGTGCTTAATATCGAATGCTGCGGCCCCAGATATCAGGAGCGGTCGCACAGTTTCAATCTTTGCCTCCGTCAACCTGCGCTCAAGAATCACCATCGCACCTCAAGGAATTGTACTCGTGATTGTGACGCACATTCCTACGTACAACAGTCCAGTAACGTTCTATGAACTTACAAAACCTGATGGCCGGACACTGAGTGTTCAAGGAAGCCCTTCGTGGAAAAAATGTAATAACACTAGTCAAATTACCTTCTTCGTCTAGTCCGCTGTGATGAACCACTAGATCTTCTACGGCCATTCCAGCATACAAATTTAATATACGCGTTCTGATCTCTGTTCAAACGAGAATCTCTCACCACATAATGACAGTACGTAGATCTTTCATAAGTTCTGATAACGGATTTTAACGTTTCAATGATATTCAGCTGCGAATTCATTTAGAAGCAACATGTCATGTAAAGTGAATGAGTTGATCAGACTGAATTAGCCGACGGTCACTATTGAGAGGAATTCTGAAATATTTTCATTCATCATGGAAATCCTCTAGTACTAACTATTTATATATACCAGGTTATAAAACACAACACATGATTGTACTCCATTGTCTGAGTGGACGATTATTTGACATGTTCTGTCTGGATGTTTGAATGTTTGCTTTCCTCCGTCAACTGACACTCGGACTAGTGTTTAAAGGCTGACGGATAGTAGAAACTGAATTTTCGAATCCAGCAGGTGGGGCAATCACTACCAAACGTGAATCAAATAAAGACATCTCCGTCAAAACAATAAAAGCATACACTTTTTATTGTATGAATAAGTGATAGATTTGATAATGATAAGCTTTGAAACCGTGAGTTTATAGCTGATTATTTCAGCCGAACATGTAACACCCAATTGATAATGCAGTCATTCTTCGTTGATTATCAGATGGTTGATGATTCAATAAATTGGATCCGACAAAAAGACATGCATGACGCAAAATTAATTCTATCAATGAGTTATACGTGCTGTGTTTCATGTGAGGTTAGTTTTGACTACTACTTATTCGCTACGACGTGGCCACCGTCGTATTATTACGGTAAAAGAGTAAGAAACGTTTCGTTTACATAAAATGTTGTCCTTTTTCCACGAACATAAATCTATTGACTCACGTTTTACAGATGAGTTTTGTTAAGTAATACACAAAAAGATCAATGTTTAGCATTCTGTTCCGTTCGTGGATCAGAGTCATTCGCCGATCAAGTACTCATCATTAACATATACATGCAAAGGTTTGCACTAACATTGTAAAAGCATTACCTTATTTTACCAAACATGGAGATTTCAACTGTATTTTGTTCACATTGAAACGGGACAATTCGGCACATTGCACTCACAGATTGTTCGAAATTAAACATAATTACGGCCAATTTATTAGTCACGTAATCACATTCTCAGTGTTTAGGTTGTATATGAGTTATTATGAGTTTATATTACAGGTCAGTTTCTGAAGGCAACTAACCGAAACAACTTATTTCATCTCTGAAATTTATCGATTCAATTTAATTGCATTCGATAAGCGTCAGCAAATATTGTGTTCATATACATCTTTGTTCCATTAAGTATGAATTATTTGAAATTCTTTCTTTTAGCGTCAACCGCCTGAAGTTTCAAACAACTTCACCATTCATGGATTGTGGTAAGATTACGCTTGATTTATGAAATGTGTGGGTGAGAATGTTTCCGAATGTGCACAAACAATGGCATGGAAATTTATCGAACCTTATATGTGTGATCTTTTGATTTGTTGTGATTCATCGAATGACTATCACTACGATTTCACGATGAAAGCTCATCCGAAGCACCTAAAGGTTTTAATATTTCATCGCTGTAAACCCATCTCAAACAAAGCTCTTGAAAACATTGAATTTATAATTTATGAAGTAGTGTTGAACTAGGAAGTGAATGCTGATCATTGGCTCATCGGTTTCATTGTGCCTATGCGACTGGCTGAATTCGTATTGTGGAGTCTATTGATTACTATATGGTCCACGTTCCACTGTTTTACAGCTTGTAACGAACTTTTCTTACCACCGTTACAATAATACTGTATGCTGTGAAACAGTGTGATGTCGTTGATACGATTTCAATGAGAACATTTTTTGTATGCCTTTCAACTACTATGATGTAATTACTTCAAGTGATACACACGTTTCACAATGAAATTATAGAGGCTTAGTGATAAATATGGGTGATCAGGTATCCAAAATATACAAGTCAGTGAATGCATACAAATCTTCGATTCATTAATGAATTACGCATATCATTATTTTCAGGCCCCAAATTATCCCTGAAAAACTACCAAATTGTACCGTAAAGGAACAGTTTAATATTACGCTATTGAAGGTGAGTCAGATCCAAAGTTCAGCTTTGTTAATTATTTTCTCACCACTTCCTATTGGTTGTCAGAAAGAATTCAGGTATTGATCGACTGTCTAGTAAAATTATCAAGCGGACAACTGAATTTGAAGCAGCCGCTGACTGATAGTCATTGACCTGAAAGCTATTCTGCTCTAAGCAGATACTGCTGAAGTTGAATCGATTTTGAATGGCTTCACTTGAAGCAAATAAGTTCAAAATTTACGATAATGCTGACAACAGAAAATTGATTGCATATCGAACATTTTAAAACTCGCTTGTTTGTATTACCTGTTTTGATGCAAACCTTCACCAAAACAATTTCTTTAAATTCATTCTCATATTTTTTCAGAGTCTAGAAAGCGATCTATTAAGTCTGTGGCCAAGTTTGAGTAACTACAGCAGTCCAGAAACATTTTGGTAAGATATCTTATAAAATAATGTAGTATAGTGAAGTCCAGATGAAAATCTGTTTTCTACAGAAAACAGAATGATCTGCAGGTTGTAATCAATTATCGACGATATGCTTTGTTGAATGATAAGTGCGATCAAGGTAACAAAGGCTACGTTTAAATTGACGTTTTCAGAAGCTATCATTTTATCGTTACTATTACGGACGTATCTTCGAATAGATGTCAGTTGTGTGCAGGTCTTGTGAATAAAACATGACACCAAATGCAATTCACAATTGATTAATCACTTTGTGCTTAATATTCAACTTTCCAAAGTTTCAAATTAGGGAACTTTCAACAAATAATAAAATCACGTTGTTTGTTTTGGCATACAGTTTTAAGCCATTATCGTGTATCCTTCAAATTATATGTGGCTGTTGTATGAAATAATTTGAACTGTGTTCAATTTTAGGAAACATGAATTTAACAAACATGGTCAATGTGCACTACAGGACCCTCTAATCGGTAATCAAACACAGTACTTTAAATTTGGTATTGATCTGATGAAGGGGCTCAACCTTCTAGAGTAAGTGATTAATGTTGTATTAAACATATGAATAAGTTTCAATAAAAATTTTTAAAATTGTGTGTCTCAGTGCCGATTAGAAATGTACTTAGCCATATTGATCGCCCTCACAATCCTAGTCAACCCGTGAAACAGACTAGTCATAATAATTATGAACAGGAGTGTTGTGGCTCATAAGTGGAAACTAGAATGCCGTTTTTCCACCGAATTGAGGCTTTACAGTTGGTTACATTAATTAAAGTTGAGAAGAGCATATAAATTGGCATGCCTACTGGTTGATCAATCAACCAGTGTCTGATGAGTATAAAGTTGATGCCTAATGTTACTATACAAGCGAACGTTTGTTAAATTAAACCAATTCATCTCGTATCTTTGTTTCTATTTGTTTTCCATTATTTCAGTAAGCTGAAAAAACATAATATCACACCGCATGATTCCAAACAATGTAATGTAAGTTTACTCTTTAACTGATAAATTGAGTTGAAAAGTAAATCAAATTTCGTGACCACACAACCATGTATCCTCGATTATATAGAGGTTGGAATCTTAGTCAGTTAGAACATCGGCCACATCTCTAATTATGCATGATCAGAAAGGATGTGAAATTATTTAAAGGGAGTATGCCATTGAATGGTCAACCGTATCATCGTTCACTAATAAATAACGAATTTCTATTGAACTCAAAGGACATTTAAAATGACTTCAAGTAAAACGAATGCTGTATGAAATCTGTCACAGTGATAAAAGATACTCAACTCGGGTGATCATTGAATGAATTTAATTTAACAAAACAACGGCTTGGAACTTCAGTGATTGACGAGCAAAAACAGTAAATTCGTTTCCACTCTAGATAATTGACCATTACTTCAAGAAACAACGTACACTTGAATACTTACATATCCAACACGATGAACTGTACGTCAATCTGGTAATGTCAGAATCGTTAGTTTTTCAGCTGTTGTCTTTCACGGTTAGCTAGCTGTGAACCACTACTACAAGTAATAGTAGTAGAAGAAGACGTTTACTCAATAAGTGGAGTGTGGGCTTCCCCGTCTGGTCGCCTCTGTATGCCTTTACTGCTTTACATTCGAAGATATAACCATCTCTCTTCACTTCTATATCATATCCGTATGACTTTATTCAAAATTATTTCGAACATCACTTCATTTTGTTTACCACTTATATTACTTTTAACTATTGTTACGAAATCATTTGAATCAGCACACTTCATTAACATTATAGATAAACTCCTGTTTTAACTTTCACAGACAAGCAATTTACGGAGCGTTTTGAAAAATGAATTCGGTTATAATGGTTCCTTAAAGTGCACCAATGTAAAAAAAATGGTAAGTGTATCATTACCCGTAATTGATTCCCTAACACGTGTATCTTTGGAGCTGAATTTGATTGTGGACGTTGTCAGATAATGTCTAAAATCTACTGGTCTCTCATTTTTGTAGCAAAATGTGGGTCGTCTTGAAGAAGTGCGTATTTGTTTGAATCTTTCGCACAACTACACGGACTGCCCGGTCCTTGGTAAATGTCCTGATAAGTTCATCTTTCCGCGTAATTCATCAATGCGAGAAAGTTGCAACGGTTTAACCTAAAGATGTTTAATAATAAACTTTATTTATTTCTACTGTTTCTGTTGTTTAGTGTGTGTGATTTAGAGATTAAGGGATAATAATGTGAGGGCAATTATATTAAGTGTTTTATAATGAATAACTGCATGAAACCCAGAATGCACCCTGCAAACAGTAGTTGATAGATTGCACATCTTAATGAAAAATACTAAATGACGACAGTTGTTGCTTCACAAATACGAATTATTGTGTCGAATGCTCTTACATTGTAACATCTGTGGGATATTCGAAGGATCACATATTATTTTCAACATATATATTCAAGATTGACTAATCCTATTCAGTCAACTTCATAATGGTCATCTGATTTTGAAAGTATTGGAAATGTAGGATGAAATGAGTAGTAACGGATGGATTCCGTTCATGTAGCCACACATGTCAGTGATCAGCGTACGACAAATGATTTACTAATGAAAGAGAAAACATAAATAATAATACCCCACTGAGCTTGTATCAATTTAGTTATAATGACGACAATGTTGTATATCAGCTGCTGTTTTCTTGCTCGCTAATATCGGTAAATCAGTGAACTCTTGAAATGGAAACGTCGTGAATTACGTAGTCAAAGTTGTTGGAATATTGTGCGATCGTTCAGTAATTAGGAGTGATTAAAATTCTATAAAACGAATCGCAAATGTTATGAAATATATTCATGTCTTTGCAAATGAACTACAATAAATGCACCAATTTGTATTTCTGAATCTACAGTAAAAGCAACTAGACTAACTCAACCATTGTCTGAAATGGTCGTAGGATAACTAATCATCATTACTTCCAATACGTTACCGAGTTACATGATGAATGTATATATCAGAATTTACGAATCATCTAATTGCGAGGTTTTCGAAAGAAAACCTTCACCTAAACAGCTTTTGACATAGTAAACGCTTCCTTAAATTCATTCGTGAATAAGTTGTTACAACTAGTTCATGACCAAATAAGCTTGGAAATGTTATCAGAATTTAAATTCATTTGAAAGCGACGTGTCACGCAGAAACTTGAGCCTATTACCACATGGAACTAATTAACTGCAGCTGTTGAGACGAATTTTGAGATATTTCCGTTCATTCAAGTTTTGAACTGTTCCTTAAAAATCTCACTTGCATATGCGGTACATGTGACCGCGTCATGTCTGCTAATGCAGACAACGTTCAATTAAGAATACAGACAGTATTATTAGGATAGACAAAATAGAGACAATTATATCATTAAACGCTGTTGTGAAATTTCTGTGTCACTTGAAATTATGTGAGTTAATCTGATATTAAGAAGTATTTGAATTATAGTAAAAATTGAGAATTCCAGAAGTAACGTAATCGGATCAAAAAGTAATAAATAAGCACGAAAGAATGTAGTGTATTTGGAATTCGAAATCGAGTATTCAACAATACAAATGAGTCATTAGTTCAGTCAAACACCACATCTGCCACAGCTTAAATTAGAGACTAAGTGTTTGTAATCGATTGTATGTCTTCTTCTCGAGTTCAACTTGTGTCTGTCCGACAGTGTATTGGATAAAAACGCTGTATTGTATAGAATGCACTCATTAGCATTAGAAATAACAACTGGAATCAGAACAGACGCACCTGGAATAGTATACAATCAGCATGTCGGTTTTCTACTGAAATCAATATTATCTAGAATTCTAACCATAGATTTTTCAACACTATCCTCCGCCACGAAATAATGTTGGATCTTTGTATCCCCAAGTTATGAATGATGTGACTTCATTTAAACCGTATTTCTCACATTGACTAGAGTAAACATTAGAAGTGAATTCGTGATAAGGATAAACAGCAGTAATATGAAATCATCCGAATTGTAGTCAAACTCGAGCTCAATTAGTACTTGTGCTACGCATTGAACACGTTTTCCACAAGAAACAAATGCATTATGAGGACAAATAATATTTAATAGAAAATCAAGATTTGATTCTTCTGAAATAGTTTCCTCAAATTTATTAAGAATGTCATTGTAGAGTAAAGAATCATTAGAAGAATCAGCATCTATCAAAACCATATCAGGTTTTCGATCATAACTAGGTTCATTCAACATACTTTCCTCAGATTTGCAAGGATATTCATCAGAAATAAGTGAATCATTAGGAAAAACCATATCTGGTACGATAACATGAGGAATCCGATAATTCGATTGATCGTAAACTGTTGTTTCGCAAACATTCTGAGTTTCACTTAACTCTGAACTGCATTATGACTTCACACTGTCTTTTGAAATCGTTGATAAAAATAAATGATCATTAGGACCAATGGACTTAGTAGAATCAGAATAACAAGACTTAATATCAGTTGCATCAGGATGAACAGTAGTAATACAAACTTACTGAATAATTCCATTACCACCACATGTAAAGCACTTAGAATCACGAAATTTACATGAATTAAAAGAGTGCAACCTGCCGCAGGACAGACATTGACATAACTTGTGCCCATCTTCGTGAACTGCATCGAAACTCCTCAATGAATTATCTGCATAAACGTGAGTATGCACTGGGTTGGGATGACGTAATGCAGGGGAATTTTTTATATCCTCATGGATCATTTTAAGAAATTTTCCTCCTTTATCACATTCGAAATTTGTATACGGAACATAGTTTAGGAGTAGATCCTTGAGAATTGTATAAGAAAGCGAAATGGGCTTTCCCGGTAAGGCCAGAATTTTTAATAAGTTATGTGCTTATTTTCCAATGAATGTGAGAAAGTGTGCTACAATACGAACATCTTCATCATCTTCCTTGGTCATAGGCCAGATTTTGAACTTTTCGAAGTAATCCTGACAAGCATCGAAACCTGAATTTATGTTCAGTCATTCCATCACAGGCTGCATCGCAACGCCAATAAGGTATTTATAAGTATTTGAATTATAGTATAAACTAAGAATCCTAGAAATAACGTAATCGGATCAGGAAGTACTAGGCAAGCACGAACGAATGCACTGTATTTAAAATTCGAAATCAAGCATTCAACAAGTACAAAGGAATCATAAGTTCATTCAAACACCACAGTTAATTAAACGCAATTGAATGTAAGATTCAAATATTTGTTTCTTTTTGTTGCTAACACCTATTTAACAATATGGTTGGTAAATGTGGTTTGAATTACTAGAACCACGTTTTCCAGCACAAAGGCCAACTGAAATAATAAGAACCGAAGTTAGTTTTACCTTGTTTTCGACTTGAAATAAGATTTGAAACGTTAACTGTCCTTTGAAGAAATTCGCTGCTGGGCAATGACATAGTCGTTACGTTACTAGCATATACTAACTATTATCTAGTTATAAGGTTTGCAGTTGACAAATAACGCAAGTTTCCGTACATTAAAATCTTCATGTGAAATGGAACAACAACTTAAATGATATTTATTGGTCTGTAATTAGTAGCTTCACCTCGGTGTTTAGTCTCATTTGGGTAGTGATGTAGCTGCCAATCTAGCTATTTGGATACCATCCTGATCTGATGACACAGCGCACACACTCAGAAGTATATTTAATGTATTATCGCCTCATCATTAACGAATATGAGTGGAATATTAACGTTTCATATAATTGTTGTAGTTCTACGACAGTTTAAAAGCTTCACTTATACTTTTAGCATTGAAAGATACGTCCGTGCAGTAACTGGATATAAGGGTTATAATCTCAGGGTCAACAGATTGCTCTTAATTAAATGCTTGTGGAGTGTGATTTAATGTTCTGCATATTATAGTGATTATGTTTCGTTGATGGATCAACTCGTTAACCATTATCATATAAATCTCAATGGTGTTTGATACCACTGAAATTTCATAAGGGCACAGCAAAGCAAAACAGTGCGAGTTCATGCACCTAGACAACTTTTACGATTATTTTGTGGTAAATGTACAAACTGTAAAAAATAGCAAAATAAATGCAAATAATATCAAAAACTATTCGCAAACTACGTTTGCCGTCCCCGTCACCACTTTCTTTTGAGGATTACTTTGGAATGTCCAGAACCTGGGCCATGGTTGTGGAGCATGTTATGTATGTTAACATTGTGGCAGGTTTCCTTACATTCATCGGAAAACAGAAAACAGCTTAATAAATACTCCTGATTTACCGGAAAAGTCTATTTCGCTCGATTACGCAACTCTCAAATAACTTGTTCTAGACTACGTCATTTTATTCCAATGAAAACTAAAGCTTATGCAAATAATGCACTGAGACTTCGCGATGCAGTCTCCCATTCCATTGTTCATGCGTTTTCTTACAAATTCCATTGTGTTCTCGCTCTTCCTTTCTTCATCTTTCCCATTTTCGGCTTCCAGACATCACGTACTTCTAACGCACGTTATATACTACTCATATCAATATAAGTAGCTCACACCACAAGTCAACTAAGTTAATAGAAGTTATCTGTCTACTGTTTCGGAGTGCGACATAAATCAAATTTACTATTGTCGAGATTCATTGCGCGACATCGACAAGTGCATGATGCTTGAAGAGTGTGTTTGTGTTGACATCTTCATGACTGAAAGTGCTGAAACGGTTTCCTATTGATCATCCAGTAACATCCAACGAAGCACATAGCCTAATGCTATACATGTTGGCCATATTACTGCTCAACTATTCTATCTGTAGTCAGATATAAATGACATTAAAAAGACAAGTTGATGAATGATGTGTGAAATTACAGAGTGTAAAACATAAATGTTACTCTATTTTTTTCTGGATAGATCACCAACAGTTTGTTCAAAAGGAAATGTTTGATTTAGTTAGAACACAGGAAAGTACTCCAATACACAATCCCAGTCAGTGAAAGCAAAACAATAAAAAAGAAGAGTGAATTAATATGCTTGCAGCCATTGTTAATTGTGAACTAGAACAACGCAAATTTACTCATTTATTTCGTCTATTCTGATTGGCATTTTCTTAACAAGACTTTTTTCTACGGAATTGAGTTATCGACTCCTTTCGCAAACTACCACCCTCACTCAGATTTGGGACCGGCAATAACTCTAAAAGAGGCGGAGTTAAAGTAAATTTAGTTCATGTAAAACGTGGGAACTTAAAGGGTCTTACGCAATTAGCGATAGAAAGAAATAAGATGACAATGCAACTGACCTGACAACATAGATGGGGAATTCTAACGAAAGATGTATAGTGGTGAGTGATAGGACCGAGGACTCAAGTTTCGTCTTTTTTGCTTAAAATGCTTGTGAATTAAGGCCAAATCGAAGCCGTCCGCAGAGTATGCACCTATGCCGATGAAAGACTGACTGATTACATTCCTAAACAACAATGGAAAGATTAAAGTAAGCAATTCCAAATGAACTTAAACTTTACTACAATGTTCAAACAGGTGTTTATCAGGACTTATTAGATAAGTGTATAACGTGATGGCATTTGACGCGAAAGAAACAAGGTTTAGGTCCTGGAATAAACATCAGCTCTGGGATGCAAGTATTTCCAGCTTATAAGTCACAAATAGGGCAAAATGTAAGTCGTTGATTCTACTATCAATCTTTGTATGTATAAATGTTACATTAACGAAAGAGGGAACAAAACTGTGATGAATTCATTTTGTAATGCAATATTCGATAACTGTATTCGTTCTAACCAAAGTTATAAAAAGTCGAAAGTGTCCGAAAGAAAGGTTTTCAACCGTGTAACGATATTTAGGAAGAAATCCAATTTTAATTTAAAATCTGAATATTGATGTTATGTATACCTATGGCTTCTGGTGTTTGTTATATATTACTACCATATAGTATATTCAGTAGAAATACAGAATTGACGTGTTGAGAATAAAAGCAAAAGGAATGTTCCCGCCGCCGGAAGTAGCTCTGTAATAAGTGGTCCAACATAACTTGCAAATAAATGCATGCATTACTCATGCGGTAGAACATGATGTAAACCTACTCAGGGAATATAGTAAAGCATCTATCCAATAAAGGATTTCAACATCGGGTAATTTTGGTTGAGCTCATTGATTAACTTAATTAAAATACAGTGTTATTTGAATAGTATCAATTTATCTTTTCATTTGTTCTGTTATCATCATTAGATCACATGACAGATTCTAACTGAATTGTTGACTTCTGATTTCAAACACCTTCGATATTATTATAATAACGATTATCGAGGTGACCGATGAACGAAGAATAACCGTTATAATATGTAGAATACTTAGTAACACTCTACCAGCATTTAATGGTGAGCAACCTGTTGACCAAGAGGTTACAACTCTTACATCCAGTAAATTCACAGGCGTATCGTTCAATGCTAAGACTATATGTCAAGCTATAAAATGTCCTACAACTACAACAAGTATATGAACCGACAGTTTCACCCTCATATTCCTTAGTTATGTGGCGATAATACACCTAACATACGTTTTGGTGTATGCGCTATATTTTCAGATCAGGCGTGCATCCAAATAACTGGATGAACGGCTACATTACCACACAGTATGAGACTGAAGACCGAAGTGACGCTACTAACTACAGATCAATAAATATCATTTCAGTGGTCCCATAACATATGGAGGTTGTAATATACGGTATCTCAGGTTGTTTGCCAACTCATTACCTTATTCCTAAACCACAACGTGGTTTTTAAGAGGTGGTCGCACAAAGTCGTCTGGTATATTCAAGTCATTCGGCGATGTATCACACAGCATGATATATCATGAATATATGAAATACATGGCCCTTTACTATGCTGGCGTAAATCATTCTTATATGATTGTTACCAAATTCAAATACATCAGCACTTAAGAGAGTAACTAGTGGGGTTATTCAGGCGATTGTACCAGGACCTCTTATATTCGTAATATACGTTGACAGCATTTGTGGCTGAAGTAACCTAGAAAAGACTTCACTGTATTCCGATGACCTGAAGGAAACGTACTTATGCCACAAAGACGAAATATTCAACATTTCTAGTTCGTGCGGCGGGAGTAAAACGAGATGGACGAATCTTGCAGCTGATGGGTTTGAAATGTCTAGCCAACAGCTCCGGATAACGTTCATCTTTGAGAACTAACGAAGGCCAGTTCAGAATTAGATCGCTCTGTAATAATATGAAAACTCGTAATCTGACATTGATTGTCGTTAACCGCATTGTTTTTCCGACGAACAAGCGAACCCTTGAGCATCACTACACCTTGAGATTCAACGATCACATGAGTAATCGTGCCATATTACTATATTTTGTTATCGCGATTTGGCGCTATTATGAATGTGCATGTTGATCGCTGGTGACGAAGCGTGAGTGGTCGGATCAGCATCACTTTATTGATTAAGATCTTGAGAGTTTGTACCTCACTCAATCGCTGGACATCCGACCGAGATTTAATCTAATGTAGATTCTGTCGCGGATCAAAAACTGGTTTCTTTCAAATACCTTTACTAAGTATGTTGTTGAGTACTTTCAGCATTCTGAATAATATTCACAAGATGATGTGTATAAGGCTTGCAGTCGACAGGTTTTAGATGTCTAGCCAGCAGCTTCGGATATCAGTCAACTAATTCCATGCGTCTTATGGAATTCTACAGAGAGTGCGCGAAATGCGATCAAAAGCTTTAATCCAGAGTTAGGTTATGTACAGTAAAACTTGAGTATTCGGACTGATAGAATAGGCCAAGAAACTCTGAAAATTTTCGAAATTACATATGTATATGTGAATATCAAATGGAAACCATATAAGGTGATATTTATCTTCTTGTTCCTCAGATATTTTACTAAAACTCTCTATAATCGATTCAGTTATTCTGGTTCGTCTGCTTTTAAGCACATTGAGTTTGAAGTGATGGTGAGAAACAAACATTCAAGCGTCCACACAGATCATGTCAATTGATCATTCAATCAGACAATGGAGTACAATCATATGCAGTGTTTGATGATCTAGTAAGTCTGAATAGCCATTTCAATAGTTTTGTAGTTTGTACAGCAGGAATAAAACGAGATGGACATATCGTGTAAGAAGTATCAAGTCCAAACTAATCCTATGCCCGTTCTAAGTCGTTATTTAGAGTGGAAAACAATTGCGCAGTAAATCTGTTCATAATTATTTCAGTTCGCCTATGTGCTCAAAATGCCGATTTCAGTAGTTCACATCACATTTAGATGCTAGCAATAAAAAGAAACAAATACTGGTCCCTTGAAACTTCTTTCTCTGTGTTAGGTTTTTATATTATCATCTTTGGTACTAGATTCAAAAACCCAGTGTCTCCCTGTCTTTGTGTTCCTACTTCGCACTGTGGAAAACTCAGGGGTCCCTCGTTCACAGTACAAGTGATCAGTGCATTATCTGGCACAACAGAATTACTATCCATAATTAAAGAAAGCATTTCAGAATTCGTTTCAACAACTACTGTGAAAAAATTATGTATATGAATAGACTCATTCGATTAACATGACATGATGCCCATAAATTTGTTTCTTTTTATTACTAACACCTAAATGTGGTATGAACTACTGAAATCGGCATTTTGAGCACATAGGCGAACTGAAATAATTAGGAACAGATTTACTGCGCAATTGTTTTCGACTCTACATAACACTTGAAATGTTAGGTTTTCTTTTGAAGAAGCTTAGCGTTGGGAGGACACAAACTGTCTATGTTACTAGTAGAGACTCACTGTCATGGAAGTGGCAAGATACGAAGCCTACATGTGTTGTCGATCTGACTTAAGTGGTATGTGTTGAAAAATTGAAGTCAGGTAAGCATCCAAAATTCAAGGTCTATAATAATATAACATTCAGACACTGGAATATCATTCACTTCAAAATATAATCACGGGTTGCTGCATACGACTTAGAACGGGCATAGCATTAAGTTGAACTTGATACTTCTTACACGATATGTCCATCTCGTTTTATTCCTGCTGTACAAACTACAAAACAGATCATGTCAATTGATCATTCAATCAGACAATGGAGTACAATCATATACAGTGTTTGATGATCTAGTAAGTCTGAATAGCCATTTCAATAGTTTTGTAGTTTGTACAGCAGGAATAAAACGAGATGGACATATCGTGTAAGAAGTATCAAGTTCAACTTAATGCTATGCCCGTTCTAAGTCGTATGCAGCAACCCGTGATTATATTTTGAAGTGGATGATATTCCAGTGTCTGAATGTTATATTATTATAGACCTTGAATTTTGGATGCTTACCTGACTTCAATTTTTCAACACATACCACTTAAGTCAGATCGACAACACATGTAGGCTTCGTATCTTGCCACTTCCATGACAGTGAGTCTCTACTAGTAACATAGACAGTTTGTGTCTTCCCAACGCTAAGCTTCTTCAAAAGAAAACCTAACATTTCAAGTGTTATGTAGAGTCGAAAACAATTGCGCAGTAAATCTGTTCCCAATGATTTCAGTTCGCCTATGTGCTCAAAATGCCGATTTCAGTAGTTCACAACACATTTAGATGCTAGCAATAAGAAGAAACAAATACTGGTCCCTTGAAACTTCTTTCTCTGTTAGATTTTTCTATTATCATCTTTGGTACTAGATTCGGAAATCCAGTGTCTTCGATTCGTCTGCTTTTATAAACGTCAAATTGAGTTTGAAGTGACGGAGAGAGGCAAACAGTCAAACGTTCACACAGAACATGTCAATTAATCATCCAATCAGACAATTTTTTATGATCTAGCAAATATGAATAGCCAGAAGAAATTACTACCCATAATGAAAGAAAGCATTTCGGAATTCGTTTCAAAAACCACTGTGAATTAATTCCGTATCTGAATAGACTCATTCGATTAACATGACATGATGCCAACAAATGACTTCAAAACCGAATATTATTATTAGGCTGATTTGATCATCATATGATTGTGAGATTTATCAACGATTGTTTGCAAGATGCACTCACAGTCTATTGTCACGATTTACTATGAAAAATTCAGTATAATTGCCCTGACACAAATATCTTTGAAATTGTGCTTCAGAAATACGAAAAAACAGAAACAGTAAACACGTTTCAACTTTATTATTAAACATAGGTTTAACTGTAGCAAATTTACGCAGTAATCAATATGGAGGGAATACGAACTGATTTGGACAGTCGCCGAGGGAATGGCAGTCCATGTAATGATGTGTAAGATTGAAGCAAATCCTCACCTCTTCCAGGAGACGCACTCCACTCTGGAAAAACGAGAGTAAGGCAGAGTTAAGCCAATATTTCACAATGATCGAAATCAAATTAAGCTCTAAAGGCATCAATTAACATAAGTGTATTATAAACTCCATGTGTTGGAACGATTGTTTGTTTACCTATTTCATTGTAACTAAATGTTGTGCATAATTCGTAAATGACAAATGTCTACGAATTGTTATTAAACATATAATGTGTAAGATTACTACAATTATCGCATTCGAATTTAGCAATATCTGATTGTTATAAGCAAAGATGAATACTGGCTGGCAGTGAACACACGTTACATCCCATTTGAGAATGCTCAGCTGGACGTACTTGCATCCCTGGGTTGATGTTCACTTCAAGTCTCGAGCCTTGTAGCTATTGCGTCAATCACCATCACGTTATCCACCTAGTTACTGAATCCTGATAGCCACCTGTTTGTGCAATGGGGTGAAGTTTGATTCCACTTGCATTTGTTTACATCCACTGCTAGTCACTATCAATATTTGCTTATAAAGCTTGTGAATTAAGACAATATCGAGGCAGGTTTGTTGGTTCATATTTTCACTTCAAATCAGTTACAATATGCTTTCAACTTCACTTATTGTCTAACTTCATTCTTATCAACAGCTTACTGAAATACCGTTTACCAGTTATATAACATTCTGAAAAGTCGAATGGTACGATAAGTAAACGTGTTTTATTTTTACATCCGTAAATGAATCGATTACTGATTACTGATACACTCACCTGTCCGATTACATTGGTGCACTTCAAGAAACCATGGTGACCGTATTCTTTCTTCAGTACGTTCTGGAAATCGCTTGCCTGTGAAAAATAGAACGAAAGCTTATTTCTAATATGTATACAATATAATGATTACAATGCTTTTGCAACAATGATTAAAAGTAATGGAGATGGTTAATTAAATGACGTAACGTCAGAAACAGTTGCAAATACAGTCATGAAGATATGATACACAAGTGGAGAGAGAGGTGGATATTTTCAAATGTGAAGTAGTAGAGTTACACAGAGGCGATCAGACGGGGAAACCATCCTCTACATATAAAGAAAACCACTACTACTAATAGTAGTGATAATAATATTAAGAATAATAATAGTGGTAGTAGTAGTATCTGCTCACAGTTTTCTTACTGAAAAAAGCTACAGCCTACAAACTTTCATTTCTGATGTGAACGGATTCACGTACCTTTCACTGTGTTGGGTGTGTAATTATCCAAGTGTGCCTTGTTTCGTGAAATAATAGTCGTTTATCTAGAGTAGCAAAACATTTACTGTTCTTGCTTGTTAACCATTGAAGTTCTAAATCCTTGTTTTGTCAATTCATGAAGTGATCACACGAGTTTAGTATCAGTGATCACACTGACAGATTTCATACAGCATTCGCATCACTTTAAATAGTTAGTAGGTATCTCTTGGAGTCAGCCAATTATGTTGGAATTTCCCCCTCAAGTTCAATGGAAATTCGTTATTTAACAACAAATAGCAACACGGTTGATTCTTCAATGAAATGTTCGGCTTAAATGAGTTCACATTCTTTCTGATCATACATAATTTTAGATGTGAACGACGTTTGAACTGGGTTAGATCCCAACCTTTATTTAATCGAGCATACATGATGATGCAGTCATGAAAATTGATTTATTCTCTAGCACTATGTATCAGTTGGAGAGTAAACTTACATCATATTGTTTGGAAGCATGTGGTGTGATACCGTGTTTTTTCAGATTACTAAAATAATAGAAAACAAACAGAAACAAAGACATGAGATGTAATGGGGTAAATTAACAGGTATTCCCTTACACAGTACCATTAAACATCCGGATTTTATTCATCAGACATCGGTTGTTTAATCAACCGATACGCATAATCAAATTATATGCTCTTCTCAGTTGTATTGCTTAAAACAACTGAAGAGCCCCATTTTAGTCGAAAACGGACGTCCTCGATCCCACTTATAGGACATAACACATCTGTTCATAGTCAGTATGATTAGTTTGTTTCACAAATCGATCACGATTATGAGGACGATCAATATGGCTAACTATATGTTATCATAAATTTATTACAACATGGATCACTTACTCCAGTAGTCTCAGTTTCTTCATCTCGTCAATACCAAATTTGAAGTACCGATATTGATTACCGATTAGAGGGTCCTGTAGTGCACACCTACCATGTATGTCAAATTCATATTTCCTATAAGTGGACACAGTTGAAAATATTTCATAAAGTAACCCAATGTAATTTGAAAAGTACACGATAATGGCCTAAAACTGTCTTCGAAAACGAACATCAAGAGTTTATTATTTGTCGAAAGACCCCTAGTTTGAAACATCTGAAAGTTGAAGATTCAGAATTAAGTGCCTCATCATTTGTAAGTTGACTTTTGTGTGATGTTTTACTCACAAGACTTACACACAATTGAAATTTGTTCGACAACAAATCGAAAACATTAGTGACAACACGATGCTTTCTAACAACGTCAATTCAATGAAACGATACAGGAAGTCTTTGTCAATTCTGTCTCATTCATCAGTCAACAAAGTATATCGTCGAGGGTTGATTTCTATTTGCAGATCATTCTGCTTTCGACAGAACACACATCTTCATCTGAAGTTCATTTTTTGAACCAAAATATCATCACTGCATGGCTTCTTTACTCAAAACCACTTCAACTTAGTAACCGTCAAACTTTCTCATCTGCTCAATGGTGTTTGCGTTTACGGAGTGTGGTTCAATTGCCGGTCATATTGGGGATCATGACCAGAAAACTATATCGTCTAATCGACAGAGAACGCTGCTTAATCCCCGAAAGAAATATTCGGATAACGAAATATTATCAGATTTCTTACCAAAATGCAGCTGGATAGCTGTAATTTTTCAAAAATGGCCACAGTTTTTTTAGATCGCTTAGTAGTCCCTGAAATAGAATGAGAGAATGAATTTAAAGTATGGCCTTAGTAAATTAATGCATCGGAAAATCTATTACGAACAAGCGAAACTCAACACTGTTGTTGGCGGCATTATTGTAAAATTCCAAGTTTATTCCCATCCAGTGATGAAGATCGTTCGAGGATCGAAAATCGATCAAACTTTACCATTATCTGTTTATAGAAAGTAGCTACTAGCTCAATTACCAAGCAGTGGCTGATTCAAATCCAGTAGTTTTCTTAGCATTCGATAAGCTGAATAAAAAGAGATAGTGTGAACATAATTGAAAATGGCTGAAATCTAGATCTGACTCACCTGCAATTGTGCTATATCAAATTGTTCTTTCGATTTACACTTTGGATCTTTATGACGTGCAGTTTTGGGCCTTAAAATGTGATATACAAAATACATTACAGTTAACCAAATATATACATCCATTCACTGAGTTGTATATTTTGGAAACGTGATTGCTTATATTTATCAATAAACAGCTATAATTTCAGTGCAAAATGTGTGTATCATTCGGAATAATTAAATCATAGCAGTTGGAAAGCGTTTATGAGTGTGCTCACTTAAATCTATTCAACGCCATTATACTGATTCACAGCATGCATTATTAATGTTACGGCGGTCAGAAAACTTACTGTTCCTTAGTGAAACAGTGGAACTGAGACCAATAGTAATTTCATGCGCATCAATGAGCTCCACAATTTAAATTTACTCTGTCGCAAGTTTGAAGCTTACAGACATAGTGTCCAATGATTATCCATGACATTGTTTGTGTATATTCGACAACATTACAAAGCACATATTTCACAAATTAGATGTAATCTTACCACATTCCATGAATAGTAAAACCATCCAATTCTTTCTGTGGAACACTCTATAAGGAAGAATTTCAAATGATTATTACTCAGTTGAACAACGATGAATGTGAATATAATATGTGCTGAAACTTATCAAATGCAATTCAAGTGACTAGATAATTTTCCAAAGTGAAATAAGTTGTTTCGGCCATTTGCCTTCAAAAACTGATCCTTGATATACACTCGAAATAACCCATATCCAAGCTGACAGACCTAACCACTGAAAATGTCATTGTGTTTAATTTCAAGCAATCTTTGGCAGTGATGTGCCTAATTGTCCTGATTCAATCCAATCAATATACAGTTAGAAACCCCATGTTTGGTGAAATAAAGTATTGTCTCTACAAGGTGAGCACAACCTGTTAATGAATATCACAATGATCAGTACTCGATCAGCGAATGACTCTGATCTATATCCACGAACGGAATAGAATCGTACAGATTGATTTCGTTGTATATCAACCAGTAAAATTCATCTGTGAAACGTGAATCGATAGATTAAAGTTCATGGTAAAGGATAACATTTCAAGTAAACGAAAGTTTTATTACTTTTTGCGCCAGATAATACGATGGTGGCCAAGTCACAGCAAACAAGTAGTATTCAAAGTTAACTTGACCGTATCCTACATGTAGGATGATTACAAGTGTTGGCACAAGGAAACACAGTGACCTGCAAACAATAGACAATTAATATGGTCGATGAAGTGCAAAACACATCTTTGAGAAATACGAAGACAGTGAAAATCGCTAATTCACTGGAATATTTTTATACGAAACTTGATTATGGAAGATCGTTCACTCGACAGATTGTTGATGAATAAATCTTACATACCAGACTGCAATGAACAGTTTAGAGAATCAATATTTCTAACATAACTTTGAATGCATCTCGTCTCAGTACTTTAGTAAGCGGAAAAGATCATTGCGTTCTCATATTAACGAAATCAAGTACACTTTATATGCAGAGATGGATGATGACGGCCGTGGAATCCAAGGCGAGCGTTTCGTCTTATTTGGAACTTGTCAGTTGAATACACTTCTATCACAGACTCGAATTCAGCTCAGCTCCCATGACCATATACATCAAGCACATTATTTTAACTATCATGTGAAGCTAATATCACATTTATCAGTGATTTTTAGTCCAACTGTTTATTGTGTGAGCTCGGCAGTTATATACAATACCGATGTGTACTATGTTCGTTATGCAAAGCGACCATCTAGTCCGAAGCAATATGAATGGTTTTACTAGGGGTTTTATGACTAATAAACGTTTGACGAACCATTTCTTCGTAAACTGATTAGTTTAACGTCGAAACTCATTGAAATTAGACTGGATCGTGCTCTCGATTAAAATGGAAAATAATCACTTTGCGAGAATCTGTCGGAAACCTTTTCCACAATCCGTGAGATGTTGCTAACTTTTAATTCAACCAGACATATCGGTAAACCATAATTCCGTTACACTAACACAGGGCTATTTGCTACTTCGTTCATGACTACTGAATGCTTGATGAAGTAGTTTGTGTACCGGTAAGGACATCCCACAACAGAACACTAAGCAAAGACGTCACCGTATTGGCAAATATATGCGTCTCATTCAACACATATAAAAGATTTATTCGGTCAAACACTGAATCAAGTGAAGAACAAAGTCAATAAATGAAAAAACGTGATTGAGAGTATTCGACAATTTTGTCTATGAGAAGAAACGACTAGCTCCTCATTCCAAAAATGAAGAATGGTTTATCACTCTTACCTGATTCGTAGATAATGGTAATTGTCAAACAGGCAATGAAAACAAAACCTCAACTCACTGTGCTCTCATCACCAATCCAAATCTGCTGATGTATTGTGATAACTGAACACACAATCTTTCGAACGCTGTTATATATACACTGAAATTTACATGATTTCAACCAGTGAAAGAAGATGGCACATTCACAGAACACGTATTGTAATTAATAATACTGATCTCATAATCTCACATAATCTCACTCACCGTGCCGAGTTCCATAAATACACGATTTCCTCACACGTTTACATGTAGCACATCACGTGATACTCATTGCTAGACTTCATTTTTCTCCATGTATGTTTCTAGTCGGATCCAATTCATTAAACCATCAACCATCTGATAATCAATGAAGTGTTTAAAGTTGATTTCATCCTAAATTGCTTTGCAGCCTCATAAGTATTAAAAGTTGGTACTGATAAATATTTGGCCGAGTAGTGAATTTAGATGATCGACTCACTGTCGAATAAGGCCTGACCAATAATGCTTCTGTACACAGAGTTCAGGTAAAAGACGGAGACTTGTCGATGTCAATCTAGTCTATAAGACATTGGTTTGTGTTGGTTTCGAGAACAGTCGCTTGACTTCAAGAACCGTTTTGAAGCACATCTGTAATGGTGTGATGTGACTAGAATTCGCTAGATGACACGATGCACATATTGCACATGCTTAACTTCCAAGTCATCCATGAAAACTAACGACGGCGAGTTCAGAATTAGATGGCTCTGTAACAATAAGAAAACTCGTAATCTGACAATGATTGTCATTAACCGCATTGTTTTTTCCCAATATTTCAAGCGTCATGTAAAGTCGAAAACAGTTGCGTAGTAAATCTGTTCCTAATTATTTCAGTTCGCCTATGTGCTTGAAATGCCGATTTCAGTAGTTCATATCACATTTAGGTGTTAGCAATAAAAAGGACAAATACTGGTTCCTTGAAAATTCTTTCTCTGTGTTAGGTTTTTATATTATCATCTTTGGTACTAGATTCAAAAACCCAGTGTCGCCCTGTCTTTGTGTTCCTACTTCGCACTGTGGAAAACTCAGGGGTCCCTCGTTCACAGTACAAGTGATCAGTGCATTTTCTGGCACAACAGAATTACTATCCATAATTAAAGAAAGCATTTCAGAACTCCTTTCAACAACTACTGTGAAAAAATTATGTATATGAATAGACTCATTCGATTAACATGACATGATGCCCATAAATTTGTTTCTTTTTCTTACTAACACCTAAATGTGTTATAAACTACTGAAATCGGCATTTTGAGCACATAGGCGAACTGAAATAATTAGGAACAGATTTACTGCGCAATTGTTTTCGACTCTAAATAACACTTGAAATGTTAGGTTTTCTTTTGAAGAAGCTTAGCGTTGGGAAGACACAAACTGTCTATGTTACTAGTAGAGACTCACTGTCATGGAAATGGCAAGATACGAAGCCTACATGTGTTGTCGATCTGACTTAAGTGGTATGTGTTGAAAAATTGAAGTCAGGTAAGCATCCAAAATTCAAGGTCTATAATAATATAACATTCAGACACTGGAATATCATCCACTTCGAAATATAATCACGGGTTGCTGCATACGACTTAGAACGGGCATAGGATTAGTTTGGACTTGATACTTCTTACACGATATGTCCATCTCGTTTTATTGCTGCTGTACAAACTACAAGACTATTGAAATGGCTATTCAGACTTACTAGATCATCAAACACTGTATATGATTGTACTCCATTGTCTGATTGAATGATCAAATGACATGATCTGTGTGGACGCTTGAATGTTTGTTTCTCACCATCACTTCGAACTCAATGTGCTTAAAAGCAGACGAACCAGAATAACTGAATCGATTATCGAGAGTTTTAGTAAAATATCTGTGAAACAAGAAGATAAATATCACCTTATATGGTTTCCATTTGATATTCACACATACATATGTAAGTTCGAAAATTTTAAGAGTTTCTTGGCCTATTCTATCAGACAGAATACTCACGTTCTACTGTAAATAACCTAACCCTGCATTAAATCTTTTGATCGCATTTCGCGCACTCTCTGTAGAATTCCATTTGACACATAGAAGTAGTTGACTGATATCCGAAGCTACTGGCTGGACATTAAAAAACCGTCGACTAAAAGTCTTATACACATCATCGTGTGGATAATATTCAGACTGCTGAAAGTACTCAACAACATACTTAGTAAAGGTATTTGAAAGAAGCCAGTTTTTGATCCGCGACATGATCTACATTAGATTAAATCTCGGTCGGATGTCCAGCGATTGAGTGAGGTACAAACTCTCAAGAGCTTAATCAATAAAGCGATGCTGATCCAACAACTCAAGATTCGTTACCAGCGATTAACATGTGAATTGTTTCACACATACTTTCAATGAAAGACTATTATTTGAATCCATAAAAGCGAGGTGAATGAGTAAGGAACTTCGTGAAAAGGAGAATTCCTCACATCGAATTGTCGTTATTTCACATTTCTGTCTGTGTCTGTTGGCATTATAATTTTCTAGTTGATAATTCATTGAAGAATCGATCGGTCCATTCAGTGAAGTATTTTCTTCATCCTACACGAGATACATGTGAATCGGTGGTTAACCAAGAGTCAATGGTTGGACTTATCTAGAGAACAGAGCTCAAAACTAAAAGTCAGTGAACACCATACAGAACAATCATTCTTTATTGTATGAGGAGGTGATAGGTGTGATAATGATGAGCTTGGAAACTGTCAGACAATGACTGATGATTTGGGTGTAACATGTAACATGGCTTGTACTAGTGAGAGGACTGTCGTAGAGGCAAGGAACACCAAAATGAGAACGCTGAAATGATAATGCAGTAGTTCTTCATTGATTATCAGATGGTTGATGGTTTAATGAATTGGATCCGACTAGAAACATACATGGAGAAAAATGAAGTCTAGCAATGAGTATCACGTGATGTGCTTCATGTAAACGTGTGAGGAAATCGTGTATTTATGGAACTCGGCACGGTGAGTGAGATTATGTGAGATTATGAGATCAGTATTATTAATTACAATACGTGTTCTGTGAATGTGCCATCTTCTTTCACTGGTTAAAATCATGTAAATTTCAGTGTATATATAACAGTGTTCGAAAGATTGTGCGTTCAGTTATCACAATACATCAGCAGATTTGGATTGGTGATGAGAGCACAGTGAGTTGAGGTTTTGTTTTCATTGCCTGTTTGACAATTACCATTATCTACGAATCAGGTAAGAGTGATAAACCATTCTTCATTTTTGGAATGAGGAGCTAGTCGTTTCTTCTCACAGACAAAATTGTCGAATACTCTCAATCACGGTTTTTCATTTATTGACTTTGTTCTTCACTTGATTCAGTGTTTGACCGAATAAATCTTTTATATGTGTTGAATGAGACGCATATATTTGCCAATACGGTGACGTCTTTGCTTAGTGTTCTGTTGTGGGATGTCCTTACCGGTACACAAACTACTTCATCAAGCATTCAGTAGTCATGAACGAAGTAGCAAATAGCCCTGTGTTAGTGTAACGGAATTATGATTTACCGATATATCTGGTTGAATTAAAAGTTAGCAACATCTCACGGATTGTGGAAAAGGTTTCCGACAGATTCTCGCAAAATGATTATTTTCCATTTTAATCGAGAGCACGATCCAGTCTGATTTCAATGAGTTTCGACGTTAAACTAATCAGTTTACGAAGAAATGGTTCGTCAAACGTTTATTAGTCATAAAACCCCTAGTAAAACCATTCATATTGCTTCGGACTAGATGATCGCTTTGCATAACGAACATAGTACACATCGGTATTGTATATAACTGCCGAGCTCACACAATAAACAGTTGGACTAAAAATCACTGATAAATGTGATATTAGCTTCACATGATAGTTAAAATAATGTGCTTGATGTATATGGTCATGGGAGCTGAGCTGAATTCGAGTCTGTGATAGAAGTGTATTCAACTGACAAGTTCCAAATAAGACGAAACGCTCGCCTTGGATTCCACGGCCGTCATCATCCATCTCTGCATATAAAGTGTACTTGATTTCGTTAATATGAGAACGCAATGATCTTTTCCGCTTACTAAAGTACTGAGACGAGATGCATTCAAAGTTATGTTAGAAATATTGATTCTCTAAACTGTTGATTGCAGTCTGGTATGTAAGATTTATTCATCAACAATCTGTCGAGTGAACGATCTTCCATAATCAAGTTTCGTATAAAAATATTCCAGTGAATTAGCGATTTTCACTGTCTTCGTATTTCTCAAAGATGTGTTTTGCACTTCATCGACCATATTAATTGTCTATTGTTTGCAGGTCACTGTGTTTCCTTGTGCCAACACTTGTAATCATCCTACATGTAGGATACGGTCAAGTTAACTTTGAATACTACTTGTTTGCTGTGACTTGGCCACCATCGTATTATCTGGCGCAAAAAGTAGTAAAACTTTCGTTTACTTGAAATGTTATCCTTTACCATGAACTTTAATCTATCGATTCACGTTTCACAGATGAATTTTACTGGTTAATATACAACGAAATCAATCTGTACGATTCTATTCCGTTCGTGGATATAGATCAGAGTCATTCGCTGATCGAGTACTGATCATTGTGATATTCATTGACAGGTTGTGCTCACCTTGTAGAGACAATACTTTATTTCACCAAACATGGGGTTTCTAACTGTATATTGATTGGATTGAATCAGGACAATTAGGCACATCACTGCCAAAGATTGCTTGAAATTAAACACAATGACATTTTCAGTGGTTAGGTCTGTCAGCTTGGATATGGGTTATTTCGAGTGTATATCAAGGGTTAGTTTTTGAAGGCAAATGGCCGAAACAACTTATTTCACTTTGGAAAATTATCTAGTCACTTGAATTGCATTTGATAAGCTTCAGCACATATTATATTCACATTCATCGTTGTTCAACTGAGTAATAATCATTTGAAATTCTTCCTTATAGAGTGTTCCACCGAAAGAATTGGATGGTTTTACTATTCATGGAATGTGGTAAGATTACATCTAATTTGTGAAATATGTGCTTTGTAATGTTGTCGAATATACACAAACAATGTCATGGATAATCATTGGACACTATGTCTGTAAGCTTCAAACTTGCGACAGAGTAAATTTAAATTGTGGAGCTCATTGATCCGCATGAAATTACTATTGGTCTCAGTTCCACTGTTTCACAAAGGAACAGTAAGTTTTCTGACCGCCGTAACATTAATAATGCATGCTGTGAATCAGTATAATGGCGTTGAATAGATTTAAGTGGGCACACTCATAAACGCTTTCCAACTGCTATGATTTAATTATTCCGAATGATACACACATTTTGCACTGAAATTATAGCTGTTTATTGATAAATATATGGAATCACGTTTCCAAAATATACAACTCAGTGAATGGATGTAAACATTTGGTTAACTGTAATGTATTTTGTATATCATTTTTTAAGGCCCAAAACTGCACGTCATAAAGATCCAAAGTGTAAATCGAAAGAACAATTTGATATAGCACAATTGCAGGTGAGTCAGATCTAGATTTCAGCCATTTTCAATTATGTTCACACTATCTCTTTTTATTCATCTTATCGAATGCTAAGAAAACTACTGGATTTGAATCAGCCACTGCTTGGTAATTGAGCTAGTAGCTACTTTCTATAAACAGATAATGCTAAAGTTTGATCGATTTTCGATCCTCGAGCGATCTTCATCACTGGATGGGAATAAACTTGGAATTTTACAATAATGCTGCCAACAACAGTGTTTAGTTTCGCTTGTTCGTAATAGATTTTCCGATGCATTAATTTACTAAGGCCATACTTTAAATTCATTCTCTCATTCTATTTCAGGGACTACTAAGCGATCTAAAAAAACTGTGGCCATTTTTGAAAAATTACAGCTATCCAGCTGCATTTTGGTAAGAAATCTGATAATATTTCATTATCCGAATATTTCTTTCGGGGATTAAGCAGCGTTCTCTGTCGATTAGACGATATAGTTTTCTGGTCATGATCCCCAATATGACCGGCAATTGAACCACACTCCGTAAACGCAAACACCATTGAGCAGATGAGAACGTTTGACGGTTACTAAGTTGATGTGTTTTTGAGTAAAGAAGCCATGCAGTGATGATATTTTGGTTCAAAAAATGAACTTCAGATGAAGATGTGTGTTCTGTCGAAAGCAGAATGATCTGCAAATAGAAATCAACCCTCGACGATATACTTTGTTGACTGATGAATGAGACAGAATTGACAAAGACTTCCTGTATCGTTTCATTGAATTGACGTTGTTAGAAAGCATCGTGTTGTCACTAATGTTTTCGATTAGTTGTCGAACAAATTTCAATTGTGTGTAAGTCTTGTGAGTAAAACATCACACAAAAGTCAACTTACAAATGATGAGGCACTTAATTCTGAATCTTCAACTTTCAGATGTTTCAAACTAGGGGTCTTTCGACAAATAATATACTCTTGATGTTCGTTTTCGAAGACAGTTTTAGGCCATTATCGTGTACTTTTCAAATTACATTGGGTTACTTTATGAAATATTTTCAACTGTGTCCACTTATAGGAAATATGAATTTGACATACATGGTAGGTGTGCACTACAGGACCCTCTAATCGGTAATCAATATCGGTACTTCAAATTTGGTATTGACGAGATGAAGAAACTGAAACTACTGGAGTAAGTGATCCATGTTGTAATAAATTTATGATAACATGTAGTTAGCCATATTGATCATTCTCATATTCGTGATCGATTTGTGAAACAAACTAATCATACTGACTATGAACAGATGTGTTATGTCCTATAAGTGGGATCGAGGACGTCCGTTTTCGACTAAAATGGGGCTCTTCAGTTGTTTTAAGCAATACAACTGAGAAGAGCATATAATTTGATTATGCGTATCGGTTGATTAAACAACCGATGTCTGATGAATAAAATCCGGATGTTTAATGGTACTGTGTAAGGGAATACCTGTTAATTTACCCCATTACATCTCATGTCTTTGTTTCTGTTTGTTTTCTATTATTTTAGTAATCTGAAAAAACATGGTATCACACCACATGCTTCCAAACAATATGATGTAAGTTTACTCTCCAACTGATACATAGTGCTAGAGAATAAATCAATTTTCATGACTGCATCATCATGTATGCTCGATTAAATAAAGGTTGGGATCTAACCCAGTTCAAACGTCGTTCACATCTAAAATTGTGTATGATCAGAAAGAATGTGAACTCATTTAAGCCGAACATTTCATTGAAGAATCAACCGTGTTGCTATTTGTTGTTAAATAACGAATTTCCATTGAACTTGAGGGGGAAATTCCAACATAATTGGCTGACTCCAAGAGATACCTACTAACTATTTAAAGTGATGCGAATGCTGTATGAAATCTGTCAGTGTGATCACTGATACTAAACTCGTGTGATCACTTCATGAATTGACAAAACAAGGATTTAGAACTTCAATGGTTAACAAGCAAGAACAGTAAATGTTTTGCTACTCTAGATAAACGACTATTATTTCACGAAACAAGGCACACTTGGATAATTACACACCCAACACAGTGAAAGGTACGTGAATCCGTTCACATCAGAAATGAAAGTTTGTAGGCTGTAGCTTTTTCAGTAAGAGAACTGTGAGCAACTACTGCTAGCAATAGTAGTAGTGGTGGTTTTCTTTATATGTAGAGGATGGTTTCCCCGTCTGATCGCCTCTGTGTAACTCTACTACTTCACATTTGAAAATATCCACCTCTCTCTCCACTTGTGTATCATATCTTCATGACTGTATTTGCAACTGTTTCTGACGTTACGTCATTTAATTTACCACCTCTATTACTTTGAATTATTGTTACAAAAGCACCGTAATCATCATACTTCATACATATTAGAAATAAGCTTTCGTTCTATTTTTCACAGGCAAGCGATTTCCAGAACGTACTGAAGAAAGAATACGGTCATCATGGTTTCTTGAAGTGCACCAATGTAATCGGACAGGTGAGTGTATCAGTAATCAGTAATCGATTCCTTTACGGATGTAAAAATAAAGCACGTTTACTTATCGTACCATTCGACTTTTCAGAATGTTATATAACTGGTAAACGGTATTTCAGTAAATCGTTAATAAGAATTTAATTAAACAATAAGTGAAGTTGAAAGCATATTGTAACTGATTTGAAGTGAAAATATGAACCAACAAACCTGCCTCGATATTGTCTTAATTCACAAGCTTTATAAGCAAATATTGATTGTGACTAGCAATGGATGTAAACAAATACAAGTGGAATCAAACTTCACCCCACTGCACAAACAGGTGGCTATCAGGATTCAGTAACTAGGTGGATAACGTGATGGTAATTGACGCAATAGCTACAAGGCTCGAGACTTGAAGTGAACATCAACCCAGGGATGCAAGTACGTCCAGCCGAGCATTCTCAAATGCGATGTAACGTGTGTTCACTGCCAGGCAGTATTCATCTTTGCTTATAACAATCAGATATTGCTAAATGCGAATGCGATAATTGTAGTAATCTTACACATTATATGTTTAATAACAATTCGTAGACATTTGTCATTTACGAATTATGCACAACATCTAGTTATAATGAAATGGGTAGACAAACAATCGTTCCGACACATGGAGTTTATAATGCACTTATGTTAATTGATACTTTTAGAGCTTAATCTGATTTCGATCATTGTGAAATATTGGCTTAACTCTGCCTTACTCTCATTTTTCCAGAGTGGAGTGCGTCTCCTGGAAGAGGTGAGGATTTGCTTCAATCTTACACATCATTACATGGACTGCCATTCCCTCGGCGACTGTCCAAATCAGTTCGTATTCCCTCCATATTGATTACTGCGTAAATTTGCTACAGTTAAACCTATGTTTAATAATAAAGTTGAAACGTGTTTACTGTTTCTGTTTTTTCGTATTTCTGAAGCATAATTTCAAAGATATTTGTGTAAGGGCAATTATATTGAATTTTTCATGGTAAATCGTGACAATAGACTCTTAATGCATCTTGCAAACAATCGTTGATAAATCTCACAAGTGGTACACATCTTGTTGCAAGATTGTTCACTCGTTAGTCACAGACTTCTATCGGTAAATCGGTGAACTCTTGAAAAGTAGATGTCGTGAAGCACATGGTGAAATTTGTTCACAGATGGTGCGATGGTTCTGTAATTAAAAGTGAGTTAAATTCTAGAAATCGTGTCGAAAGTCTTATGAGATACATTTATGTCTTTGGAAGTGAACCACAATAAATGTTCTTATTTGTATCTCTGGATCTCCAATGAAAGCAAATAGACTAAAGCAATAGTTGTCTGAAAACTTCGTAGGATAACTAATTATTATTGCTTCTTATGGGTTAACGAGTTAAATAATGAATTTATATATGAGAATTGACGAGTCATTTAATTTTAAGGTTTTCAAAAGGAAAATTTTGCCTAAACACCGTTGAATATGGTAAACGCTGTTTTAAATTCATACGCAAATCCATTAAATTGAGTACGCTATTACAACCATATGATGATCAAATCAGCCTAATAATAATATTCGGTTTTGAAGTCATTTGTTGGCATCATGTCATGGTAATCGAATGAGTCTATTTAGATACGGAATTAATTCACAGTGGTTGTTGAAACGAATTCCGAAATGCTTTCTTTCATTATGGGTAGTAATTTCTTCTGGCTAATCATATTTGCTAGATCATGAAACATTGTCTGGTTGAATGATTAAGGAAATAATTCTGTGAAAACTTCGTAGGATAACTAATTATTATTGCTTCTTAGTAGTTGTCTGATATCCGAAGCTACTGGCTGGACATTAAAAAATCGTCGACTGAAAGTCTTATACACATCATCGTGTGGATAATATTCAGACTGCTGAAAGTACTCAACAACATACTTAGTAAAGGTATTTGAAAGAAACCAGTTTTTGATCCGCGACAGGATCTACATTAGATTAAATCTTGGTCGGATGTCCAGCGATTGAGTAAGGTACAAACTCTCAAGATCTTAATCAATAAAGCGATGCTGATCCAACAACTCAAGATTCGTTACCACCGATTAACATGTGAATTGTTTCACACATACGTTCAATGAAAGACTATTATTTGAATTCATAATTGCGCCAAATCTCGATAATAAAATATAGTAATGTGGCACCAATACTCAAGTGATCGTTGAATGTCAGCGTGTAGTGATGTTCAAGAATTTGCTTGGTCAATGAGCAGCTGCAACTACAGTTTTCAGCGGATAATGCAGGTTACAAAGCTGTGAGCGCATCAATAGAATTTGAGGTAGAGAGACGAATGTATGTATGCGAGAAAATGCCACAATATTATTGTAAAATCGCATAAGATCACAGCAAGCCAAGGTCTTGAGTCCACATATATATGAGGAAGCGAATGAATATTCGATTGTTATTTAAGCGATGAACAATTCAGTTAGAGTCTATCATGTGATCTAATGATCATAATAGTACAAAGAAAAACATGAATTAATACCATTCAAACAACACTGTATTTTAAGTAAGTTAATCAATGAGCTCAACCAAAATTACCCGATGTTGAAATCATTTATTGGATAGATGCTTTACTATATTCCCTGAGTAGGTTTACATCATATTCTGCCGGATGAATAATGCATGCATTTATTTGCAAGTTATGTTGGACCACTTATTACAGAGCTACTTCCGGCGGCGGGAACATTCCTTTTGCTTTTATTCTCAACACGTCAATTCTGCATTTCTACTGAATATACCATATGGTAGTAATATGTAGTAAACACCAGAAGCCACAGGTATACATAACATCAATATTCAGATTTTAAATTAAAATTGGATTTCTTCCTAAATATCGTTACATGGTTGAAAACCTTTCTTTCGGATGCTTTTGACTTTTTATAACTTTGGTTAGAACTAACACAGTTATCGAATATTGCATCACAAAATGAACTCATCACAGTTTTGTTCCCTCTTTCGTTAATGTAACATTTATACATACAAAGATTGATAGTAGAATCGACGACTTACATTTTGCCCTATTTGTGACTTATAAGCTGGAAATACTTGCATCCCAGAGCTGATGTTTATTCCAGGACCTGAACCTTGTTTCTTTTGCATCAAATGCCATCACGTGATACACTTAGCTAATAAGTCCTGATAACCACCTGTTTAAACATTGTAGTAAAGTTTAAGTTCATTTGGAATTGCTTACTTTAATCTTTCCATTGTTGTTTAGGAATGTAATCAGTCAGTCTTTCATCGGCATAGGTGCATACTCTACGGACTGCTTCGATTTGGCCTTACTTCACAAGCATTTTAAGCAAAAAAGACGAAACTTGAGTCCTCGGTCCTATCACTCACCACTATACATCTTTCGTTAGAATTCCCCATCTATGTTGTCAGGTCAGTTGCATTGTCATCTTATTTCTTTCTATCGCTAATTGCGTAAGACCCTTTAAGTTCCCACTTTTTACATGAACTAAATTTACTTTAACTCCGCCTCTTTTAGAGTTATTGCCGGTCCCAAATCTGAGTGAGGGTGGTAGTTTGCGAAAGGGGTCGATAACTCAATTCCGTAGGAAGAAGTCTCAAGAGCTTAATCAATAAAGCGATGCTGATCCGACCACTCACGCTTCGTCACCAGCGATCAACATGCACATTCATAATAGCGCCAAATCTCGATAATAAAATATAGTAATATGGCACGATTACTCATGTGATCGTTGAATGTCAAGGTGTAGTGATGCTCAAGAATTTGCTTGTTCGTCGGAAAAGCAATGCGGTTATTGACAATCAATGTCAGATTGCGAGTTTTCATATTATTACAGAGCGATTTAATTCTGAACTCGCCTTCGTTAGTTTTCATAGATGGACGTTATCTGGAGCTGTTGGCTAGACATTTCAAACCCATCAGCTGCAAGATTCGTCCATCTCGTTTTACTCCCGCCGTACGAACTAGAAATGTTGAATATTTCGTATTTGTGGCATAAGTACGTTTCCTTCAGGTCATCGGAATACAGTGAAGTCTTTTCTAGGTTACTTCAGCCACAAATGCTGTCAACGTATATTACGAATATAAGAGGTCCTGGTACAATCGCCTGAATAACCCCACTAGTTACTCTCTTAAGTGCTGATGTATTTGAATTTGGTAACAATCATATAAGAATGATTTACGCCAGCATAGTAAAGGGCCATGTATTTCATATATTCATGATATATCATGCTGTGTGATACATCGCCGAATGACTTGAATATACCAGACGACTTTGTGCGACCACCTCTTAAAAACCACGTTGTGGTTTAGGAATAAGGTAATGAGTTGGCAAACAACCTGAGATACCGTATATTACAACCTCCATGTGTCATAGAATTACTAAAATGATATTTATTGATCTGCAGTTAGTAGCGTCACTTCGGTCTTCACTCTCATACTGTGTGGTAATGTAGCCGTTCATCCAGTTATTCGGATGCACTCCTGGTCTGAAAATATAGCGCATACACCAAGAAGTATGTTTGGTGTATTATCGCCACATAACTAAGGAATATGAGGGTGAAACTGTCGGTTCATATACTTGTTGTAGTTGTAGGACATTTTATAGCTTGACATATAGTCTTAGCATTGAACGATACGCCTGTGAATTTACTGGATGTAAGAGTTGTAACCTCTTGGTCAACAGGTTGCTCACCATTAAATGCTGGTAGAGTGTTACTAAGTATTCTACATATTATAATGGTTATTCTTCGTTCATCGGTCACCTCGATAATCGTTATTATAATAATATCGAAGGTGTTTGAAATCAGAAGTCAACAATTCAGTTAGAATCTGTCATGTGATCTAATGATGATAACAGTACAAATGAAAAGATAAATTGATACTATTCAAATAACACTGTATTTTAATTAAGTTAATCAATGAGCTCAACCAAAATAACCTGATATTGAAATCCTTTATTGGATAGATGCTTTACTATATTCCCTGAGTAGGTTTACATCATGTTCTACCGCATGAGTAATGCATGCATTTATTTGCAAGTTATGTTGGACCACTTATTACAGAGCTACTTCCGGCGGCGGGAACATTCCTTTTGCTTTTATTCTCAACACGTCAATTCTGCATTTCTACTGAATATACCATATGGTAGTAATATGTAGTAAACACCAGAAGCCACAGGTATACATAACATCAATATTCAGATTTTAAATTAAAATTGGATTTCTTCCTAAATATCGTTACATGGTTGAAAACCTTTCTTTCGGATGCTTTTGACTTTTTATAACTTTGGTTAGAACTAACACAGTTATCGAATATTGCATCACAAAATGAACTCATCACAGTTTTGTTCCCTCTTTCGTTAATGTAACATTTATACATACAAAGATTGATAGTAGAATCGACGACTTACATTTTGCCCTATTTGTGACTTATAAGCTGGAAATACTTGCATCCCAGAGCTGATGTTTATTCCAGGACCTGAACCTTGTTTCTTTTGCATCAAATGCCATCACGTGATACACTTAGCTAATAAGTCCTGATAACCACCTGTTTAAACATTGTAGTAAAGTTTAAGTTCATTTGGAATTGCTTACTTTAATCTTTCCATTGTTGTTTAGGAATGTAATCAGTCAGTCTTTCATCGGCATAGGTGGATACTCTACGGACTGCTTCGATTTGGCCTTACTTCACAAGCATTTTAAGCAAAAAAGACGAAACTTGAGTCCTCGGTCCTATCACTCACCACTATACATCTTTCGTTAGAATTCCCCATCTATGTTGTCAGGTCAGTTGCATTGTCATCTTATTTCTTTCTATCGCTGATTGCGTAAGACCCTTTAAGTTCCCACGTTTTACATGAACTAAATTTACTTTAACTCCGCCTCTTTTAGAGTTATTGCCGGTCCCAAATCTGAGTGAGGGTGGTAGTTTGCGAAAGGGGTCGATAACTCAATTCCGTAGGAAGAAGTCTCAAGAGCTTAATCAATAAAGCGATGCTGATCCGACCACTCACGCTTCGTCACCAGCGATCAACATGCACATTCATAATAGCGCCAAATCTCGATAATAAAATATAGTAATATGGCACGATTACTCATGTGATCGTTGAATGTCAAGGTGTAGTGATGCTCAAGAATTTGCTTGTTCGTCGGAAAAGCAATGCGGTTATTGACAATCAATGTCAGATTGCGAGTTTTCATATTATTACAGAGCGATTTAATTCTGAACTCGCCTTCGTTAGTTTTCATAGATGGACGTTATCTGGAGCTGTTGGCTAGACATTTCAAACCCATCAGCTGCAAGATTCGTCCATCTCGTTTTACTCCCGCCGTACGAACTAGAAATGTTGAATATTTCGTATTTGTGGCATAAGTACGTTTCCTTCAGGTCATCGGAATACAGTGAAGTCTTTTCTAGGTTACTTCAGCCACAAATGCTGTCAACGTATATTACGAATATAAGAGGTCATGGTACAATCGCCTGAATAACCCCACTAGTTACTCTCTTAAGTGCTGATGTATTTGAATTTGGTAACAATCATATAAGAATGATTTACGCCAGCATAGTAAAGGGCCATGTATTTCATATATTCATGATATATCATGCTGTGTGATACATCGCCGAATGACTTGAATATACCAGACGACTTTGTGCGACCACCTCTTAAAAACCACGTTGTGGTTTAGGAATAAGGTAATGAGTTGGCAAACAACCTGAGATACCGTATATTACAACCTCCATATGTTATGGGACCACTGAAATGATATTTATTGATCTGTAGTTAGTAGCGTCACTTCGGTCTTCAGTCTCATACTGTGTGGTAATGTAGCCGTTCATCCAGTTATTTGGATGCACGCCTGATCTGAAAATATAGCGCATACACCAAAACGTATGTTAGGTGTATTATCGCCACATAACTAAGGAATATGAGGGTGAAACTGTCGGTTCATATACTTGTTGTAGTTGTAGGACATTTTATAGCTTGACATATAGTCTTAGCATTGAACGATACGCCTGTGAATTTACTGGATGTAAGAGTTGTAACCTCTTGGTCAACAGGTTGCTCACCATTAAATGCTGGTAGAGTGTTACTAAGTATTCTACATATTATAACGGTTATTCTTCGTTCATCGGTCACCTCGATAATCGTTATTATAATAATATCGAAGGTGTTTGAAATCAGAAGTCAACAATTCAGTTAGAATCTGTCATGTGATCTAATGATGATAACAGTACAAATGAAAAGATAAATTGATACTATTCAAATAACACTGTATTTTAATTAAGTTAATCAATGAGCTCAACCAAAATAACCTGATATTGAAATCCTTTATTGGATAGATGCTTTACTATATTCCCTGAGTAGGTTTACATCATGTTCTACCGCATGAGTAATGCATGCATTTATTTGCAAGTTATGTTGGACCACTTATTACAGAGCTACTTCCGGCGACGGGAACATTCCTTTTGCTTTTATTCTCAGCACGTCAATTCTACATTTCTACTGAATATACTATATGGTAGTAATATATAGCAAACACCAGAAGCCATAGGTATACATAACATCAATATTCAGATTTTAAATTAAAATTGGATTTCTTCCTAGATATCGTTACATGGTTGAAAACCTTTCTTTCGGATGCTTTTGACTTTTTATAACTTTGGTTAGAACTAACACAGTTATCGAATATTGCATCACAAAGTGAACTCATCACAGTTTTGTTCCCTCTTTCGTTAATGTAACATTTATACATACAAAGATTGATAGTAGAATCGACGACTTACATTTTGTCCTATTTGTGACTTATAAGCTGGAAATACTTGCATCCTAGAGCTGATGTTTATTCCAGGACTTGAACCTTGTTTCTTTCGCATCAAATGCCATCATGTTATACACTTAGCTACTAAGTCCTGATAACCACCTGTTTGAACATTGTAGTAAAGTTTAAATTCACTTGGTATTGCTTACTTTAATCTTTCCTTGTTGTTTAGGAATTTAATCAGTCAGTCTTTCATCGGCATAGGTGCATACTCTGCGGACTGCTTCGATTTGGCCTTCATTCACAAGCATTTTAGGCAAAAAAGACGAAACTTGAGTCCTCGGTTCTATCACTCACCACTATACATCTTTCGTTAGAATTCCCCATCTATGTTGTCAGGTCAGTTGCATTGTCATCTTATTTCTTTCTATCGCTAATTGCGTAAGACCCTTTAAGTTCCCACTTTTTACATGAACTAAATTTACTTTAACTCCGCCTCTTTTAGAGTTATTGCCGGTCCCAAATCTGAGTGAGGGTGGTAGTTTGCGAAAGGGGTCGATAACTCAATTCCGTAGGAAGAAGTCTCAAGAGCTTAATCAATAAAGCGATGCTGATCCGACCACTCACGCTTCGTCACCAGCGATCAACATGCACATTCATAATAGCGCCAAATCTCGATAATAAAATATAGTAATATGGCACGATTACTCATGTGATCGTTGAATGTCAAGGTGTAGTGATGCTCAAGAATTTGCTTGTTCGTCGGAAAAGCAATGCGGTTATTGACAATCAATGTCAGATTGCGAGTTTTCATATTATTACAGAGCGATTTAATTCTGAACTCGCCTTCGTTAGTTTTCATAGATGGACGTTATCTGGAGCTGTTGGCTAGACATTTCAAACCCATCAGCTGCAAGATTCGTCCATCTCGTTTTACTCCCGCCGTACGAACTAGAAATGTTGAATATTTCGTATTTGTGGCATAAGTACGTTTCCTTCAGGTCATCGGAATACAGTGAAGTCTTTTCTAGGTTACTTCAGCCACAAATGCTGTCAACGTATATTACGAATATAAGAGGTCATGGTACAATCGCCTGAATAACCCCACTAGTTACTCTCTTAAGTGCTGATGTATTTGAATTTGGTAACAATCATATAAGAATGATTTACGCCAGCATAGTAAAGGGCCATGTATTTCATATATTCATGATATATCATGCTGTGTGATACATCGCCGAATGACTTGAATATACCAGACGACTTTGTGCGACCACCTCTTAAAAACCACGTTGTGGTTTAGGAATAAGGTAATGAGTTGGCAAACAACCTGAGATACCGTATATTACAACCTCCATATGTTATGGGACCACTGAAATGATATTTATTGATCTGTAGTTAGTAGCGTCACTTCGGTCTTCAGTCTCATACTGTGTGGTAATGTAGCCGTTCATCCAGTTATTTGGATGCACGCCTGATCTGAAAATATAGCGCATACACCAAAACGTATGTTAGGTGTATTATCGCCACATAACTAAGGAATATGAGGGTGAAACTGTCGGTTCATATACTTGTTGTAGTTGTAGGACATTTTATAGCTTGACATATAGTCTTAGCATTGAACGATACGCCTGTGAATTTACTGGATGTAAGAGTTGTAACCTCTTGGTCAACAGGTTGCTCACCATTAAATGCTGGTAGAGTGTTACTAAGTATTCTACATATTATAACGGTTATTCTTCGTTCATCGGTCACCTCGATAATCGTTATTATAATAATATCGAAGGTGTTTGAAATCAGAAGTCAACAATTCAGTTAGAATCTGTCATGTGATCTAATGATGATAACAGTACAAATGAAAAGATAAATTGATACTATTCAAATAACACTGTATTTTAATTAAGTTAATCAATGAGCTCAACCAAAATAACCTGATATTGAAATCCTTTATTGGATAGATGCTTTACTATATTCCCTGAGTAGGTTTACATCATGTTCTGCCGCATGAGTAATGCATGCATTTATTTGTAAGTTATATTGGACCACCTATTACAGAGCTACTTCCGGCGACGGGAACATTCCTTTTGCTTTTATTCTCAGCACGTCAATTCTACATTTCTACTGAATATACTATATGGTAGTAATATATAGCAAACACCAGAAGCCATAGGTATACATAACATCAATATTCAGATTTTAAATTAAAATTGGATTTCTTCCTAAATATCGTTACATGGTTGAAAACCTTTCTTTCGGATGCTTTTGACTTTTTATAACTTTGGTTAGAACTAACACAGTTATCGAATATTGCATCACAAAATGAACTCATCACAGTTTTGTTCCCTCTTTCGTTAATGTAACATTTATACATACAAAGATTGATAGTAGAATCGACGACTTACATTTTGCCCTATTTGTGACTTATAAGCTGGAAATACTTGCATCCCAGAGCTGATGTTTATTCCAGGACCTGAACCTTGTTTCTTTTGCATCAAATGCCATCACGTGATACACTTAGCTAATAAGTCCTGATAACCACCTGTTTAAACATTGTAGTAAAGTTTAAGTTCATTTGGAATTGCTTACTTTAATCTTTCCATTGTTGTTTAGGGCTATATTTAGTCAACGATTTTGTTTGAACATAAATGTTCGTAATTACACTTTGAAATTGTTTAGCAATATCACTCAGCTTGTTTTGGCTCGTGATCCAAACGATAAAGCATCCATATTTTCATGGAACCAATCGTCAGGGATTGTATGCTGATGATGAGAATTAAGACTACAAACTGATCTTCTGTGAATGCCTTTGGCTAGAAACGTTCAAATTCACGGTTTAAGATGGTTGCACGCGTAAGCGATCCAGCGTCCGCACTCATCACCAGCATCAAACACAAATAATGTGTGTTTAAAAATGATTTGTTATTTAAAAAGTTTTGGCCTAATGACTGGACAGTTTGAACAAACGAGCGTTTATGTGAGTTCCTTAGCAATAGCAAAATCAGAGGTAAATAAATCCTCTTAACGCCATATTCAAGTATCAAAATTGACATCAGCATCACAATCGCGATGAAAATCAACAATACTGTTTACGACGACATCAACTGACAGAGTGGAAATAGAAATTGACGAGCAAATCTGAGAAGTAAGTGCATTTTTCATATCTGTCAGCATCTGGATAAGTTGTAGTTGCTGTTGTGACAGCTGTTGCTCTACAGCTACATGACCTAATCTTGCCCCTGGTTTGTCTTTACTTCTGTGTTCTACAAACAAATAAGAGTATCTGTAGTAGCTCGACCGGCTTTAAAAAACCGCTTAGCTTATTCCTGTTATTGCGTTGATAATTTTCGTTCCGTTTGTTTGTTCTAGGTGATATCTTCATTTCTCAAACATAGCAGTGTATATGTATTCAGCTTATCCACTGTCTTTGTCACTACGTACATCACTGGTCGTTGTTTCCGAATATTACAAACACAACCGACCACCAATAATTTGATTAAGCTAGTAGCGCATCTGTTTGCTGCGTGCCCACTCTCATGAAGGTTTCAAATGAACACTTCCGAAACACTTTTCCATAAAACTTCTCTATTACCATTAATACTAAGGTAGCTAATTAAAACTTATCTCCCAAAAGAAACCATGGATTCGACAGAACCCGTCAGACGATTGTGATCATCGCTTATAAAAACATCCTCATTTTCAACTATTCAACAATCTACGAAAAAGTGAAAATATCTGCCGTTTCATAAAAAACTGAGATGCAAAAACGTAATGTGTGATAAGATGTGACTGATCAACTGTGGATTCATCAGATGCGATAGTGTGGCCCTCCTCCAATATTCCATATTATTTGACATACTTAACAATCGTAGATCCTTATTCTTATCAATCATTGTATTGACTATTACTAAAGATAGTGGCTTTATTCAAAATGTTATTTTTGATACAGTATACAATTTTCAGTAAAAAGTATTTTGTTGTGTGTCCGTTTCTTATTTCCTGATCGATATTGACGATGGATATTGATTGATCGTTAATTAGATGTCAGAAGTTCAAGAATTGACATCTGAATAATGCAAATTCATTTCTGTTTACATTGTTAGCAACCACGTTATTTCTAATTGGGTATTGTGTAACTTGCACAACGAGAAGTCGTTAACTTGTAACAAACGCACATGAATAGGTTGGTGGCTAATAGACATAATGATGTATTAAAACAAACATACACAGGAAACTTGTTAAAATACCTAGATAGCAAAAACAGGTAGTCCAGATATTCGAGAATCAGTATCGTTCTTTTCAACCAATGGATGAAATTAGTTAGAATTATTCATTTTACTTGACATGAAAAGCCAGTATTGAAGCGCTCATATTTAGTGTAATTTGTTATGTCATGTACATGTTTTAAGTGTGTACTTAAAAGTAATGTGTAAAACTATTCAATTATTATTTTATTGAATTTTCAACTATGGTTTCTGTTACTAGCGTATTTGTATTTGTATTTGTTGTATAATTGTTAAGCAACTATACTATGCATATTCATGTTGCCCTTAGTATTTCGACTCACAGACTATTGTGATACAATGTACCGTTATTCAGTTATGCACAGTCCATTTGATTTCAATGTGATTGCATTCAATGAGTCCGATTGGAAATTTGTAACAAAATGTTCGATCTCCACGTCATTATAAATGTTCGGTTAATACAGCATAAACGCTAGGTAACTTATAAAAATTCACAAATTTAGACAAATAAGATGTGTATTTGTATTCGAGGGTTTGTCAATGATGAAGGATAATTTTGTGAAAGTATAATTACCACTTGAGTTTCAGCCGAAACTATTCTTACACACAAGTTTAAAATGATTTTCAATCTATCTTTGTACGATGTACTGATAATACTCATGAAATCTCTAATAAACAATTTAAAGACTCTATTACTAACATTTGAGGTGTCAGACGCAACTAGTGAACCTTAGCATCGTTTAGTGCGAAACAGTTGTCCGTTGCAGGCACTGAAAGATCGGTAGTTGAAGTTACGCAACATCACTGTTTAATGTCGTCTCTATTTTCGAAATTTTAGGCGTTTACGCTTAAGACGGGTAGCTGGAAATTCACAATCCCGCAGTATATTCATGGATTCATACGGTTGAGACTTGCCATGTTGATGGAGGTGGCATAGATAGGATCGATTTTTGATGTACGAATTTCGTTGATATATGGAAATTGTGAACAAACAACTAAAATATCTAGAAACAAAAAGCATAGCTGCAATTATTTTGCCGTATTCACGCTCAAAGTAATGTTAAACATCTTGCAGTGGTAATTTCTGAGTTAATGACTGATTACCAAACAAAATATCTTATTCTTCCATTATTGTTGAAGATATTTACATGTTCAAGAAAACATGAAACCAACAACGTTAGTCTATTCGACGAGAAAAAGACAACCTACAATAGCCACTGTCTACGCATTTCTACAGACAAGCAACAACTCTAACTTGTCAATCATCCATCAGGAGCATCGTAATGCCAAGCCATTTTTCTAGTTATTGGAAAGGATTAACAAGAATTTATGACAATACACGAAATCATAATTATAATTTTTATTTTGAAAAGGTTTTCGAATAAAGCAAAATATTTTAAAAATGTTCGAAGTGTTTTAAATGGACATTCCCTATTGGTCAGTATTTATTTCACTTGTTAAATATTGTGCAAATGTTGTTTTCTATTTTATGGTACGATGTGGTCTGTTTGGTTGGTATATAAACAGAGTATGTCTGAAATATAATGATTCATATCTCAGAGACTGCGACTTGCGTCGTGGACGCAACTGGCTGGGCTAGACAGTGAAGCTGGACCAATCAGAGCTCTAGGTCGTTCTTACGTGTTATACGCATCTTTGATCTGATCGATAAAAAACTGCTGTCTAATCCTTCAGTCAAGGACACAACAATATGTATCGTGCTAACAACAGAACGGAATATTGTTTGGACAGAAACATTTTGAAATGCAGATAAATCTGTTAGCAAGGATGGGTGGTGGCTAGGAGTGGAATCCATGACGCGCGTTCCGGCCTGTTTAGGATTCGTCAGCTGAATTTGATTGCCTCTCATGACTCAGACCCATCAAATTTAGTGTTCTTGTTACTTTTGAACGGTTATAGAAGCATGTGAAGCTCCAGTGAATGACTCTAAATGATTCGACTCAACAAGATGGTCCCCAAATGCCCTGGTACGGCTAGGAGTGGGGAGAGTTAGCTTTTCCTCTCGAAATGCTATCACATGGCCACGTTCATACAACCACTGTCAGAGAAGTTCTACTCACTACCGTTGTTACCGTTGTTTACGAAATTGAGAGGACGAAAAGCGACTTATCAGCGCTTTAAACGGGTTGATGAATACGGATGCTCCACAAAGGGGAGTTGGCAAACGCTGATTCCAAATCAATGGTGCGTAAGGGCTCCAGAATACTGAGGGAACAAATGACGAACGAACCTATTATTGGTCACCGGCTACCATGGTACTGCATCTCTCAAAGTTGTTTCACTGCATTGCGGATTAGACTTGTAGGTTAGAGATTCAGGGAGTGGCCCTCGAAGTACACCGACTGCTTCGGTTTGTGTGTCCGGGCTGTATTTCAGCCCTCGAAAAATCTGATGAAGAAGTATGGCGCATATTTACGACACAGTGTTTGGACAGTTTTACTACCAGAATAAATAACATTGAAAGAAGGGTTTTGTGGAGATTGTAGGAATTTAATACTTGAATTGATGAGTCGCGAACGTTCACTGCTTATGAGTCCCACACTAGGACGAAACGGTCGTCCCATGCTTCTGGGTTTCCTATGGTGGTCTAGTATTAAATAACTCATGAATTCAACTATCAAGCTATTTATTAAATGTCAAGCGATCGAACGTATGAGCATTTGACTTCATTTCACTTTTCCTTCATTACACCTTAATAAGAAATTAATCCACTTTCATCAAAGACAATTGGGTCTATGTAACCGTGTCTAAATATTACAGTTATATAATATACCCTTGTGGGCCATGGTAATTTTATATTGGTTTTCGGGAGAACCAGATACCATCCACACTTTTACGTAAAAACCCAAACAGAACAGATCAATCCCGTTTCCAAGAGAGCCAGACACTATCTATGCTTAAAATTTATAACCAAAGCAGTAAAGCTCAGTCCCGCTTCACAGTAGAACCAGAAACTGTTTAGTCTTTAACGCTGCAATCTAAATAAAAAAACTCGGTCCTGTGGCAAAGACTCACAAGTACCAAGCACCCAGGTGGACCATTCGCATCATTCATATACACACTCACACGACATGTACAATTATTCTGATCAGTGATCAGGTAAATCAATTATGCACAGCACGAACAGGCCGAAGTTGGCCTATTACACTTACACGACAGTAAAACTCATTGTTTGTAGCAATGGCGACATGCGTTACAATGTCCCAATGACAATAGCCATCGAGAACACTGAGAAGTAATCACCAGTATGAATGAAATCAGTTGACCAGCAAACCAATTTTGTGAATGAACAGTCAGCAAAACATGCCAAAGTAATACTTAAACTACCACAATATCAATGCAAGCCATCAGTTTCATATGAAAACATCAACTTTACATGGCAATATAGCTTATACTGCATACAACACATGTATGGGGTAGCAAACGATATAGCCAGCCTGAAGCGTTCGGGTATATAATGAACGCTTAATACCCATTGTCTCATGTCTGCTGTGCTGAATGTTATATATGTTGAGACTAAATTCCTATGACTTTTGCCCATGTCATATGTCATGTGATACAATCTCTGATCGAAACTCCGACTTATATAACTTTGACCCTGCGCTTAACAAATAGTGAGGAGTTAAGCAGCACGAGCGGCCAACGTTAGTCAACTAGGAGTCTTTATTGATCCCCAAAATAGTAATGTCTCAACTAAACCAATCTTTTGAGTTCATGACACAAATATCAGCTGTACAAATGGTATATTTTAGACAGTTGTGCTTCATACACAACCAGACCAGACCGTTTCACACAATAAAAAGTAAAATAGTCATTATTACACAAGACCAAGTCAATAGTGTCTGTGTGTGCGATATGATAACTAAAAATTCGGTAATAAGTCAAGAATGGCGAATCGCATAACAGTGGACAATATGGCAAACGAAATCTTTCCGCATAATAAATGTAAATATATGTATATATAAAACCAATCCACATTACTCAATTGAGAAAAATGAAAAATCGTAGTTCACAAAGCCAAAAATTTGTTTAAGAAGGGCCGTCCTTTATTTAGTGATTTACATAAATTAGTTAGACGACTCAACTTGTGAGGTGTCTATGGCGTTCGCCGCGTCTTTCTGCCTGAAATAAAAAGACTCCGATAGTGCAAAAGACAGCTGTTAGTTGTGTCTAAACTTAGTAACAGTTTACCGATAAGCAAAAGCTTAACCAATAGCAAACATACACGGGAACCATTGCGTTCAAATAAAAGTTAGACAAATGCACACAATTACGAAGAACTGTAACACTGATTGAGATAAAGTAATTATAATGATGAATATAATAAATATGATGAGTATATAATTCAGAAAATTATACAACAAACTTACGTTACAATATAAATATAAAAATTACTAGTAATACACTTATTTACTGAATATTAGTAAGTAGTATAAAACAATACACAAAAACGTCGAAGGGGAGTGAATAAGGATAGACTTAACATCGCCCAACCCTCCAAAGAAAGCATGTCATTCCTTATTCTTACTGACTAGATATTCAGGGTCAAGATATTCAGATACGGCAATAGTATAATTTGCCCTATTCACAGTCACTCTGAGAAATCTTTCTACACTCTACTAACCAATCGTCTGTTCACTGCTTCCAGGTTTTCAATGGTGGTCTAAGATTCATCAGTTCATGATTTCAATTGATACTGAATTCGTTAGGTTTCATGTCTTCTTTAAACACAAATGAACCATTTTGAGAAACATAAATATGAATACGATGTTATAGTGTTAGGCAATATCTAATATCTTAATATGTGTGCTTTCTCATTTCAACTGAATTTCCAAAGTTTTTTGAGACGATTGTAATGTTATCACTACTGTGTTCGATCTTTTGAAATCTTTCACCGACCAATTCAGATGTGATTATTTTCAATGTCCTTATCCGTTCTTGCATCAATTTTACGCTAATGACATAAACGGTTTTCAATTTTAGATTTATATTACTGTAAAATAAATTAAGTAGTAGACTGAGCAAATCGCAACAAAACACTCGTGATCACCTTATACATTCAATAATTTTGTTTCTTGTATCCCTCTTATTGTAAATCCGCGTATAAAAGTTCATTTTGTATTTCTTCTTTAAAGCTCCATGTTTTATTCTTTAATAAACTTCATACTTAGACTCCCCATATGTTTAGTGTATCTGTTACATTTTGATGAATTTTATCAAAATTATTTAACAACATTCAGTTGTTGTTGTTTGCTTGTATATTCCTATTGTTGTTTAGCACTGTAAATGATCAATTTTTTTGTTGGAACATATGCATTCTGTGCTGATTGCCTCGATGACGCCGTAATTCACAATCATTATAAGCAAAGATGTGTGGTGGCTAGCAGTGGAATCCACTTTGCAGCGTGTTTCGTCTTATTTCATAGTCGTCAGCTGGATGTACCTCCATCTCAGAGTTGATGTTCACGCTGGAAATCAAACCCAGCACCGTTCGAATGAAACATCATCACGTTATACACTTAGCCACAGATTCCTGATAGTCACTTGCTTGTGCAATGGGGTGAAGTTTAAATACACTTGATGTTGTTTTACTTGTATTTTTCCGTTATTGTTTAGCACTGTAAATGATCAACCACTTATTGGAATGTATACATTCTGTGCGGATTGCCTCTAAATTGCCTTAAGTCACGGAAGGACGATGACATAAAGTGCATAGAAAAGTTTTACTGTTGAAACAGAGTTATTTAATGAGTAAAATTTGAAGTCGAACTACAATTGAATAATTCATCATACAGTGAGACAGCTGAATCGGTAACGAAAATCTTACAGCGCACTAGAATTTAACATAGTAGGCTTACTTTGGAGGTATGAACTAAAGATGCTTAAATTTCCTTTACACTAACATCGTTAAGTAGTTTATAAAAATTTGTTAAAGTATGAAGGAGATCAGTTCATTATCTAGATCGTCTTACTCATCCACTGTTAATTCAGCTACTCGATCATGTCGCTTGAAATATGTTACATTTCCATGTTATTTTCAGTTCCTAAGTCAGAATGTTAAACTGGCCAGTTATCCATAGTGTTTCATAACTTCTAAATTAATTGTTGGTGTGCAAACACAAAAACAATCAATTCTGCGACAATTGATTGACAGTTTGAAAATGAAGAACTTGCTGTATGGTCTTCAGATTTTGCTGAGGGATTCTGTAATTTTGTATTCAAAGATATTTGATTGTTGTCATAAGAGAGTGTTGTGGAGGTTTTATTCATTTAATAGTTGAATTCATGAGTCAATTAAAGCTAGACCACCATGGAAAACCTAGAATCATTGGACGACCGTTTCGTCCCATTGTGAAACTCTTCAGCACTATGCATCTAGATCCCGCTCACACACTTCGAACCCAGGACCTTTAGCCTCTCTCGCTAATGCTTAGGCTCTATATCATTGGGCCGGAAACTCAAAGTGTTAATGTCTAAAATCAACCATTTAACGTCGACCATCTTCCATTTTCTGAGGTAGATACCTATCTCTACCGGACACGGATTGCAATCCACTAGTCACGGCTTCTCACTAGAACTCCAGGAAATCATCTTGAAGCCATTCATCAGTAAGCGCATAATTATTACGATCAGAATTGGGTGTCTACCTTATGAATGGCTGTGCAGCCATTCATGGGTCGATGGAAGTTAAACAATAACATCGTTGGATGCAGGCTTAGTGGTCTATAGGTTAAGTGTTCGCGTACAAAACCGAAGGTCCTGTGTTCGAGTCCCGATTGCAGGATTAATAATATGCACCAGTGAAGTATCCCATTCTATAACGAAATAGCCATCTACTTCTCCTATGTTTTCAGTAATCATCTAGCTTATATTGACCCATGAATTCAACTACAATCTCCAAAACCCACCTCCTATCTGATCATAACACAATAAATCTGTGTTGGTATGAAAATATTTGGATGATCAACATTGAAGATTTAATAGAATAAATAAAGATTATCTTAAATAAACAAATATAGACTGATCTTTATAATCAACCATCTGTATCAATGTTCAAATAAACAATTGGATGTAATACAATCATAGTTAGTTGATATGTACTTTGTACTAGTTTCAAAATACATGGAACATAATTACGATGAGACTGAAATTTGTGGACGACCTTTGAAAGAGGATGTTCACCTAGTAACTAGGACTATATGAAGGTTATAAAGTAGTGTGAAGAATAATGATTATGATTTGTAGTTTATGGTTAGGGTTAGGAATTAGATTTAAGGTTTTCATAAAAAACTGATATCAGCTTAAATGTCAAAACTTTATTTGATATATGAATTTCGAGCTAAAATCCAAGATCTGCTATCTCGAATCTGATTGATTCGTTCATAAATTAGAGTTTCGCCGCTTCACCTGCAAATCTTTCATCAGTTGTCCTTTATATTTGTTAGGATAGTCGGAAAAATATACCAATAATTATCGTGTTAAGTCTACGGTGGCCTTGGACCTTAGATGTACATTTCCTATTGGTCGATGTTTATTTCACTTGTTAAATATTTTGTAAATGTTGTTTCCTATTTTATGGTACGATGTGGTATGCTTGATTGGTATATAAACAAAGTATGTTTGAAATATAATGATTCATAACTCGGAGGCTGTGACTTGTGTTCTTGACTCAACTGGCTAGGACAGACAGCGAAGCAGGGCCAATTAGAGCACTAGGTCGTTCCTTACGTGTATTACGTGTCACTGTCACCGAATCGATCGATAATAACGCTGCGTATCGAACCCTGCAGTCACCCACACGTTACAACAATATTCTATCCGATTCTTCCAATTCACAGTTCTTTTCTGTCTTTTTTTAAATTCTATCTTCATAGTCTTCTGCTACCAGTCATTCAACATTTGACTAGTGTTACATACTACTTATACCTATCGACATCAGTAGCACACAGCATAGGTATATAACAGTTTGATGATATCGGTTATGCATGTCTTATCCACTTCCAACGTCTTTGCCTAATTTTCATTTCAACAAAAGCTGGTCTGTAACTCCTCCACGGCTACTGCCGGTCCCAAGCATGTGTCAAAGAGGAGGGTTGTGCATGGGGTCAGCGTCACCGTTCCATAAGAATATCTTTCTAAAAAAGCTAATCAGTTAGGTAACATAACAGTGTAATTACTTCTCAGTAATGAGGAACTTTCTACAACTTGATTAATCGATTCTATCAACTTTATTTGTAATACCACAATGAGATCATATCCAGAACGTCAAAAGCGTCAGCTATGTTTCATTATTGATTAATCACAATGAAAATATATCAAACAGTTTGACTAAAAAGAAACTCACAATTGTTAATTTATCAAATTACAATTCAATGTCATCAAGCTACGGTTTGGTACGTGGAGATAATAACTCGCTCACTCTCGACGTATTGACAGTAGTAATTAGAAACCTGAATGGCTACCAGATTGGACTCAACAGACTAAATCTACTGATTACATTCAAACGTCCATCAACATTTTAAACAAAATATGAATAGTGGCACGCGTGTTTCCTCGTATTTGGGACTCATCAGCTGGATGTACCCGCATCAGAGTTCATGTTCACTCTGGGTCCGAACTCAATACTGTTCGCTTCAAACCCAGTCACGTTTTTCAAGTAAACACTATCAAGTGAATCTAGTAATATTTATTTTCATTTATTCTCGGAGTTCTAGTGAGAAGTCGTGACAAGTGGAGCTAATCTATGTGAAAACAGGTACCTACCTCAGTACAAGGGAAGATAGTTGCTCAATTTCGTAGGTTAGTTGATGTCAGATATTAACACCGTTGGATACCGGCCTGCCCAGTTGTTCACAGGTTAAGCGTTCGCACGCAAGACCGAATATCAGGGGTTCGAATCCCGGGTGCGGGATTGCAAACACGCACTACTGAAGAGTCCCATAGTGGGACGAAACAGCCATCCAGTGCTTCCAGGTTTTCAATGGCGATCTCACATCAATCGATTCATGATCTCAATCAAAAACCTAATAATCTCCATAACCTCATAATGATATTTGTAACAAATTAGAAAGGAATCAGAAACATATAATACCGAACGAATAACAATACACACTATGTAACCATCGGACAAATGATAAATAACTCATATTGAATGTTAAAGATAATACACATAGAAACAAAATCATAATATCAATCCATAATATGATCTCATTCATTTGTTTATCTAAATGAATTAGGTAGATATAAATTATTGATGTAACTTTGGTAAACCACCTGCTATAATTGATTCAATGCCACATTCATTTTTACCACGTAAAATTTTAAAATAACCATGATCACCCCATTGATCATTCCATGAATTAGCACATAACCAATAGGGTATGTGATTATGTTCAATACCCCAACCAAGTATACGTATAGCATGACCACCTAAATATGAACCAGTGATATGTTTATAAACACCAGATTTATAATGAAGAAAATCTTCATAGACATAGAATCCACCTTCAACTGGACCATTTAATAAAATCTCTTTCATGATTGAAATTTCTTCACTGGCTACATTATAAGAAGTTTTACCTTTTGAAAATGAAGAGAAAAGAAAAACAAATATAAATTGAACGGTGGTGTGTACTACTGATATCAACATATATAAGTAGTATGCATCATCATCAATGGAGAATGAAATGATTAAAGGCATAAGGTTAAGATGATCAAAGAAAAGAAGACCATAACAAAGGATAATTAGTGTGGAAATGAAAAGACAATCAAGTCTAAGACAATTGATTGACATTTTACAAATGAGGAATTTTGCTGTACGGTTTTCAGATTTGACTAAGATGTTCTGTAATTATGTGTGTTCAAATACATTCGATTGTAATCAGATAGGGGTTTTGTGGAAATTATAGTAATTTAATCGTCGAATTCATGAGTTAATTGAAGCTAGACTAGACCATTGAAAACCTGGAAGAATTGGACGGCCGTTTCGTCTTGGCATGGGATTCATCAGCAGTGCGCATCCACGATCCCATTCGCGGGATTCGAACTTATACCGCTAGGTCGGTATTCAACGTTGCTAATGTCTAGCTTCAACCAATCCACGAAATTGCGCCACCGTCCACTATTGTCATCAGTGAGTTACTATCTCACAATAGACCCGATTGAACTCCACTGATCACGGCTTCTCATTAGAACTCCAGGAAATACCTCTTGGAGAACGTCACTAGCGAGATGATGATGATTAAGGGCACAATCAGATAAGGTTTTCGTGGACATTATAGTAATTTAATAGTAAAGTTCATTCGATTGTCCTCATTTGTCTGTTCTCATTCACAACAATATTAGTAGTAGTTGTTGTTGTAGTTGTAGTAACCACATATCTGAGTATATCGTCAAAGATGGATAGTTATCCTTCTATATTTTATTGATACTTTTAACGTCAATAAAAAAATTTTTATGGAATACTGTCTATATTTGTTTGATCACACTGTTTTTCAAGCTGATTGATTTCTGTTGAACAACATGTCATGTTATTACTGATCTAAACAACTTGAAGATAGATTTTGGACCAACACAAATAGTTGTCACAGTCATACACGTTTTCATCCATTCTGGTTGAAACTGAACTATATTGTCTTCATGACCACACTTACTATCAGCTTGTGTTGAAAAACTATCAGTGATTTGTAAGACCTGGATTTAAAGTAAGTAATCTCATTTGACGACTTATGTCATCTTTCTAGATATAATTCTTTATAACTCAGTCAATCAGCTACAATGTAGGACCAGGCACATATATGCATCGGTCCATGTTGCCACAACTCATTAGTACAACAAGATGATACAGGGAGAACGAATGAGTTCGGAGAAAGAAAGTTATAAAGTAATTTTATCTTCACAGTTGAAGGGAAAACAAAGGGTGTATATACCTACGCCATTGTGATTGATTCTGAGCCATGTCACATACAGTCTCTAAACATTGGCTACGATAGTCGTGCGGATCCCAACCGAGTAGTCTGCATCTACTAATATGTCTCAGTCTAGAAGATAGTGACTTTATGGACTGATGTCATGTTTTGGTTTGGCCACCTCTAACTTTCTTCCAAACATCTCCAACACTAGTCAGCATTGCGTGTCGTGGTAATCGGTGTTCAGGCATACGTAACACGTGGCTCAACCATCTCAGTCGATGAGGATTTATAACCTCATTTACTAACATTTCCCAATACCATGTGTCTAACCTCACTATTACTTACTCAGTAATCCCAGCAGATGCGACCAATATTTCTAAGGCATCTGTGGTCACATAGTAGTAGCTTACGAGTACCTTTCACTCTTAATGGCTACGTCTCGCATCGTAAAGTAGAACAGAATGAACTGCTGCGCAGTATTCTTGTTCCTTAATTGGTGAACAGATATCTCGACTTGTAACTGTTTGAGAATTGTCTTCAACATCCCATTAGTACGATAGATAAATTAAATATCACGCATAAAATAGACTGTCTGTCCTTCTTAATAATATCATTCTCACAAATTTTACACATTAACCCTATAAGCAACCAACCGATTACTGTAATTTATCTACAGCAGTTTCTTTTTTAACATCTAATCTACCTTGAAAAAGTTCACCATCCAGATCAAGGCTTCTTAATAAACATGTTGAATCTCTGAAATAAATGAATTCATATTACTCTTCCATAGATATTGTCTTCACTTTTTTCGGGATTTTATTGAAATCACAAATCGATCAATCTTAAACCACTGTTGAATATCTAGAAGCACTGAATGTCCGTTTCGTCCTAGCATGAGACTCCTCAGCATTGAGCACACACTCTCTCTCGCACGCGCGGGACACAAACCTAAGACCTTCTTCCCATGAGAACATTTAACCTATATAAACATATTCACTACTACAAAATATACAAATCTAAACAATGTTTTTATTAATACTAACCATAAAATTTATCTTTTTTATAGGGTTTACGATAATCATCTTGACAAGTTTTATAACATTCTGGTGTTGCATAATAATGACTTTCACATAGTGGATAACCTTTTGTACTTGCATGATGATTACATTTAAGGAATGGATATGGTTGACATCCTGTATGTGTTTCATTTGATCCTCCTGTAACAATACCTTCATATTTCCAATAATCCCATGCCATTCCTGGAATACCACCATTACAACCAAGACCACATCTTGTACAACAGCTTAATAGATTAACAGCACTTAATTCTACAGAGATTTTACTTTTAGAATGAATACAGATACGATCACTCATTGATTCAACAGCTCCAAAAGCCTACATCATTTTAAGACAGAAAAAAAACGGTTACACAATCCAACAGAATTGGAACATCATTTGAAGTATAACTGTAAATCAAAGAGTATTTGGCAAGAGTTTCATCTTAATGTTATTTTTTTGTAAATTCTCACCTTCTCATACTTACTTACTTCGTGGAGGAGCATAGGCCACTCACCATCACTCTCCATCAAACCCTGTCCTCGGCTCCAGCTCTTTCCACTTGTTATTCATTCTTTTCACATTTGCTTCTATTTCCCTACATAATATGTTCCTTGACCTTCTTCTTTTCCTCTTCCCCTCAGAATTCCAAGTTAGCGCTTGTCTCGTGATTTCTATAATGTATGCCCTATCCATTTCCATCGTCTTTTCTTAATTTCCCCTTCACATGGAAGCTGGTTTGTTCTCTCCCACAGAAGGCTGTTGCTGATGGTATCCGGTCAATGGATGTTGAATATCTTGCGTAGACAGCTATTTACAACTATTTGTACCTTCTTGATGATGGTTGTAGTAGTTCTCTAAGTTTCAGCTCCGTACAGTAGAACTGTCTTGACGTTCGTACTGTGGATTCTGACTCTCATATTGATTGACAGTCGTTTCGAATTCCATATGTTCTTCAACTGTAGGAATGCTATCCTTAGTTTGCCAACCCACGCCTTTACATCGACCTCAGATCTTACTTGTTTATTGGTGATGCTGCCGAGGTGCGCATAACTTTTCCCATCTTCCAGAGATTCTACTTTAAGTATGATTTAGCTTATTCTTTCTATGTTGTATTTCGAGATCTTGTTTTTCCGTTGTGTATTATGAGGCCTACTGATACAAAGGCTACTGTTGTACTGTCTGTTTTCACCTGCATTTGTTGATATGGATGAGACGTTTTCTAAGTAATTCAAAAAAGGCGAGAGTAAACAGTCCTGTCTAACGACGGTGTTTACTTGGAATGCATCTATCAGTTGTCCTTCATGCCTAATATCACAGTTTATTCCATATGATGTTGACGATTTTTTCAGGTACACCATAATTTTTTTATCCACGCTATCAAACGCTTTCTCATGGTCAAGGAAGTTGATTTATAATGACGAATTAAATTCAATTGATTGTTCAGCAGTGATTTAAAGTGTCGCGTCGCGATCTGTGAATGAGCGGTCGTTGAGGGATCTAGCCTGTTCCCCTCGAAGTTGGGCGTCTACTTAATCTTTCATCTGATTCAATAACACTCTGTTTACAACTTTTCTTGGTACTAACAGTAGTGTGATGCCTAAAGTCCTCATACTTTCTCAAATTTCCTTTCTTTAGGCTCATGCTGAAAAGAAAAGATTAGATCCAAGAGAGATGCTATTGTATTCTGGTCATGAAGGAAAAAAATGCTTCACACACGCAGGAATTTCCTGTAATGCTGTCCAAAAAAGCATGAAAAGCACCCATAGGATGGAAATCCTATCGATCTGGAATTCTCAAAGCATCCTTCAAAACAAAGAATGAAGGAATCACATTGAATTTTATCTAGTACTATACATCCATCGATGATAGAGATAAAAATGATAAAGTTCAGAGGCCTCAGTCAATTGTACAGAAGTGTTCAGGTAAGGAACCGGACTATCTTGATAGAACATCGAAATCCCATGGTCGGAATGGACAACACTGACTATGAATATATCATGGGACGATATGAACTGGAAGAAAGAAATGTGAATAGCAAATGATTTGCAAATTTATATATAATTTCAACAAAATGGTTATAGGTCGATGTACCTGCATCCTAGGAATATCTAAATGATGAGACCCATCAAGTAAAACATATGCATCCTGGATTCTGCTTCTAGTCATATTACATCTCTTCTACACCACCAAGTCGTAGACAGTAACTTAGAGAGGTTTATATTAAACTAGGAGTATCTATAAAAAGATACTATTTATCAGTTACTAGGCAGTTAAACTATGAAAAGAAACTGATATGATTAAAGTGTATATAACATCATTAAACGACATGATTCTATAATAAGGTGAAATAGAAACGATATTTATATAATGAGTCCGAAATAGAACGAAACGCTCGTAAAACTGAATTCCACTTCTACTCACTATCCATCTTTACTTAAAAAAGCTTGTGACTTAAAGCTATACCAAGGCAGTACACACAGAATTCACATATGCCAACAAGAGACTACTGATCAATTACAGTCCTAAATAACAGTCAGAAGATACAATTAAACAACATCAAGTGAATGCAAAACTTCACCCTATTGCCGATACATACGTAAAACTGGATTCCACTTCTACCTGCTATCCATCTTTGCTTAGAAAACCTTGTGACTTAGGGCTATATCGAGACAATCTGCACAGAATTTACATGTGCTAACAAGGAGACTGATCATGTTAAACAACAACAAGCGATATATATATATATATATATTATTTTGTAAAATATAACAAATCATCTATTACCCAACATGAACCACATGAAGATTGATCACGTATTGTTCGAATACTTGGACAATTCTTCCAATGTTTACGTGAATCAAAGAATTTTGGTAATTTAATATTAACATCATTATGTCTAATTGTTGGACGTAATTTTATTCTTTGATTATTATCTTCAAATATAACACCCATCATTAATTTAGCATCTTCAATTGTACTAAATCGATTAGTTCTTTGAGCTTTCCATCCAGCATTAGGCTACAATATATACAATACATGTATAGTTATTCATTTAAATTATCATTCAAAGTTGAATTTACTATACTACTCAAATATTCTTGTAAATTTAATGCAAAACCAATAAGAATTATGTATATGCTTACAAATGATTGAATTGAAGTAGATAGAAGACATTCACAATGTCATAATATATACAAGTCAACATCGTTTTAGTTAGATTCTGATGAGAATAATGAGTGGTAACCTTTGGGATCCATTTCTGAACTAATACTATACGTATATTTTGTATTGTATAATTGTTAAGTAACTAAACTATTCATATTCATGTTCCCCTTATCATAAGCTTCATTTTGACCTATGAACTATTATTATACGATTTACCATTCTTCAGTTATACCCAGTCTACTTCCACTTTTGACTAGATCTTGTACAAATGTTATCTTCTATGCTACGATGTGATCTGTTTCGTTGGTATATAAACTTCGTAGGTTTGAAATGAATGAGTCGTATTGCAAAAACTGTGATTGGTGTTCTGGACTCTAACAGGCAGAGCTAGGCAGGAAGCAGGACCAGTAAAGACTTCTTGTACGGGTTTTCATGCGTTATTGGTTCCATCGATCAATCACTGTTCTCTAATTTGTAGTATCGTTATATCATACATTAATAGGACACAGGGCAGAAGTTACAACAATTGGCGACGGGGTGGAAAACAAAGGACCAAGGGCATAAAATCATAAGTAATAACAGTTTTGAATAAATAAACACTTCAATTAAGCACATAAACATATGATTATGTATTAACTGGTGACTGTGGTAGTCCAATCAAAATTATATAGAGCAAGAACAAATATTGATACAGAATAGTATGAATTCATAATATTTCGAGGTTTCTGGCAGCTGCTTACAAACCTAAAATTGTGATAGAATTTTTTTACATTGAAATAGTGTGAAACGAAATTCATTATCCGCACAGCAATGTTTTTTTACCCCCCCACCACCCTTTTTAAAATTTGTTTTTCAACCCCAAAATCACAATATTTTTCATCCCGTTTCTTCCAATGAAATGGGCAGTCTTAAAGTTCGTTTTAATTGGTTAGTTATGTTTTGTCGGATTTTTATAAAACATCAGTACTTGTCGACGAAGTACATTTTAATCATCATTATGGAGGAGAGTAACGTGCCGAGTGCAAGCGCTGTTGTTTCTCACGTAACAGAAATGGAGAAAGTCTTTTTGACAACCTTGTTTCTCGTTGCGTTCCCATCGGTTGAAGCGTTGAAGTCCGCTATCACAAATTATGAAAGATCAACTTACTGTCATTATGTAGTTCGAGATTCGCATTTGTGTAGAGATGAAAACTCGTATATTAAATTTGTGTGCTGGAGACATGGCCGTATAACATCTAGCGGTTCGTCACAGCGGATCAGACGGAGGAGGTAATTTTATTAATGTTATTAACATTTTTTGTTATGAAGGGCCTCCATGAACACTCAATGTCCGGCCTTCATGTATTGTAAGATTATCGACGGCTACTGGACTGTTGTAAGTGGGAATGTGCATCACAATCACGAGTGCAACTCCCTGAGGTACCAAAGTAATTCATGGGTGCGCAGGTTAACGGAGGCCGAGTTTGAAACTGTGCGACCGCTGCTAATATCTGGTACTGCTTCATTCCACATTAGGAATTATGCTTAGCATTCTTATGGGAAACTACTGAATGATCAAGATATCTATAATATGCGGTACAAAGTGTTCTCACTGGCGAACATTCCTGGTAAGCCATTTGCCAGTTTATAATGTAAACGATAGGTGATTACGGAAAATTGAAAGCGCACATAACATCTTTGGGTGGGCTATGCGAATACGAATTAGACGATGAGAACTGTTCTTATGACCCATCACCGAACGTGCGAGCAGTCCACTGTCCGATGTGTGGCGCCATTACCAACTAATAATTACGACGTACGACCGCGAGAACGACTAAAGGCCCTTATCAGGGCCACCCACAAATTGATTTGAATTCACTTTTCCCAATATTGTTTTTGTCTATGGCAAAGGTATTAATAAACGAAAAGCGATTATCATTCATGTATTCGTAAACTTGTTTCTAATGTATATTAGATATAAAGGTTAAGAAAACAGACAAGATTTTGTCATTTGATGAACACTGATCTAATAATTTTAGATTTAAAATAATGTGATTACTGTTCATGTCTTAGTAACACATTGGTAAACTATCTAATACTAGTACATTTTGAGTACATTTTAATAGGAATATTTTAAAATAGTGAAAATCGTCATTTTATCGTTAGGTCACTAAATTTAGAATTACATTGATAAGTGAATATAATAAGATGATTAGAAAGATGAATGTGAATAAAGCTTATAGAGAAGTAAACACAATGAAGAAAATTGACTTATTTAGGAATAAAATAATGACATTAGAAAACAAGTTGAAACCATCATCATCATTGAAATGATTCATGCAATTAAAGGTCATATAGTAAGTGTAAAAAGAAATAAGAATATTATCCGTTTCATGAATACAAAATGCAAGAGTTTCATATTCTTGTTTTATATTAAAAGTTTCTGAAACCAGAACTATGGGTACGTATGAAGTACGTCCGATCGTCAACTAAGCCTTCATTGTTATTCATAATTACTGATTATATCACCGTATTCATTTGCACACCCATATATAACTATTAATTACTGGTACAATCATACTATACAGTTATAAATCCATAATTTTAATATTTTATAAAGGTCAAAAATAAGGCATGGCATTAATGAATTTGACAATGTAATGTGTTAACAATGGTGAACGTTTACATCTGTTACGATATAGATATTTATATATATACTTACGAATTGTAATATTTTCAAATTATAAGGGTCATTCAATAAACGTCGGGATTATTTGCAGTAAAGTGTTCAGTCACAATAAGTGACTAAGCAATATAGGAAAATTGAAATTGCAAAAAAATTTTGTGTCAATGAAATGCATAGTCTGAGAATTGAATCTTGTCAATTGACATAATAATAATAATAATGATCATAAGGACAATAAATAATAATAACAAATTGCAAATGTTGATTGATGCAGTTGACCTTATTCACATTTATACGTTTAATGTCGATAGATATTTGTTGAGTCAGTCAGACGACGTAGGCTTGTTCATTTACACTTGATGAAACTGATATTTCAAATGCTTGTCAAAAATGTAGACATTCATAATGTCTAGACATAGTTCAGGTTTCATATTACGGCGGTTAACAATATTCACACATGACTGATTAAACACACACTAGTTTTTATTACGACCAAAAAATACAGAACTACAAATAAATCACAAGTGAAAACAATAAACCGTCTCAATGGACTTTTAAAATTAACCGAATTGAAATCTAACCTTTCTCTAATTCTAATTATGAATGACCATTTACAAAATAACCATTTACTGAATATTCAGTGCCTATTGCGGAAAATTTATTACTACTTTCATGTACTGTCAAAGTCGGTTCATTAAATCATGGTCTTCGGTTGCTTGACCTGAATTATACATATTGCAACCAGTAATTTATCATGATGATTTATTGATATATTGATTTATTTCTCCGATTAACAGACAATGTGTTACTAAAAAACGTATACACACACTTCGGTAATAATTTGTTTATTCATTGGCTATTCAACATTTGACTACCGACCTAATATTCAGTAATCACTATTATCAAATAGTCAAACCGGTTTTCTGTTCCTTTCTTCCAAAACTTGCTTCTTATGTGATACATATAAGTATTCGTGACAACATAACTAACAACTTCAATTGAAGGTTCACATTAAACCACTTGATCGGAAATCAAAAACGTATCCCAATACACATTCACTAAGAGTAGGATTGCACTTAAGTTGGTGTCTTTTTCTTCAAAAATCTAAATTTTTTCCAAGACTAAGATTACAGAGGAAAAATTATTCATTATCATTAAATTTCAAATGTAAAAAATGAAAATTCTGACATCCAATCACAGTTGTAGACGCGATTTCAATTTCAAATAATCAGATTACAAGTATGAATAGTTTACGACCAATAACAAAATCATTAAAGGTAACACAAAATGTTTGTTCATTATCACTTGAGCACACACTTGCAAAACAAGTACACCAATCACCGATCGCTAAATTTTTCTTTCACACCCTTCAATTTTTTACAAATGGGCAGTAGGGAATCATAATTGCCGTGGGCTTAATGTCAACCCATAATTTGCATTTTTACATTTGAAATTAGATGATGATGAATAATTTTTCTTATGTAATCTTAGTCTTGAAAAATATTTAGACTTTTCAAGAAAAAGGACACCAACTTAATTGCATGACCATGCAATCCTACTGTTAGTGAATGTGGATTGGGATAAATTTTTGCTTTCTGATCAAGTAAAACTTGAATTGAAATCGTTAATTATCTTGACAGAATTAATTAAATGTATCTCATTAAAAGAAAGTTTTTGAAAAAAGAACTGAGAACCGGTTTGAATATTTGATAATTGTGATTACTGAGTGAGGTCGATAGACAAATGTTTCATACCCAATTAATAAACAAATTATCACCAAAGTGTGTGCATAAGTTTTTTTCTTAAAACATGGTATGTTAATTGGAAAACAAATCAACATATCACTGAATCATCATAATAAAATACTGATTACGACATGTGTAAATCACGTAGACGATCGATTAATGAAGCGACTTTGACGGTGAATCAAAGAAGTAATAGTGTTTCAGAAATAGGCACATCATATTTAATAAGGGGCTATTTTGTAAATAGTCATTCATAATACGAAATAGTCGTTTACTGTCGCTCTATAAACGGTTTCCATTAGAAGATGTTAGATTTCAATAGGGTTATATTGCTAATCCATTAAAAGGATTTATTGTTTTTACCTGAACATTCTTTGTAGTTCAGCGGTTTATAATTATGATAATAAAACCTTGTGTGTGTAAGCAGTCATGTCAGTCCGTTATTGGGCTTGGGAAGTGTGAAAATCGGCATATACATTTTTCGTCATGTGTGAATTCTGTTCACCAGAATATGAAGTCTAAAATAACTAAACATTATGAATATAACCATTTTTGACAAACATTTGAAATATTGGTTGTCTCAAGTGTAAATAAAGAAGCCTACGTCGTCTGACGAAATAAATTTCTATCTCAATTATACAGATTAGTAAAGAATAAGGTCAATTGTATCAATTCACATTTAGGTATAATAACGTTTAATTTCAATATAACAAGTAAATTGGTGAGTTTGTTACAGTGATTAAAGGTAATATACAGACTTAAAAATAAATAAGGTGACATGAACAGTATTTATGAACAATAATTAAGGCCATGACCTAGTTCATACGTGCGCTTAGTTCTGGTTTCAGGTTCTTCAAATATAAAACAAGAATATAAAATTCTTATTTTTGTATTCATGAAACGGATCATATTCTCATTTCTTTTTACACTTATATGACCTTTAATCACACTAGTCATTTTAATTCCTTTGGTTTCAGCTTGTTTTATATTCTCATTCTTTTATTCACAAATAAGATCATATTCTTGTGTTTACTTCTTTATGACCTTTAATCACATAAATCATTGTAATCATCTTATTGTATTCACTAATAAATAAAATCCCATATTTTCATTGACCCTACTACGAAATGACAATTTTCACTTTATTGAAATATTCCAATTAAAGTTTACTGAAATGTACCATTATTAGATAGATTACAACGGTGTTATTAATGTATGGACGGTAATCACATTATTTCAAACCTAAAATTATTAGATTAGTGTTCATTAGTTGACAAATTCTTGTATAAGATCTCTTAACCTTTCTATCTCATAAACGTTATAAAAACGTTTCCGACTACATAAGCGATAATCGCATTTCGATGAATGATCTCTATGGCATATCAGAATTCATTAGACGTCAATAATTGTTTCATTGCTTAACCTTTGCCATAGAAATAAGAATTGGAAAAAAAGCGTATATCAAATTGTGGGTGGCCCTGATAAAGGGCTTTACTCGGTCTCTTATCAATGTCGACGGAGCTCTTGGACGGCGCAACTATGAGTTGGTTATAGCGTCACACATCGGAAAGTTGACTGCACGTACGTTTGGTGATGGGTCGTAAGCACAAAACCGATGAAACATTGATTCGTAAGGACAAAAGAACTCAAGCAGCTGCATCACCAGTTTCATGTGGAGGCTGTGCAAGATGACATATATCACACAAACGGTTGTAATCATTTTGTTCTTCATATTCTACGTCCCGTTCCGTGAACTCTTCGGAGTTAATGGAAACTACTTCCTCCTCGTCGTCACCGAACGTTTCACCCAAATCCACATTTCCTCCCGTGTTTGTCACTGATTTAGCATGCATCGGAGTGCGCAAGTGTCTCTTCAGTGGTTGACATGCAGCTGATGTCAGTCGTTCCTGAAGTCGACGTATCTGTGTCTACCGACCAATATTTGCTTTTTTCCGACAGTCTGATGTATACTTGTATAGTCGTAGGAACATAACACTTACCTTCTTTATGACATTTCGAATAAGGTTTACACGACACAAAATGTGGTGTGCATTTGGATACACCTGCGTGATGTTAGCAGCTACTGCAGATGAATCATCTGTCACAATGCCTACCACCTGTCGATTGTTGGTTGACCGTTGGAAGAACGACAGGGATCGAGAAATCAAAGTCGATGTTCTGCGACTCATAAATCCAATACAAACGGGTATTGACATCAAATTCATATCAAGGGCTACTATTTGATATAAATATACGTTCTCGTTATTTGTCTTGTACGTCCCGTCGAAACTGATGACATCACAAAAACGAGCTGCCAAATTAATTTGATCAGCAGTCGTGAAGAAAAAGACTACAGACAATTTTCTTCGTCTAATTCGTATTCGCAAAGCCCACCTAAAGACGTTATATGAGCTTACAATTTAGCGTCATCACCTATCGTATACATTATAAATAGACAGATCGATTACCAGGAAGGTTGGCGTGTGAGAACACTTTTAACTGCATATTAAATATATCTTGAGCATTCAAACGCTTTCTATACGAATGGTAAACAAAGTGCTTAATATCGAATGCTGCGGTCCCAGATATCAGGAGCGGTCGCACAGTTTCAATCTTTGCCTCCGTCAACCTGCGCTCAAGAATCACCATCGCACCTCAAGGAATTGTACTCGTGATTGTGACGCACATTCCTACGTACAACAGCCCAGTAACGTTCTATGAACTTACAAAACATGATGGCCGGACATTGAGTGTTCAAGGAAGCTTTTCGTGGAAAAAATGTAATAACACTAGTCAAATTACCTTCTTCGTCTAGTCCGCTGTGACGAACCACTAGATCTTCTACGGCCATTCCAGCATACAAATTTAAAATACGCGTTCTGATCTCTGTTCAAATGAGAATCTCTCACCACATAATGACAGTACGTAGATCTTCCATAAGTTCTGATAACGGATTTTAACGTTTCAATGATATTCAGCTGCGAATTCATTCAGAAGCAACATGTCATGTAAAGTGAATGAGTTGATCAGACTGAATTAGCCGACGGTCACTGTTGAGAGGAATTCTGAAATATTTTCATTCATCATGGAAATCCTTTAGTGCTGACTATTTATATATACCAGGTTATAAAACACAACGCATGATTGTACTCCATTGTCTGAGTGGATGATTATTTGACATGTTTTGTCTGGATGTTTGAATGTTTGCTTTCCTCCGTTAACTGACACTCGGACTAGTGTTTAAAGGCTGACGGATAGAAGAAACTGAATTTTCGAATCCAGCAGGCGGAGCGATCACTTAACAAACGTGAATCAAATAAAGACATCTCCGTCAAAACAATAAAAGCAAACACTTTTTATTGTATGAAGAAGTGATAGATTTGATAATGATAAGCTTTGAAACCGTGAGTTTATAGCTGATTATTTCAGCCGAGCATGTAACACTTAATTGATAATGCAGTCATTCTTCGTTGATTATTAGATGGTTGATGATTCAATAAATTGGATCCGACAAAAAAAACATGCATGACGCAAAATAAAGTCTATCAATGAGTTATATATGCTGTGTTTCATGTAAACGTGTGAGGAAATTGTGATTTTATGCAACTCAGCATGGTGGGTGAGATTATGAGAGGTTATGCAATCAGCAATAATAATTGCAATATTTGTTCTGTGAACGTGCCATCTATCACTAATTAAAATCACGTAAAACACAGTGTATATATAACGGTGTTCGAATGATCGTAAACTCAGTTATCAAAATACATCAACAGATTTAGAGTGACGATGAGAGCGCTGTGAGTTGAAGTTTTGTTTCCATCGTCTGCTTGAAATCGACTGTTAGCTGAGAATCAGGTAGAAGTGATGAACCGTTCTTTATTTTTTGAAATGCATAGCCAGTCGTTGTTCCTTTTAGACAAACTTTTTCATTACTCTCTATCACGTTTCCTCATTTATTGACTTCGTTTCTCACTTCATTAAACATTGTCTGAACGTATTTTTCATACTGGTAATGTGAGACACAAATATTAGCCAATTCTGTTAGGTATTAGGAATTTTCATTTACTGATATATCGGATTGTATTGAATATCAATTAAATGGCAATTTCTCTCGGATTGTGCTAAAGTTTTGTGACTGTTCCCTTCAAAATAGTTATACTTCATTGTAATGACATTTCTTTTAAGAGGGAATAGTTGGTCATATGTTTACCAGTTGGTTAACTTTTGATAAAATCATTCATGTTACTTGGAAGTAAATAGTCGATCTACAAAACCAACATAGTACAAATTGTTGATGTATACGACTGCTTAGCTCAAGCAGTAAATAGTTGGATTGGAAATCACTGATGAATGTGATAGTAGTTTTACATAAAAGTTAGCAGAATGTTTGTCATGTGTAATGTCATGAGATCTGAGCTCAAATATCAGGAAAATTAATTCCACTAGTGAGATGAAAACTAAGAGAATGCACATTACTTGAGATAAAGTTCGATTCCGTGACCCGTAGAAACACTGACAAAAGTGTTGCAATTGCACTGAATCATTAAAATGTTATCTGCATTTGGAAACCAGTGTGAAGATTCATATCACCGATACAAAACGAAATTAAACTTTATCCCATTTCACAAGTTTGTGGCTACACATACTCAGTAACGTTATGAAAAATGTGATGTTATTTGAAGCGAACTTAACTGGGTTTGAGTCTGTGATACAAGTACATTCACCTGACAAATTTCAAAGAAGACGAAACGCTTGTCCTGAATTCATCGGCTTACCATCATCCATTTCTGCGTACATCGTGTACTTGGTTTCATTAATATGAAGGCGCGATGATGTATTTCGCTGATTGAATTTGAGAAAAACGTTTCATTCAAAACGATGTTAGAAATATTAATCCTCCAAATTGTAGATTGCAACTTGCGATGTAAAATGTATTCGCCGACAACTGATTGAATGAATGATTTTATTTTGTCAAGTTACTTATAAAAATATTTCAGTCACTTAGGGATTTTCAATTTTCAACGTTGCTCTCACAGATTGTTCAAAATTAAACATAATTACTGTCAATTTATTGGCCATGCAATCACATTTCCAGTGTTTAGGTTGTAGCTGAGTTAATTTGAGTGTATATATTATTGGTCAGTTTCTGAAGGCAACTAACCGAAACAACTTATTTCATCTCTGAAATTTATCGATTCAATTTAATGGCATTCGATAAGCGTCAGCAAATATTGTGTTCATATACATCTTTGTTCCATTAAGTAATAATTATTTGAAATTCTTTCTTTTAGCGTCAACCGCCTGAAGTATCAAACAACTTCACCATCCATGGATTGTGGTAAGATTACGCTTGATTTATGAAATGTGTGAGTGAGAATGTTTCCGAATGTGCACAAACAATGGCATGGAAATTTATCGAACCTTATATGTGTGATCTTTTGATTTGTTGTGATTGATCGAATGACTATCACTACGATTTCACGATGAAAGCTCATCCGAAGCACCTAAAGGTTTTAATATTTCATCGCTGTAAACCCATCTCAAACAAAGCTCTTGAAAACATTGAATTTATAATTTATGAAGTAGTGTTGAACTAGGAAGTGAATGCTGATCATTGGCTCATCGGTTTCATTGTGCCTATGCGACTGGCTGAATTCGTATTGTGGAGTCTATTGATTACTATATGGTCCACGTTCCACTGTTTTACAGCTTGTAACGAACTTTTCTTACCACCGTTACAATAATACTGTATGCTGTGAAACAGTGTGATGTCGTTGATACGATTTCAATGAGAACATTTTTTGTATGCCTTTCAACTACTATGATGTAATTACTTCAATTGATACACACGTTTCACAATGAAATTATAGAGGCTTAGTGATAAATATGGGTGATCAGGTATTCAAAATATACAAGTCAGTGAATGCATACAAATCTTCAATTCATTAATGAATTTCGCATATCATTATTTTCAGGCCCCAAATTATCCCTGAAAGACTGCCAAATTGTACCGTAAAGGAACAGTTTAATATTACGCTATTGAAGGTGAGTCAGATCTAAAGTTCAGCTTTGTTAATTATTTTCTCACCACTTCCTATTGGTTGTCAGAAAGAATTCAGGTATTGATCGACAAGCGGACAACTGAATTTGAAGCAGCCGCTGACTGATAGTCACTGACCTGAAAGCTATTCTGCTCTAAGCAGATACTGCTGAAGTTGAATCGATTTTGAATGGCTTCACTTGAAGCAAATAAGTTCAAAAATTTACGATAATGCTGATAACAGAAAATTGATTGTATATCAAACATTTTTAAACTCGCTTGTTTGTATTACCTGTTTTGATGCAAACCTTCACCAAAACCTTTCTTTAAATTCATTCTCATATTTTTTCAGAGTCTAGAAAGCGATCTATTAAGTCTGTGGCCAAGTTTGAGTAACTACAGCAGTCCAGAAACATTTTGGTAGGATATCTTATAAGATAATGTAGTATAGTGAAGTCCAAATGAAAATCTGTTTTCTACAGAAAACAAAATGATCTGCAGGTTGTAATCAATTATCGACGATATGCTTTGTTGAATGATAAGTGCGACCAAGGTAACAAAGGCTACCTTTAAATTGACGTTTTCAGAAGCTATCATTTTATCGTTACTATTACGGACGTATCTTCGAATAGATGTCAGTTGTGTGCAGGTCTTGTGAATAAAACACGACACCAAATGCAATTCACAATTGATTAATCACTTCGTGCTTAACATTCAACTTTCCAAAGTTTCAAATTAGGGAACTTTCAACAAATAATAAAATCACGTTGTTTGTTTTGGCATACAGTTTTAAGCCATTATCGTGTATCCTTCAAATGACATGTGGTTGTTGTATGAAATAATTTGAACTGTGTTCAATTTTAGGAAACATGAATTTAACAAACATGGTCAATGTGCACTACAGGACCCTCTAATCGGTAATCAAACACAGTACTTTAAATTTGGTATTGATCTGATGAAGGGGCTCAACCTTCTAGAGTAAGTGATTAATGTTGTATTAAACATATGAATAAGTTTCAATAAAAACTTTTAAAATTGTGTGTCTCAGTGCCGATTAGAAATGTACTTAGCCATATTGATCGCCCTCACAATCCTAGTCAACCCGTGAAACAGACTAGTCATAATAATTATGAACAGGAGTGTTGTGGCCCATAAGTGGAAACTAGAATGCCGTTTTTCCACTGAATTGAGGCTTTACAGTTGGTTACATTAATTAAAGTTGAGAAGAGCATATAAATTGATATGCCTACCGGTTGATCAAACAACCAGTGTCTGATGAGTATAAAGTTGATGCCTAATGTTACTATACAAGCGAACATTTGTTAAATTAAACCAATTCATCTCGTATCTTTGTTTCTATTTGTTTTCCATTATTTCAGTAATCTGAAAAAACATAATATCACACCGCATGATTCCAAACAATATAATGTAAGTTTACTCTTTAACTGATAAATAGAGTTAGAAAGTAAATCAAATTTCGTGACCACACAACCATGTATCCTCGATTATATAGAGGTTGGAATCTTAGTCAGTTAGAACATCGGCCACATCTCTAATTATGCATGATCAGAAAGGATGTGAAATTATTTAAAGGGAGTATGCCATTGAATGGTCAACCGTATCATCGTTCACTAATAAATAACGAATTTCTATTGAACTCAAAGGAGATTTAAAATGACTTCAAGTAAAACGAATGCTGTATGAAATCTGTCACAGTGATAAAAGATACTCAACTCGGGTGATCATTGAATGAATTTAATTTAACAAAACAACGGCTTGGAACTTCAGTGATTGACGAGCAAAAACAGTAAATTCGTTTCCACTCTAGATAATTGACCATTACTTCAAGAAACAACGTACACTTGAATACTTACATATCCAACACGATGAACTGTACGTCAATCTGGTAATGTCAGAATCGTTAGTTTTTCAGCTGTTGTCTTTCACGGTTAGCTAGCTGTGAACCACTACTACAAGTAATAATAGTAGAAGAAGACGTTTACTCAATAAGTGGAGTGTGGGCTACCCCGTCTGGTCGCCTCTGTATGCCTTTACTGCTTTACATTCGATGATATAACCATCTCTCTTCACTTCTATATCATATCCGTGTGACTTTATTCAAAATTATTTCGAACATCACTCCATTTTGTTTACTACTTCTATTACTTTTAACTATTGTTACGAAATAATTGGAATCAGCACACTTCATCAACATTATAAATAAACTCCTGTTTTAACTTTCACAGACAAGCAATTTACGGAGCGTTTTGAAAAATGAATTCGCTTATAATGGTTCCTTAAAGTGCACCAATGTAAAAAAAAGGTAAGTGTATCATTACCCGTAATTGATTCCCTAACACGTGTATCTTTGGAGCTGAATTTGATTGTGGACGTTGTCAGATAATGTCTAAAATCTACTGGTCTCTCATTTTTGTAGCAAAATGTGGGTCGTCTTGAAGAAGTGCGTATTTGTTTGAATCTTTCGCACAACTACACGGACTGCCCGGTCCTTGGTAAATGTCCTGATAAGTTCATCTTTCCGCTTAATTCATCAATGCGAGAAAGTTGCAACGGTTTAACCTAAAGATGTTTAATAATAAACTTTATTTATTTCTACTGTTTCTGTTGTTTAGTGTGTGTGATTTAGAGATTAAGGGATAATAATGTGAGGGCAATTATATTAAGTGTTTTATAATGAATAACTGCATGAAACCCAGAATGCACCCTGCAAACAGTAGTTGATAGATTGCACATCTTAATGAAAAATACTAAATGACGACAGTTGTTGCTTCACAAATACGAATTATTGTGTCGAATGCTCTTACATTGTAACATCTGTGGGATATTCGAAGGATCACATATTATTTTCAACATATATATTCAAGATTGACTAATCCTATTCAGTCAACTTCATAATGGTCATCTGATTTTGAAAGTATTGGAAATGTAGGATGAAATGAGTAGTAACGGATGGATTCCGTTCATGTAGCCACACATGTCAGTGATCAGCGTACGACAAATGATTTACTAATGAAAGAGAAAACATAAATAATAATACCCCACTGAGCTTGTATCAATTTAGTTATAATGACGACAATGTTGTATATCAGCTGCTGTTTTCTTGCTCGCTAATATCGGTAAATCAGTGAACTCTTGAAATGGTTCTCGATCATAACTAGGTTCATTCAGCATACTTTCCTCAGATTTGCAAGGATATTCATCAGAAATAAGTGAATCATTAGGAAAAACCATATCTGGTACGATAACATGAGGAATCCGATAATTCGATTGATCGTAAACTGTTGTTTCGCAATTATTCTGAGTTTCACTTAACTCTGAACTGCATTATGACTTCACACTGTCTTTCGAAATCGTTGATAAAAATAAATGATCATTAGGACCAATGGACTTAGTAGAATCAGAATAACAAGACTTAATATCAGTTGCATCAGGATGAACAGTAATAATACAAACTTACTGAATAATTCCATTACCACCACATGTAAAGCACTTAGAATCACGAAATTTACATGAATTAAAAGAGTGCAACCTGCCGCAGGACAGACATTGACATAACTTGTGCCCATCTTCGTGAACTGCATCGAAACTCCTCAATGAATTATCTGCATAAACGTGAGTATGCACTGGGTTGAGATGACGTAATGCAGGGGAATTTTTTATATCCTCATGGATCATTTTTAAAAATTTTCCTCCTTTATCACATTCGAAATTTGTATACGGAACATAGTTTAGGAGTAGATCCTTGAGAATTGTATAAGAAAGCGAAATGAGCTTTCCCGGTAAGGCCAGAATTTTTAATAAGTTATGTGCTTATTTTCCAATGAATGTGAGAAAGTGTGCTACAATACGAACATCTTCATCATCTTCCTTGGTCATAGGCCAGATTTTGAACTTTTCAAAGTAATTCTCACAAGCATCGAAACCTGAATTTATGTTCAGTCATTCCATCACAGGCTGCATCGCAACGCCAATAAGGTATTTATAAGTATTTGAATTATAGTATAAACTAAGAATCCTAGAAATAACGTAATCGGATCAGGAATACTAGGCAAGCACGAACGAATGCACTGTATTTAAAATTCGTAATCAAGCATTCAACAAGTACAAAGGAATCATAAGTCCATTCAAACATCACAGTTAATTAAACGCAATTGAATGTAAGATTCAAATATTTGTTTCTTTTTGTTGCTAACACCTATTTAACAATATGGTTGGTAAATGTGGTTTGAATTACTAGAACCACGTTTTCCAGCACAAAGGCCAACTGAAATAATAAGAACCGAAGTTAGTTTTACCTCGTTTTCGACTTGAAATAATATTTGAAACGTTAACTGTTCCTTGAAGAAGTTGGCTGCTGGGCAGTGACATACTCCTTACTTTACTAGCATATACTAACTATTATATAGTTATAAGGTTTGCAGTTGACAAATAACGCAAGTTTCCGTACATTAAAATCTTCATGTGAAATGGAACAACAACTTAAATGATATTTATTGGTCTGTAATTAGTAGCTTCACCTCGGTGTTTAGTCTCATTTGGGTAGTGATGTAGCTGCCAATCTAGCTATTTGGATACCATCCTGATCTGATGACACAGCGCACACACTCAGAAGTATATTTAATGTATTATCGCCTCATCATTAACGAATATGAGTGGAATATTAACGCTTCATATAATTGTTGTAGTTCTACGACAGTTTAAAAGCTTCACTTATACTTTTAGCATTGAAAGATACGTCCGTGCAGTAACTGGATATAAGGGTTATAATCTCAGGGTCAACAGATTGCTCTTAATTAAATGCTTGTGGAGTGTGATTAAGTATTCTGCATATTTCAGTGGTATTGTTTCGTTAATGGATCAACTCGTTAACCATTATCATATAAATCTCAATGGTGTTTGATACCACTGAAATTTCATAAGGGCACAGCAAAGCAAAGCAGTGAGAGTTCATGCACCTAGACAACTTTTACGATTATTTTGTGGTAAATGTACGAAACTGTAAAAAATAGCAAAATAAATGCAAATAATATCAAAAACTATTCGCAAACTACGTTTGCCGTCCCCGTCACCACTTGCTTTTGAGGATTACTTTGGAATGTCCAGAACCTGGGCCATGGTTGTGGAGCATGTTATGTATGTTAACATTGTGGCAGGTTTCCTTACACTCATCGGAAAACAGAAAACAGCTTAATAAAAACTCCTGATTTACCGGAAAAGTCTATTTCGCTCGATTACGCAACTCTCAAATAACTTGTTCTAGACTACGTCATTTTATTCCAATGAAAACTAAAGCTTATGCAAATAATGCACTGAGACTTCGCGATGCAGTCTCCCACTCCATTGTTCTGCGTTTTCTTACAAATTCCATTGTGTTCTCGCTCTTCCTTCCTTCATCTTCCCCATTTTCGGCTCCCAGACATCACGTACTTCTAACGCACGTTATATACTACTCATATCAATATAAGTAGCTCACACCACAAGTCAACTAAGTTAATAGAAGTTATCTGTCTACTGTTTCGGAGTGCGACATAAATCAAATTTACTATTGTCGAGATTCATTGCGCGACATCGACAAATGCTTGATGCTTGAAGAGTGTGTTTGTGTTGACATCTTCATGACTGAAAGTGCTGAAACGGTTTCCTATTGATCATCCAGTAACATCCAACGAAGCACATAGCTCAATGCTATACATGTTGGCCATATTACTGCTCAATTATTCTATCTGTAGTCAGATATAAATGACATTAAAAAGACAAGTTGATGAATGATGTGTGGAATTACAGAGTGTAAAACATAAATGTTACTCTATTTTTTTCTGGATAGATCACCTACAGTTTGTTCAAAAGGAAATGTTTGATTTAGTTAGAACACAGGAAAGTACTTCAATACACAATCCCAGTCAGTGAAAGCAAAACAATCAAAAAGAAGAGTGAATTAATATGCTTGCAGCCATTGTTAATTGTGAACTAGAACAACGCAAATTTACTCATTTATTTCGTCTATTCTGATTGGCATTTTCTTAACAAGACTTCTTTCTACGGAATTGAGTTATCGACTCCTTTCGCAAACTACCACCCTCACTCAGATTTGGGACCGGCAATAACTCTAAAAGAGGCGGAGTTAAAGTAAATTTAGTTCATGTAAAACGTGGGAACTTAAAGGGTCTTACGCAATTAGCGATAGAAAGAAATAAGATGACAATGCAACTGACCTGACAACATAGATGGGGAATTCTAACGAAAGATGTATAGTGGTGAGTGATAGGACCGAGGACTGAACTTTCGTCTCTTTTGCTTGAAATGCTTGTGAATTAAGGCCAAATCGAAGCAGTCCGCAGAGTATGCACCTATGCCGATGAAAGACTGACTGATTACATTCCTAAACAACAATGGAAAGATTAAAGTAAGCAATTCCAAATGAACTTAAACTTTACTACAATGTTCAAACAGGTGGTTATCAGGACTTATTAGATAAGTGTATAACGTGATGGCATTTGATGCGAAAGAAACAAGGTTCAGGTCCTGGAATAAACATCAGCTCTGGGATGCAAGTATTTCCAGCTTATAAGTCACAAATAGGGCAAAATGTAAGTCGTCGATTATACTATCAATCTTTGTATGTATAAATGTTACATTAACAAAAGAGGGATCAAAACTGTGATGAATTCATTTTGTAATGCAATATTCGATAACTGTGTTAGTTCTAACCAAAGTTATAAAAAGTCGAAAGTGTCCGAAAGAAAGGTTTTCAACCGTGTAACGATATTTAGGAAGAAATCCAATTTTAATTTAAAATCTGAATATTGATGTTATGTATACCTATGGCTTCTGGTGTTTGTTATATATTACTACCATATAGTATATTCAGTAGAAATACAGAATTGACGTGTTGAGAATAAAAGCAAAAGGAATGTTCCCGCCGCCGGAAGTAGCTCTGTAATAAGTGGTCCAACATAACTTACAAACAAATGCATGCATTATTCATCCGGCAGAACATGATGTAAACCTACACAGGGAATATAGTAAAGCATCTATCCAATAAAGGATTTCAATATCAGGTTATTTTGGCTGAGCTCATTGATTAACTTAATTAAAATACAGTGTTATTTGAATAGTATCAATTTATCTTTTCATTTGTACTGCTATCATCATTAGATCACATGACAGATTCTAACTGAATTGTTGACTTCTGATTTCAAACACCTTCGATATTATTATAATAACGATTATCGAGTAGATCGATGAACAAAGAATAACCATTATAATATGTAGAATACTTAGTAACACTCTACCAGCATTTAATGGTGAGCAACCTGTTGACCAAGAGGTTACAACTCTTACATCCAGTAAATTCACAGGCGTATCGCTCAATGTTAAAACTATATGTGAAGCTATAAAACGACGTACAACTACAACAAGTATATGAACCGACGGTATCACCCTCATATTCCTTAGTTATGTGGCGATAATACACCTAACATACTTTTTGGTGTATGCGCTATATTTTCAGATCAGGCGTGCATCCAAATAACTGGATGAACGGCTACATTACCACACAGTATGAGACTGAAGACCGAAGTGACGCTACTAACTACAGATCAATAAATATCATTTTAGTAATTCTATGACACATGGAGGTCGCAATATACGGTATCTCAGGTTGTTTGCCAACTCATTACCTTATTCCTAAACCACAATGTGGTTTTTAAAAAGGTGGTCGCACAAAGTCGTCTGGTATATTCAAGTCATTCGGTGATGTATCACACAGCATGATATATCATGAATATATGAAATACATGGCCCTTTACTCTGCTGGCGTAAATCATTCTTATATGATTGTTACCAAATTCAAATACATCAGCACTTAAGAGAGTAACTAGTGGGGTTATTCAGGCGATTGTACCAGGACCTCTTATATTCGTAATATACGTTGACAGCATTTGTGGCTGAAGTAACCTAGAAAAGACTTCACTGTATTCCGATGACCTGAAGGAAACGTACTTATGCCACAAATACGAAATATTCAACATTTCTAGTTCGTACGGCGGGAGTAAAACGAGATGGACGAATCTTGCAGCTGATGGGTTTGAAATGTTTAGCCAACAGCTCCGGATAACGTCCATCTACGAGAACTAACGAAGGCCAGTTCAGAATTAAATCGCTCTGTAATAATATGAAAACTCGTAATCTGACATTGATTGTCAATAACCGCATTGCTTTTCCGACGAACAAGCAAATCCTTGAGCATCACTACAGCTTGACATTCAACGATCACATGAGTAATCGTGCCATATTACTATATTTTATTATCGCAATTTGGCGCTATTATGAATGTGCATGTTGATCGCTGGTGACGAAGCCTGAGTGGTCGGATCAGCATCACTTTATTGATTAAGCTCTTGAGAGTTTGTACCTCACTCAATCGCTGGACATCCGACCGAGATTTAATCTAATGTAGATCATGTCGCGGATCAAAAACTGGCTTCTTTCAAATACCTTTACTAAGTATGTTGTTGAGTACTTTCAGCAGTCTGAATATTATCCACACGATGATGTGTATAAGACTTTTAGTCGACGGTTTTTTAATGTCCAGCCAGTAGCTTCGGATATCAGTCAACTACTTCTATGTGTCAAATGGAATTCTACAGAGAGTGCGCGAAATGCGATCAAAAGATTTAATGCAGGGTTAGGTTATTTACAGTAGAACGTGAGTATTCTGTCTGATAGAATAGGCCAAGAAACTCTTAAAATTTTCGAACTTACATATGTATGTGTGAATATCAAATGGAAACCATATAAGGTGATATTTATCTTCTTGTTTCACAGATATTTTACTAAAACTCTCGATAATCGATTCAGTTATTCTGGTTCGTCTGCTTTTAAGCACATTGAGTTCGAAGTGATGGTGAGAAACAAACATTCAAGCGTCCACACAGATCATGTCATTTGATCATTCAATCAGACAATGGAGTACAATCATATACAGTGTTTGATGATCTAGTAAGTCTGAATAGCCATTTCAATAGTCTTGTAGTTTGTACAGCAGCAATAAAACGAGATGGACATATCGTGTAAGAAGTATCAAGTCCAAACTAATCCTATGCCCGTTCTAAGTCGTATGCAGCAACCCGTGATTATATTTTGAAGTGGATGATATTCCAGTGTCTGAATGTTATATTATTATAGACCTTGAATTTTGGATGCTTACCTGACTTCAATTTTTCAATACATACCACTTAAGTCAGATCGACAACACATGTAGGCTTCGTATCTTGCCATTTCCATGACAGTGAGTCTCTACTAGTAACATAGACAGTTTGTGTCTTCCCAACGCTAAGCTTCTTCAAAAGAAAACCTAACATTTCAAGTGTTATGTAGAGTCGAAAACAATTGCGCAGTAAATCTGTTCCTAATTATTTCAGTTCGCCTATGTGCTCAAAATGCCGATTTCAGTAGTTCACATCACATTTAGATGCTAGCAATAAAAAGAAACAAATACTGGTGCCTTGAAACTTCTTTCTCTGTGTTAGGTTTTTATATTATCATCTTTGGTACTAGATTCGGAAATCCAGTGTCTTCGATTTGTCTGCTTTTATAAACGTCAAATTGAGTTTGAAGTGACGGAGAGAGGCAAACAGTCAAACGTTCACACAGAACATGTCAATTAATCATCCAATCAGACAATGTTTTATGATCTAGCAAATATGAATAGCCAGAAGGAATTACTACCCATAATGAAAGAAAGCATTTCGGAATTCGTTTCAACAACCACTGTGAATTAATTCCGTATCTGAATAGACTCATTCGATTAACATGACATGATGCCAACAAATGACTTCAAAACCGAATAATATTATTAGGCTGATTTGATCATCATATGGTTGTAATAGCGTACTCAATTTAATGGATTCGCGGATGGATATAAAACGGCATTTACCATATTCAGCGCTGCTTAGGCAAAATCTTACTTTTGACAACCTTAAAATTAAATGATTCGTCAATTCTCAAATATAAATTCGTTATTTAACTCGTTAACCCATAAGAAGTAATAATAATTAGTTATCCTACGAAGTTTTCAGACAACTATTGCTTTAGTCTATTTGCTTTCATTGGAGATCCAGAGATACAAATAAGAACATTTATTGTGGTTCACTTCCAAAGACATAAATGTATCTCATAAGACTGTCGACACGATTTCTAGAATTTAAATCACTTTTAATTACAGAACCATCGCACCGTCTGTGAACAAATTTCACCATGTGCTTCACGACATCTACTTTTCAAGAGTTCACCGATTTACCGATAGAAGTCTGTGACTAACGAGTGAACAATCTTGCAACTAGATGTGTACCACTTGTGAGATTTATCAACGATTGTTTGCAAGATGCATTAAGAGTCTATTGTCACGATTTACTATAAAAAATTCAATATAATTGCCCTTACACAAATATCTTTGAAATTATGCTTCAGAAATACGAAAAAACAGAAACAGTAAACACGTTTCAACTTTATTATTAAACATAGGTTTAACTGTAGCAAATTTACGCAGTAATCAATATGGAGGGAATACGAACTGATTTGGACAGTCGCCGAGGGAATGGCAGTCCATGTAATGATGTGTAAGATTGAAGCAAATCCTCACCTCTTCCAGGAGACGCACTCCACTCTGGAAAAATGAGGGTAAGGCAGAGTTAAGCCAATATTTCACAATGATCGAAATCAAATTAAGCTCTAAAGGTATCAATTAACATAAGTGTATTATAAACTCCATGTGTTGGAACGATTGTTTGTTTACCTATTTCATTGTAACTAAATGTTGTGCATAATTCGTAAATGACAAATGTCTACGAATTGTTATTAAACATATAATGTGTAAGATTACTACAATTATCGCATTCGAATTTAGCAATATCTGATTGTTATAAGCAAAGATGAATACTTGTTGGCAGTGAACACACGTTACATCCCATTTGAGAATGCTCAGCTGGACGTACTTGCATCCCTGGGTTGATGTTCACTTCAAGTCTCGAACCTTGTAGCTATTGCGTCAATTACCATCACGTTATCCACCTAGTTACTGAATCCTGATAGCCACCTGTTTGTGCAGTGGGGTGAAGTTTGATTCCACTTGTATTTGTTTACATCCATTGCTAGTCACAATCAATATTTGCTTATAAAGCTTGTGAATTAAGACAATATCGAGGCAGGTTTGTTGGTTCATATTTTCACTTCAAATCAGTTACAATATGCTTTCAACTTCACTTATTGTTTAATTAAATTCTTATTAACGATTTACTGAAATACCGTTTACCAGTTACATAACATTCTGAAAAGTCGAATGGTACGATAAGTAAACGTGCTTTGTTTTTACATCCGTAAAGGAATCGATTACTGATTACTGATACACTCACCTGTCCGATTACATTGGTGCACTTCAAGAAACCATGGTGACCGTATTCTTTCTTCAGTACGTTCTGGAAATCGCTTGCCTGTGAAAAATAGAACGAAAGTTTATTTCTAATATGTATGAAGTATGATGATTACAGTGCTTTTGTAACAATAATTAAAAGTAATAGAGGTGGTAAATTATATGACGCAACGTCAGACTCAATTGCGAATAAAGTCATGAAAATATGATACACAAGTGGAGAGAGAGGTGGATATTTTCAAATGTGAAGTAGTAGAGTTACACAGAGGCGATCAGACGGGGAAACCATCCTCTACATATAAAGAAAACCACCACTACTACTATTGCTGGCAGTAGTTGCTCACAGTTCTCTTACTGAAAAAGCTACAGCCTACAAACTTTCATTTCTGATGTGAACGGATTCACGTACCTTTCACTGTGTTGGGTGTGTAATTATCCAAGTGTGCCTTGTTTCGTGAAATAATAGTCGTTTATCTAGAGTAGCAAAACATTTACTGTTCTTGCTTGTTAACCATTGAAGTTCTAAATCCTTGTTTTGTCAATTCATGAAGTGATCACACGAGTTTAGTATCAGTGATCACACTGACAGATTTCATACAGCATTCGCATCACTTTAAATAGTTAGTAGGTATCTCTTGGAGTCAGCCAATTATGTTGGAATTTCCCCCTCAAGTTCAATGGAAATTCGTTATTTAACAACAAATAGCAACACGGTTGATTCTTCAATGAAATGTTCGGCTTAAATGAGTTCACATTGTTTCTGATCATACACAATTTTAGATGTGAACGACGTTTGAACTGGGTTAGATCCCAACCTTTATTTAATCGAGCATACATGATGATGCAGTCATGAAAATTGATTTATTCTCTAGCACTATGTATCAGTTGGAGAGTAAACTTACATCATATTGTTTGGAAGCATGTGGTGTGATACCATGTTTTTTCAGATTACTAAAATAATAGAAAACAAACAGAAACAAAGACATGAGATGTAATGGGGTAAATTAACAGGTATTCCCTTACACAGTACCATTAAACATCCGGATTTTATTCATCAGACATCGGTTGTTTAATCAACCGATACGCATAATCAAATTATATGCTCTTCTCAGTTGTATTGCTTAAAACAACTGAAGAGCCCCATTTTAGTCGAAAACGGACGTCCTCGATCCCACTTATAGGACATAACACATCTGTTCATGGTCAGTATGATTAGTTTGTTTCACAAGTCGATCACGAATATGAGAACGATCAATATGGCTAACTACATGTTATCATAAATTTATTACAACATGGATCACGTACTCCAGTAGTTTCAGTTTCTTCATCTCGTCAATACCAAATTTGAAGTACCGATATTGATTACCGATTAGAGGGTCCTGTAGTGCACACCTACCATGTATGTCAAATTCATATTTCCTATAAGTGGACACAGTTGAAAACATTTCATAAAGTAACCAAATGTAATTTGAAAAGTACACGATAATGGCCTAAAACTGTCTTCGAAAACGAACATCAAGAGTTTATTATTTGTCGAAAGACCCCTAGTTTGAAACATCTGAAAGTTGAAGATTCAGAATTAAGTGCCTCATCATTTGTAAGTTGACTTTTGTGTGATGTTTTACTCACAAGACTTGTACACAATTGAAATTTGTTCGACAACAAATCGAAAACATTAGTGACAACACGATGCTTTCTAACAACGTCAATTCAATGAAACGATACAGGAAGTCTTTGTCAATTCTGTCTCATTCATCAGTCAACAAAGCATATCGTCGAGGGTTGATTTCTATTTGCAGGTCATTCTGCTTTCGACAGAACACACATCTTCATCTGAAGTTCATTTTTTGAACCAAAATATCATCACTGCATGGCTTCTTTACACAAAAGCACATCAACTTAGTAACAGTCAAACGTTCTCATCTGCTCAATGGTGTTTGCGTTTACGGAGTGTGGTTCAATTGCCGGTCATATTGGGGATCATGACCAGAAAACTATATCGTCTAATCGACAGAGAACGCTGCTTAATCCCCGAAAGAAATATTCAGGTAATGAAATATTATCAGATTCTCTTACCAAAATGCAGCTGGATAGCTGTAATTTTTCAAAAATGGCCACAGTTTTTTTAGATCGCTTAGTAGTCCCTGAAATAGAATGAGAGAATGAATTTAAAGTATGGCCTTAGTAAATTAATGCATCGGAAAATCTATTACGAACAAGCGAAACTCAACACTGTTGTTGGCGGCATTATTGTCTGTATACAAAATCCAGGACACAGGTGAGTCCACTTTTACTAAAACAATTGTGTACATGCATACTCTTTTGGGCTGAGGTAGTGTTACAATGGTTCTCAGGAGAACCGGTTGCCTAAATAGTACAGCCCAATCCCATTTGCAGAAGAGCCAGACCACATCCATGCTTAAACCTTATAACACGAGCAGAAAAGTTCAATCCTGCTTCACAGCAGAGTCAGACACCTTATAGGCTTTTGAGCTACAATCTGGATAGTAGAGTTCAATACTCTGTCTCAACCACACAGATACCAAGCACCCTGGAGGACCATTCGGATCATTCAGATACACACTCACATCTCATGTACAATGACCACGTAAATCAGTTTTGCACAGCATGAACAGGTCAAAGTTGACCTATTCCGCTTACACGGCAGTCAAACTCATTAATGTTAACAATGGCGATATGTCTTACGTTGTTTCATTGGCAATGGCCCTCAGGAACACTCAGAAGCAACCACCAGTGAGAATGAAATCAGTTAACCAACAAACCAATTTTGTGAATGAACAGTCAGAAAAACTTGCCAAATTATTGCCAAACCTTCCGCAATATCGATGGCAAACTTCCAGTCTCATTTGAGACCTTCAGCTCTACATAGCAATATAACTTATTCTGCATACAGTTCCTATGTAAACTAGAAAACGAATTAGCTTAGCCTGATGCGTTAAGGCTTAAAGAGGACTTAAAACACATTGTTTCGTGTAGGAATACAGATGCAAGACAATCATGATCATTTTTATTGCATTTGTGAAATCTTCATTTTTCCGGCTTTTCACAACCTGAGTTAAGGTTAGTATGCCTTTAAAATATTACCCAACAATTTTATATAAATACCACGCTGCCAACGAAGTAGGAGAAGTGATGAGTGATCTTTGTTGCAAATAATCATGTTAAACAGCACGACTGGCCAACGAGATTCAACTATGAGTCCTTATTGGTGCTCAAAATAATTTTGTTTCCGCTTCTTCATTCTGTTGAGTTTAGGGCACAAATATCAGCCGTATGAGTGGCATCATTTAGACAATTGTGCTTTATACACAAGCAGAACAAACCTTATCATAACACAGAAGCAAAATAGTCATCATTACACAAAGCCGAGCCAATAGTGGCTGAGTGTGCGATATGCTTACTAAAAATTCGGTACTATGTCAGCAACGGTAAATCGCGTAATAGTGGTTAGGGTTGTTGCAAAACATAGCTGTTAGCTGTGCCTAAACATGGTAACATTTTATCAATAAGCGAAAGCTTAACCAATAACGTCGCTCCCTCCCCAGAGAGAGTGTCTCTTTCCTTACTGTTACCGATTATATATTTAGAGTGAGGACATTCAGATGCGACAATGGTACAATTTACTCTATCCACAGTCACACTGAGAAATCTTTCCACACTCTAATACTCAATCGTTTGTTCCTTCTAACAAACAAATATCTCTCGTTCACCATTCTCATGATTCGCATTTGTATTTGAAGTCTTGATTATTATTATTATTCACAAACATCTTATGGGTACATAAGTGTTGTGAAGAAACCAGAAATGCAATAATACACAAGTTTCAATAATGTCAGCATCATACTTGCCATTTAAAAAAAATTAGAGCAATAATAGTAGAATATTAATAATAATAAATCGGGTCTGTGTAATTGAGAAGAATAATGAACTGAGTTTAAAGAATGGAGAAAATAAGGGAAAAGAAATAAAGGTGACGTGAAATACGCAAACAGTTTAATTGGCGTGTTTATGAACGCACAACAAGAACAAACGACTATGTTTGTGTCGTCAAATTAGTAACAAAAAATAATTAAGAAAAAACAACTTATTATTGTAGTAAGATATGACGCTAGAATAAATGTTTGTGCAGTCACATAGCTTGGAGTGATGAGGTGAAAGTCTCAATTGAGTGAAAAGGATAATGAAATATCAATATGTATGAGACATATATGCACAGTGAAGATGAAACGGGTCTGAGAAGTTAATTTAAGTGTAACACAAGTTATTGTCCTAATTACAAACTTCGTAATCTTAAAAATATTTATTTAGAGGGAAAGAAGAGAAAAAAGAAGTGAACACCTAGTGAAACGTTTCATCCATGATAAGAATAATAATTGCGTAATGAATATCAACCTCAGAAGGAAACCAACAAATTAGAAAAATAAAATGACAATCCTTTAAAGCACTCGGATGAATACCATGTAGATTTATGTAATAGTATACAAAGTGAAACCGGATATTAGTATAAATCTTTGTGCAATAATAACTAAGAATGATGCTATGAAAGTCAAAATTGACTTTAAAGGACAATCTGGAGTTAAATATGTTAAGAAGGATAAGAAGAGATAAAAAGAATATCTAGTGTGTCGGGGACCAATAATGATACTAATAACAGTAATAATTATAGATACGAACATAAGCAGACTTCATATATTAAGATGAATAGAATTAAAATAAAATAGACATGAAGAGATTTAAAGGTTTTATTTTGCTTTCAAGGCAATTAAATAGATGACGGACCTTGTTTGTATAAATCATTATTAAATACATTGATATTCAACAGGTGAAGTAATCCACTTTCCGAAAGAAAATCATCAAGGAAACTCCTGAACCGGGTTGTAGTTTCACTGCAACGGAGGTTCACTGGCAGTCTGTTCCACATGGTTGAGTAGCGAATAAGGAAAAAATTCTGGCGTACATTTGTGTGGGTTCTTAGAATCGCTAGAATATTCTCCTTATTGCGTAGACTGTGGGATGATATCATAAGTTATGAAGGGGTGGATACTGAAGAGTAGGAAATATCGTTAATGAGGTGATAAATAAAGACAAGGTTTGACTTGATACGTCTGAACCAAAGAGGTTCTAAGTTCAGTTGTTGACATTTCTGGTGATAGTCTTTGTTATCGGAATAGCCCAGAACAGCTTTGGTGAACTTTCTTTGAACACCTTCAATTTTAATCAGGTCATTATGTCTGCAATTACTGTAAACTAAAATACCATATTCAAGAATGGGTATAATAACAAACTCGATTCGATATTATTGGAGTTTATCATTATCAATCCGATCTGCTTTCTAGCTTTGGATACTTGAGATATAATCTGCTCAGAAAAGTTCAGACTGTTGCTATATCTTAAACCCAGGTCAAGAACAGTGTTGAGAGGTTTGAGTGTATGTGTGTGTACAGTCAGATTTAAGTTAAGGCAGCGACCAATATTAATAAATCCACTTTTGTCAACATTAAGTGGCGAATTCCACGAAACAGTCCATTCGTACAACTTGCTTATTTCCTCTTGGATTACCGCTGAAATATAGCTTTCTTTCGTGGGAGAAAAGAATGAGTAAACTACTTTTAGGTCACCAGCAAAAAGGAAAGGCTTACCATACTGAAAGAGGGAACACACGTCATTGATAAAAAGGAGAAAGAGTAATGGACCAACCACACTTCCTTGTATAACCCCACTGGTTACATTCACAGGTTTAGAGTAGCAAGATCCAAAGCGAACGATTTGGCTGCGTTCTTCTAAAAAAGATTTGAAACATGATAAAAGGGGATTCTGTATGCCAAATGAAGAGAGTTTCAAAAGAACAAGTTTGTGTGAGACACTGACGAAAGCCTTACTAAAATCGAAGTGAAGAATTGTCACTGACTGACAAACATCTCTTCTCTGGGTAACTTGATCAAAAAACACCAGGTGCGATGTGAAACATAAGCGTTTAGTCATAAACCCGAAAGTAAAAATGATAATAGCTGTTTGTGGATGATTTTTTCCGTGGTTCTTGAGAGCACGGATGTCAAATTAATTGACCTATAGTTAATAATATCACTACGTGGTCCTGTTTTGAATCTAGGGGTGATAAGGGATGTTTTCCATAGAGATGGATAGGTTCCATATTCCATAGATAGATTGAAAAGTTTCAAACAAAATAGTGGAAATTCTCTACTTCCATATTTCACAAATGATGAAGGTATCCCATAAGGTCCACCATCATAAGATTTCTAAAGGGCAGCTATGGCCTGCTTGATGTTGGAAGGCATAAAATCAATTTTTGACAGATGTCTGGATGTCAGCATTGGAAATGTAATGAAGGAGTTTTCAGTACCAGTTTTGTAGCACTGCGATAATTGCTTGCTGAATTGTTCGCATATAGTATTTGGGTCGTTAACAACGCTTCCGTTAACTAAGAAGAATTTAGTCGTGCCAAGGGATTTTGACTTTACACGGGGTTTAAAAAGCCGAAGTATTGATAACTCTGGCATTTTACTACGTAGAGCTTTGTTTTCTATATTCATAAAATACTTACGTTTAGATGAAGCATTTCTGTTGATTAATTTAAGTATACTCTGAAGTGCATACACATCATTCTGCTCGTAGTAACGGCATTTTAATTTCCTCAGCTTTCTTTTAAAAGTATTCCGGGTCCTAGTGAACTAGACAGGTATCGCAACCTAATCCTGCCTCTAAATCCACGCGATCGCTCATTCTCGGACGCTGTCCAGTCATTGAGTATTCTGGCCACTATTTGCATTATAAGCCACACGGCCAATAACTGGAGCAGTTCAGTCAAGGTAATATATCAGGTTGTGGTGTAAATTGGAAAGCACAATGTCAAAATTATTTGTGATAAAATAAGTTTCCAATGGTAAACATTGAATGAGAGTTTCAGTCCGTTTCCATGTTTGTTGATCAAAATGTCTGCTCTGGTACATCATTGAAGCTTTAGAGTTCAATAGTGTGGCGTTTAAAGAGTGAATAATACTCAATACAACTCTATGGTCACTCATAAAAAACTCATGACTGGTATGCACTGAGATGGAGTATATGTTGATTATGAACATTTAATCAAGTGTATTATTCCCCCTTGTCGGTTTTCGGACCTGTTGAACCCATCCACAAATTTCTAATGTTTCAACTAGCTTGTTATATCGACGTGGTACCGGAGTCAAGCCCCATGTAATTTTTGGCAGATTAAGATCACCTCCGATGATTTTAAAAGTATGCGGTTGGTGCGAAGCAATGGAAAAGACGTTTGTTAGTAATCTGTCAAACTTAGTATCCGCATGAGGTGGTCTATATATGCAACAAAATTCTCATTGCTATTGGATATAACATCTGATAAAGGCATTGTGTACATATTGGGAGCCGGACCAAGAGGGCTATCAGGTCTATGTGTGCGACCAAGTGGCCAATTACAATTCAGATAACTATTTATACCTGACGTATGGGTAACGTGCTTAAGACGTTTATTTCCAAGGTTTGTGGTTGATTTTGGCTTCTTCAAAAGTTGGAGAGGATTGTGTGCTGTTAAACATACTTGCGATGGTTTGCGAGGTTCGAATATATCAACGTTAAGTGCGTGGTCAGTTATATGAATGTTATGATTAGTTTTCCTGTTATCCGTTGCACAGTCACTGTAACTGGGTGTTGCACTAACAGGGGTTTGGACTGTGTTATCCCATTCGTCATCAGCACAACTACTTCGGGTTGAATCTAAGTCAACATTCTTAGGAGGATAGACACCACCTACACCGGGATTACTTTCTTCTGGGTTTTGAACTTTAGAAGATTCAGAAGAGCTTTTCGGTGGCAGAATACTTGTAAAGCTAGACGTCCTCTTGGAATCGGACTTCATTTTACGACCATTAGGATTATGATGCGTTTGGGAGTTTGACGGTGGTGGTCTGTAGCTATATCTTCCTGCTTTTTGCTGGTAACGTGTGATATCCGGAAGAGTCTTAATATCCTTGAAAATCTGTTTTTGTCTCAATGATTTGGGGGGAGTTTAAAATTCACCGTCGTCTACAGATGACTTGAATTTTAACAAGATCGGTATGTGCATACTAGGATGACTTCTTTTTAATGTTGTGCATACACATGGTACGTGTGTCATATTGCTGTCTCTAAGCAGACTAAATTTGATATTTTTAAGGGCAAATGTGCCCGGTATATTAAACACAATTGCATTGCTAGATCGTCTTATTCTTCCAAATACCTCTGATGCAACACGATCTAGGAAATTATTTATGTCATTCATTCGATCTGGGGTCTCTGTGAGGTTGAGTTTCACGAGATATTTAAGCGGTTTGAGAATGTTCATATCTACTTGCAACTTTTTTATAGCATCCATATGGTTGCAGTTGCGATTACGGTCACTGTTTACCAGCAGAGTTTTCAACATGTCTGGAATGGAGACAACTTGTAAAAGCTTGTCTGCTTACGGATGAACGGAGTGGCTCGTCTCGTTGAAACTGTCGGAAATCGTGTCAGTAGTGTTGTTAAATTGTGTCGTTTTCCTACGTTTGGCTGGACGCCTAGAAGCAGGGGTCTTCTTTTTTTGTGGCATGATAAGGAAGTGACGTATAGCAAGTGGATTGAACAGAATGTTGGAAATCGAAAGGAGTGATGTAACTGATTATTGTCTAAGATTAAAATAAATGTCACTCGTAATTGACCAAGAAGTTGACACGACTCATCATCTAATAGATATCTTGTAAAGACATTTGATAAGTAGCTTTAAACGATAATAGACGCGACAAACGACAACTTTCAGTAAATATTGTAGCTAGTTCAACATCGACATGATAATCCAACGAAAACATATCTCATCCAGTATCTTGACTTGCTGACATATCCACTAAATTAATATCGAAAAGTTGATGAATTTCTTGTTACTTATACTGTGCATTAGAATCGCGTATACCAACTCGTCGACTAATTAGTGAATCAGTGAATTCTTTATGATGTTGACAATCTTTCCACATGCACCACAGGGTTGAGTAAGTCTTTATAACGTCCTTCTATCGACGCTGTCAAATGTTTTCTTATAATAAAGTCAATGTATAATTACGAGTTTTATTTAATTGATTGTTCAACGATTACCTGTAGCGTTGCTGATTGGCCTGTGCACGACTGATCCTTACGAAATTGTGGTGTTTGAATAATCTAAAGGTTCATTTGAAATTGATGAATGCTTGATTTCTAATTCTAAATATAGTGCATTCTTTCGTGCTTACCTACGACCTCTTCATCCGATTACGTTATTTCTAGAATTCCTAATTTGTACTATAATTTAACTACCCCTAATCATCATAGGAATACAGTGTGCGAATCTCAGAGCTGAGTGTCTTGCGAATCATTCTTCCAGTCCAGCAACACTCTGTTTCAAAAATTTCCTCTTATCGACCATAGTGTGATATCTCTGTAGTTCTCGGATTTGCTCAAATCTTTCCTTGACATCTTGATGATATGTTGTTCTTTCAGTGTTTTCGGCACTTGTCCCTCCTCCAAAATCTCCCAGAACAGAACGTGGAAAATGATCGCAGTTACTTCTATGTCTGCTCTCCCACTTTTGATTTGTCTGATGGCTATCCTGATTACTTCGATCGTTCATGGAGGGATATCTACGGGAATGTCTGCATGTGATGCTTTGATGTCCGTTGGATTCAACAAGATGGTTTTCTCAACCGCTCCGCTGGATATTCTACCCATCTTTTCCGCTGACTCTGAACTATTGTGATAGATATGCTTTCTTTATTCTCGAGCTGTCTCTCTAATTTGCAATATTTCCGTGCCACTTTCTCCGCTTCGTCATATAGCTGTTTCATATTTCCTTCTCCTTCAGCTTCTTCTAGTGTCGTTGAAGGTTCTTCCATATGTTTCTGCTTGTCGGCTCCAAAGCTCCTATTTACTTGCTTGTTTGCTTCACTGTATTCAGCCTTGTCATTTACGTTTGCTGCCATTAACCGGCTGCTGTTAATTGCAGACGTTTTGCTCTTCTTTTCTTGAATCCTTTTCAGTGTTTTGATTCAGATCGGTTCCTTATGATGGTACTGTAGTAAATAAGGACACATGCGGTAACAACCAAATGTATTTGAAAACATAAAATCTGAGAATTAAACAGTAAATAATTCATTTACAAAATGTCAGTCAACCGTTTTAGACTTCATTGTTCTCTCATTTCTACACCAACCACCCTCTGGTCTCGTTCTCTTTTCTTTCATACTCTAACCTTCTGCAACCAGGCATTTTACTTTCTACTAATGATAAATTCTACTTATATCTGACGACATCAGTAGCAAACCTCGTAGCGCTACTTTGATAAACAGAGGTAACAAATTGACACACGATTCTATAAATAACAAGTATTGTATCGGCTGAGAAATGTCTAAGATGTAACAATCTCAAACATCATGATAATAGTACGCTACATTTTGAGATAATAACTAATAAATAACAGTGAATTTATTGACATTTAAGCATTGACGCGCAAGACCGAATGTCTTCGTTTAGAGTCTCACATGCGAGAACGTGAATGAGGAGTCCCAGACGAGCACGAAATGGCTGTTCAGGGCTCCCAGGTTTTCAATAGTGGTTTAAAATTGATCGGTTCATGATTTCAATTGATATTGAATTTGCTAGGTTTCATGTCTTCTCTAAACTCAATGTTTTTTAAAATGATTTGTATGTTCTTAAAGGTCACATCACTACTGTGTTCGATGTGGACAACTGAAGATGTGATTATTGTCAACATGTCCATCCGTTCTATCAAAATGTCCCAAAACTAATACTATTTTGCCTAAATACTTCAAACTGTGCATTTGACTTGTGCTTAAATTCAACAAAAAATCAATGCATAAATCATTCATAAGACTATTATGATTGAGCTGATTTGAAAGGTTTCTTCAAAATACCGTTGACAACACGGTTTTTCCTAAACGAATAGAAATTATATGACTTAGCAGGAACACGAATAAATTTCACTTTGGTGAATTACACACTCAATAGTACTTGGAGTGTTCTTCATTAAAAATTCTGTCGATATTCAGTGTTTTAGAATTATTTATTTTGCAACTACGGTAGAAAGAGAAAACTATCCAGCTGAACTATTTAGTTGACATCACAAATCAATGTATATCCAACAACAATTGGAATCCTTCAACCAGTGTACGACTGTAAGTCCTCCACTAACAGTTACCGATTATTCTCTACAAATCTCTTACCAATCAGTTGATTGTCTTATTAGAACACTAAATTGTGTCCGGCAGACGAATTAAAACACGTTCACAGCATTCGTCAAGTCATGTGACTTATTACTCATCAATTTTATGTTAATGACATAAAAGTTTGTCAACCATAGATTTACACTACTGTGAAATGTATTAAGTAGTAGTCTGAACAAATTGCAACAAAACACACATGATCAATTCATACGCTTATTAATTTTGTTTCTTCAATCGCTGTTATTGTTCATCCATTTATAAAACTTCACTCTGCATTTCTTTTTCAAGCTGCGTATTTTATATTAAAAAAACTTCAAACTAACACTCCTCATATGTTTAGTCTATCAGTTACATTTTAATAAATTGTCTCAGGATTATTAACAATATAATCTTGGTGTTGCTTGTCTATATCTTCCCAATAATATTTGGGACTGCAATTGATCAATCTTGAGTCTGCACATATGTATTCTCTGCGGCTTGACTCGAAAACACATTATTTCACAAGCATTTTAAGGAAAGACGGACAGTGTTTAACAGTGAAATCCACGATGCGCGTTTATATTTTGTTGGAACAAATTTGTTGTATGTATGAAAAGCTGCACAAAAGAAACAAACGCACGTGGAACACTACACAGCGAGACATTATACAACGCTCCATTAAACGCTACAAGCGTACAAAAAGAATAAGAAAAATTCACAAAATTGGCAAATATATGTGACTCATTTAACCCATATAAAAGATTTATTCGGTCAAGCACTGAATCAAGTGAAGAACAAAGTCAATAAACGAAAAAAGTGATTGAGGGTATTCGACAATTTCGTCTGTGAGAAGAAACGACTGGCTCCTCATTTCAAAAATAAATAATGGCTGATCACTTTTACCTGATTCGCACATAATAGTGTTTGTCAAACAGGCAATGAAAACAAAACTTCAACTCACTGTGCTCTCATCACCAATCCAAATCAGCTGATGTATTGTGACAACTGGGTACATAGTCTTTCCAACACTTATATATACACTGAATTTTACGCGATTTTTACCAGTGTAGGAAGATGGCACGTTCACAGAACAAATATTGCAAATAATAATACTGATCTCATAATCTCACATAATCTCACTCACCGTGCTGAGTTCTACAAAAACACGATTTCCTCACACGTTCACATGAAGCACATCACGTGATGCCCATTGATAGTCTTCATTTCTCTCCACATATGTTTCTCGTCGGATCCAATTCATTAAACTATCAACCATCTGATAATCAACGAAGAAATACTGCATTATCATTTGAGCGTTCCCATTTTGATGTTCCTTGTCTCTACAACAGTCCTTTCAATAGCACAAGCCATGTCACATGTTTCACTCAAATAATCAGTTATTATCTGACAGTTCCCAAGCTCATCATTATCACATCTATCATTTCCTCATACAATAAAGAATGATTGTTCTGTATTGTGTTGACTGACCTTTAGTTTAAGGCTTTGTTCTTTGCATAAGTCCAACCATTCACGTTTGGTTAACCACCGATTCACATGTATCTCATGTAGGATGAAAAAAATACTTCACTGAATAGACTGATTGATTCTTCAGCGAATTATCAACTAGATAATTATTTTGCCAACAGACACTGACAGAAATGTGAAATAACGACAATTCGATGTGAGAAATTCTCTTTTTCTCGAAGTTTCTTACTCATTCACCTCGGGAGTGTTTAAAGTTGATTTCACCCTAAATTGTTTTGCGGCCTCATAAGTATTAAAGTTGGTACTGATAAATATTTGGTCGAGTAGTGAATTTAGATGATCAACTCACGGTTGAATGAAACCTGACCAATATTGTTTCTGTACACAGAGTTCAGGTAAAAGACGGAGACTTGACGATGTCAATCTAGTCTATAAGACATTGGTTTGTGCTGGTTTCGAGAACAGTCGCCTGACTTCAAGAACGATTTTGAAGCACATCTGTGGTGGTGTGGTGTGACTAGAATTCCCTAGATGACACGATGCACATATTGCACATGTTCAACTTCCAAGTCATCCATGGAAACTCACTAGGGCGAGTTCAGAATTAGATCGTTCTGTAATAATATGAAAACTCGTAAGCTGAAATTGATTGTAATTAACCGCATTGTTTTTCCGACGAACAAGCAAACCTTTGAGCATCACTACACGCTGACATTCAACGATCACTTGAGTATTTGTGCCACATTACCATATTTTATTATCGCGATTTGGCGCTATTATGAATTCAAATAATAGTCTTTCATTGAACGTAAGTGTGAGACAATGCACATGTTAATGGCTGGAAGCAAAGCGTGAGTGCTTAGATCAGCATTACTTTATTGACTAAGCTCTTGAGAGTTTGTCCCATACTCAGTCACTGAACATCCGACCGAGATCTCATCTAATGTAGATTCTGTCACGGATCAAAAACTGGTTTCTTTCAAATACCTTGACTAAGTATGTTGTTGAGTACTTTCAGCATTCTGAATAATATCCACACGATGATGTGTATAAATCTTGCAGCCGGTAGCTTTTAAATGTCCAGCCAGCAGCTTCAGATATCGGTCAACTACTCCCATGCGTCAAATGGAATTCTACAGAGAGTGCGCGAAATGCGATCAAAAGCTTTAATCCAGGGTTAGGTTATGTACAGTGAAACGTGTGTATTCGCACTGGTAGAATAGGTTAAGAAACTCTGGAAACTTTCAAAATTACATATGTATATGTGAATATCAAATCAAGACCATATAATATCTTCTGCTTGTTTCACAGATAATTTATTATAACATTCTATAATCGACTCAGTCTTTCCGGTTTGTCTGCTTTTGAACACATTGAGTTTGAAGTGTTGGTAAGAAACAAACATTCAAGCGTCCACACAGATCATGTCAATTGATCACTCAATTGTCCAGTGGAGTAGAATCACATACAGTGTTTGATGATCTAATAAGTCTGAATAGCCAGTTCGATAGTCTTCTAATTTGTACAGCAGGATTTAAAGGAGATAGCCGTATCGTGTAAGAAGTATCAAGTTCAATTTAATGCTATGCCCATTTTAAGTCGTATGCAGCAACCTGGAATTACATTTTGAAGTGGATGATGTTCCAGTCTCCGAATGTTATATCATCTTAGACCTTGATTTCAAATGTTTAACTGACTTTAGTCTCCCAAAACATAACACTTAGGTCAGGCCGACAGCACATGTAAGTTTTGTATCTTGCCATTTCCATGACAGTGAGTATCTAGTAGTATAATTCGTTCAGATTATGATGAGAAAATGTATCACTGATGTTTTCTTCGAATAATCTTAGTCGGTTAATTTCCTCACTAGCGACTCAGCTTTGTCATGTAACAACAGTATCACTCGTGTTTAGTCGACAGCATGAATTACGTTCCATCATTTGTCTATTCCGCCTAAGAAGACCCTCTCACGTAACATCATTTTATCTCCCCATTTACGATTCGACAAGATGAGTCTATGCTGTACTTTAATTTTGGTGAATAATGAAAATGGCAAGTTCATTATGATCAGGTTAAGTATGGATTATCACAATTCATCAGATACTATTTAATGCGAAGTTTTTTACGGCGGCCAAATTATACTGATAGATAAAAAGTGTCACAAGTAGCGTTTGAGTTTATCTAGAAAACAGTAGAGAGATTATAAGAACACTAGTCGACATTTTTAACAAGCATTTTGTTGAAATAAGGTATTATGGATCAAAAGGATATTACTTACATTTACTGTCGAGTCAGCAGCTGTAATTTATAAATTAAAATGAACATATGGTAAGCTGGTTGAAGCTTCTCCGAAGAAACATGGAACATTTCAATTGTCATATATGTTTTAGGATAATCCAATGCTGAGTCTTCACTCAATTATTTCAGTCGGCCTTCGTGATCAATTTCGGTGTCGCTATCAGTGGTTCAAGCCATATTTATGAACTATAATATTGAATAGATGTTGGCAACAGAGAAAAAGAAACTTCAGTCCTACATTCAATTGCGTATACCCAACCCAAATTACCTCAAGGGACTCATGATTTCGTGTTGAAGTGAACGAACTTGACAACAAATTTCAAGTGCGGAATTGTTTCGACTTTATTAATCCTTATAACACTGTATGTATTCCTAATTAAACGTTGTCTGCATTTGCGGGCAACACGTCGTTACATGTACTGTTTATGTAAGCGAGATCGTTAAGAATCAATTCAAAGCGTGATTATGACTGAATAAAGCATTTGAATACAATTTTAAATGAGATGAAATGTTGAAATATGGTTCTCAAACATAAGTCGCGCGTCAACACTGATCCGATGAATATTTTTTTTCGTTTTATGTTTCCCTATAATCGATACATTTTCCCCAGTATGTCTGCTTCCCAACACGAGATTGACTTTGAAGTAAACCAAAGAGCTAACGGCTCTATAAAGTAAACTTATTTTTTGTTCAATGGTCACTGATGTGTGCATGTCCATGAACGCAATCAGTCCATTACCAATCCATTCATTCTACAGTTCGAATAATTCGAAGTAAGATGGCAATATATAGTGAAAATGATGCATGAACATGTTAAAGGTTTTCTTATGGAAAGAAGTAATATTGCAAAATCATTGAAAACAATAATTTTTAATTGTGAAGCAGTAACTGTCATTGTGTTGGGGGTAGTGGATGTGTTTCTGTTTGGTTACACATCATTTTTAATTATATAATTCAGTATGTGATATGAAAATCAAGGTTTGTCTAACGACATTCATAATAAAAATTTAACGAAATATATTAATTCCAGAAGATACATCGCGAAGAAAATAAATGATCAATAAGTGAAGCAAAGTAATGAGCTGTCAAAGCTGTAAAGAAAATACAACCCGCCAAGTCAAGCACGTTATAAAAATGTCTGAAAATGTTCTTTCAAATTGGTGCAGTAATAAATCGTCCATGAAACAAGCAGAAGATAAATTATCACATTATATGGTCTTGATTTGTGTTATGTTTTGGGAGACTAAAGTCAGTTAAACATTTGAAATCAAGGTCTAAGATGATATAACATTCGGAGACTGGAACATCATCCACTTCAAAATGTAATTCCAGGTTGCTGCATACGACTTAAAATGGGCATAGCATTAAATTGAACTTGATACTTCTTACACGATACGGCTATCTCCTTTAAATCCTGCTGTACAAATTAGAAGACTATCGAACTGGCTATTCAGACTTATTAGATCATCAAACACTGTATGTGATTCTACTCCACTGGACAATTGAGTGATCAATTGACATGATCTGTGTGGACGCTTGAATGTTTGTTTCTTACCAACACTTCAAACTCAATGTGTTCAAAAGCAGACAAACCGGAAAGACTGAGTCGATTATAGAATGTTATAATAAATTATCTGTGAAACAAGCAGAAGATATTATATGGTCTTGATTTGATATTCACATATACATATGTAATTTTGAAAGTTTCCAGAGTTTCTTAACCTATTCTACCAGTGCGAATACACACGTTTCACTGTACATAACCTAACCCTGGATTAAAGCTTTTGATCGCATTTCGCGCACTCTCTGTAGAATTCCATTTGACGCATGGGAGTAGTTGACCGATATCTGAAGCTGCTGGCTGGACATTTAAAAGCTACCGGCTGCAAGATTTATACACATCATCGTGTGGATATTATTCAGAATGCTGAAAGTACTCAACAACATACTTAGTCAAGGTATTTGAAAGAAACCAGTTTTTGATCCGTGACAGAATCTACATTAGATGAGATCTCGGTCGGATGTTCAGTGACTGAGTATGGGACAAACTCTCAAGAGCTTAGTCAATAAAGTAATGCTGATCTAAGCACTCACGCTTTGCTTCCAGCCATTAACATGTGCATTGTCTCACACTTACGTTCAATGAAAGACTATTATTTGAATTCATAATAGCGCCAAATCGCGATAATAAAATATGGTAATGTGGCACAAATACTCAAGTGATCGTTGAATGTCAGCGTGTAGTGATGCTCAAAGGTTTGCTTGTTCGTCGGAAAAACAATGCGGTTAATTACAATCAATTTCAGCTTACGAGTTTTCATATTATTACAGAACGATCTAATTCTGAACTCGCCCTAGTGAGTTTCCATGGATGACTTGGAAGTTGAACATGTGCAATATGTGCATCGTGTCATCTAGGGAATTCTAGTCACACCACACCACCACAGATGTGCTTCAAAATCGTTCTTGAAGTCAGGCGACTGTTCTCGAAACCAGCACAAACCAATGTCTTATAGACTAGATTGACATCGTCAAGTCTCCGTCTTTTACCTGAACTCTGTGTACAGAAACAATATTGGTCAGGTTTCATTCAACCGTGAGTTGATCATCTAAATTCACTACTCGACCAAATATTTATCAGTACCAACTTTAATACTTATGAGGCCGCAAAACAATTTAGGGTGAAATCAACTTTAAACACTCCCGAGGTGAATGAGTAAGAAACTTCGAGAAAAAGAGAATTTCTCACATCGAATTGTCGTTATTTCACATTTCTGTCAGTGTCTGTTGGCAAAATAATTATCTAGTTGATAATTCGCTGAAGAATCAATCAGTCTATTCAGTGAAGTATTTTTTTCATCCTACATGAGATACATGTGAATCGGTGGTTAACCAAACGTGAATGGTTGGACTTATGCAAAGAACAAAGCCTTAAACTAAAGGTCAGTCAACACAATACAGAACAATCATTCTTTATTGTATGAGGAAATGATAGATGTGATAATGATGAGCTTGGGAACTGTCAGATAATAACTGATTATTTGAGTGAAACATGTGACATGGCTTGTGCTATTGAAAGGACTGTTGTAGAGACAAGGAACATCAAAATGGGAACGCTCAAATGATAATGCAGTATTTCTTCGTTGATTATCAGATGGTTGATAGTTTAATGAATTGGATCCGACGAGAAACATATGTGGAGAGAAATGAAGACTATCAATGGGCATCACGTGATGTGCTTCATGTGAACGTGTGAGGAAATCGTGTTTTTGTAGAACTCAGCACGGTGAGTGAGATTATGTGAGATTATGAGATCAGTATTATTATTTGCAATATTTGTTCTGTGAACGTGCCATCTTCCTACACTGGTAAAAATCGCGTAAAATTCAGTGTATATATAAGTGTTGGAAAGACTATGTACCCAGTTGTCACAATACATCAGCTGATTTGGATTGGTGATGAGAGCACAGTGAGTTGAAGTTTTGTTTTCATTGCCTGTTTGACAAACACTATTATGTGCGAATCAGGTAAAAGTGATCAGCCATTATTTATTTTTGAAATGAGGAGCCAGTCGTTTCTTCTCACAGACGAAATTGTCGAATACCCTCAATCACTTTTTTCGTTTATTGACTTTGTTCTTCACTTGATTCAGTGCTTGACCGAATAAATCTTTTATATGGGTTAAATGAGTCACATATATTTGCCAATACGGTGACGTCTTTGCTTAGTGTTCTGTTATGGAATGTCCTTGTTGATACACAATCTACTTCATCAACCTTTCATTAGTCAAGAGCGAAGTAGCAAATAGCCCTGTGTTAGTGTAACTGAATTATGATTTACCGATGTATCTGGTTGAGTTAACTATTAGCAACAACTCATGGATTGTAGAAAAGGTTTCCGACAGATTCTCGCAAAACGATTGTTTTCTATTTTAATCGAGAGCACGATCCAGTCTGATTTCAATGAGTTTCAATGTTAAACTAATCAGTTTACGAAGAAATGGTTCGTCAAACGTTTATTAGTCATAAAACTCCTAGTAAAAGCATTCATATTGCTTTGGACTTGATGGTCGTTTCGCATAACGAACATAGTACACATCGGTATTGTATATAACTGCCGAGCTCACACAATAAACAGTTGGACTGGAAATCACTGATAAATGTGATATTAGCTTCACATGATAGTTAAAATAATGTGTTCGATGTATATGGTCATGAGAGCTGAGCTGAGCTGAATTCGAGTCTGTGATAGAAGTGTATTCAACTGACAAGTTCCAAATAAGATGAAACGCTCGCCTTGGATTCCACGTCCTTCATCACCAATCTCTGAATATAAAGTGTACTTGATTTCGTTAACATGAGAACGCAATGATCTATTCCCCTTACCAAAGTACTGGGGCGAGATATATTAAAAGTTATGTTAGAAATATTGATTCTCTAAACTGTTGATTGCAGTCTGGTATGTAAGATTTATTCATCAACAATCTGTCGAGTGAACGATCTTCCATAATCAAGTTTCGTATAAAAATATTCCAGTGAATTAGCGGTTTTCACTGTCTTCGTATTTCTCAAAGATGTGTTTTGCACTTCATCGACCATGTTAATTGTCGATTGTTTGCAGGTCACTGTGTTTCCTTGTGTCAACACTTGTTATCATCCTACATGTTGGATACGGTCAAGTTAACTTTGAATACTACTTGTTTTCTGTGACTTGGCCACCATCCTATTATCTGGTGCAAAAAGTAATAAAACTTTCGTTTACTTGAAATGTTATCCTTTACCATGAACTTGAATCTATCGATTCACGTTTCACAGATGAATTTTACTGGTTAATATACAACGAAATCAATCTGTACGATTCTCTTCCGTTCGTGGATATGGACCAGAGTCATTCGCTGATCGAGTACTGATCATTGTGATATTCATTGACAGGTTGCGCTCACCTTGTAGAGACAATACTTTATTTCACCAAACATGGGGATTCTAACTGTATATTGATTGGATTGAATCAGGACAACTAGGCACATCACTGCCAAAGATTGCTTGAAACTGAACACAATGACATTTCCAGTGTTTAGGTCTGTCAGCTTGGGTATGGGTTATTTCGAGTGTATATCAAGGATCAGCTTTTGAAGGCAAATGGCCGAAGCAACTTATTTCACTTTGAAAAATTATCTATTCACTTGAATCGCATTTGATAAGCTTCAACACATATTATATGCACATACATCGTTGTTCAACTGAGTAATAATTATTTGAAATTCTTCCTTTTAGAGTGCTCCACCGAAAGAATTAGATGGTTTTACTATTCATGGAATGTGGTAAGATTACATCTAATTTATGAAATATGTGCTTTGTAATGTTGTCGAATATACACAAACAATGTCATGGATAATCATTGAGCACTATGTCTGTAAACTTCCGACCTGCTATGTTAGATCCAATGACCATTAGTACGATTTTATAATAAGAGCTTATCCGAAATGCCTACAGGTTTCAACATTACATTGTTGTATACTCATGTCAAACAGCATTCTTGAAAACATTGAACTTATTATTTATGAAGTAGTGTTGAATTATGAGGTGAGTGCCTAGCATTGGCTTGTCGTTTTCAGCGCGTCCGTGCGACGGAGTAAATTTAAATTGTGGAGCTCATCGATCCGCATCAAATTACTATTGGTCTCAGTTCCACTGTTTCACAAAGGAACAGTAAGTTTTCTGACCACCGTAACAACAATAATGCATGCTGTGAATCAGTATAATGGCGTTGAATAGATTTAAGTGGGCACACTCATAAACGCTTTCCAACTGCTATGATTTAATTATTCCGAATGATACACACATTTTACACTGAAATTATAGCTGTTTATTGATAAGTATAAGCAATCACATTTCCAAAATATACAACTCAGTGAATGGATGTAAATATTTGGTTAACTGTAATGTATTTTGTATATCATTTTTTCAAGGCCCAAAACCGCTCGTCATAAAGATCCAAAGTGTAAATCGAGAGAACAATTTGATATAGCACAATTGCAGGTTAGTCAGATCTAAATTTTAGCCATTTTTTTCAATCATGTTCACACTATCTCCTTTTAATTATCTTATCGACTGTCTAGCGAACTACTGCATTTGAATCAGCCACTGTTTGGTAGTGATTGAGCTGATAGCTACTCTCTACAAGCAGATATTTCTAAAGTTGGGTCGATTTTTGATCCTCGAGCCATGTTCATCACCGTATGGGAATAAACTTGGAATTTTACAATGATGCTGCGAACAAAAGTGTTTAATTTCGCTTGTTCGTAATAGATTTTCCGATGCATGAATTTATTAAAGCCATTCTTTAAATTCATTCTCTCATTCGATTTTAGGGACTACTAGGCGATCTAAAAACTGTGGCCATTTTTGAAAAATTACAGCTATCCAGCTGCATTTTGGTAAGAGACCTAATAATATTTCATCCACCAAATATTTCTTTCGGGGATTAAACAACGTTCTCTGTCGACTAGATGATATACTTTTCTGGTCATGGTCCACAATGTAACCGGCAATTAAATCACACTCCGTAAACGCGAACATCATTAAGCGGATTAGAACGTTTGACAGTTGCTCAATTGAAGTGCTTTTGAGTAGAGAAGCCGTACAGCGATGATATTTTCGTTCGGAAAATGAACTTCAGATGAAGATGTCTGTTCTGTCGAAAGCAGAATGATCTTCAAGTAGTGATCAATATTCGATGACATACTTTGTTGACTGATGAGTGCGGCAGAATTGACAAAGACTTCCTGTATCGTTTCATTGAATTGACGTGGTTAGAAGCCATCGTGTTGTCACTCATATTTTCGATTTGTCGTCGAACAAATTTCAATAGTGTATAAGTCTTGTGAGTAAAACATCACACAAAAATCAACTTACAAATGATAAAGCACTTTGTGCTGAATCTTCAAATTTCAGATGTTTCAAATTAGGGAACTTTTAACAAATAATAAAATCACGATGTTCTTTTTCGAAGACAGTTTTAAGCCGTTATCGTATATTCTTCAAATTACATTGGGTTACTTTATGAAATATTTTCAACTGTGTCCACTTATAGGAAATATGAATTTGACATACATGGTAGGTGTGCACTACAGAACCCTCTAATTGGTAATCAATATGGGTACTTTAAATTTGGTATTGACCAGATGAAGAAACTGAAACTACTGGAGTAAGTGATTCATGTTGTAATAAATTAATGATAACATGTAGTTAGCCATATTGATCATCCTCAACTTGTGAAACAAACTGATCATGTTGACTATGAACAGATGTGTTAGGCCCTATAAGTGGGATTCAGGACTAAGGTTCTTCAGTTGGTTTCAGTAATAAAACTGAGAAGAGCATATAATTTGATTATGCGTATCGGTTGAATAAACAACCGATGTCTGATGAATAAACACCGGATGTTTAATGTTACTGTGCAAGTGAATATCTGTTAATTTACCCCATTACATCTCATGTCATTGTTTTTATTTGTTTTCTATTATTTTAGTAATCTGAAAAAACATGGTATCACACCGCATGCTTCCAAACAAGATGATGAAAGTTTACTCTCCAACTGATAAATAATGTGAGAGAATAAATCAATTTTCACGACCGCACTATCATGTAAGCTCGATTAAATGAAGGTTTGGATCTCGGTCAGTTCAAACGTCCGTCACATCTATAATTAGGTATGATCAAAATGCATATGAACTCATTTAAACGGAAAATGTCAATGAAGAGTCAACCTTGTTACCGCTTTTTTGTAAAATAACGAATTTCCATTGAAATTGAGGGAGAAATTTCAACATAATTGGCTGACTTCAAGAGATACTTACTAACTATTTAAAGTGATGTGAATGCTGTATGAAATCTGTCAGTGTGATCAGTGATATCAAACTTGTGTGATCACTGAATGAATCGAATGTATACGTCAATTAAAACCCACAAAACAAGAATTTAGAACTTCAATAATTAACAGGCAAGAACAGTAAAAGTTTTGCTACTCTAGATAAAAGACTATTATTTCAGGAAACAAGGTACACTTGGATAATTACACACCCAACACAGTGAAGGGTTTGTGAATCTGTTCACATCAGAACTGAATGTTTGTAAGCTGTAGCTTTTTTCAGTAAGAAAACTGTGAGCAACTACTGCTACCAATAGTAGTAGTAGTGGTGGTGTTCTTTATATGTAGTGGATGGTTTCCCCGTCTGATCGCCTCTGTGTAACTCTACTACTTCACTTTTGAAAATATCCACCTTTCTCTCCGCTTGTGTATCATATCTTCATGACTTTATTCGCAATTGAATACGGTCACCATGGTTTCTTAAAGTGCACCAATGTAATCGGACAAGTGAGTGTATCAGTAATCAGTAATCGATTCCTTTACGGATGTAAAAATAAAGCACGTTTACTTATCGCACTATTCGACTTTCCAGAATGTTATATAACTGGTAAACGTTATTTGAGTGGATTTTTAATAAGAATTTACTTAGACAATAGGTGAAGTTGAAAGCATATTGTAACTGATTCGAAGTGAAAATATGGACCAAGAAACCTGTCTCGAAATTGTCTTAATTCACAAGCTTTATAAGCAAATATTGATAGTGACTAGCAGTGGATGCAAACAAATGCAAGTGAAATTAAACTTCACCTCATTGCACAAACAGATGGCTATCAGGATTCAATAAATATGTGGATAACGTGATGGTGCGATAGCTACAAGGTTCGAGTAAACATCAACTCAGGGATGCAAGTACATCTAGCTCAGCAGTCCTAAATATGATGAAACGTGTGTCCACAGCCAGACAGTATTCATCTTTGCTTATAACAATCAGATATTGCTAAATGCGAATGCGATTATTGTAGTAATCTTACACATTATATGTTGAATAACAATTCGTAGATATTTGTCATTTACGAATTATGCACAAGATTTAGTTATGATGAAATGGGTCAACAAACAATCGTTCCGACACATGAAGTTTAGAACAAGCTTATGTTAATTGATACCTTTAGAGACGGATTTGATTTTGAGCATTGTGAAATATTGGCTTAACTCTACCGTTCTCTCTTTTTTCTAGAGTGGAGTGCGTTTCCTGGAAGAGGTGGGGATTTGCTTCAATTTTACACATCATTACATGGAGTGCCCGTTCCCTGGCGACTGTTCAAATTAGTTCGTATTCCCTCCATATTGATTACTGCGTGAATTTGCTACAATTAAGCGTATGTTTAAAAATAAAATTAGAACATGTTTGCTGTTTTTGTTATTTCGTATTTTTGGATTATAATTTTAAGGGTTTTTATAGTAAATCGTCACAAAAGACTCTGAGTGCATCTTGCAAACAATCGTTGATAGATCCCACTAGTGGTTCAAATCTTATTGCATAATTGTTCACTCGTTAGTCACAGACTGCTATCGGTAAATCGGTGAACTCTTGAAAAGTAGATGTCGTGAAGCACATGGTCAGATTTTTTCACAGATGGTGCAATGGTTCTGTTACTAAAAGCGATTTGAATTCTGGAAATCGTGTCGAAAGTTATATGAAATATATTCATGTCTTTGGAAGTGAACCACAATAAATGTTCTTATTTGTATCTCTGGACCTCCAACGAAAACAAATAGACTGAAGAAATAATTCTGTGAAAACTTCGTAAGACAACTAATTATTATTGCTTCTTATGGGTTAACGAGTTAAATGATGAATTTATATATATGAGAATTGACGAATCATTTGATCTTAAGGTTATCAAAAGGAAGATTTTGCCTAAGCAGCGTTGAATATGGTAAACGCTGTTTTAAATCCATCCGCGAATCGATTAAATTGAGTACGCTATTACAACCATATGATGATCAAATCAGCCTAATCATAATATTCGCTTTTGTATTCATTTGTTGGCATCATATCATGTTAATCGAATGAGTCTGTTCAGATACGGAATTAATTCACAATGGTTGTTGAAAAGAATTCTGAAGTGCTATCTTTCATTATGGGTAGTAATACCTTCTGGTTATTCATATTTGCTAGATCATAAAACATTATCTGATTGGATGATTAATTGACATGTTCTGTGTGAACGCCCCACTGTTTGCTTCTCTCCATTACTTCACATTCAGTTTGGCGTTTATAAAAACAGGCGAATAGGCGGCGGCGATAATATGAAAACTTAGACAGAGAAAGAAGTTTCAAAGGACCAGTTTTTGGTTTTCTATATTGCTAAAATCTAAATGTGATGTGGAATAGTGGAAGCGGAATGTTACTGGTAGAGACACACTGTCATGGAAATGGCAAGATACAAAACTTACATGTGCTGTCGGCCTGACCTAAGTGTTATGTTTTGGGAGACTAAAGTCAGTTAAACATTTAAAATCAAGGTCTAAGATGATATAACATTCGGAGACTGGAACATCATCCACTTCAAAATGTAATTCCAGGTTGCTGCATACGACTTAAAATGGGCATAGCATTAAATTGAACTTGATACTTCTTACACGATACGGCTATCTCCTTTAAATCCTGCTGTACAAATTAGAAGACTATCGAACTGGCTATTCAGACTTATTAGATCATCAAACACTGTATGTGATTCTACTCCACTGGACAATTGAGTGATCAATTGACATGATCTGTGTGGACGCTTGAATGTTTGTTTCTTACCAACACTTCAAACTCAATGTGTTCAAAAGCAGACAAACCGGAAAGACTGAGTCGATTATAGAATGTTATAATAAATTATCTGTGAAACAAGCAGAAGATATTATATGGTCTTGATTTGATATTCACATATACATATGTAATTTTGAAAGTTTCCAGAGTTTCTTAACCTATTCTACCAGTGCGAATACACACGTTTCACTGTACATAACCTAACCCTGGATTAAAGCTTTTGATCGCATTTCGCGCACTCTCTGTAGAATTCCATTTGACGCATGGGAGTAGTTGACCGATATCTGAAGCTGCTGGCTGGACATTTAAAAGCTACCGGCTGCAAGATTTATACACATCATCGTGTGGATATTATTCAGAATGCTGAAAGTACTCAACAACATACTTAGTCAAGGTATTTGAAAGAAACCAGTTTTTGATCCGTGACAGAATCTACATTAGATGAGATCTCGGTCGGATGTTCAGTGACTGAGTATGGGACAAACTCTCAAGAGCTTAGTCAATAAAGTAATGCTGATCTAAGCACTCACGCTTTGCTTCCAGCCATTAACATGTACATTGTCTCACACTTACGTTCAATGAAAGACTATTATTTGAATTCATAGTAGCGCCAAATCGCGATAATAAAATATGGTAATGTGGCACAAATACTCAAGTGATCGTTGAATGTCAGCGTGTAGTGATGCTCAAAGGTTTGCTTGTTCGTCGGAAAAACAATGCGGTTAATTACAATCAATTTCAGCTTACGAGTTTTCATATTATTACAGAACGATCTAATTCTGAACTCGCCTTCGTGATTTTTTATGGATGGACCATATCAGAAGCTGTTCGCTGCAAGGTACGTTTTATTCCTGCTGTAAAAATGAAAAGTGTTTTATATTTCGCCTTCGTGGCATATTTACGGTTCTTCCATTTCATCAGAATACAATGATGTCTTTTCTATGTTACCTCAGCTACAGATGCTGTCGACGTATATTACGAATATAAGAGGTCTTGGTACATCCCCCTGAGTAACCACACTAGTTACTCTTTTAATTGCTGATGCATTTGAAATTGGTCATCATCATCCAGGACTGATTAAAGCTGACAGGATAAAGGCCGTGTATTCCATGAAGTTTATGATTTATCATGCCGTGATACATCACCGAATGACTTGAATATACCAGACGACTTTGTGGGACTACCTTTTAGAAAACCATGTTATGGTCCAGGAATAAAGGATTGAGTTGACAAACAACCTGAGACACCGTATATATACCAACCTCCATGTGTTATGGGATTACTGAAATGATATTTATTGATCTGTAGTTAGTAGCGTCATTTCGGTCTTCAGCCTCATACTGTGTGATAATGTAGCCGTTCATCCAGTTATTCGGAGGCACGCATGATCTGATGATATAGTGCATACACTGAGAAATATATTTGGTGTATCGTCGCCACATTACTAAGGAATACGAGGGTGATGCCGTTGGTTCATATAATTGTTGCAGTTCTACGACATTTTATAGCATAACATATAGTTTTAGCATTGAACGAAACGCCTGTGAATTTACTGGATGTAAGAGTTGTAATCTCTGGGTCAACAGATTGCTCATAATTAAATGCTGGTAGAGTGTTACTAAGTATTCTACATATTATAATGGTCATCCTTCGTTCATCGGTCACCTCAATAATCGTTATTATATTAATCTCAACAGTGTTTGAAATCAGAGGTCAATGAGCAGCTGCAACTACAGTTTGTTAGTGGATAACGCAGGTTACAAAGCTGTGAGCGCACCAATGGAATTTGAGGTTGAGGGGCGAATGTATGTGTGCGAGCAAATGTCAAAAAAATATATTGTAAAATCGCATAAGATCACAACAAGGCAAGGACTTGAGTCAACATATATATTAGGGAGCGAATGAATATTCGATCGATATTTAAGCGATGAACAATTCAGTTAGAGTCTATCATATGATCCAGTGATGATAACAGTGCAAAGAAAAAGACAAATTAATACTATTCAAATAACATTGTATTTTAAGTAGGTTAATCAATGAGCTCAACCAAAATTACTCAATATTGAAATCCTTTGTTGGAAAGATGCTCTGAAGTATTCCCTGAGTAGGTTACCATTATGTTCGGCCGGATGAGTGATGAAATATCGTTCAATCTACACATGCATTTATTTGTAAGTTATGTTGGACTACTTATTACAGAGCTACTTCTGGGGGAGTGAACATTCCCTTTGCTTTTATTCTCAACATGTCAGTTCTAAATTTCTACTGAATATGCCATACGGTAGTAATATGTAACAAACACCAGAAGGTATACATAACATCAATACTCGGATTTTAAATTAAAATTGGATTTCTTCCTGGATATCGTTACATGGTAAAAAAACCTTTCTTTCGGACACTTTGGACTTTTTATAACTTTGGTTAGAACGAATACAGTTATCGAATATTGCATTACAAAATGAACTCATCACAGTTTTGTTCCCTCTTTCGTTAATGTAACATTTATACATACAAAGATTGATGGCAGAATCGACGACCTACATTTTGTCCTATTTGTGACTTATATGCTGGAAATACTTCCATCCTAGAGCTGATGTTTATTCCAGGACTTGAACCTTGTTTCTTTCACGTCAAATGCCATCACGTGATACACTTAGCTACTAAGTCCTGATAACCACCTGTTTGAACATTGTAGTAAAGTTTAAATTCACTTAGAATTGCTTAATTTAATCTTTCCATTGTTGTTTAGGAATGTAATCAGTCAGTCTTTCATTGGCATAGGTGCATACTCTGCGGGCTGCGTCGATTTGGCCTTAATTCACAAGCATTTTAAGCAAAAATGACGAAACTTGAGTCCTCGGTCCTATCACTCACCACTATACATCTTTCGCTAGAATTCCCCATCTATGTTGTCAGGTCAGTTGCATTGTCATCTTGTTTCTTTCTATCGCTAATTACGTAAGACCCTTTAAGTTCCCACGTCTTACATGAACTAAATTTACTTTAACTCCGCCTCTTTTAGAGTTATTGCCGGTCCCAAATCTGATTGAGCGTGGTAGTTTGCGAAAGGGGTCGATAACTCAATTCCGTAGAAAGAAGTCTTGTTAAGAAAATGCCAATCAGAATAGACGAAATAAATGAGTAAATTTGCGTTGTTCTAGTTCATAATTAACAGTGGCTGCAAGCACATATATTCGCTCACCTTCTTGATTGTCTTGCTTTCACTGACTAGGATTGTGTATTGAAGTACTCTTTTATAACTGCAAACATTTCCTGTATCCTAACGAAATCAAACATTTCCTTTTGAACAAACTGTAGGTGATTTATCCAGAAAAAATATAGGTGCATTTGTTTTTTGCACTTGGTAGTTCCACACATCATTTATCAAATTGTCTTTTTAATTTCATTTATATCTGACTACTGACTGAATAATTGAACGTTAATATGGCCAACATGTATACCTTTGAGCTATGTGCTTCATTCGTTTTGCTACTAGATGATCAATAGGAAACCGTTTCAGCACTTTCAGTAATGAAGATGTCAACACAAATACACTATTCATGCATCAAGCCTTTGTTGATGTCACGCAATGAATCTCGACATTGATAAATTTGATTTATGTCGCACTCCGACACAGTAGACAGATAAATATTTTTAACTTAACCGATTTTTTTCTTGAGGATTAAGTCGTGCTTGTATGTGGCTTGCATCTGTGACGTTGACAACACATTAGCGCAGAGTTTACATGTAGGCCTACTGAGGCTTCTTAACCGATGTTATGTTCGAATTAGTTTCTGAATTTTAACGGAATCCATTTCACGAATATGAATTTGCGGGTCCTGCAACGATTTCGTTTGAACATACAAGGTCGTAACTAAACGTCGAAATTGTTTAGCAATATCACTCAGCTAGTTTTGGCTCGTGGTCTGAACGAAAAAGTATCTATGTCTTCATGAAACTAAACGTCTGTGATTGTATGCTGATGATGAAAATCAGAACTACAAACTGATCTGTGAATGCATTCAGCTAGAAACGTACAAAATCACTGTTTAAGATGGTTACACGCGTAAGTAGCTCAGCGTCCGCATTCATCGTCAGCTTCAACCACAGATAATGTGTGTTTGAAAATGATTAGTTATTTAAAATCTGTTGGCCTGATGACTGGACAGTTTGAACAAACGAGCGTTCATGTGAGGTCTGTAGCATTAGTAAATATCAGCGTCCGAATAGCTCGTTTTGTCCCGATTTGTGAAGTAGCGACCATACCTGCATTGGATCACTTTAATTGGCAAAATCAGAGTTAAACAGATCCTCCTTAAGCCAAATTTAATTATCAAAATTAACATCAGCATCACAACCGCGAGGAAAATCAACAATACTGTTTACGATCCCATTGTAGCGTGGTGTCGAGTTGAGATTAACTATGAACACCGCTACCAAGAAACACGTGCCACGTAAATCAGAAGGCGAAAGTCGAACCTAACCAGGTTTATTTCGTTGTCGATCTCGTGGTATTGAATGAATGCCGAGATCGTGCCAAGGAATGGTACAAGTGGAAGCAGGAGACAGGAGTACGTGCAAACAGTACCAAAAACCGCGGAACAATGACGGAAGGTAATGGAAGCACCAAATGGCTATAATTATCACAGTTAAACAAAAGCACATTAAAACAAACACTTGTACAGTTGGTTATAATAATAATTGTTTTCATTAAACCAGTCGTGTTCTCGTGATAAATGTGAGTCACTACACCATCAACTGACTGAGTGTAAATAGAAATTGACGAGCGAATCTGAGGATTAAATACATGCTTCATATCTGTCAGCATCTGGATAAGTTGTAGTTGCTGTTGCGACAGCTGTTGCACTTTAGCTACATGACCCATGCTTGCTCCCGGTTCGTATTTACTTCTTTGTTCGACAAACAAATAAGAGAATCTGTAGTAGCTCGACTGGCTTTAAAAGATCGCTTAGCTTATTCCTGTTATTGTGTTGATGTTTTTCGTTCCGTTTGTCTGTTCAAGGTGATATCTTCATTTCTCAAACAAAGCAGTATATATGTATTCATCTTACCCACTGACTTACTCATTACACAGATCACTTGTCGTATTTTTGAATTTTTACAAACACCTTTGACCACTAATATCGTGAGTAAATAGTGCATCTGTTCGCTAAATTGTTCATTGCTTGTCTAGTCTCATAGATATCCAAAACGAACGCATTCGAAACACTTTTCATAAAACTATTTTATTACCATTAGCATTAACGACAATTTATTAAAACTTATCTCCCTTAACAAACCGTTTGACAATTATGACTATCGCTTATAAAAATGTCTATATTTTCAATTATTCAGTAATCTTTTTCAGTTTGCAGAGATATACCATTTTGTGAAAGATCCCCATACAAAATTGTAGCATGTGATAAGATGTGATTTATCGACCGTAAATACATCAGGTACAATATTGTGTGCCCCCAATACTCCATAATATTTGATATACGTATCTTGATTTAACAATCGTAGATCCTAGCTGTTGTGAATAATTATGAGTATTATTATAAGCAATAATGGCTTTATTTAATATTCTGTTTTTGGTACAACGCGGAATTCTCAACACAAAGTATTTTCAGTGAGTTTTGCTTTCTCATTTCGTGATGGATAGTGACGACGAATATTGACTGATCGCCCATCAGCTGTTTGCAGTTCAGGGATCGACACCTTAATAATGTACATTCTTTCCTATACGCACTGCAAAAATCCACGGTATCGTTAATTGGGCCTTTTTTAACTTGTACAGTGGAAACTCGTTAACTTTTCACAAACGCGCCTGAATAGGTTGGAGGTTGATAGACATAACAGTGTATTGAAACACACAAAAATAGACAACTTGTTAAGATTTCTAGATGGCAAAAACAGGTAGTCCACATATTCGGGCATCCGTCTCGTTTTTTCAACCAATGGATAGATGCATTAACGTCATACATCTTCTTCGAAATAGTTGGAATTAAGCATTTTACTGGACATGAATGCCTACTATTGAAGCGCTCATATTTAACGTAATTTGTTAAGTAGTGAGTATGGTAAAATGCGTGCTTGAAAGTAATTGACGAAATTATTCAATTATTATTTTATTAAACTATCAAATGTTATTTTTATTTTAATTAACAGTTACATCTTCATAAGGAATAAGAATGATAACAGTTGTGATCTGTTTATGGAATAATATCATACATATATTTTTCGTTGCATACTTGTTTAGCAACTACACTATACATATTCATGTTCTTCGTATTACAAGCTTTATTTTGACCCACAGACAATTTCTATAAAATTTAACGTTCTTCAGTTATGTCCAGTCTGTCAATTACAGTTTCCCACATTCACAGCCATTTTTGGCTAGATCTTGTACAAATGTAATTTTCTATTTTATGGTGCGATGTCGTTTGTTTGACTTGTATATAAACCCAGCATGTTTGAAATACATGATTCATCATTCTGAGGCTGGGATTTGTGTTCCAAACTCAACATTCATGACTAGGTAGGTGGCAGAATCAGTAAAGATTCTAGATTGCACGTGAGGGTTTTATGCTTTGTTGTTGTGGTCGATAATTCACTGTTGTCTAATTGGTGGTATCATTACTTCATATATTGATAGGGGCACAAGACCACAAGTTATAACAAATAGTGAAAGGTTTACTTTGATTTATGAATTAAAAAGCAATGGACTTCAATTTTTAGGCAGTAATCAGTGCAGTGAATAAGAAAATCGAACAATTAGCGGACCAAATCTTGAGCACACTAAGTTACTGCAGATTAGATTGTCTCAGAATGCATACTCACAAAATGAGCAGTTTCCAAAATCTCATGTCATGATATTTTCACTGTTTATTAAGATGAATAGTTAAGAGAAATGTTGAAATCAACTTTCAATTCGATTACCTTGAATTTTGTATAAATTAAACACTCATACAAAGCATTTCCACGAAATGTCTACATAGAGGTTCAGTCTACTCTAACCAACATGAGTTATGTGGCTTTATTTGTCCTACTTGATAATAAAGTCCACATTTGGGTTGAAATCATTCGAACTTCATAATTCGGAAAAAAACGTTCATTTATGAAACAATCAGCTTGTTCTGTTAACACGTTTATAGAGACCAACTTACTATATTGAGAATACGTTGACCACAAACAATCTCACAAGTTACTACTTTGTAACTATTTATCATCCTTAGTTTGCTAAACGCTCAAAGCAGTGTTGAAAATCTAAGCTTCGTAATTTCTGAGTAAATGCCTAATAACCAAGCATAAAGTTTTGTTCTTTCATTATCGTTGGAGATATATACATCTTCAAGGTAACATTGAAACCATAAACGTTAATGTGCCTTAAGAGAAAATGTCAACCTGCAGCATCCATGATGAACCACAGCGCTTTCATTGCACTCCATCCTATTTATTGTCCGTTACTTTGACACTTCAATAAATGAACAGTGTCCATCAAGTGAAATCGAGAGTTGGAAGTGAGTAGATTTGAAGATATATTTGACAGACATTCAATCCATCGAGAAGCGACTCATCTAAACTTTCTAGTGATTGCAGGAGAATTTAGGCACGGCATTCTCACTCATGATCTCATACGGATGTATGACCGAACGCCTTCAGCTAGGTGAGTCCATTATGACTAATATGATCAGCATCCAATGTCGAAAACTTACAGAGCCACTGATATCGGTGATTTATTTACTACTACCTAATCAAAACATTTGTAGTTGAAGAATGTTACCTATAAAAACAACAACAGAACTGAATACGAGTTTGGTTAGAATCATTTCAAGATCCAGAAAAATTTGTAAGCAAGGATGGATGGTTCTAAACATTAACTAAAAGTTAAAATCAAAGATACGTAGTGAATTCGACAGGTCAAGATGTTTCATGAAGAAAGATTTTTTAAGAAAATGATTTGAGCCAAGAATGTATTAGGAATCTCTTAGTTCATCGAATGATTCAAGTAAAGCAAAATTATCCGAAAACATTTTTTAAATCCACGTGCATACTTTGATATATAAGTTTTTGTAGATAATATTTAATCATCAAATATAGTATTCTTACTACTTCTGAACGGTTATAGAAGCATACGAAGTTCCAGCGAATAATTTCAAAAGATACCACTCCAGAAAACGGCCTCTAAACGTCTTAATACGGCAGAGAATCCATGCTCTCTGCCGTTTTGCAGCACTACTGTTGTTTATGAAATTTAGAGAGCGAAAAGCTAATTATCAGCGCTTTAAACGGGTTGATGGATATAGTTTGTCCACCTGAGGGAGTTGGTAAACCCTGATTCTACACCAAAGGTACAGAATAATCCAGGATCCTGAAGAAACAAATGACGTATGAACCTATTAATGGTCACCGACTGCCATGGGAACGCATCTCTTAAAGTTGTTCCCTGCTTTGTGGATTTAACCTGTAAATCAAAGGTTCGGAAAGTTGCTCTCAATGTCAACCACCTGTTTGAGTATGCATGTCCGAGCATTATTTCAGCCCTTACACAAATCGCATGAAGTGTGGCGCATAAATATTTGTTGCCACTTCGTATTAATATTTATTTGTTCAAATAAATGATAGATAAACTCAACAAAATAATTGTTTCTGTGTCATGTAGTAGTATTAAACTTACTTGTATTAATCAGAACAACATTCAGAGCACAGTAGTTGGACAGTTTTAGTACGATAATTTGATTCACACTTAAGCATTATTTGATTTTATCCACTGCATCATATTTAAATGAAGAAAGAGGTAAGTCAACACAATTCACATTGGTGATTCTTTTGAGATTTGTTTGCTTGTTAATTTTAATTATCATTTTATGTTACAAGACATAATCACCATTTAGTTCACCAATCGCACTGCATGCGTTTTATATTACAGTATCAATGAATACATGACATTTTGATAAGCTTCGGTATGAGTCTGTCTAATGTGGCATGGAGATTGCAAACAAAAAGACTGTCGACCAAGAAGTCGACACGATTCAGCATCTAATAGAAATCTTGTAAATACATTTGATAAGAATGTTTGATTAGCCCTTAAGCAAAATAGATACGTCAACCGACAACTACAAGTAAATATTGTAGCTAATGTACCATCGATATTATAATCGAACGAAGGTATATCCCATCTAGTATCCTGACCTGCTGATATATCCAGTAAACAAACATCGAGACGTTGAGGGATTTCCGATTGCTTATGCTTTTCATTAGAATTGCATATAGCTGTCTTTGACATACTACCTAATAGACTAATTAGTGTTCGTGAACATGGTTAATTGAAGTTAGAATCTAACAAACACACAACATGGTGATTGAAATCTTTTTATCTTAGGAGTAAAAGGTGTATTGGAGCTCTTAAATGATGTTAAATATTATAACGACCTAACAATTTTTCTAATAAATGTTGAATAGTTTGTTTACATACAGTATATATCATTCGATCTAAATCTTCATGCAATCTTGATTTAAAGTTTACTGAACCTGTACGATGAATAAATTCACTATTGTTAACCCTTTGTGTTTTCAACAAACATGAACTTAAATGCTGATCAATTTACTAGTAACAAAGATCTTGTAAGCTTGATTTGAAGTGATCAACCTTGAAATTATATTATAGTGCAGTGGGTTACATTTATCATACCATAAACGACCCGTTTTCTTTGACGTACCTATATCAACTAATAATTCGTGATATGGATCGTCTAGATGACTATCACAAATCCGTTGATTAGTAAAGCACAACAAACTAGAGACAATACTGAACATGAAACGTCGCATAATCAACGTCACTATGTCGTCTTCATGATTTGCATCAGCAAACACTCTAGATGCTATTGTTTCACCTTTCAAACCACTACATACATCATGTAAGCTGGCTAAAAATTGTAATGTCGGCCAAGGATCTTGAGTCCGTAAAACCAACCAAGTTGTTGTCAATGGTTGAACAAGGGATAACCATGTGGTAGACTGGTGATTACTGGTACGATCATAATAAGTATCCACGGGCCTGCAACTCCATATAAGCTAATTTTAATTCACCATCCTGATTAGAAGTCTCAAGGAGTATTTTAATTTTTTCTAAAATAACAAGTCCAACCATCGATTCTGAGGCCGTGAGTTTAATGCATTGTGCTTTCAAAACATTTCGGTTCAACAAATATGCACACTGCGCAAGAGGCTATTATCCTACACCGAAATTTGTTTATAAATCCTTGTACCATTTTCATGATGATTGTGGTGGTAATTTTATTTTCAGCCCCTTACAGTAGGGCTGTCTTGACATTCGTATTGAAGATTCTGAATTTGATGTTGATTGAGAGTTGTCTTGAGTTTCTTAAGTTCATCAAGTGTAGGAATTCCATCCTCGCCTTTACGTCTGCTTCAGATTCTCCTCGTTCATCGATGACGCTACCCAGATACGTGAGTGCTTCCAACTGTAGCAGAGTTCCTCCATCAAGTGAGGTTGAGTTGGCGCTCTCCATGTTGTATTTGAGGATCTTGGTTTTTCACTTGTGTATGTGAGAGGGCTGTTGCTGCAGGGGATGTGGCTACACTAGCTGTCTTCATCTGCATTTGTTCGCGCGTATAGGATAGAAGAGCTAGGTCATTTGGGAAGTTCAAATCTTCTAATTGATTCGGAATTGCTCATTGTATTCCACGTTTCCTTGCAGGTTTTGAGGATATCATGATCCAGCAAACCACCAGAAGAAAAGAAGAGAAAGATTGAGCAAGCTTGCCTCACTCCGGATCTTACTTTGAATACGTCTGTCAGCCGTCCTCCATTCACTGCTTTGAACTGTAGTCCGTCGTATGAATTCCTTATGATGCTGAGGATCTTTCCTGCCTTAAGGTAACCCTCGTGTTATTGATAGAAGAAACCACAGAAATAGTGAATAGGTCTTTATTTCGATCTTCGCGCAGTCACAGTGGAGGGTGGGATTACCTGTTCAGACAAACAAAGGCTCCCAACATTCAATATAAGATAATAGAGAATATAACGCTTATAAAAAATAAGGAAGTGAATGAATACTTGAACAATACTGTTTTAGCATATGCTTGGTTGTTTGGGGTCAACTCTTAACCAACCAACCTGAGCTGTTACAGATCTTCCTAGATACACCATAGTATGAAGAAGTTTCCATAAGGTCTTTCTTTTCATACTGTCTAACGCTTTCCTGTAATCAAGAAATTTGATGTGTGATGACGAGTTTCATTGATTTTTCAACGATTATCCGTAGCATTGCGATTTGGTGATCTCAGAGCTGATATTCTGTTGAACCTTTCATCCAGTTCAACAACACTCTATTGTAAAAATTTCCTTGTATCGACAGAAGTGTGATGTCTCTGTAGTTCTTACATTTACGTAGATATTCTTTACTTGTCATCTTAATGAGATATTCTTCTTTCGGTGTTGTCGGTACTTGTCCCGCCTCCCAAATCACCGTGAACAGAATGTGGAAAACGTTAGCAGTTACTTATATGTCCGATTTTAGTGCTTCGGCTGGTATTATAGCAGGTCCATCTACTTTCCCACTCTTGGTTTATCCGATGGCCAAGCTGAGAATTTCGATCGTTAGTAGAGTGGCATCTATATGAATGTCTATACGTGGCGATTTGATGTCCGGTGGATTCAACAAAGATGGTCTATTCAAGAGTTTCTCGATGTATTCTACTCATCTATCCTTGAACTCTAGTGATCGGCATTCTTTCTTTGCACTTGTCCTGTCTCTCTGATTACTATATTTCATTGCCAGTTTCTTCGCTATATCATATGATGTTTCATATCTTCTCTTTCAGCTTATTCTGCTGTCGTTGCTAGTTCTTCCACATATTTCTGCTTTTCCACTCCAAACCTACTCTTCTCTTGCTTGTTTGCTTCAGTGTACTCAGCCTGCTCCTTGACGTTCTGTGTTATTAGTCGGCTGTCGTTAATTTCCGTTTTATTGTTCTTCCTTTACTGAATTTTTCCAGTGTTTCGACTGAGATCCGTTCCTGATGATGATGCTGTGAGAACACATGCGGTAATAACCGAATGTATTTCACAACAACATTACAGAATCGCTTAGTAAAATCTGAGAACCATACAGTAAATAATTCGTTTATGAAATACCAATCGAGCGTTTCAGAATTAATTGCTATTGCGCTTCTACACCAATCACCTTCTGTCCTCATTCTCTCTTTTGATCTTCTTAACCTTCTGGAACCAGAGCTTTCGGTTTCTATTCGTGATACATACTTCTTATACCTGTCGACATCAGTAGCAGAAATCAGAATGCTACTTTGAGTAACAGCGTTTAAAACATTGGATTCTATAAATAGCTAGTTCTGTATCAAGGGAGCAATACATTTGATGTAACGATGTCAGAGATTATAATATTATTAGGCTACATATTGAGATAATAGCCAATAAATAGCAGTCTTTATTTATTGATCTTCAGGCACTGACGCGAAAGACCGAAGGTCTTCGGTTCCAGTTTCACATGCAGGATCGTTTATGCACAGGGTTGAGAAGTCCCATACTAGCACAAAATGACTGTCCAGTGATCCCAGGTTCTCACTGGCGGTCTGTAGTTGATAGGTTCATGATTTTAGTTGATACTGAATTTGTTAGGTTTCATGTTCTCTTTAAACTCAAATGGCGTATTTTGAAAAACATGAATATGACCAAGACTTCACAGCAACAGACAATATCTAATACATGAATATATGCGTTTTCTCATTTCAACAAAATTTCCGGTGTTTTTTAGATGATTGTATGTTATGAAATGTCATATCACTACTCTGTTTGATATGGACTGCTCCAGATGTGATTATTGTCAGTGTCCATCTGTTTTGGTAAAATGTCCCTAAACTCATACTGTTTTGCCTACCTGATTGAAATTGTACATTTGACTTAGGTGTCAATTCAATAAAATACCAACTTATAAGTCATCCGTGAGACTTGTGATTGAGTTGACATAGAAGGTTTCTTGAGGACATTGACAACATAGGTTTTGTTAAACAAATAAAAATTAGGTGACTAAACAAGAACCCGAATACATTTCACTTCAGTAAATTACACACTCAATAAAACTTGGGTGTTCTTCACTAGAAAATTCTGTCCATATTCAGTCTCTCAGAATTATTTGTCTTGCAACTACGGTTGAAATAGAAAACCATCCACCTGAACTATTTAGTTGACATCACGAATCGATATAAATCCGACAACCATTGAAATCTTTCAACCAATGTACAGTTGTAAGTCCTCCACTAATAGTCACTGATTATTCACCGGACTTCCATTTCGTGCTAGTATGGAACTTCTCAGCAGTATGTATACACGATCCCGAACGCGTGATTTGAACCAAGAACTTTTGGTGTAGCACGCTAAAGCTTAAGCTGTTGACCATTGAGCAAACGTCTAAAAGACTTAATGTCTAAATGTGACCGGTCTCCAAAATGCCGTGACCATCTAACACTTTCTGAGGTAGATACTTCTCTCTACCCTACAGGGATTGAAATTCAGTCGTCACGGCTTCTCAACAAAACTCCAGAAATCATCTTGGAGTCCAAATGAGGTATCTGTAGTGGCACTGGACCATAACCACACAATCCTCAAAGCTGAACACAAGACAACTCGGAAAATAGATATTCAATATTTAACGCGGAGAAATACCTAACGATGGAGAAGGCAGGAAGAAGAAGTGGAATGAATTGGAGTTGATTGAGTGGCAAGCCTCGACCATGCAGGCGTGGTCCCTACTGAATGTTACCTTATATCTTTTATTCGTACTAAATATATTGTTCTATCTCTAGCCTAAGCTTGTTCTTCATCATGTACTTTGTATTGATTCCAAAATACATGAAACATAATTGCAGCGAGACTGCAATTAACGGACGAACATTGAACGAGGATGTTCACCTATTAACTAAGACTTTATGAAGGCTATAAAGCAGTTGGAGGAATCAGTAATATGATTTACATTTGATGGTTAAGAATTAGATTCAAGGTTTTTATAGAGAACTGTTATCAGCTTTAATGCCAAAACGCTGTTTAACCGTATAAGTGGATAAATGAATTTCACGCCGAAATCCAAGATCTGTTATCTTAAATCTGATTGATTCGTAGATAAATTAGAGTTTTGCCGCTTTATTTGTAAATCTTCGTCAGTTGTCCCTTAGATTCTGTCCGATTCTTCCGATTCACAGTTCCTTTCTAGTTTTTTTTAAATTCTATCTTCATGGCCCTCGGCTACCAGCTATTTGACCTTTGAATTGTGTTACATAAAACTTATTTCTGCCGATATCAGAAGCAAACACCACATATATAACAAAGAATTCGAACTATTATGATTATAATTAATATTACTACTGTTATTTTCTTAACCATATTTTCGTATTTCATTTAATTTCGGTGAACAATTTTTCAAGTCATAAACTGGTATGTTCTTGATTCAAAGTGTTAATAACCTCAAATCTCTAACTTGCTTCTTACTTACTTTACTTACTTACGCCTGTTACTCCTAATGGAACATAGGCCACTGACCAGCATTCTCCAACCCACTCTGTCCTGGGCCTTCTTTTCTAGTTCCATCCAATTCTTGTTCATTTTTCTCATGTCTATATCCATTTCTCGGCGTAATGTGTTCTTTGGTCTTCTTCTTTTCCTTTGGCCTTGAGGATTCCATGTGAGGGCTTGTCATGTAACGTAGCTGGGTGCTTTCCTCAATGTGTGTCCTATCCACTTTCAGCGCTTCTTCTTGATTTCTTCCTCCACTGGGATCTGGTTTGTTCTCTCCCACAGTAGGCTGTTACTGATAGTGTCCGGCCAACGGATCCGAAGTATTTTGCTTAGACAATTGTTAATAAACACCTGTATCTTCTGAATGATGGCTTTCGTAGTTCTCCAGGTTTCTGCCCCATACAGTAGAACTGTCTTGACATTTGTATTGAAAATCCTGACATTGGTGTTGGTCGACAGTTGCTTTGAGTTCCAGATGTTCCTCAGTTGTAAATATGTTGCTCTTGCTCTGCCGATCAGCGCCTTCACATCTGCATCAGATCCACCCTGTTCATCAATGATGCTGCCCAAATACGTTAAGGTTTTTACATCTCCCAAATCTTCTCCGTCAATTGTAATTGGATTGGTGCATTCTGTGTTGTATCGGAGAATCCTGCTTTTCCCTTTGTGTATATTGAGACCTATTGCTGTTGAGGTTGTTGCCACACTGTTCGTCTTCTCCTGCATTTGTTGTTGCGATTGCGATAGAAGGGCCAGATCATCAGCGAAGTCTAGATCGCTCAACTGCATCCTAGATGTCCATTGTATCCTGCACTTCCCTTCAGACGTTGACGTCTTCATGATCCAGTCGATCACCAGGAGAAAGAGAAAGGGTGAGAGTAAGCAACGTTGTCTGACACCGTTCTTCACTTCGAACGACTTTGTCAACTGTCCTCCATGCACAATTTTGCAGTTTAATCCATCATATGAGTTCTGTATGATATTGACTATCTTCTGAGGCACGCCGTAGTGTCGAAGAAGCTTCCATAGTGTTGTTCTGTCCACGCTATCAAATGCCTTTTCGTAGTCAATGAAGTTGATGTAGAGTGATGAATTCCATTCAATTGATTGTTCCACAATTATCCGTAGAGTTGCGATTTGGTCTGTACACGATCTATCCTTACGGAATCCTGCCTGTTGGTCACGAAGTTGGGCGTCTACGGAGACTTTCACCCTGTTTAACAATACCCTGTTGAAGGCTTTTCCCGGTATTGAGAGAAGAGTGATGCCCCTGTAGTTATCACACTTGCTGAGATCGCCTTTCTTCGGTATTTTGATCAGGAGTCCTTCTTTCCAGTCTCTTGGTACTTGTCCCTCATCCCAAATCTTATTGAAGAGAATGTGGAGTATCCTTGCAGTTGCCGCTACGTCTGCTTTTAGTGCTTCTGCTGAGATGTTGTCCGGTCCTGCTGCTTTGCCACTCTTGATTTGTCTGACGGCCATGCATATCTCTTCAATTGTTGGTGGTCCAACAGTGATTAGGAGGTCCGTGCGTGCTGCTTCGATGTTGGGTGGGTTCAGTGGAGCTGGTCGATTCAACAGTTCTTTGAAGTGTTCTACCCATCTGTTTTGTTGCTCTTCAATGTTGGTGATTATCTCGCCTTCCTTGCTTTTCACTGGTCGTTCTGGTTTGCGGCGATTTCCAGAGAGTTTCTTTGTCGTGTCATACAATTGTCTCATGTTTCCTTCTCTTGAAGCCTTTTCCGCCGTCGTTGCTAAATCTTCCACATATTTATGTTTGTCGGTTCTGATGCTCCTCTTCACCTGTTTGTATACTTCTGTGTATTCAGCTTGTGCCTTGGCTTTTTCTGCTCTTGTTCGGCTGGTATTGATCGCTGCCTTCTTGTTCCTCCTTTCTTGAATCTTATCCAGTGTATCAACAGTGATCCATTCCTTGTGGTGGTGCTTCTTGTGACCCAGGACCTCATGACATGTTGAAGTGATTGCCTCTTTGATCCCCTTCCAGTTGCTCTCCACAGTAATTCCTTCTCCATTGAGTAGATCATCAAAGGCCTGGAACTTATTGCTGGGGACTATCTTGAATTTGTTGAGTTTGTCAGTATCCTGAAGAAAGGCCGTATTGAACTTTTGTGATATTGTCCGCCCCGTTGTCCAGTGCTTCTTGAGTTTCAGTTTCATCTTGGCGACCAGTAAGTGATGATCTGAGGCTATATCAGCTCCTCTCTTGATTCGCACGTCTTCCATCGTCCTCCCGAACGTTTTGTTGATGAAAATGTGGTCTATCTCGTTCTGCGTAGTGTGATCCGGTGAAGTCCATGTGGTTTTGTGTATGCGCTTATGTGGGAATATGGTGCCGCCTATGACCAGTTTATTGAAGGCACATAGGTTTGCAAATCTCTCACCATTTTCGTTCCTTTCTCCCAGTTCGTGTCGTCCCATGATGTCTTCATATACAGTGTTGTCCGTTCCAACCTTGGCATTGAAATCTCCCACCAGAATGGTCAGGTCCTTTGTTGGGCACTTCTCGACGATTGACTGCAGCCTATCGTAGAATTGATCTTTAGCGTCTTCATTGTAGTCGTTGGTAGGCGCATAGCATTGGATGATGTTCATTGAAATACCCTCTTTCTTTGTTTTTAATGAGGATTTGATGATTCTTGGTTCATGAGATTCCCATCCTATCAGTGCATTTTGTGCTCGTTTGGACAGCATCAATGCAACTCCTTGTGTGTGTGGAGCATTTTCTTCTCCATGGCCGGAGTATAACAGAAGCTCTCCTGAAGTTAGTCGTTGTTGTCCAACTTGCGTCCAATGTGTTTCACTGATCCCAAGCACCTCTAGGTTGTATCTCTTCATTTCTGCAGCAATTTGGGAGGCTCTCCCGGTTTCCAACATTGTACGAACATTCCATGTACCTAAATAAATGGTTACTCTGGTTGTCAGAAGGGGCATCGGCCTCGTCACTTCCGAAGGAACTCGGCTTTCATCATGAGGCGTCATAATTCTTCCAAATGAAGACCTTCTGATTTCCAGGTCAGAGTTTAAAAGGTTCGAATAATTTTTTCTGGTTAGCGTTTTTTAGCGAGTTAGTTTTCTACGGGTTCGGGTGGCTAACCCCATGCCCAATCCTCCACCTTTATCCGGGCTTGGGACCGGCAGTAGCCCCCGGAGGGACTCCTGGTTTATGTCTTAAATTTCTATTGGTTATCAGTAATGCACAAATGCTCTGGAATTCCTAGTACATGACGTCTTTTGTCAGCAACAAGAAAACACTTGTTTAAAGTAAGTACCAACCGGTTTATATTAGTTTAAATTGCAAGGTTGTCATAGTTTTGGACATTTATGAGAATCACATTACTTCCTTACGCCTGTTAGCCTACGTCGAAGAGTATAGGCTGGCAACTAACATTCTCCATCAAACTCTGTCCTGAACATTATTTTGATATCTGATTCCGATTCCTGAAACAATGTGTTTTATGATCTTCCTCTTTTTCTTTTCTGTTATCGCTTAAAGCCGTTAATCAGACGCAGCGAACTATCTATCGGACCAAGGACGCGTAAAACACGTGGGAGCAGCCTAGGGACCTTATCGGTCCTGCCTCTTCCCTAGCTCAGCCTGTTAAGTCCAAAACACCCAATCCAGCCTCTGCGATATGAATCATGTATTTCTAACATACTGAGTTGACATACCAATCTAATAGGCCACAACGTACCAAGAAAATATGAAGCAACATTTGTACAAGAATTAGCCAGATGTGGCTGTGAATGAGGGAGGCGGTGACTGATAGACAAGGTATAATTCAAGAATGGAAAATCGTATAATAACAGTTTATAGGTTAAAATAAAGCTTATGATAAGAGAGATATGAATATGAATAGTTAATTAACAATTATACGGTAAAAATTTACTCATATTATTGGTACACAAATGGATCCCAAAAATTACCACTGATTATTCTTATGGGGGTATAACATTTTCCCTTGAAAGTTCCAAGTTACATCTTGCATCATGATGCGGTTTGTTGATGTCCGTTATGTATGTCCCATTGACTACCATCGTAACTGCCTAATTTTCTTTTCAGCTTCAGCTTGTCTATAGCTCCTCCAGGGCTACTGCCGGTCCTAAGCTCGTGTCAAGAAGGAGGGTTGTGTGTAGGGTCAGCATTACCGTCTCATAGAAAATAATCTTGCTAAAAAACGCATACCACCTAAATAACACCACATTGTAATGACTTCTCAGTTATGAAGCATTTTATACAATCATGTTAATGGATTCTATCAACCATGTTTGTAATATCGGGGCGAGATCACGTCCGGAACGTCAAAAGCGTCAGCTCTGTTCTATTACTGATTGCTCACAATACAAGCATATCAAACAGTTTGACTAGGGAAAACATTCACAATTGTTGATTAATCAAAATACAATCCAATGTCATCACGTTACGGTTTAGCATTTAGTGATAATAATTCACCCACTCTATATGTATTAACAGCAGTAAATAGAAAACTCACTGGTTACCAGATTTGACTAAAGAGACTAAAATTACTGATTACATTCAAAAATCCAACAACATTTTGAACAAAGATGGATAGTGACAGGCGCGTTTCTTTCTGTTTGGGATTCATCAGATGGATGTGGCTGCACCTCAGATTTGATATCTAATCTGCGACTTGAACTCAGTATTGTTCGCTTCAAACTCACTCGTGTTATACAAATTACTCAAGTAAACAAGGCCAAGTGAATTCAGTAATATAAGTTTTTATTTATTCTTGAATTTCTAGTGACAAATCGTGACCAGTGGAGCGAATCCAATTTTGTGGATTCGGCGAGATTAGATAATAACTCATGACGTTGAACTTTGCATTTGACTAACCTCCAGAAGTGTAATATTAAAATGATGCGGGACACCACAATTCAGTTCTTCACTAGGCCGAGTTTGGGGCCTCCAAATAATGACATACGTAGTACAATACAACTAACCAAACATTGATATTCATCCAATAACTTATATACTTTCGAAAAGTGGTCACCGATATTTATCACTAAACAGCAATAAATTCAGTGCGCAACGTGTGCATCATTTGAAATAATTAGATCATGGTAGTTGGAAGGCATGCATAAAGGTACTTAATTAAATCCTATCAACAACATGACACTGTTTTGCAGCATACAGTATCGTTGTTACGGTGGTCAGAAAACACAGTGTTCAGCTGTGAAACAGTGAAACGTTGACCATATTGGTAATGTGCTGAGGATTAATCATCTCCACGATCTGAATCCAGTCAGCCACATAAACTCACTAAGAACGATAAGCCAATGGTCAGCGTTCACTTGATGATTCTACACTGCTACGTAAACAGGAACTTCAATGTTTTCAATTTTGCTGTTTGAGACGAGTGTACAGCGATGTAATGTTGAAACCTGTAGGCATTTCGGATAAGCTCTTATTATCACATCGTAGTGATAGTCACTAGATCAATCATAGCAAGTCGAAAATTCACAGAGATAATTTTCATTTGCTTTCCATGTTACTGTCTGTGTCTTTTAGAAAACATTACGTAGCCGCATATTTCATAAATCAAAAATGATCTTACCACAATCCATGAGTGGTGAAATCATTCAATCCTGGAGGTAGATGATGCTAAAAGAGAGAATTTCAAATAAATCTCATTCAGTTGAATAAAGACGTATGTGAACATAATATGTGCTGAAGTTTATCATCAAATGTGGCTCAAGCGACTAGATATATTTTGGAAGCCGAATAAGCCGTTTCGGCCAGTTGACTTCAAAACTTGAACCTTGGATGTACACTTGAAATTACCTATATCCAACATAATGGACCTGAACACTGGAAATGTGATTGCATATCTATTACCTTTTATTTTAAACGCCATAAAATTATCCACATGGCTACTGCATACAGATATCCAATATTCTGTACATAATGCCTTTGCTACTTGTGGGAAACTTGTTCAATGAGAAGTACATGTACTAAATGCGCTCGATTTTGATTAAAATTCGGATGATTTCATATTAACTGCTGTTTATCCTTATCATGAAGTCGCTTCTAATAAATACTGTAGTGATGTGCGATATATATATATATATATATATATATATATATATATATATATACACCGACTGCTTTGGTTTATGTGCCCGGGTAGTATTTCAGCCCTCACACAAACTGGATGTTGAAGTATGGTGCACATATGTTGCCACTTTGTACCGACATTTATTTGTTAAAATATATAATAAAATAAACACAACAAAATATACGTTTCCGCGTCATTTTGTAGTATTAAACTTGCTTGTATTAATCTGAACAATATTTACGGCACGGTGTTTAGACAGTTTTACGACCAAAACAAATAACAATAATAGAAGGGTTTTGTGGAGAATGTAAGAATTTAATATTTGAATTGATGATTCATGAACTTTCACTGTTTATGAGTTTCACGCTGGGATGAAACGGCCGTTCAGTGCTTCTGGGTTTCCGATGGTGGTCTACCTTTAAAAAATTCATGAGTTCAACTATTTAACTATTTATTAAATTTTCAGTGGTCGAACGTATGACCACTTGACTTCATTTCACTTTTCCTACGTTGCACCTTAATAAGAAATTAATCCACTTTCATCAAAAACAATTGGGTCTATGTAATCGTTTCTAAACATCACAGTCATATAATATACCCTTATGGGCCCGGTTATTGTATATTGGTTTTCAGGAAAACCAGATACCATCCAGACGTTCACGTGAAAACTCAAACAGAACAGCTCAATCCCGTTTCCAGGAGAGCCAGACACCATCCAGGCTCAAACTTTATAACCAAAGCAGTAAAGCTCAGTCCTGCTTCACAGAGGGACCAGAAACTGTATAGTCTGCAATTTGAATAAAACAACTCAGTCCTGTGGCGCAAACTCACAGGTACTAAGCACCCTGGTGGACCATTCGTATCATTCATATACATATTCACATCACATGTACAATTATTCTGATCAATGATCGCGTGAATCAATTATGCACAATACGAACAGGCCAAAGTTTGCCTATTACACTTACACGACAGTGAAACTGGTTATTGTTAGCAATGGCGACATGCGTTACAATGTCCCACTGGCAATGGTCATCGAGAACGCTGAAAAGCAACCTTCAGTATGACTGAAATCAGTTGACCAGCAAACCAATTTTGTAAATGAACAGTCAGCAAAACTTGCCAAAGTAATACTTAAACTACCACAATATCAATGTGAACCTCCAGTCTCATATGAGACCATCAACTTTACATAGTAATATAGCTTATACTGCATACAACACATGTATGGGGTAGTAAACGATATAGCCCAGCCTGAAGCATGAGGGTATATAGAGAACGCTGAAAACCCACTGTCTCGTATCTGCTGTGCACAATGTTATATATGTTGAGACTACATTCCTATGACTTTTGCCCATGTCATATGTGATGTGACACAATCGCTGATCAAAACTCTGACTTATATGACTTTGACCCTGCGCTTAACAAATAGGGAGGAGTTAAACAGCACGAGCGGCCAACGTGAGTCAACTAGGAGTCCTTATTGGTCCTAAAAATAGTAATGACTTTTGAGTTCATGATACATATCAGCTGTGTAGATGGTATATTTTAGATAATTGTGCTTCATACACAACCATACCAGACCGTATCACACAATAAAAAGTAAAATAATCATTATTACACAAGACCAAGCCAATAGTGGCTGTGTGTGCGATATGATAACTAATAATTCGAAAATGAGTCAAGAACGGCAAATCATATAACATCGGACAATACGGTAAACGAAATCTTCCTACATAATAAATGTGAATATATATATAAAATCCATCCAGATTACTCAATTGAGATACATGAAAAATCGAAGTTCACAAAGTAAAGATGTGTTCAAAAAAGGCCGTCCTTTATTGAGTGATATACATAAATTAGTTATAAAACTCAACTTGTGAGATGTCTGTGACGTTCGCCGCGTCTTTCTTCCTGAATAAAAAGACTCCGATAGTGCAAATGACAGCTGTTAGCAGTGTCTAAACTTAGTAATAGTTTACCGATAAGCAAAAGCTTAACCAATAGCAAACATATACGGGAACCATTGCGTTCAAATAAAAGTTAGACAAATGCACACAATTACGAATAACTGTTACAATGATTGAGATAAAGTAATTATAGTGATGAATATAATAAATATTATAAGTTTATATTTCAGAATATTATACAACAAACTTGCGCTACAATATAAATGTAAAAATGACTAGAAATACAACTATTTACTGAATGTTGACAAGTAGTATAAAACAACACACAAAAACGTAGAAGGGAAGTGAATAGGAAAGCATGTCTTTCCTTATTCTTACTGATTAGATATTAAGGGTAGAGATATTCAGATAAGACAATAGTATAATTTGCCCTAGCCACAGTCACTCTGAGAAATCTTTCTACACTCTACTGAACAATCGTTTGTTCAATGCTTCCAGATTTCTAATAGTGGTCTAACATTCATCGGTTCATGATTTCATGTGATATTGAAGTCGTTAGGTCTCATATCCTCTTTAAACTCAAATGACATATTTTGAGAAACATGAATATGAACAAAACGTTATAGCGATAGACAATATCGAATACCTTAATATGTGTGTTTTCTCATTTCAACTGAGTTTCCAATGTTTTTTGAGATGTTTTTTATGTTATTGATGGTCACATCACCAGTGTGTTCGATCTTTTTAAGTCTTTTACCGACCATTCCAGATGTGATTATTTTCAATGCGTTTATCCGTTCTGGTAAAATGTCCCAAAACTAATGCCATTTTGCCTAAATACTTCAAACTGAACATCTGCTTTAATTCAACAAATACCCAGTGCGTCAATCATCTGTGGTACTATTATGATTGAGTTGAACTCAAAAGTTTCTTCAAAATACCATTGACAACATAGTTTCTGTGAAACGAATAGAAATTAGATGACCTTAGTGAATTACACATTAACTAGTACTTGGATTGTTCTTCACTAGAAATTCTGTCCATATTTAGTCTATCAGAATTATTTGTCTTACAACTACGGTTGAAAAAGAAAACCATCCAGCTGAAATATTTAGTTGACATCACGAATCCATATAAATCAAACGACCAATGAAATCTTTCAGTTAGTATACAACTGCAAGTCCTCCATTACCAGTCACTGCATATTCTCTTGAAGGCTCTTACCAATCAGTTGATTATCTCATAAGAACACTAAATTATATCTGACAGACGACTTAAAACACGTTCACAGCATTCGTCACGTCATGTGATTTATTACTCACCAATTTTATGCTAATGTCATAAACGGTTACAATTTTAGATTTATACTACTGTGAAATGTATTAAGTAGTAGTCTGAACAAATTGCAACAAAACACTCATGACCACATCATACATTCAATAATTTTGTTTCTTGGATCGCTCTCATTATAAATCCACGTATAAAATTTCATTTTGTATTTCTTCTTTAAAGCTCCATGTTTTGTTCTTTAATAAACCTCCTACTTAGACTGCCCATATGTTTTGTCTATCTGTTACATTTTAATGAATTGTCTCACAATTATTTAACAACATTCAGTTATTGTTGTTTGCTTGTATCTTCCCATTGTTGTTTAGCACTGTAAATGATCAGTTTTTTGTTAGAATATATGCATTCTGTGCGGATTGCCTCGATGACGCCGTAATTCACAATCATTATAAGCAAAGATGTGTGGTGGCTAGCACTGGAATCCACTTTGCAGCGTGTTTCGTCTTATTTTAGAGTCGTCAGCTAGATGTACTTGCATCTCAGAGTTGATGTTCACTCTGGAAATCAAACCCAGTACCGTTCACATGAAACATCATCACGTTATACACTTAGCCACGGATTCCTGATAGTCACTTGTTTGTGCAATGGGGTGAAGTTTAAATACACTTGATGTTGTTTTACTTGTATTTTCCCGTTGTTGTTTAGCACTGTAAATGATCAACCACTTATTGGAATATATACAGTCTGTGCGGATTTCCTCTATATTGCCTTAAGTCACGGAAGGACGATGACATAAAATGCATAGAAAAGTTCAGATGTTTAAACACAGTTATTTAATGAGTAAAATTTGAAGTCGAACTACAATTGAATAATTCATCATACAGTGAGACAGCTGAATCGGTAACGAAAATTTTACAGCGCACTAGAATTTAACATAGTAGGCTTACTTTGGAGATATGAACTAAAGATGCTTAAACTTCCTATACACTAACATCGTTAAGTAGTTTATAAAAATTTGTTAAAGTATGAAGGAGATCAGTTCATTATCTAGATCGTCTTACTCATCGACTGTTAATTCAGCTACTCGATCATGTCGCTTGAAATATGTTACATTTCTATGTTATTTTCAGTTCGTAAGTGGGAATGGTAAACTGACTAGTTATCCATAGTGTTTCATAACTTCTAAATTAATTGTTGGTGTGCAAACACAAAAACAACCAATTCTGTGACAATTGATTGACAGTTTGAAAATGAAGAACTTGCTGCATGGTCCTCAGATTTTGCTGAGGGATTCTGTAATTTTGTATTCAAATATATTTGATTGTTGTCATAAGAGAGTGTTGTGGAGGTTTTATTCATTTAATAGTTGAATTCATGAGTCAATTAAAGCTAGACCACCATGGAAAACCTAGAATCATTGGACGACCGTTTCGTCCCATTGTGAAACTCTTCAGCACTATGCATCTAGATCCCGCTCACAGACTTCGGACCCAGGACCTTTAGCCTCTATCGCTAATGCTTAGGCTCTATATCATTGAGTCGGAAACTCAAAGTGTTAATGTCTAAGATCAACCATTTAACGTCGACCATCTTCTATTTTCTGAGGTAGATACCTATCTCTACCGGACACGGATTGCAATCCACTAGTCACGGCTTCTCACTAGAACTCCAGGAAATCATCTTGAGGCCATTCATCAGTAGGCGCATAATTATTACGATCAGAATTGGATGTCTACCTTATGAATGGCTGTGCAGCCATTCATGGGTCGATGGAAGTTAAACAATAACATCGTTGGCTGCAGGCTTAGTGGTCTATAGGTTAAGTGTTCGCGTACAAAACCGAAGGTCCTGTGTTCGAGTCCCGATTGCAGGATTATGAATATGCACCAGTGAAGAATCCCATACTAGGACGAAATAGCCATCTACTTCTCCTATGTTTTCAGTAATCATCTAGCTTATATTGACCCATGAATTCAACTACAATCTCCAAAACCCACCTCCTATCTGATCACAACACAATAAATCTGTGTTGGTACGAAAATATTTGGATGATCAACATTGAAGATTTAATAGAACAAATAAATATTCTCTTAAATAAACAAATATAGACTGATCTTTATAATCAACCATCTGTATCAATGTTCAAATAAACAACTCGATGTAACACAATCATAGTTAAATGATATGTACTTTGTACTAGTTTCAAAAATACATGGAACATAATTACGATGAGACTGAAATTTGTGGACGACCTTTGAAAGAGGATGTTCACCTAGTAACTAGGACTATATGAAGGTTATAAAGTAGTGTGAAGAATAATGATTATGATTTATAGTTGATGGTTAAGGTTAGGAATTAGATTTAAGGTTTTCATAAAGAACTAATATCAGCTTAAATGTCAAAACTTTATTTGATGTATGAATTTCGAGCCAAAATCCAAGATCTATTATCTTGAATCTGATTGATTCGTTCATAAATTAGAGTTTCGCCGCTTCACCCGCAAATCTTTCATCAGTTGTCCTTTATATTTGTTAGGATAGTCGGAAAAATATACCAATAATTATCGTGTTAAATCTATGGTGGCCTTGGACCTTAAATGTACATTTCCTATTGGTCGATGTTTACTTCACTTGTTAAATATTTTGTAAATGTTGTTTCCTATTTTATGGTACGATGTGGTATGCTTGATTGGTATATAAACAAAGTATGTTTGAAATATAATGATTCATAACTCAGAGGCTGTGACTTGTGTTCTTGACTCAGCTGGCTAGGACAGACAGCGAAGCAGGGCCAATCAGAACACTAGGTCGTCCCTTACGTGTATTACGTATCACTGTCACCGAATCGATCGATAATAACGCTGCGTATCGAACCCTGCAGTCACCCACACGTTACAACAATATTCTGTCCGATTCTTCCAATTCACAGTTCTTTTCTGTCTTTTTTTAAATTCTATCTTCATAGTCTTCTGCTACCAGTCATTCAACATTTGACTAGTGTTACATACTACTTATACCTATCGACATCAGTAGCACACAGCATAGATATATAACAGTTTGATGATATCGGTTATACATGTCTTATCCACTTCCAACGTCTTTGCCTAATTTTCATTTCAACAAAAGCTGGTCTGTAACTCCTCCACGGCTACTGCCGGTCCCAAGCATGTGTCAAAGAGGAGGGTTGTGCATGGGGTCAGCGTCACCGTTCCATAAAAATATCTTTCTAAAAAAAGCTAATCAGTCAGGTAACATCACAGTGTAATTACTTCTCAGTAATGAAGAACTTTCTACAACTTGATTAATCGATTCTATCAACTATATTTGTAATACCACAATGAGATCATATCCAGAACGTCAAAAGCGTCAGCTATGTTTCATTATGGATTAATCAAAATAAAAATATAACAAACAGTTTGACTCAGAAGAAACTCACAATTGTTAATTGATCAAAATACAATTCAATGTCATCAGGCTACGGTTTGGTACGTGGAGATATTAACTCGCTCACTCTCGACCTATTGACAGTAGTAATTAGAAACCTCAATGGTTACCAGATTAGACTCAACAGACTAAAACTACTGATTACATTCAAACGTCCATCAACATTTTAAACAAAATATGAATTGTGGCACGCGTGTTTCCTCCTATTTGGGACTCATCAGCTGGATGTACCCGCATCAGAGTTCATGTTCACTCTGGGTCCGAACTCAATACTGTTCGCTTCAAACCCAGTCACGTTTTTCAAGTAAACACTATCAAGTGAATCTAGTAACATTTATTTTCATTTATTCTCGGAGTTCTAGTGAGAAGTCGTGACAAGTGGAGCTAATCTATGTGAAAACAGGTGCCTACCTCAGTACAAGGGAAGATAGTTGCTCAATTTCGTAGGTTAGTTGATGTTAGATATTAACACCGTTGGATACCGGCCTGGCCAGTTATTCACAGGTTAAGCGTTCTCACGCAAGACCGAATATCAGGGGTTCGAATCCCGGGTGCGGGATTGCAAACACGTACTACTGAAGAGTCCCACAGTGGGATGAAACAGCCATCCAGTGCTTCCAGGTTTTCAATGGCGATCTCACATCAATCGATTCATGATCTCAATCAAAAACTTAATAATCTCCATAACCTCATAATGATATTTGTAACAAATTAGAACGGAATCAGAAACATATAATACCGAATGAATGACAATACGCACTATGTAACCATCGGACAAATGATAAATAACTCATATTGAATGTTAAAGATAATACACATAGAAAAAAAATCGTAACATCAATCCATTATATGATCTCATTCATTTGTTTATCTAAATGAATTAGGCAGATATAAATTAATGATGTAACTTTGGTAAACCACCTGATATAATTGATTCAATGCCACATTCATTTTAACCACGTAAAATTTTAAAATAACCATGATCACCCCATTGATCATTCCATGAATTAGCACATAACCAATAGGGTATATGATTATGTTCAATACCCCAACCAAGTATACGTATAGCATGACCACCTAAATATGAACCAGTGATATGTTTATGAACACGAGATTTATAATGAAGAAAATCTTCATAGACATAGAATCCACCTTCAACTGGACCATTTAATGAAATCTCTTTCATGATTGAAATTTCTTCACTGGCTACATTATAAGAAGTTTTACCTTTTGCAAATGAAGAGGAAAAAAAACAAATATAAATTGAACGGTGGTGTGTACTACTGATATCAACATATATAAGTAGTATGCACCATCATCAATGGAGAATAAAATGATTAAAGGCATAAGGTTAAGAAGATCAAAGAAAAGTGAACCACAACATAGGATGATTGGTGTGGAAATGAAAAGACAATCAAATCTGAGACAATTGATTGACATTTTACAAATGAGGAATTTACTGTACGGTTTTCAGATTTGACTATGATGTTCTGTAATTATGTGTGTTCAAATACATTCGATTGTAATCAGATAGAAGTTTTGTGGAAATTAAAGTAATTTAGTCGTCGAATTCATGAGTTAATTGAAGCTAGACTAGACCACTGAAAACCTGGAAGAATTGGACGGCCGTTTCGTCTTGGCATGGGATTCCTCAGCAGTGCGCATCCACGATCCCATTCGCGGGATTCGAACTTATACCATTAAGTCGGTATTCAACGTTGCTAATGTCTAGCTTCAACCAATCCACGAAATTGCGCCACCATCCACTATCGTCATCAGTGAGTTGCTATCTCATAATAGACCCGACTGAACTCCATTGGTCACGGCTTCTCACTAGAACTCCAGGAAATACCTCTTGGAGACCGTCACTAGTGAGATGATGATGATGATGATTAAGGGTACAATCAGATAGGATTTTCGTGGATATTATAGTATTTTAATAGTTCAGTTCATTTGATTGTCCTCATTTGTCTGTTCTCATTCACAACAATATTAGTAGTAGTAGTTGTTGTAGTTGTAGTAACCACATATCTGAGTATATCGTCAGTAATGGATAGTTATCCTTCTATATTACATTGATAATTTTAACGTCAATAAAAAAATTCTATGGAATACTGTCTATATTTGTTTGATCACATTTTTCAAGCTGATTGATTTCTATTGAATAACTTGTCATGTTATTACTGATCTAAACAAATTGAAGGTAGATTTTGGACCAACACAAATAGTTGTTGCAGTCATACACGTTTTCACTCATCTATTCTGATTGAGACTGAACTAGATTGTCTTCATGACCAGATTTAATATCAGTTTGTGTTGAAAAACTATCAGTGATTCGTAAGACCTGGATTTAAAGTAAGTAATCTCATTTGACGACTTATGTCATCTTTCTAGATATAATTCTTTATAACTCAGTCAATCAGCTACAATGTAGGACCAGGCACATATGTGCATCGGTCTATGTTGCTACAACTCATTAGCACAACAAGATGATACAGGAAGAACGAATGAGTTAGGAGAAAAAAAGGTATAAAGTAATTTTATTCTCACAGTTTGAAGGGAAAACAAAGGGTGTGTGTGCCTACACCACTGTGATCGATTCTGAGCCATATCTCCAAGAGTCTCCAACCTTTGATTACGATAGTCACGCGGACCCCAACCAAGTAGTCTGCATATACCAACATGGCTGGGACTAGAAATTAGTGACTTCAGGCACTGATGCTACGTTTTGATTTGGCCGCCCCTAACTTTCTTCCAGCCAACTCCAACACCGGTGTTCGGGCATACGTAACACGTGACCCAACCATCTCAGTCGATGAGCATTTATAACTTTATCAACGGATTTACTAACATTTCCTAATACCCCGTGTCTAACCTCACTATTACTAACCCAGCGATCCCAACAGATGCGAGCAATATTTCTAGAAGCACTATATATCTAGAAGCACTGAATGTCCGTTTCGCCCTAGCATGAGACTCCTCAGCATTGAGCACCCACTCTCTCTCGTGCGCGCGAGACACGAACCTAAGACCTTCTTCCCAGGAAAATGTGTAACCTATATAAACATATTCACTACTACAAAATATACAAATCTAAGCAATGTATAATAATACTAACCATAAAATTTATATTTTTTATTGGGTTTATAATAATCACCTTGACAAGTTTTATAACATTCTGGTGTCCAATAATAATGACTTTCACATGGTGGATAACTTTGTGTACTTGAATGATGATTACATTTAGGAAATGGATATGGTTGACATCCTGTATGTGTTACATTTGATCCTCCTGTAACAATACCTTCATATTTCCAATAATCCCATGCCATTCCTGGAATACGACCATCACAACCAAGACCACATCTTGTACAACAGCTTAATAGATTAACAGCGCTTAATTCTACAGAGATTTTACTTTTAGAATGAATACAGATACGATCACTCATTGATTCAACAGCTCCAAAAGCCTACATCATTTTAAGACAGAAAAAAACGGTTACACAATCCAACAGAATTGGAACATCATTTGAAGAGTTTCATCTTAATGTCATTTTTTTGTAAATTCTCATCTTTTCATACTTACTTCGTGGGGGAGCATAGGCCACTCACTATCACTCTCCATCAAACCCTGTCCTCGGCAATCCTTTCCAGCTCTTTACACTTGTTATTCATCCTTTTCACATTTGCTTATATTTCCCTACATAATATGTTCCTTGACCTTCTTCTTTTCCTCTTCCCCTCAGAATTCCAAGTTAGCGCTTGTCTCGTGATTTCTATAATGTATGCTTTATCCATTTCCATCGTCTTTTCCTAATTTCCCCGTCACATGGAAGCTGGTTTGTTCTCTCCCACAGAAGGCTGTTGCTGATGGTATCTGGTCAATGGATGTTGGGTATCTTGCGTAGATAGATATTTACAACTAATTGTAGCTTCTTGATGATGGTTGTAGTAGGTCTCTAAGTTTCAGCTCCGTACAGAAGAACTATCTTGACGTTCGTACTGTGGTTTCTGACTCTCATATTGATTGACAGTCGTTTCGAATTCCATATGTTCTTCAGCTGTAGGAATGCTATCCTTAGTTTGCCAACCCTCGCCGTTACATCGACGTCAGATCTTACTTGTTTATTGGTGATGCTGCCGAGGTGAGCATAACTTTCCCCATCTTCCAGAGATTCTACTTTAAGTGTGATTTAGCTGATTCTTTCTGTGTTGTATTTCGAGATCTTGTTTTTCCGTTGTGTATGATGAGGCCTACTGATACAGAAACTATTGTTGTGCTGTCTGTTTTCACCTGCATTTGTTGATATGGATGGGACGTTTTCTAAGAAATTCAAAAAAGTAGAGAGTAAACAGTCCTGTCTAACGACAGTATTTACTTGGAATGCATCTATCAGTTGTCCTTCATGTCTAATTTCACAGTTTATTCCATATGATGTTGACGATTTTTTCAGGTACATCATAATTTTTTTATCCACGCTATCAAACGCTTTCTCATGGTCAAGGAAGTTGATTTATAATGACGAATTAAATTCAATTGATTGTTCAGCAGTGATTTAAAGTGCCGCATCGCGATCTGTGAATGAGCGGTCGTTGCGGGAACTAGCCTGGTCCCTCGAAGTTGGGCGTCTACTTAATCTTTCATCTGATTCAATAACACTCTGTTTATAACTTTTCTTGGTACTGACAGTAGTGTGATGCCTAAAGTCCTCATACTTTCTCAAATTTCCTTTCTTTAGGCTGGTGATGAAAAGAAAAGATTAGATTCAAGAGAGATGCTGTTGTATTCTGGTCATGAAGGAAAAAATGCTCCACACACGCAGGAATTCCCTGTAATGCTGTCCAAAGAAGCATGAAAAGCACCCATAGGATGGAAATCCCATCGATCTGGAATTCTCAAAGCATCCTTCAAAACAAAGAATGAAGGAATCACATTGAATTTTATCTAGTACTATACATCCATCGATGATAGCAATAAGGATGATAAAGTTCAGAGACATCAGTCAATCATACAGAAGTGCTCAGGTAAGGAACCAGACTATCTTGATAGAACATCTAAATCCCAAGGTCGGAATGGACAACACCGACTATGAAGATATCATGGGACGATATGGACTGGAAGAAAGGAATGTGAATAGCAAATGATTTGCAAGTTTACATATAACTTCAACGAAATGGTTATAGGTCGATGTACCTGCATCCTAGAAATATCTAAATGATGAGACCCATAAAGTAAAAAATACTCATCCTGGATTCTGCTTCTAGTCATATTACATCTCTTCTACACAACGAAATCGTAGACAGCAACTCAGAGAGGTTTATATCAAACTAGTAGTATCTATAAAAAGATACTATTTATCAGTTACTAGTCAGTTAAACTATGAAAAGAAACTGATATGATTAAAATGTATATAACATCATTAAACGACATGATTCTATAATAAGGGGAAATACAAACGATATTTATATAATGAGTCCGAAATAGAACGAAACGCTCGTAAAACTGAATTCCACTCCTACTCACTATCCATCTTTACTTAAAAAAGCTTGTAACTTAAAGCTATACCAAGGCAGTACACACAGAATTCACATATGCCAACAAGAGACTACTGATCAATTACAGTCCTAAATAACAGTCAGAAGATAAAAGTAAACAGCATCAAGTGAATGTAAAACTTCACCCTATTGCCGATACACACGTAAAACTGGATTCCACTTCTACCTGCTATCCATCTTTGCTTAGAAAACCTTGTGACTTAGGGTTATATCGAGACAATCTGCACAGAATTTACATGTGCTAACAAGGAGACTCATCATGTGAAACAACACCAAGCGATATATATATATATTATTTTGTAAAACATAACAAATCATCTATAACCCAACATGAACCACATAAGGATTGATCACGTATTGTTCGAATACTTGGACAATTCTTCCAATGTTTACGTGAATCAAAGAATTTCGGTAATTTAATATTAACATCATTATGATTAATTGTTGGACGTAATTTTATTCTTTGATTATTATCTTCAAATATAACACCCATCATTAATTTAGCATCTTCAATTGTACTAAATCGATTAGTTCTTTGAGTTTTCCATCCAACATTAGGCTACAATGTATACAATACATGTATAGTTATTCATTTAGATTATCATTCAAAGTTCAATTTACTATACTACTCAAATATTCTTGTAAATTTAATGCAAAACCAATAAGAATTATGTATATGCTTACAAATGATTGAATTGAAGATAGATAGAAGACATTCACAATGTCATAATATATACAAGTCAACATCGTTTTCGTCAGATCCTGATGAGAATAATGAGTGGTAACCTTTGGGATCCATTTCTGAATTAATAATATACGTATATTTTGTATTGTATAATTTCTAAGTAACTAAACTATTCATATTCATGTTCCTCTTATCATAAGCTTCATTTTGACCTATGAATTATTATTATACGATTTACCATTCTTGAGTTATACCCAGTCTATCTCCACTTTTGACTAGATCTTGTACAAATGTTATTTTCTATGGTACGATGTGGTCTGTTTGGTTGGTATATAAACTTCGTGTGTTTGAAATAAATGATTCATATTGCAAAAAATGAGATTGGTGTTCTAGACTCTAACAGGCAGAGCTAGGCAGGAAGCAGGACCAGTAAAGACTTCTTGTACGGGTATTCATGCGTTATTGGTCCAAACGATCAGTATCGTTATATCATACATTAATAGGACACAGGGCACAATTTACAACAATTGGCGACGGGGTGGAAAACAAAGGACCAAGGGCATAAAATCATAAGTTATAACAGTTTTGACTAAATAAACACTTCAATTAAGCACATAAACATATGATTATGTATTAACTGGTGACTGTGGTAGTCCAATCAAAATTAAATAGAGCAAGAACAAATATTGATACAGAATAGTATGAATTCATAATATTTCTAGGTTTCTGGCAGCTGCTTACAAACCTAAAAATGTGATAGAATTTTTTTACATTGAAATAGTGTGAAACGAAATTCATTATCCGCACAGCAATGTTTTTTTACCCCACCACCACCACCCTTTTTAAAATTTTTTTCAACCCTAAAATTACAATATTTTTCATCCCGTTTCTTCCAATGAAATGGCCAGTTTTAAAGTTCGTTTTAATTGGTTAGTTATGCTTTGTCGGATTTTTATAAAACATCAGTACTTGTCGACGAAGTACATTTTAATCATCATTATGGAGGAGAGTAACGTGCCGAGTGCAAGCGCTGTTGTTTCTCACGTAACAGAAATGGAGAAAGTCTTTTTGACAACCTTGTTTCTCGTTGCGTTCCCATCGGTTGAAGCGTTGAAGTCCGCTATCACAAATTATGAAAGATCAACTTACTGTCATTATGTAGTTCGAGATTCGCATTTGTGTAGAGATGAAAACTCGTATATTAAATTTGTGTGCTGGAGACATGGCCGTATAACATCTAGCGGTTCGTCACAGCGGACCAAACGGAGGAGGTAATTTTATTAATGTTAATAACATTTTTTGTTATGAAGGGCCTCCATGAACACTCAATGTCCGGCCTTCATGTATTGTAAGATTATCGACGGCTACTGGACTGTTGTAAGTGGGAATGTGCATCACAATCACGAGTGCAACTCCCTGAGGTACCAAAGTAATTCATGGGTGCGCAGGTTAACGGAGGCCGAGTTTGAAACTGTGCGACCGCTGCCAATATCTGGTACTGCTTCATTCCACATTAGGAATTATGCTTAGCATTCTTATAGGAAACTACTGAATGATCAAGATATCTATAATATGCGGTACAAAGTGTTCTCACAGGCGAACATTCCTGGTAAGCCATTTGCCAGTTTATGATGTAAACGATAGGTGATTATGGAAAATTGAAAGCGCACTTAACATCTTTGGGTGGGCTATGTGAATACGAATTAGACGATGAGAACTGTTCTTATGACCCATCACCGAACGTACGAGCAGTCCACTGTCCGATGTGTGGCGCCATTACCAACTAATAATTACGACGTACGACTGCGAGAACGACTAAAGGCACTTATCAGGGCCACCCACAAATTGATTTAAATTCACTTTTCCCAATATTGTTTTTGTCTATGGCAAAGGTATTAATAATCGAAAAGCGATTATCATTCATGTATTCGTAAACTTGTTTCTAACGTTTATTAGATATAAAGGTTAAGAAAACAGACAAGATTTTGTCATTTGATGAACACTGATCTAATAATTTTAGATTTAAAATAATGTGATTACTGTTCATGTCTTAGCAACACATTGGTAAACTATCTAATACTAGTACAATTTGAGTACATTTTAATAGGAATATTTTAAAATAGTGAAAATCGTAATTTTGTCGTTAGGTCACTAAATTTAGAATTACATTGGTTAGTGAATATTATAAGATAATTACAAAGATGAATGTGAATAAAGCTAATAGAGTAGTAGACACAGTGAAGAAAATTGACTTATTTAGGAATAAAATAATGACATTAGAAAACAAGTTGAAACCATCATCATCATTGAAATGATTCATGCGATTAAAGGTCATATAGTAAGCTTAAAAAAAAATAAGAATATTATCCGTTTCATGAATACAAAATACAAGAATTTTATATTCCGGTTTTATATTGAAAGTACCTGAAACCAGAACTATGCGTACGTAAGAAGTACGTACGATCATCATCTAAGCCTTCATTGTGATTCATAACTACTGATTATATCAACGTATTCATTTGCACACCCATATAACTATTAATTACTGGTACAATCACACTATACAGTTATAAATCCATAATTTCCATATTTTATAAAGGTCAAAAATAAGGCATGGCATTAATGAATTTGACAATGTAATGTGTGTGAACAATGGTGAAGGTTTACATCTGTTACGATATAGATATTTATATATATCCTTACGATTTGTAATATTTTCTAGACGCGATTTCAATTTCAACTAATCAGATTACAAGGATGAACAGTTTACGACCAATAACAAAATGATTAAAGGTAACACAAAATGTTTGTTCATTATCACTTGAGCACACACTTGGAAAACAAGTACACCAATCACCGATCGCTAAATTTTTCTTTCATACCCTACAATTTTTTGCAAATGGGTGGTAGGGAATTTTAATTGCCGTGGGCTTAATGTCAACCCATAATTTGCATTTTTACATTTGAAATTTGATGATGATGAATAATTTTTCTTATGTAATCTTAGTCTTGAAAAACATTTAGACTTTTCAAGAAAAAGGACACCAACTTAATTGCATGACCGTTAAATCCTACTGTTAGTGAATGTGTATTGGTATAAATTTTTCCTTTCCGATCAAGTAGAACTTGAATTTATATCGTTAGTTATCTTGACAGACTTAATTAAATGTATCTCATTAAAAGAAAGATTTTGGAAAAAGAACTGAGAACCGGTTTGAATATTTGATAATAGTGATTACTGAATGAGGTCGATAGTCAAATGTTTAATACCCAATTAATAAACAAATTATCACCAAAGTGTGTGCAAAAGTTTTTTCCTTAAAACTTGGTATGTTAATTGGAAAACAAATCAACATATCACTGAATCATCATAATAAAATACTGATTACGACATGTGTAAATCACGTAGACGATCGATTAATGAAGCGACTTTGACGGTAAATCAAGGAAGTAATGGTGTTTCAGAAATAGGCACATCATATTTAATAATGGGTTATTTTGTAAATAGTCATTCTTAATGCGAAATAGTTGTTTACTGTCGCTTTATAAACGGTTTCCATTAGAAGGCGTTAGATTTCAATAGGGTTATATTGCTAATCCATCAAAAGGATTTATTGTTTTTACCTGAACATTCTTTGTAGTTCAGAGGTTTATAATTATGATAATAAAACCTTGTGTGTGTAAGCAGTCATGTCAATCCGTTATTGGGCTTGGGAAGTGTGCGTAAGGTTTTATTCACGTAATGTCAATAGCGAAAATTTCTAAGTTTTCAGTCCAGCAAACTGTTTACACGAATTAGTCAATGTCATATGTCAATGACATTGCAAACGTTACTTATTTATAAGGTATGGAATGATATTTGAAAATCATCGATTATCTTTGAGAAACCTAATAGAGGAACAATGAAAATCGGCATATACATTTTTCGTCATGTGTGAATATTGTTCAACAGAATATGAAGCCTAAAATATCTAAACATTATGAATACAACCATTTTTGACAAACATTTGAAATATTGGTTGTATTAGGCTTAAATAAACAAGTCTACGTCGTCTGACGAAATAAATTTCTATCTCAATTATACAGATTAGTAAAGAATAAGGTCAACTGTATCAACTCACATTTAGGTATAATGACGTTTAACTTCAATGTAACAAGTAAATTGGTGACTTTGTTACAGTGATAAAAGGTAATATACAGACTTAAAAATAAATAAGGTGATATGAACAGTATTTATGAACAATAATTAAGGCCAAGACCTAGTTCATACGTGCGCTTAGTTCTGGTTTCAGTTTCTTCAAATATAAAACAAGAATATAAAATTCTTATTTTTGTATTCATGAAACGGATCATATTCTCATTTCTTTTTACACTCATATGACCTTTAATCACACTAGTCATTTTAATCCTTTGGTTTCAGCTTGTTTTATATTCTCATTCTTTTACTCACAAATAAGATCATACTCTTGTGTTTACTTCTCTATGACCTTTATTCACATGAATCATTGTAATCATCTTATTGTATTCACTAATAAATAAAATCCCATATTTTCATTGACCCTACTACGAAATGACAATTTTCACTTTATTGAAATATTCCAATTAAAGTATACTGAAATGTACCATTATTAGATAGATTACAACAGTGTTATTAATGTATGGACGGTAATCACATTATTTCAAACCTAAAATTATTAGATTAGTGTTCATTAGTTGACAAATTCTTGTATAAGATCTCTTAACTTTTATATCTCATAAACGTTATAAAAGCGTTTCCGACTACATAAGCGATAATCGCATTTCGATAATTAATCTCTAAGGTATATCAAAATTCATTAGACGTCAATAATTGCTTCATTGCTTCACTTTTGCCATAGAAATAAGAATTGGAAAAAATAGCGTATATCAAATTGTGGGTGGCCCTGAAAAAGGCCTTTACTGAAGAAAGTAGACGGTCATAGTGCTTCTTTATAGTGCGCCAAAGAAAGTGGACAGGAAAGTGTATCAGTAATCAGTTACGGATTCTATAACAGATGTAAACAAAACACGTTTACTCAGAGTACCATTAAAATTTTCCGAATGTTACATAACTGTCAGACGGTATTTGTTTAAATGTTCAACAACAATGTAGTTAAGAAAATAAGTAATATTGATAGAAAATACTGAATTATATGAGGTGAAAAGATTGATCAACAAATCTAAGAATATTCACAACCCCTAGCACACTCTTCAGTGAATCGTGACGCCAGTCAAGCAATGAGTAAACAGGAAAAATTCAACAGAGGTTTGTGACAGAGAAAGTTTTGGCCTCCTATTAAAAAAATGTAGTAACATTACACAACAATAATTAGATATTTGCATCGTGTTGTTTGCAAATATATTCCTGTTGTTGTTAAGTATATTAATTGATCAATCTCTCACGGCTAAATATATGCATCCTGTGGAGATTACCTAGATATTGTCTTAATTCACAAGCTTTGTAAGCAAAGATTGATAGAAACTATGAATGGATGCACACAACGGCCAGTGAATTTAAACTTCACTTCATCGCACAAACAGGCAGCTATCAGGATTTAGTATCTAAGTGGATAACGTGATTGCGCTTGACGCGAAAACAACAGGATTTGACGCATGAAGAGAACATCGATTCTGAGATGCAAGTACTTCCAGCTGAGGAGTCCCAAATATGACGAATCACGCGTGCTCGATTACACTGTTAGCCACTATTCTTCTTTCTTTATAATAATTAGATTCTCCTAAAATCGATTGCAGAAATTGTAGTAATCTTACGCGTTATAAGTTCAATAATTATCAGTAGACAATCGTCATCTACGAATTGTTCACAACGTTATGTTGTAATCAAATTTGTGAACAAACGATCGTTGCGATATATGAAGTTTACCGAAAAGTTTATTTGACTGATATCTTTGAAGCCGAATTAGATTGTGGACTTTGTCAACTAATGTCTGTAGTCTATTTTTCTTTCATTTTCGTAGACTGTGGTGGGTCGACTAGAAGAGATGAGGATATGTAGTTGATAACATCTTTTTCCGTTATTACGTAATAGTTTCACAATATAAATTCATGATACACCGACACTGTTCAATCAACTCCATATTATCGTCTGACTTTGGAAGTAATCAAACTGTAGAATGCATTGTGTAGTAATGGATGGATTCGGTTCGAGCACACATAAATGTAAGTGCTAACGATATGACGAATGATTCACTAATAAAATGGCCAGCATAGTTACGTTTACTCGATGGAGTTCCCATGTCTTTTATTATAATTACTGCAATGCCGTAAAACATCTGCTGTTTGATTGTTCACTCCATATTCACAGACTACTATCGGTAAATCAATGAACTCTTGAAATACAAATTTCGTGAAGTACATGGTCAATATTATTCAAAGATAATGCGATCGTTCTGTAATTAGAAGTGATGTAAATTATGGAAATGTTATGAAATTTAATATTCTAGTCGGGATAATCACGTGCTCTTGATATGAGATAATTCAATAGGAGTGTAATGAGAACAGTCTCACATTACCTATGTGAAACGTAATTTCTTGATTAGCATTTTTCAGGCTAGTTAGTTTTCTGCGAGAAGGGGTCACCAACAAAATGCCGAATTTTACTGCTATATCCGATCTTCGGATCGGCTGTATAGCCAGATGGGCTCCAGGCTCTGTTCACACTTGATGGAGAAGCTTCGGAAGATGTAAAAACCGTTACATATCTGGGCAGCATCATTGATGGACACGGTGGATCTGATGAAGTTACAAACGCACAGATTGGCAGGGCAAGAGCAACATATCTAAAATTGAATAATATCTGAAACTCAAAATAACGGTCAACCAAAAACAAAATTCAGAATTTTCAGCACATGTCAAGACAGTTCCATTGTATAAGGTGGTAAAATGGAGAACTACGATAGCCATTATCCGGAAGATACAAGAGTTTATTAACAATTCTCTACGCAAAATACTTCGGATCCGTTGACTAAACACTATCAGCAACAACCTTCTGTGGGAGTGAACAAAGCATGTCCTAGCGGACATAGAAATCATGAAGAAGCGCCGAAACGGGATAGAACACACGTTGAGGAAAGCACCCACCTGAGTCATGGGACAAGCTCTCACTTAGAATCCCCAAAGCCAAAAAACACATTGCGTTGACAAAAGGAGACAGATATGAGAGGAATGGACAGCATTTGAGTAGAACTAAAAAGGAAGACTCAGAACAGAATGTGTTGGAGTGTGCTGGTCCGCAGTCCATATTACATTGGGAGTAACAGGCATAAGTAAGTATTTAAAGAATGGACTATCTTAATGAAATGTTATTTTATCCGTGGAAAAAAACATCAAGATAATATCAGAATCGATTTCTGAAACAAAATTACCTCATCGCAAAGTGAAGACATATTTCTACGTATTTATCGTTCATCATTCATAGCCTGAGATGTACATGTGCTGATATTTCCAGGATTTTAAGAAGAGGATAATATATTGGTCTTTGAATTAATTGTGGGAAAACTAGTCTGTATTGAGTTTTCTGTTTGTAAATGAACTTAAGGATGCCTACGACATTAAGGTCTTTGTGCAAAAGAATAAGTGGGCCGGTGGATGAACATGGAAGCGACCAACTGAGAAGCTTATTTATCATAGAAACATGTAGCGGTTTCACGTTTTTCAAATCCAATTTCAGTTCATGTGAATAAAACGCTATTTTCCTCGCCAAAAGCAAAATTTTGCACAAAAACATCGTAATTTTTTCAACCTAAATGTTACAGTTTATTGTTAATAAGTTTGTCTTGAACGGTACGTCTGAAGATCCTATTCTTGTTCTTTCACGTGGTCTTGTCAACGTAGTCACATGAAAAGCTTATTCTGATTGTAGTTTATTCGATTCATTATTCAATCATCTCGATAATCATTATCATATAAACGTCAACACTATATTAAATCAAAAGGCAGTTGGAAACGTCAAATACAGTTTATCAGTGGATAGCGCAGATCGTAAATCTACAAGCATATCGGGCGACTTCGAGGCAAAGATACAAATGTGTGTGTTCGGGCGAATTCAATGATGAATGTGTAATGAAATCGCATGAGAGCACAGCAAGGCAAAGTGAAGGATAATAATAGGATTTGGGTCGATATGTACATGAGGATATTTAGGCTATATACATTTTATCGAAAGTCTGCCATGTGATCTAGTGCTCATAACAGTATAAAGAATTGTGTGAATTGTTACTATTCAAATAACGTTGTCTGTTAAGTAATTTAATAAAACGGTTTAACCAAAATGACCTTTATTTGAAATTAGCAATGGCATAATAGCTGTAATATGGGTGTTTTCAGTGGCGAATTAAATGTTTCATCAGTACATATATTATTATAGGTATCATCACTAATGTCATCTGTTTAGTAATATAAGAAATGAACGAAATGTTACTTTCTACTGAATCATTCGATGATATTGTTCAGCTGACCATATGATATTTGTCATCTCTACATGAACTACCTTGAATGATCTATATTCTTCTGTGTTCAGAAAGTCAATGAGTGATATAAGCGATGTACATATCCTTGTCTCTTGTAGTCTTGGACTGGATGGTAGGTACTAAGTAGATAAATAATGTCAGTTAAGTCAAATGTCACGTCACAAATTATAAATGCGTTACTCAAACAATTTTTATCCTGAAATATAAGAATCTGATGACTGAAACAGTTCAGTCGTTCTCACGCTTGGTCATATAATTAAGTGGTAGGACATTGTGAGACAGAGGTCATATCCTAATCCATTCACTTTGTCTGCGTATGTCACTGTTGCAAGCAAATTGAATATTGAGGTTAAATGTAAAACTGTCTGTTTTAAAAGAGTATTTTGGAAGATTAGTACAGTACCATAACCAAACCATTCACCTCAGAAAATAAAACTCCACATGAGTACAAAGCGATGAATAATTTATTTTCTTCCATTGATACACATTTAAAGAAAATCTGACACTAAGAGTAACTATGTGTTTACAAATCAATATGCATTTTAAACTTATAGTGATTTAAATGATAGATAACTCATAAGATTAATGCTGTAAAGTTATTTTCTATTGAACAGATGTCACATCGTAATACAACATATTTTCATGCACTGCTCATTACTACTGATTGGTATTTAGTAAGTACTCTACTTCCAATGACACGTGAGCCGGATGTACTCAATTATTTGTGGCCAGTTTCCATTGTGGGATTTTCATCTATTATTCGTCCTCCAAGAATTTAACCAAACACCTTTATCTATGCGCACAATTTCTTCACCTGCAGATCATTTGTCAAGGGTACAGTACTATTCGTAAAAGACTGCACTAAATTCATATTAGGCTGACGCGATTATGTATTATCCGCAGGTTTTCGATGAGTGGCCAACTAAAATCTTTTCGTCATCTCAACGAAATATGTTGAAGTTCAAACAATCAGTAAAATTTCACCGGAAAGCAGAGGTTTGATCATTTCAGTGAACCTGAAATACCCAAAATACTTAAACTTCATGGTTACCTGAGGCAATATATATAAACGGGATATATTCAAACATGTAATGCAAATCTATTGACTACATGCTTAACAATCACTTAAGCACGTTCTTCTATCTCTCAAAGGATTTGAAGATTAGCCGTATGTCAAACGGAACTTGTAGAAAAATATTACTAACATCATTTGATATGGTGAAAATTCCAATATTCTACATTTGTCAAATAAAGAATAAAAGAATCAAGCAAAGAAACATCCTTTAAATTAGTTTTTCATCATAGCTATTCACCAATATATGTATATATATATACATGATTTACAATAATGAAAAAAAATACTCGTCGAGTAAACCGTTACTCATTATTGACACAAAGACATTTTGATGATAAATTAACATTGAGTAATTAGAAGAAAGAGGATTGATAACAATCAAAGTAATTATTCGAAAATCAAGAGGTTGCTACCTTACATAGTGTATGAAGAAGTGAATGAATAGAATACTTTTGTGAATGGCCTGTGAAATTGTAGTCACGTAAGAACCTAAAGATCAATGTTGAGGTTAAGTCAAATACAAATTCCAAAACAAAAAACAAAAACACAACGGAATAAGTAAGAAAACAGTTTATCAATGTTTTACTACAAACGCGCCTATATCGATGACCAAAGTAGCAAAAGTGGTTGTACAAACTCCTTTCGAATGCAGTGGTTGGGTTTGTGAACATGGATTACAATGGCTTCAACAATAAACAAAAGATGAACTCGTTAACCATGTGGCTAATGTGGTGGAATATGGTAGATAACCTTTAGAGCTTCGTTCAGGTCAGCTGGATAACATGTGTCAACCAAGTGAGCGAGAATAGAAATCTTACTCATCTAGCTTGTCCTCTGCTCAACCACGACGGACGGCGCTTTGTTATACGATGACGAACTTGCCGAATTGTACGCCCTATATAACTGATTCTACGAGGGCAGTTTATTCAAAAAATACACATGGATTTGGCGAATTCAGGTAATCTGTTTTTATTAGCCGTTCGCATTATTGGGCGGTTGTAGAAGATAGCACTCAGTTTAGCTGAATTAAGTGTGTTTTGTACCGCTTCAGTAGTGTCACTCAGGAATTGTAATTTTAAGAGCAATACTTTCTTCGGAACGATGAATATCTTTACCCTTCCTTTCATCTCCCTCATGTGTTTCATCGGGCACTGATTCCTACTAAGTTATGAGTACTTACCAATTGATCTACAGTAGTGTCATCCGAACAAATCTTTTAGCACGATGCGTCAGGATCTTCATCAAGTTATTTTATATCTGATTGGTACTGCATTTTAGAAATGAGTGTTTTTTCCGGCTACAGACATTTTGTGTGACCCTATTTTTAAAGTTCGACCTCTTCTTCTAATTAGTTGGACATCGAGAAATGATATACTAATAATAACAATAATATATTTCTGCATGTGCAGGTACACACCGTTTGTACAGGCATGATCTATAAATTACAACATTTGTTGGATCACAAAATGTTTCCCAACTTATTAAGCTTAATAAACTAGTTTATAGTTGTTATAAAGTGAAATCGTAGAGCGCTTGCTGTAAACTATGACCTTGAGAGGACGCGTACGTCAAGTTTTCTGCAAACGTCAGAAGTTTCATAGCTGTGCTCTCAGAGCAAGATTCTGAAAAAGAAAAAAAGAGAAACAGAAGAGCAGCAAGGCACTTGAATATGAACGCCAAAGGTTGCTTAACATTGTGTAGTAGTACGGACAGAGGTAGAATAAATCAGAATAAATTCATATTTTGTATTGTTAGAGTGAAGTGAAGTCTGAGGCTCCATATTAGAGAATGTACTAATAAAGAACAATGAGTTGTGATGTTTAACAAGTTGGAGTAAGCTCACATGAACGAAGGGAAGTCAAGGTTGGTACAAGGGAAGCGGTTTATTAGAAGGGTGTGTATATAGAGGGTGAAGTGTTAAGAATACTAATGACTGTACCTTTTGTTATCTATTTTTTTCCTTTTTTTGTCTATCCGATGCCAGCCACACAATCCTAGCGTAAAAGTCCGAGTAAGCATGTTATAGGTTGTCTTAGTAGAATAGCTAATCCTGCATAATATTGAAAACATTGGTCTGAGTGGTGAGCGTAGGGAGACAATCTATATCACAGATTGATTGACTTATTCTCAATCATGAGGAGCCTGATACATACAAAATGTTCTGTCCCCACAAACACGGGTGAATTGAAGTTATCGCCATCACCATCAATTCTTGCTGGTCAGTAACTCCACCCTCCCTCCTTTTGTGATGTTAGGCTCATTTAGGCTTATTTTTGTATATACGTCATACCTCACACAATCCTCTGTTTCACAACCTGTTGGAAAGCAGTATTTCTATAAGTACCATTTTACAAGCTTATCAGGCAGTCACAAGCTATGGACTGTGGGTAAAGCATCGATGCAGTGCCTCTGTTGACCATAGTATATAGTATAGTTTGCCAATCAAAGTATAAGCGTTAAGAAGGGTATATTGTAGGATAGTTGTTTATTTAAGCAGGCGGAATAGGTATAGAAGTATATGAGCTGTGGATAAAGGAACGAGTGGAGAAATAATATTAATTGCTAGTCAACATAGTGTACAGAAGAGTAAAACGTTAATACAGGATAAACAGGAAGGAACTCACAGTGACTTGGTGCTGATGTTATTTTCTGTTGTCCTAACCAGTTGATTGGTAACAGGCTCCATAGATCCAAGACCACTGGTAGTAGGCAGCCGATTGTGCGGTCCTCTTGACTTTTTAGGGTGGTAGTGAGTATCCCATTATCCACCGAGTTTAGTTTAACAGTAATGATAGGTCCAGTGAGTTACCTGTCTACTTCAAGTGAAGAAATAGGGTGGAAAAATAATTAATACAACTGAAAAGTAGGAAAAATAAGGCAAACTGAACATGAAGTCCATTTTGGTCTAGACATGGAGAGAGCCTATGATGTCTGAGTGGGGCGCAAATGTGTTCGTACGTGCAAGATCAGTGCTATTGTTTTGTTCATCTTCTGATGTAAAATTAATTACTGGATGAACTTTATTAAATATATTGTCTTTTTCATGATCTTTTTCTAATACTAAGTAGGAAGCATCTGTATAGGGATAATATGATGTTAAACGGCTAATTGTTGTCCGTTTTCCAGTTTTTCAAAGAAAATGTTCGCCACTAGGGGGCCCAACAATGACAATGCGGCTACTTAATCATGTTGTCAACAGTATTCGTTGTCAAATTGGGATCGGACATTCATCATGCATCTGAGAGTTAACCGTTTCATAGAGAATGCGGGAATGCCAGTTTCTGTGCGCGTTTCTGTTAATTCCTAACAATTGAAATCCACTGTTTTAAGAGAGAGAATGTAAGTGAATAATGACGATGCATCTTTGAAACTATGCTTCACAGTTCCCTTATGCAATGATCTGAAAATTTGCACCAACCGTTTTGCTTTGTGCTGATAGACTGAGTTATTCATATCTAAAACGATTCGTAGAGGTTAGCCAGTTTTATGTATTTTGGCATGCCATAAAGCCTTGAAATAATCGTTCCTGAAGGTTTCAACATTTCGAACACTTTCTCTGAAATAAAAGCTTGTCAGTTAATTTGCCTCAGTGATTCTACTTCTTGCTTTTCAATCTTGTTTGCCATGTCATTATTCCCCACCGTTTTCTGAAAGTTAATTTTGTTATTTAAAAGGCTTTCGTCTTGTTTATATAGTTGTTTTTACACCTGAGCGTTACACCCTAACCGTTGTCTGGTTTCGTGATTGATAAACTGTCATTAAAGTGTTTTAAAGTTTCCTTATGTTTTTTCGTCGAAATCCCTTTCAAATCATATTCATGATTTAAGTATCTAAAGGAAATCGAATTTCAACGTCCCTTTTATTAACCGTTTTCTTGAAGTCACAAAACCTATGGCCTAATAGTAGCGCCTCTAACTCAGTCATTATCCAACATAACACTAGAAAAATTGTGTACGTACTGACCTGGATTAAACTGAAATTTTATCTCTCGAATCTATTTGTCTAGATTTAGTTTTAACTAAATAGATTTATATCAACTTGGGCTTGTTTATTTGAATCTTCTCACTGACGTTGAGAGCTAGTTTCAGGATAGATGAATGTGAAGATTCAAGTAAAAAATACCAAATGTATTTAAACTTCACCCTATCGACCAAGCAGGTGACAGTCAAAACTAAATAGATAACTGGATAACAAGAAGTCTTTTAAACCTAATGGTACTAGGTTTGATTACCGGAATTATAATCAACTCTGCGATGAACGAACATTCTGCTGACGAGTCCCAAAAAGGACGGAAAGCACATCAAATTTGATTCCACTGCTAACCATCATATATTTTCGCTTATAATGCTTGTGAATTAGGGCAATATCGAGGCAAACTGCACAGGATGCACATCATCCAACAAAAGACTGATTAATTGCAGTCCCAAAAAGTAGTGGAAAGTTACATTCAAACAACACTGACTGAATTTAACGGTTGTTTAGTTCTAAATAGATCTAATCAAAGTTTACTACGGTTTATTGGTGAAATCACGATTTTGCTGTACGCCATTGACCATAACACTTATCTTACAAAAGATGAATAAGTCCCGAATATTTAGAGTTTATGAAGTCTTTACATTCTACATTAAGATGTTCCTTCCGATATGAAGTTACAGCTGAGTGGAAGGAAAATAAACTCTATCTCTATGTTTGTTCTTTCATTTGTGAAAGATTATTTTAATACACTAAGGAGAAGAAATCATCTACAATTTCTTAAAACCTAATTTTGATTAATTACAATAAAATATGTGGTATTTTTGATCACACGTATGCCTCAAATTAGTGGATAAGCACACATTCACAATGTGAAGTAGAACAATACTTTGTTATTTTCATTTAACATTTTGTAGCTAGAACCCCGCATTCAAATTACATGATATAATGAACCAATAAAAAGCTGGACATGACTCAATATCCAGTAATTTGTAGTCTCGTTTCACAATAATTTAGTTACATCACATTTGTTGAAGCGGGTTCTGACATTGTTGTCAGTTGAGGTGCTTTGTGTAAATACAATCGCAGTTTGCATTTTACAGATGGATATTCAGATCACTACACCGAACCAATTTCATACAACGTGTCAAAACACATTCATCGTCAAAATACGGATTCCATCGTCGATTCAATCATTTACAGGACGTTCATCCAGATTGACGTGGTGACAAACAGCTGAATTATGTTAGACGAATAACTTCACTGTTGTCTACAAGATTTCATTGAATGAGTCCATGGTTATTACAAACACATGTTTGTTTAGTTGAATTCATGCATTCAGTCTCACAATTCTTAGACGTAGAAAATATGATATTCAGCCATGGCATCTCTTTTTATTGATATATAGAAATTCCTCATACATTCATTTAGACTGGTAATATTTATAAGATTGCTAATAGTAAAGTCTGGAATGTGTCACTTCTTCCTAAACGTGCAAACATTGATTGATTAAATGTTGATAACCAATGATGAGATAAATTGTGCACAAAGAAGTTCAACTCCAGTGAACGAGAAAACAACTGCGGTCAACCGAATGTAATTGAATGAGAATAAAGTAGGAGACTTGTACGATGTATTTGAATATAAAATTACAAGATGTCCTGATGAAGTCTATGAACCATACAGAACATACTTCATTCATAACATATCAATCGATTGTCTCAGACCTGATTGTCTCTTCGTTTCCACAACAAGCATTCTCTCTTCTCGTTCATTTTTCTTCGATTTTCTTGACTTTCTGCCCCCAGACAATTTACATTACATTTATGATACATTCTATTTATATCTGTCAACATCAGTAGTACACACTACACAACCAGGAGTGTGTGAGTAATTTAGGAAGACATAATATTTCAGTAATTAATGTTAATATGGAATGAGCGGTGGTTACGTTCTTCATGTACTAATGAAAACAATATCAATGACAGTTATTATGCCAAGATGTATGAATAATCGTCAGAGCAGTAATAAAATAATTTTCGTATGTGCTACTTATATGGACTGATGTGAAGGATATGTGTAAGTTATTAAGCAATGAGAACAAAACCCCATGACAATTAAGCTAACAACAGAAATAGACGAACAATGACTTTTTGATGAACTTAATTGCAAATAACCTGACCAACTGGGATGAAATAGAGACTTGTGTTTAGATAGATAATATTGAGACAACTTGCACAAAATCCACACGTAAAATAAAAAACTGACGAAAATTTAGTCAAAATATCAACATTGCAATGCATCAAATCGCTAAAAAAGTGAATCAGTTGTTTATCCTGTCAATACATAATTTGCCTTGTGTGAAATATGTGCTTACAAATTTGTCAGTTTTGTAAATTAACGGTTCAATAAGATTTCAGTGAAGAAATATGTTAGCGAAGTGTTAACTGTGATTAATTATTCGTGATAACAAGAGCATATAGACAATATATTCAATATAGAATTAACCGTCAAAGTGATGTTCCGGAGCAGTTTGTAACTTGATGCATAACGTATTTCTTCTGATAAACCAAAACATTTCAGTGAATATAAGTTAGTAGTTGACGGCTAAAGAAGACTGATGAAGCTATGGAGCGTTGTTCAATGTATGCGTCTGAATTGGAACTGTAGTGAGACTTCATATTTTTGCCTTCATAACGTTCAAGTAAAATGCACAAATTCTGAAACTAAGTAGGATGAAGAAAGTAAGGCATCGGGTGGACGCGTCGATTCTTCAACGTTTTATCAACTAGACGATTATATTACCAACAGACACTGATAGGAATATGAAATAACGGCATTTGGGTTTGAGAAATTCTCTTCATCTGAAATTGTTGTAGAATTTCAAAATGTCGAAATATAGTACTGATAAATATTTGATCGAGTAGTAAATTTAAGTGATCAACTCACGGTACAATGGGAGCCGACCTGTAATGCTTGGGTACATAGAGATAATGTTGAAGGTGGTGACTTAGCGATGTTAATACAACTTACAATTTACTGATTTGTGTTCGCTTCGAGAACAGTCGCTTGACTTCAAGAACGATTCGAAGGACGTCTCTGGTTGTGTGATGTGACCACGATTCCCTAGAAGACACGACGATGATCTCCAGAACTGTGAACATTTTGAATTTTCGAGTACTCCGTGGAAGCTCACGAAGGCGGGTTTAGAAATAGATAGCTCTGAAAGAAAAGTTACCTCGTTAGCTCACATTGATTCAGCTGATGCGATAGATAGTCATTAGCCACATCGTCCCACCTGACAATCAAGTAAATTTTTGCTGATCGATACATATTGACATTCGGCGCTCAAATGAATGTTTGTACTACATGAATACATATTAATATAGGACTTCAGCGCTATAAGAAATTCAAATAATAAGCTTCCATTTAAAGAATTCGTGAAACAAACTAAATGTGAGTCAGAGGTCAGATAAGCGTAGCGGTTGGATGTGCTTTGCTAAATTGATTGTGCTCTTGGGATTTTGTTCCTTGAGTGATCGTTGGACATCGGACCGAGATTTTATCTGTTGTGAACTCTGTCGATTATCAAAAGCTGTATCTTGAGATTGTTAGCTTACCACCATAAATATGGGGACGAATATACAATTTCTCAGAAAACAAAAATAAATCAAAGATGGAATAACACGAGCTCAGTTTGTTTAAAGAACCCACCGCACAATCATCACTAATCAAATTAAACATGAAATAAATTAATTATGCTACTTAAACTGAATATTTGAATGAACACCGTCACTATACTAGACTGTAAACTAAATTGTTCATGGAATTTTCTCGTTCATTTTGATTAGGCTACGTATGAATTGTTTTGGTTCATCAAATATTTAGAATGCGAAGATTCATACGACAGTAAATGTATATTTACAAATAAACGTTATCATTAGTAGCGTTTGATTCCGTCGAGTGAATAGTAAAGAGATTATACAAACACTTTTCGTCATTTAAAATAAGCATTTTATTATAATAAGTTATTACGTATCGAGTGAATAATATAACAAGTTTCACTGATGTGATGGTAAACTAGTTGTTGCTTCTCAAAGAGAACAAATAACATTTCAATTATTATTTAAAGTTGAAAACAACTTCGAACTAAATCTAATCCTAATTATTTCAATTCACTTTTGTGCTCGAATGGTCAACCACATCATAATATGGTTCCTTAAACGGTAGTCACACATAATCGACTGATGTATGCCATCCATAACCCTTTACTCTGCTGGAATAAATCATTCTTGGTTGATCGCTACCGAAAAAACTAAATTTAATTCAAATACATCAGCATTTAGTAGAGTAACTAGGTGGGTTATTCAAGGGCGTGTGCTAAGATCACTTTCATTCGGACAGCACTCGTGGCTGCAGTAACTTAGAAAAGACTTCACTGTATTCAGAATACTTAAATGAATGTGCTAGTGTCAGAAAGACGGAATGTATAACACACCTGATTTGTGAAGCAGGAATAAAACGGGATGAAACTACCGTGTAAGAAGTATCAGGTCAACTAAATATCAACAAATGCTCCTCACTTTAAATCGTACGCAGCAACCTGAGATTCTTATTTGAAGTGGATGATGTTCTAGTATCAGAGAATTATATTATCTTTGACTTTGGTTCGCAGTGACTCACACTTATCACGAGAACACGACTGCTTTAATAAAAACAATTATTATTATAACCAACTGTACCAGTGTTTGTTTTAACGTGCTTTTGTTTGACTGTGCTAATGACAGCTATATTTTGCTTCCATTCTTATACTTTCCCTTTGATTGTGACTTCGCGCGAATTCGGTTACATTCTATAACCAAGCTTGTATCTTGGTACAAATGTCTATCCATAATGAACAAAAATATTTCAGAATTCATATCAGCAGCTGCCGGTAATTAGTTCCGTGTGGTAATAGGCTCTCTTTTTTGCGTGACACGTTGCCTTCAAATGAATTCAATACCTGATAACATTACTGAGATTATTTGGTCATCAACTGGTCGTGACAACTTACTCATGAATGAATTTAAGGCAGCGTTTACTATGTTAAGTGCTGCTTCAGTGAAATTTCCCTTTCGAAAACCTTACAATTAGATTATGTGTCAATCCTCATATATGAATTCAGTATGTAACTCGGTAACGTAATGGAAGCAATAAGGATTAGTTATCTTACAACCTATTAAGTCAATCATCACTTTAGTCTATTTGCTTTGACTGCAGATTCAGAGATACAAATAGGTGCATTTATTGTGGTTCACTTGCAAAGACATGAATATAATCCATAACACTTGTGATACGCTTTACAGAATTTAAATCACTTCTAACTACAGAGCGATCGCATTATCTTTGAATGACTTTTACTATGTACTTCATGACATTTGCATTTCAAGATATCATTGATCTCTGTGAATATGGAGTGAACAATCAAACGGCAGATGTTATACTGCATTGCAGTCATTATACTTAACGACATGAGAACTCAATTGAGTAAACGTATTTGTGTTTACTATTTTATTGGAGAATCATTTGTCATATCGTTAGCGCTTACATTTATGTGTGCACGAACCGAATGCATCCACTACTACATAATGCATTCTACAGTTCGAATACTTTCGAAGTCAGATAATCATTATGAAGTTGACTGAACAGAGTTGGAGTATCTTGAATATACAAGGCGAATACAATACACAAACCTTCTTAACTGTGAAGCAATTACGGCCATCATTTGATCTTTTTCAGTAAGATATAAATCACTAATGCGATCTAATAACGTTCGATTGTACGATGCATTCTGAATTTTTTGTAATGACCCATCATGAAACATTCAATATAATTGCCCTTACATAAATATCCTTGGGTGTATATTTGACAAATATAAAATAAGAGAAACAATAAATATGTTTAAAGTTTATTACTGAACACCATTCTGTTCTCGAATGGTGGAAAAGTGAATTTCTCTGGACAGTTGCCAATGGGCGAGCAGTCAGTGTAATGATGAGTAAGATTCAAACATAAACGCACCTCTTCCAAAAGAGTCACCAAACCCTACAAAATCAGAAGGACAGCAGAGTTAAGATAATATCTGACAACTTTCACAATCACATTCAGGTACAAAGATATCAATCAATATAAGGTTTTCAGTTAAATCCATATATTGGGGCGATTGTTTGTTTACCTACTACATTGGAACGTAAAGTTGTAAGTAATTTGTAAATGACGATTATCCATGATTTGTCAACATATAACATATGAGATTATAATAGTTTTCGCATTCGCTTCACGGGATATCTAATTATTATAATCAAAGAGTAATGATGGTTAGCAGTGGAATCCACCCCGTGCGATTCGTCTTATTTGTGACTCCTCATCTAGAAGTGCTTGCATCTCAGATCTGATGCTCTCTCCAGTTCTCGAACTCTGTACCTTTTGCATCAGACGCTATCACGTTGTAGTGATCTGCTTTTATGAAGAGAACGCGATTGGTATAATGGAAACAGTTATTATTATAGTCAACCGTACCAGTGATTGTTTTAATATACCTTTATGTTTACTTGTACCAATAACATACTCTTTCATTGTTTGTGACCCTGCACAAACTCTCGAGCGCTCAGTAGTCGCGCTTGTGGACTTTGGCACGATCTCAGTACTACCTCGATACCACGAGATGGACAATGAATACATCTTAACTACGACTTTCAACTGCATTCTGATATTTGGCCTACGGTGCGGTCTAACCTAGCAACTGGCACGTGTGTCATCTGTAGAGGTGATCGTAGTCAACCACGACTTGACGCTAACCACAACGTTATCCACTCAGCTACTTAATACTGATAGTCACCTATTTGTGCAATGGGAGACGTTTAAATTCACTTGCTGTTGTGTGCATCTACTGCTAGCAACCATCAATTTCTGTTTACAAAGTTTGTGAACAATGACCATATCGAGGCAATCGGCACAGTAAACACATATGCCAACATGAGACCAATCGATTGCAGTCCTTAACAACTATCGGAATATTTATGCAAACAACACTATGTGAATATGTAATTATTGTTGAGCAATGTTGCTCAGTATTCTATTGGAGGCAAAAACGTTCTCAGTCATGAATCCCTATTGAATGTTTCCCGTCTACCAACCGTCTGACTAGGGTCAAGATGCCCTGAAGGTTATTAGAGGTAGTGGATTCGTTCAAATTTCTTGATTCATCCTTTCGCTTCACATAATTCAGTATTTGATATCAAGTACATTCTTATTAACAATTGACTTGAATACCATAAACAGTCGAATGCTACGATAAGTAAACGTGTTTTGTTTACATCTATAGGGGAAACGGTTACATATTACTGATATACTTACTGGTCCACTAGCATTGGTGCACTTTAAAGAACCATTATGACCGAGTTCACTCTCCAATACTTTCTGGAATGCGGTTTTCTGTGTAAGTTATAACATTAGTTTATTTATAATACGAATGAAGGATAAAATGCTTAGTGAAAACACGAATTCTTACAAAACTTTCGAATATGACATGGAGAAATTCATGTAACTTTCACCGATTCATGTGCGTCAGTATACAACCGTACTTTGTTTCGTGAAATAATAGTCGTTTACCTAGAGTAGCGACAAATTTATTGTTCCTGCTCGTTAAAAATTGAAGTTCCAATACTTGTTTTGTTAAATTTAAAAAACGTGGACATTTGATTAATTCAGTTATCATATAAGTTCAGTACGTTCACTGTGACAGATTTCATACAGCTTCCGCATACTTTTAAATAGTTAGTAGATATCTCTTGTTAAAATTCTTCCTTGAAGCTCAATGGAAATTTGTTATTAAACAATTAACGTTAATATGGTTGATTATTCAGTGACATATTCATTTTAAATAAGTTCACATTCTTTCTGATCATGCATAATTATAGATGTGACCGACGTTTGAACTGACCGAGATCCCAACATTTACTTAATCGAGCATACATGACAGCGCAGTCATAAAAATTGATTTATTCTCTCAGACTATCCATCAATTAGAGAAAAAACTTACATTATATTGTTTGGAAGCATTTGGTGTGATCCCATGGCTTTCTAATGTTCTAAAATAATAGAAGATAAATGAGTACAAAGACCCGAAACGAGATGGTACTCTTTAGCAAATATTCACTTGTACAGTGACATTAAACATCCAGTTCTTACTCATCAGACATTGATCGTTTGACCAACCGATAGGCATATCAATTTATATGCTCTTCTCAACTTTATTAATGTAACCAATTGAAAAGCCTCGATTCAGTGAAAAAACGGTATTCTAGTTTCCACTTGTTGGCCACAACATTTCTGTTTATAATTAACACGATTAGTCCGTTTCACGGGTTGACTGGGATTGTGATGGGGATCAATATGACCGACTACATTTCTAATCGGCACTGAGACACACAATTTTCAAAGTTTTTATATAAATTCAATCATATGTTTATTACAACGATGATCACTTACTCTAGTAGGTTCAGCTTCTTCATCAGGTCAATACCAAATTTAAAGTACTGTGTTTGATTACCGATTAGAGGGTCCTGTAGTGCACATTTACCATGTTTGTCAAATTCATGTTTCCTGAAATTGAACACAGTTAAAACATCTCATACAACTAGAAAATGTCACGCTAATGTCTTAAAACTGTTTTCTGTAGAAAACAGATTTTCATCTGGACTTCATTATACTATATTATATTATAAGATACCTTACCAAAATGTCTCTGGACTGCTGTAATTACTCAAACTTGGCCGCAGTCTTAATAGATCACTTCGCAGACTCTGAAAAAATAGAATGAATTCACAGAAAGGCTTCGGCGAAGGTTTGCATCAAAACAGGTGATACAAACAAGCGAGTTTTAAAATGTTTAATATGCAATCAATTTTTATGTTGTCAGCATTATTGTAAATTTCTGAACTTGTTTAGTTCAAGTGAAGTTGATCGCTCGGGAATCCAAAATCGGTCCACCTTTCGCATAATCTGCTTAGAGCAAATTGCTATCGGCTCAATCACTACCAGTCTGTGGCTGATTCGAAAGGAGACGTTCGCTTCACGTATTTAGGATACAGTCGACCAACAACCCAATTTATACAAATAAACAATAGTCGGCGGTTAGAACAGAAATTAAAAGACCGTACTTGAAATCTGACTCACCTCTAAGAGTCCAACATCAGTATTCACAGTCGACCAACAACCCAGTTTATACAAATTAAGAATTGGGGACAGTGAGAAGAGAAATTAAGAGACTTGACTTCAGATCTGACTCATTTGTAATTCTGTAATATTAAATTGTTCCTGTGATTTACACTTTGGATCTTTCCCACGGTATTTTTTAGGCCTGAAATGATGATATACACAATACTTAACAATTAACCAAACAATTACATCGATTTAATGCGTTGTATATTCTGAAAACGTGACCACCCACATTTATCACTAAACAGCTATAATTGCAGTGTGAAACGTGTGCATCACTTGAAGTAATTATATCATAGTAGTTGAAAGACATAAATAAAGGTGATCATTGCAACATTGACAACTATATCAAACTGTTTCACAGCATGCAGTATTGTTGTAACGGTGGTCAGGAAACTTTGTGTCCAGCTGTAAAACAATGGAACGTGTACCATATAGTAATGAATAGACCCCAAAATATGAATTCAGCCAGTCGCATAGGCGCAATGAAAACGATAAGCCAATGATCAGCATTCACTTCTTAGTTCAACACTACTTCATAAATAATAAATTCAATGTTTTCAAGAACGTTGTTTGAGATGAGTTTACAGTGATGAAATATTAAGACCTGTACGCTTTTCGGATGAGCTTTCATTAAGAAATCGTAGTGATAGTCATTAGATCAATCAAAGCAGGTCAAAAGATCACACAGATAATGTTCAGTAAATTTCTATGCTATTGTTTGTGTACATTCAGGGACATTTGTACGCACACGTTTGATAAATCAAACGTAAACTTAACACAACCCTTGAATGGTGAAATTATTCAATTCTTTAGGTGTTTGACCCTAAAAGAAAGAATTTCAAACAATTATTACTTAATGGAACAAAGTTGTATATGAAAAGAATATTTGCTAACTCTTATCGAATGCGATTCAATTGAATAGATAAATTTCAGAGGTGAAATAAGTTGTTTCGGTTAGTTGCCTTCAAAACCTGACCCATGAAATACACTCAAAATAACTCATCTACAACCTAAACACTGGAAATGTGATTGTCCAACTAATAAATTGACTGTGATTGTGTTTGATTCCAAACAGTATGTGAGAGTAATGTCCCGAATTTTTTTTGTTTCAATGTAAATATTATAAATTTGGGATCCTCATGTTCAGTAAAATAAATTGCTGCCTTAAGAAGGTGAATACAACCTGTCAATGAATACCACACTGATGAGTACTCAATCAGCGAACGACTCTGATCGATATCCTAGAACGGAAAAATAGTAAACTGTTAAACTTAATAACATTCATCTATAAAACTTTCATCGATAGACATAATTCCATGCATAAGGAACAGCATTTTAGGTTAACCGAAAATCTTTACCTTTTGCGCCCAATAAAACGATGGTGGCCAAGTCACAACAAATAAGTAGTAGTCATAATTCACTGTACTGTATCCTACATGTAGGAAGATTACAAGAGTTGACAATAGCAAGCATAGCGACCTGCAAACGTAAACAAATAATACAATAGATGAATAGATCTGACATTGCAAACTACAATATATATTTCGGAGAATCAGTAGTTCAAACAACGCATTGTTTTCATCGTGTCCAGTATTTGAATAAGTCGAATAAATCATCACGTCATCATATTAGTGAAACCAATACATTATATAAGTACAGATAGATGCTGGCTAACTGTATATCCGGAATGAGGGTTTAGACTTATATGGAACTTGTATCACAGACGTGAATCGATTTTCTTAGTTCTCTTCTCATTAGTGAAACTCAAATTTTCGGTTTTTGCAGCTGAGCTCTCATGATAACTGGAACACGTTTTGTTGATTTGTATGTGAAGCTACTATCACATTAGTTAGTAAATTTCAACTCAACTTTTTATTGTATGGGCTCAACAGTTATGAACAATACTGATTTGCACTGTGCTAGTTATGCAAATCAACCATCTACTCGAAACATGGATGAATTTACTAAGAGTTTACTAAATAATAAACATATGACCGTTAATTAGTTTAACGCTGAAACTCATTGTAATTAGATTGAATCGTTCTCTAAATAAAAATACAATATAACTACTTTAAAGGAAGCTGACGGAAAACTTTTCCACAATCGGTTGGATATTGCTAACTGTCATTTCAGTCAGATATATCAGTAAATAATAGTTCCCCTACAACAAAACTGGACTAGTCGCTACTTTATTCAGAATCACTGTATGTCTGATGAATTACTAAGCAAAATCGTCACGGCATTAGCGAATACCTGTGTCTCACATAACACATATGAAAGATTTATTCAGCCAATTATTGAATCGAGTGTGGAACCAAATCAGTAAGTTGGAAAACGTGATAGAGAGTATTCGACAGTTCTGTCTACAACGAACAACAACTGGCTATTAATTCAAAAAAAAAGGGGTTTATCACTTTTACCTGATCCCCAGATAATAGTCGATGTCAAACAGACGATGGAAACAAAACTTCAACTTACTGTGCTCTCATCGCCACTATAAATCTGTTGATGTATTGTGATAACTGAGTACACGATCTTTTAAACACTGTTATATATACCCTGTGTTTTACGTGATTTTAATCAGTGATAGAAGATGACACGTTCACAGAACAAATATTGCAATTAATAATGCTGGTCTCATAACCTCACTCATCATGCTGAGTTAAATAAAAACACAATTTCCTCACACGTTTACATGAAACACATCATGTGATATACATTGATAGTCCTTAATACATACATTTTTTTTATCGGATCTGATTCACTGAACCATCAAAGATCTAATAATCCACGAGCTACCTGATTATCTTCTGAGCGTTCCCATTTTGATGTCCCATGTCTCGACGACAGTTCTCTCGCTAGCACCAGCCATGGTACAGGTTTTAATAGAATGATCAGTTTTAATCTCATCGATTCAATGCCCATCATTACCAAATTTGTTTTGCATAGACCATTAATTTGATGCGTTGTTCTTTGGATACGTATAAATTGACATTGTAGTAAGAATCCATATTTTATTGCTTTCGTAACGTTCAAGTATAATGCACAAATTCTGAAACTAAGTAGGATGAAGAAAGTAAATTTTTGAATGGACGGGTCGATTCTTCAACGACTTATCAACTTGACGATTATTTTACCAGCAGACACTGATAGAAATATGAAATAACGGCATTTCGGTTTCAAAAATTCTCTTTTTTACGAAGTTTCTTACCCATCCAGTTCGGAAGTTTTTCATGTTGATTACATCAGAAATTGTTGTAGTGTGGTGCTTGCTACTTATATGGATGTAATTGGTATATGAAGCGAGTTAAAAACGTATTGTCTAGCAGCAGAAGATGGAAGAAGATGAAGAAAGGAAGAGCGAGAACGCAATTCAATTTGTAAGAAAACGCATGAACAATGAAATGTGAGACAATGGGTTGGTGTTTGCAACAGAAACAGTCCAGATTGATATGATGGATTGATATTTTACAAATTAACGATTGGCTTTATGGTTTTTCTATTTTACCAAGTAACTCTGTAGTTTGATGGTAAATACATTCGACTATCACCACCCGTGTTCTGTTCACTACAGTAGAATTTCAAAATACCGAAAGATAGTGCCGATAAATATTTGGTCGAGTGGTAACTTTTAAATGATCGACTCACGGTGGAATAGGAACCGATCTGTAATGTTTTGGTACATAGAGATATAGCTGAAGATGATGACTTGGCGGTGTCAATGTAACTTACAATTTATTGATTTGTGTTTGCTTCGAGAATAGTCGCTTGACCTCATGGACGATATGAAGGATGTTTTTGTTGGTTAGATGTAATCACGATTCACTAGAAGATACAGTGATGATCTCCGGAACAGTGCACGTATATCAGCCAAATACTTCCATGCATCGAATGGAATCCTAAAGAGTGTGCGCGAATCGCGATCAAATGCTTTATTACAGAGTAAGTTCATCTACGGTAAAATGTGAGTACACGGACTAGTATAATATACAGAGAAGTTCCGAAAATTTTTCAAATCACATCACAAAAAATAGTTGTCTTGGAAAATGTCTAATCAAAGCAATGCAAGCTTCCTTCTGCTTGAACCACGGAAGATTTAATCCAACACCAGTTTGGTTAAAAATTTCTAGATACTTTTCTAAGTCACATGAGACTAAAATCGCTTCAGATCATAATTTTTTCGAACTAATTCTCTATTCCTGTACTAAATACTTAAACAAAGTACTTCTTTTGTGTATACATTATTCATTGAATTAACAGCTTCTATGAATCCGGTATTCAATTTGTAGTGCTAATGAGGTATATCAACTTGGACCGATGCGTATATGTGCCTGATCCTACGTTGAGGCTGACTGACTGACTGATTTGGCCAGGGTATTTTCTTGACGACCTTAACAAAAGTTCACCACATCGCCTTACAGATTGATCACATTTATTTCTTCACACTGTAACTTCTACATTTACAAAACTTTCAGTGATGTACTCCAATGCAAGTACATGTATCTCGTCGTATAAAGTGTAATAAAAAATTGAATTTCTGACATTTTTGTCAACTACTCTTAGTAACTTCACATCCACAGCAGCAACTCACCTTCAACGTGGAATAACAGTATCACTCGTGTTTAATCGACAGCATGAATAGCTTTTCATCATTCGTCCACTTCGCTTCAGATGAAGCCTTCACGTAACAGCATTCGTATCTGCTCATTTAAAATCCGCTTACATGAGTTTACATTTACAACACTCCTTCATGCGTATATTATGAGAAACATTTTCGTGATGACCATTGAGGTGCTGTTTGTCACGCTGCCATTCTGAATATTACAGTACGATTTGATTTACACCCAGTTGTTATGGTGATGTTTATTTTGATGCGGGTTATGAGGCATAGCTAAATAAATAGGAATGAGCTACGCAGTTAACAGCAATCCCTCATTATATCTACAGGTAGAAAAATTCAAAAGTATTTTTGGGTCTTGACAGCTCCACAACCTCTCAATACTAATCAAATGTGACCTGTAATACATCACTGAACACTTTTAATGTTAATTGTTGAATGAACGCCGTCAGTATACTAGACTTTAATGTAAGTGAATAATGAAGATAACATATTTAATATGATTAAGTTATGCATGGACTGTCGCAATATGAGACGAAGGCTGAAATATGTTCGTTCATTAAGGATAGACATTCATACTAGTTATTTATATTTACTAGATTATAAAAACACTACATATGATTGTACTTTATTGTCTGAGTGGACGATTACTTGTCACATTCTGTGTGGACATCTAAAGCTTTAAAACTAGCACTCGAGGCAATTATGAAGAAGCGTAATTCCAATAAAGAAGTTTCATCGGACCAGGGTTGACGAGCAACTTATGTTTGAGAACCAAATTTCAACATTTCATCTCATCCAAAATCGTATTCAATTAATTTATTCACTTCCACTCGTGTTTTGAATTGATGTTTAGCAGTGTCACCTACATAACCAGTACATGTGACCACGTGACACGTGACCACCTAGTGCACACAACTTTCAATTAAGAATACAGACAGCGATATTATCAGGATAATTAAACGTGAGAAAACTCCACGTTTAAATCCTTGGTTCGCTCCATCATGTAACCCTTTTGAACTTGAGGTAATCGGAGTCAGGGTATACGAATTTGAATGTAGCATTCACGTAACAATACGATTGTTAAATGTGGTTTGACCTACTGTAATCGACCATTTGAGCACAAAGGCGAATTGAAATAATTAGAATCAGATTTAGTACGAATTTGTTTTCAACTTTGACTAATACTTGAAATGTTACCTATTCCCTTAGAGATGTTGGACGCCAGGCAGACACAAACTCTTAATGTTACCTGTATAGACTCACTGTCATGGAAATGGCAAGTTATACAACCTATAACTACATGTGTTATCGAAATGATTTAAGTTTTATCTTCTGAACGTTAAAAACCTGTAGCGTGGCGTCGAGTTGGGATTAACTATGAACACCGCTACAAAGGATCGCGTGCCAAGTGAATCAGAAGGCGAAGGTTGAACGTAACCAAATAAATCCATAAAATCCCCGAGAAGCGAAATATCAGAGGGCAGCTAATGGACCAAATCGAGATATATTCGCTGGTGATCTCGTGGTATCGAAAAAATACCGAGATCGTGCCAGGATACAAGCTTGGTTACGGAATGTAACCGAATTCGTGCGAAGTCACAATCAAAGGGAAAGTATAAGAATGGAAGCAAAATATAACTGTCATTAGCACAGTCAAACAAAAGCACGTTAAAACAAACACTGGTACAGTTGGTTATAATAATAATTGTTTTTATTAAAGCAGTCGTGTTCTCGTGATAAGTGTGAGTCACTGCGAACCAAAGTCAAAGGTAATATATCCACTTCAAATAAGAATCTCAGGTTGCTGCGTACGATTTAAAGTGAGGGGCATTTGTTGATATTTAGTTGACCTGATACTTCTTACACGGTAGTTTCATCCCGTTTTATTCCTGCTTCACAAATCAGGTGTGTTATACATTCCGTCTTTCTGACACTAGCACATTCATTTAAGTATTCTGAATACAGTGAAGTCTTTTCTAAGTTACTGCAGCTACGAGTGCTGTCCGAATGAAAGTGATCTTAGCACACGCCCTTGAATAACCCACCTAGTTACTCTACTAAATGCTGATGTATTTGAATTAAGTTTAGTTTTTTCGGTAGCGATCAACCAAGAATGATTTATTCCAGCAGAGTAAAGGGTTATGGATGACATACATCAGTCGATTATGTGTGACTACCGTTTAAGGAACCATATTATGATGTGGTTGACCATTCGAGCACAAAAGTGAATTGAAATAATTAGGATTAGATTTAGTTCGAAGTTGTTTTCAACTTTAAATAATAATTGAAATGTTATTTGTTCTCTTTGAGAAGCAACAACTAGTTTACCATCACATCAGTGAAACTTGTTATATTATTCACTCGATACGTAATAACTTATTATAATAAAATGCTTATTTTAAATGACGAAAAGTGTTTGTATAATCTCTTTACTATTCACTCGACGGAATCAAACGCTACTAATGATAACGTTTATTTGTAAATATACATTTACTGTCGTATGAATCTTCGCATTCTAAATATTTGATGAACCAAAACAATTCATACGTAGCCTAATCAAAATGAACGAGAAAATTCCATGAACAATTTAGTTTACAGTCTAGTATAGTGACGGTGTTCATTCAAATATTCAGTTTAAGTAGCATAATTAATTTATTTCATGTTTAATTTGATTAGTGATGATTGTGCGGTGGGTTATATAGATATATATATATATATATATATATATATATCAAGCACATGAATATGTGGTTATCCTTTTCACTTTTAGAGACTTTCATAGCATCACTCTAAACTACGACTGCACAACACTTAGTCCAGCGTCATATGTCACTGCAATAATAAGTTATTTCTTCTTAATTTTTTTCTTTTCTCATAAGCTTGTAGTAGTCGTAAGACATTTTATAGCTTAAGATAAACTTTCAAATCAGCAAACAATGGGAAGTTGTAACTAAAAATAATTACTGAATAGTGCAGATCACAAAGCTACAAACACTTCGAGCGAATTTGAGACAGAGTGGCGAATGTGCATGTGCGAACAAATACAGAGGCAAATTTATATTGAAATCGCATAAGACAACAGCAAGGCAAGTCAAAGGCTAATAATAAGATTTGAGTTCATACATATCTAAGGAAGAGAATGAATTATCAACATTTTAGTTGAAGTCTGTCATGTGATCTAGTGATGATATCAATACAAAAAAACAAAAACATCCTTATTATTCAAATAGCATTGTATGTTAGGTATGTTAATAAAAGGGTTCAACTAATATTAATCATAATCAAAATTAGTTGTAGGATAGTTGCTCTAATATGTCCCCTGAGTCAGTTTACATTAAGTTCTCACGGGTAAGTAAAGAGATATCTTTTGATCTAAGCATGCATTTATTTGGAAGTAATGTTAGACTACTTATTACAGAGCCATCTTTAAGGGCGTGAATCTTCTTTTTGTGTTTATTCTAATAACGTCATTTATAAATTCTTACTGAATACATAAGATGTTAGAAATATAGAACAAACATCAGAAGTTATAGGAATTCATAACATCAATATACAGCTCTTAAATTAAGACTGAATTTCTACGATATCTAACTGAATTTCTAAATGTACATCGTTGAACGGTTGAAACCCTTTCTTTCTGAAACTTTCGACTTTTTGTAACTTTGTTTAGAACTAACACTTTAACTGAATATTGCATTACAAAATTAACTCATCAAATTTTTATCGACTTTTTCATTTATAAAACATACATATGTACAAAGATGAAAGTGACCCATGAGGCATGTTTCGTGCTATTTCTGACTCCCAAGCCAGAAATACTGGCATCTCAGAGTTGATGTTCACCCCCAGACCGGAACCCAGTACCTTTCATATCAAACAGCATCGCGTTATCCACTTAGCTATGGAGACCCGGCAGCCACCTATTTGTGAAATCGAGTGATGTTTAATTTCACTTCGTGTTGTTTACTTGTATTTTTTCATTGTTGTTTAGGATTATAATTTATCAGTCTTTTATAGACATATGCACATATTAAGCGTATTTGCCTAAATTTACAAGCACTTCAAGGAACTAGGACACAACGTGCATGCTGGATTAGACTACTTGCCATTATACATCTTTCTTTAGAATTCTCCATTTATGTTGTCATGTTATTTGAACTGTTTTCTGATTTCTTTCTATTGCTACTTACGTAAGATTCTTTAAATTTCCATGTTTCACTTAAACATAGTTGGTGTTATCATACCTCAGTAGACTTCTGTTACATTTGAATACGTTGACCCATCAAATATATGACTCTGATCACGTTAACAAACTCATTATCATGAAACATTAAAAACAATTTGTGCCACAAATTGTTTCTGATATGTCGTCACCATCAAGCTTCGCAGTTATAAGTCCACAAATACTGTGATATATTACAGAGGTCACAAGGAAGTATGCATGAATGGATTCGACAGCGTTATCTGTTCAATATGGTGAACGTTTGTACCTGTTACGACACACATACTTCGTCATTATGTCATTTTGCAAATTAGAAGGGTCATTATCTTAATAATAGTCATATGACAAAATATCATTAATTGACAATTTATTACAAATCATTCTGACCTTTAGAACTGATTGACCGGTGAATGGTGAATAATGTCATGTGTGTCAGGTACATTTTACTTCTACTAAATGTTCTATGCCATTTACAAATGACCTAGTCATAATAGATGCAAACGTTCATCATTTTGAACATACAGCACTGTTATTTCTATTATAACGTGTCCTATTTTCGCCGTTTTAAAACATCGTGATTATGGAATAAGAAGTATCAGAGTAGCCCGATTGACTTCTACTTACATCTCGACTTAATTAGAGCCCTTTTGAATGTGTCTCAAAATTGTTCCGCATCAATATGCGACTGTAGATGGTGGATTTGACAGGCAAATCCTTTATGTTATCTGGACCAAGGTACTCAGGTTTTAGCCATGCATGTTGAAGGTAATATTTTTGTTGACACTGCGTGCATCTGCTTACAATGTCCATGATGGCTTGCTTCTGAAGTGGCCAATATGCAAAGCTCTGGGCTATGTGCTTCATTTGTTTCGCTACTGGGTGACTAATAGTAAACTCTTTCAGCATTTTTAGTAATAAAGATGTCGACGTAAACACAATCTTTAAGCATCAAGCACTTTTCATTGACAGACAACAAATATCGACAATGGTAAAATTGCTGGATGTTACTCTCAAAAACTGTGGACAGTTAACTGTTATTAACGCAGTTTTGAGTAAGCTAGTAGTGCATCTGTTCGCTATATTGTTAAATGCGTGTCCACTCTTATGAATATGTCTAAAAAAACACTTTCGAAACACTTTTCCAATAAAACATTTTTATTACCATTAACATTAACGATTATTAATTGAAGCTTATCTGCCTAAACAAACCATCGATTGGACAGAACTCGTGAGACAATAGTAAACATAGCTCATAAAAGCGTCCTCATTTTCATTTATACGATAATCTTTGTCAAACCGCAGAGATATGTCGTTTTGTAAAAGAAACTCATATACAAAATTCTAACATGTGATAAGATGTAGCTGATCAACTGTAGATATATCAGAAACAATAATATGTCCTCCCAATATTACATCTTATTTGACATACCTATCTTGTTATAATAATCGAAGATCCTTAGTCATGTGAAATATTGTGTGTATTAATAACAATAATGACTGTTCATTATTCCATTATCGGCGCATTATGAAATTTCTCAGCACAAAGTTTTTTCGGCGAGTTTCTGTTTTTTTAATTCTTCATCGAGATTGACGATGAATACTAACTGATCGCTAATAAATTATTAGCACGTCAGGAATAGGCGTTTGCATAATGTATATTGTTTTCGATGTACATTGCTGGCAACCACGGTATCTCTGATTGGGCCTTGTGTGACTTCTACAGCAAAAGGTCATAAACTTTTCACAAACACATCTGAATATGTTGGTGGTTAATAGAAATAATGATGTACTAGTCCTCAGTTTTCAGTCTTCATTAATATGTATAGGAGGTCTGTCGACCTATATTAATCCTTGTAGTTTGTTCCACTGTGCAGGTCCAATCTCGTCTCAAAAATGTCAACAGAAGATTCTGATACTACGTGTTTAGGCAGGGAATGTCAGTAATTCACCACTCAGTAAGAGAAACAAAGCTCCAGATTTAGACGATTTGATCTCGTTTTCTTGAACTCTCTTCGAGTGTCCTCTCAAATGACCAGTCTTAGACGGAAGGAAAAAATGAGATATATTAATATCAAGGCCATCGTTCAGTACTAGACCACCCAGTATACCATGGTAAGATAACGAAAATAGGTTAAGGTGTTTCAGTCTGTCTTCATAAGATAGGCCAGATAGACCCTTTGCCATTTAAGTCCTTAGTTGTTAAACTTGTTTCGGCATATCCGTCTCATACTTCAAACAATGTCTCGCTTCTTGAACCCAATATTCTAAGTGTGGTCGCACGAACGTTGGCTATAATAAACTAAAACTTTCTTCATCCAAATACTAGAAAGATTTACGGATATATCAAAATGCCCTAAGGCCTCTTGCAGCGGCAGTGGTTTTGAGATCACTACATTGTACTGCTACTAAACCTCTATAGTTTCTTACTTTGGGTAACACGAATCCACATATTATGAAGTGATACGAGTCATTATAGTTATTTAACTGCATCACCACACTGTTGTTAAGACTCACTTTAAGTGCCCATGCATGTCACCAATGAGTTGCGATCATCCTCCTAGTACTATTCCACCTGTCATGCTGTGCACGGGTCTCCAAATCTCATCCAAATGTCATCGGCGAAAAATAGAACGGGTGATTTCGCTAAAAATGGTAGTTAGTCTACATAAAGTCAAAAGAGAAGAGGACCGAGAATTGTGCTTGGGAAGCTTGGTTCGCACCAAAACGTGTGGGTTTCGATACATGTTTATCAATACATGCCCCATTGCTGTTATCAGGAACATATTATCGAAGAAGTTTATAGACACTTTTGTGGTCATCTCAGTCCAACTAATATCAGGTGCAATAAAGTTTCCTATCATCAAGCAACTGTTAATTGCACTCCATACCTCAATTTTTTCCAAAATGAAGTCACTGGCTAAGCAGATTGGGATGCGATAGATGACACTGAGTATAAGTGTATCACATCGATGGCCGATTCACAGCTAATTACTTCTCAAGTACCTCTATCATGCGATTCTCTAGCAGAGGAGCGAATATGTACATTGTTGGCTATGTATAAAAACAACGCCACATCATTTTCTACATCAATGTCTATCACTCCTTAGGTGGTATCCGAATAATTCTGGAGTAATATATAAGTCATGCACTAAACACATTTCTGTCTCTGCTACAATGAGTAGCACTAATTTGTCCATCAGTGCTTCTAGTTCATAGGATTAACTACGAGCGTTGACATATAAAACTAATGGGAAGAACAGCTAATCCAAATAGGCTTTGAAACTATTCACTTCCAAAATCTTGTTATCCAAAAACCCACTAATTGGAGACTTTCCTCATCGTTTTGTCGACGGAAATCTACTTCAGCTAGCGTTGTTTTCCTTTCTATTCTATCTTTAAGAAATATATCAGGTCTTAGTCGAATGCCGGTATTGTCGTGACTACGAGCGCTACTCAACAGAAGGTCATGACCCTAAGATTAGCTCAATGAGTCTATAGGTTTGAGGTTCAACACTGCCGTTGGTTTTCTTATCTATACTAATCAATGGTTTAACCTGAACGCCCTTAGAATTATCTGGCGAGATGCTATTGATATATTCTCCTATCTTCTCCAAAACATAAGCGTATCTAGGTTTGGGATCAGGATCGTTTGACTCCAGCAAATTACTTACAATATTATTCGATGAGATTAAATTTTTATCAGTCCTGCCACATTGGAGTTCTATCTTACTCTCAGACTTTGTAAGTATATTCTGTGACTCAGAATGGAAGTTTACCAAGGACTTGCTAACAACCCGCATAGTGCCTACAGGTTTTTCGTTTCATTTCTTTTTCTCCGAACTACAGTCTACTTTTTAACGCTCAGGGTAGCCAAATCGGGACTATTAACAACGTTGATTGTTTTATCCGGGTCTGATTACCAATGTTCATAGATTACTTGTTGAAATATTTAGGTGTCAACATAGAAATTTAGTTAAATCTAATCAACATAATCTGTTTGGTCTTATTTTCCCACCTGATAATAAAGTCTGCCTCTTCGTCCAGGTCATTCAAACTTTATAATTATGAAGGAGACTCCGGTTTATGAAACGGTTAACTTGTTCTGTTAATATGTTTGTACTTATCAACTCATCTTATTGAGAACACATTGAGCACAAACAATCTCAGAAGTTACTACGTTCAAAATATTTGTCTTTCAAAGATTGTTAGTCTAAGTTAACATAACGATTTTTTATCACATTTTCCTCATGAAAGTTACTATCGGAATATGTAACTCTAACTTCCAGCTGTCATCGGTCCCAGTTCCGTTTACAACAAACTATCCTCCAAATTTAAGGTCAAGGAGTGTTCAGTAATTTTGTTTTCATCTCCAAACGTTAACTATATTAATGTAAGCAATCGTTCAGGGATATTTAACAGTAGTGCACAATCAAAGCGGAGTAATCGGCCTTGACTAATTACATCATTCACTGAGGTTAGAGAATGATCATACTATGAACAGGAATACGGGAATCTGACCTACCGATTTTGTGAGTAACTGCTTTCAGTTGATATCTAATTCGTTGGACACATTTATGTATAGAAAAAAACGGCACATTTATCATTTGAATTCATGAGTGTATTAAAACTAGACCACCATGAGAAACATGGAAGCACGTGATGGACCATTCGACTTAGTATGAGACTCCTCAGCAGTACGCATTCACACTCGTCTCCAGGGCATCTAGACCACTCACCAGGCATCTAACAGTTAATGTTTAACCTCAACTAATTCACAAAATTGCGCCACCTTCCATCTTTATCTTCAGTGAATCACTGCCTCACAACAGACATCACACTCATGTTTAATCCGTTATGAAAAATCCGAATTAGACATGAATTTAGTTTGATTATATTTAATCAGTCCGTTTAAAAGTTCGTGCCAACATGTTTGATCTTCACGTCATTATAACCGTTGAGCTAATTCAGTAGACACTTTAGATAGCTGATAAAATGACATTAAACAGAAAAATTCACGAATCTAAACAAATAATATGTGTATTTGTATGCGAATGTTTGTCAGTTATGGAGGTGAATTTTTTAAACGTTTAATTAGCACTTGGGATACGAGTTTCGGCGGAAAATATTCTTACACACACAGCAAAAATCACATTCAGTCCATCGTTGTTCGATGTAAAGATAATACTAGTGAGATCCCTCATAAATAGCTTCAAGTTGCTATTACTGACATTTTAGGAGTCAGCCGCGACTGGCAAAACCCCTCGGTGTTTGGCATGAAACAGTTGTCCATTGCAGGCACTAAATGACCATTACTTAAGATTAGACATTGTCTCCGTTTATTGTCGTTTCTGTTTTCGAAATGTAAGGCGTTTGAACGTTAGACAGGATGTTGTAGTTCAAGAAATCTACATCTTCGAGTAAGCATAAGAGCCTACAATGTTAGCGTATTTGATGACAAAAAGGCAACCTGGATTGGTCGATGTGTACATCTTTTGACGAACAAACATCAACTCTAGCCAACCAAACATCCGTCAAATACATCGTAGTGACAAGCCTAGAAAGATCTTGGATTACAATGAGCAATTTCACAGAACAATTCTCAACATGTGAAGGATTTTTTCTTTGACATGATGCTAATGTTCAAAGAATCCATACGTTTGACAACCAGTTTAATCTTCTTTTGAACTTTGAGTAATAATACTCTCTTCCACCCAATCATCTCAGCGGAGAACAACAGATCCACCATATTAATCACCAGCACATTCTGCACAACAGCTAATCAGATCTAAAACGCTCAGTTCAACAGAATTATTTCCAGCTGACTGGATGCAAATATGATTGATTATCGCTTCAATAGCACTGAATGACTGAGGTAAAAACTGAAAGTTTGAGGATTACTTGTCTTAAGCAAAATATCAGCAATTTATTAGACAATCAATCCACATCGTAGCTGATCACAGATTTCTACAACTTATCCATTTCAGTCAATTGTGAACATCTCTATCGCTTCAACACTGGATGCTTACTTTTGCGCTCATCACGATATGAATTTCATCCAGTAGTGTGGATTGGGGTAACTTCCTCTGCTTTCCAAAATCCATTCAACTTGGAAATAGGACGTTAGGCACCACAAACTAACTGATAGAAACAATGAACATCATTTCTAAGACAGAAGAAAATCTCGGGAAGTACAATATGAGAAAATGCTAAGATGAACGTCGAAGAGATCTCATGATTTTAAAGTTTTGCATCAGCCAAAAAGGAAAGAGTCCGGAATCAACTACGCGTGTATAACTACAGGACCAACCTACCAGGAAGTAGTGATTTTTTGGAAATTCATTAGTTTTCCGAGTTTTCTGATCAATATTATATGGTACAGTCGTTAAATAACTTTAATAATATGAAAGAAAATATATCGACATCAGAAGATCAACTCCAAAGCTTCCCCATGCCCACTAGCTTTTCGAAAAACGAATTCATCATCCCTTACAGACTTTCCATTAAACAAGTCAACGAAGATGTAGAATGATTCAGTTGCATGCCAACAATGTGAAGAAATGATTGGTGGAAATCATTATCACTCCTAATCCACAAGCTCAACAGCTATGTTGTAAACAAAAAAAACATGCCGGGCGCCAAGTAATGTCTATCAATGAGTGTTATGTGCTGTGCTTCATGTAAACGTGTGAGGAAATTGTGTTTTTATTTAACTCAGCATGGTGAGTGAGGTTATGAGACCAGCATTATTAATTGCAATATTTGTTCTGTGAACGTGTCATCTTCTATCACTGATTAAAATCACGTAAAACACAGGGTATATATAACAGTGTTCAAAAGATCGTGTACTCAGTTATCACAATACATCAACAGATTTAGAGTGGCGATGAGAGCACAGTAAGTTGAAGTTTTGTTTCCATCGTCTTTTTGATATCGACTATTATCTGAGAATCAAGTAAAAGTGAAGTTTTTCACTGATTGAATTTGAGAAAAAAGTTGCAATCAAAACTATGTTACAAATATCGATCCTCCAAATTGTAGATTGAAGCTTGCAATGTCAAATTTATTCATCGACAATTCATTGAATGAATGATTTTGTTTTCTCATGTTACGTATAAAAATATTCCAGTCGATAAGGGATTTTCAGTGTCTTCGGATTTTTTTATGGATGTGTTTTAAAATTCATCGATCATTTTATTTGCATATTCATTGCAGGTCACTGTTTTTTTTTGTATCAACACTTGTAATCATTCTACGTATTGGATGCAGTACGGTTAATTTTGACTACTACTTATTCTCTACGACATGGCCACCATCGTTTTATCAAGTTAAAAAAGTAAGAAACGTTTCGTTTACATCAAATGTTGTCCGTTTCCATGAACGCAAATCTATTGATTCACGTTTAGCAGGTGAATATTGTTTAGAAATACACAAAAAGATTAATGTTTAGTATTCTCTTCCCGTTCATGGATGCGGATCAGAGTCATTCGCTGATCAAGTATTCATCATTGTGATATCCATGTACAGGTTTGTAATCACATTGTAAAAGCATTACTATATTTCACCGAACACGGAGATTTCATTCACATGGAAATAGGGCAATTCAGCACATTGCTCTCACAGATTGTTCAAAATTAAACATAATTACGGCCAATTTATTAGTCATGTAATCACATTCTCGGTGTTTAGGTTGTATATGAGTTATTATGAGTTTATATTACAGGTCAGTTACTGAAGGCAACTAACCGAAACAACTTATTTCACCTCTGAAATTTATCTATTCAATTGAATCGCATTCGATAAGCGTCAAAAAATATTGTGTTCATACAAACCTTTGTTCAACTGAGTAATGATTATTAGAAATTTTCTCTTTTAGCGTGATCCACCGAAGGGATTGTCTGGCTTAACCATTCATGGATTGTGGTAAGATAACATTTGATTTGTGAGCTGTGTGCATAAAAATGTTTCCAATTGTACACAAACAATAGCATGGAAATTTATCCAACATTATTTGTGTCATCTTTTATATTGCTGTAATTCATCGAAACACTATCACTACGATTTCACAATGAAAGCTTATCCGAAATACCTACTGGTTTCGACACTTCATCGCTATACACTCATTTTAAACAGCGTTCTCGAAAATATTGAATTTATTATTTAACAAGAAGTGTTGAATTGTGAAATGGATACTGATCATTGACTCATCGTTTTCAGTACGTCCATGTTGATGACTGAATTCAGATTGTGGAGCTCATAGATCTGCTTCAGATAACTAGATGGTCAACACGCCACTGTTTTGCGGCAGATCAATAAGTTTTTTACCATCGTGACAACAATACTGCAAGCTGTGAAGCAGTGTAATTTCGTTGACAATATTGAAATGATCACCTTTCAACTACTATGATGTAATTACTTCAAGTGATACACACGTTTCACAATGAAATTATAGATGCTTAGTGATAAATATGAATGATCATGTATGCAAAATATACAAGTCAGTGAATGCATGTAAATCTTCCGTTCATCAATGAATTCTGCATATCATTATTTTCAGGCCCCAAAAGTTCCCTGATGTGCAACCAAATTGTACCGCAACGGAACAGTTTAATATTACACTATTGAAGGTGAGTCAGATCCAAAGTTCAGCCTTATTAATTATTTTCTCACCACCTCCTATTGGTTGTCTGTAAGAATTCAGGTATTGATCGATTGTGTAGCAAAATTATCAAGTGGACGACTGAATTTCAAGCAGCCGCTGACTGTTAGTCATTGATCAGAAAGCTATTTGCTCTAAGCAGATAATGCTGAAGTTGAATCGATTTTGGTTCGCCGAGCGATCATCATCACATGGTGGTTATAGGCTTAGAAGTTTACAATAATGCTGCCAGAAGATTGTTTGCAGATCAAATTTTTTTAACTTGCTTGTTTGTATTATCTGTTTCAATGCAATCATTAAAAAGCGTTCACTAAATTTGTTATCTGATTCTATTTCAGAATCTACTAGACGATCTTAGAAATCTGTGGCCAAGTTTGAGTAACTACAGCAATCCAGAATCATTTTGGTAAGATACCTTATAATGTTATATAGTATAATGAAGCTCAGATGAAAATCTGTATTCTACAGAAAACAGAATGATCTGCAGGTTGTAATCAGTTATCGACGATATGCTTTGTTGAATGATAAGTGCGACCACAGTGACATAGGCTACCTTTAAATTGACGTCTTTAGAAGCTATCATGTTATCGTTACTATTACGGTCGTATCTTCGAATAAATGTCAGTTCTGTGCAGGTCTTGTGAATAAAACACGACACCAAATGCAACTTACAATTGATAAATCACATTGTGCTGAATATTCAACTTTCCAGAGTTTCAAATTAGGGAACTTTCAACAAATAATAAAACCACGATGTTTGTTTTGGAATAGACTTTTAAGCCATTATCGTGTATCCTTTCAATGACATGTGGTTGTTGTATGAAAAGTTTTTTACCACGTTCAATTATAGGAAATATGAATTTGACAAACATGGTAAATGTGCACTACAGGACCCTCTAATCGGTAATCAAACACAGTACTTTAAATTTGGTATTGATCTGATGAAGAAGCTGAACCTACTAGAGTAAGTGATCATCGTTGTAATAAACATATGATTAAATTTATATAAAAACTTTGAAAATTGTGTGTCTCAGTGCCGATTAGAAATGTAGTCGGTCATATTGATCCCCATCACAATCCCAGTCAACCCGTGAAACGGACTAATCGTGTTAATTATAAACAGAAATGTTGTGGCCAACAAGTGGAAACTAGAATACCGTTTTTTCACTGAATCGAGGCTTTTCAATTGGTTACATTAATAAAGTTGAGAAGAGCATATAAATTGATATGCCTATCGGTTGGTCAAACGATCAATGTCTGATGAGTAAGAACTGGATGTTTAATGTCACTGTACAAGTGAATATTTGTTAAATTGAACCATTTCATCTCGCGTCTTTGTTTCTATTTGTTTTCTGTTACTTTAGTTCTCTGATGAAAAATAATATCACACCAGATGCTTCCAAAGAATATGAAGTACGTTTACTTGCCAATCGATAAATAGTCTGAGAAAATAAATCAAATCTCTCGGTCACACTAACATCTATGCTCGCTTACATAGACGTTGGAATTTCAGTCAGTTCGAACGTCGGCCACATCTCTTATTATGCATGAGCAGAAAGAATGTGAACTTATTTAAAGGGAATAAGCCATTGAACGATCAGCCGTATCATCGTTCACTAATAAATAACGAATTTCTATTGAACTCAAATGAGATCTTTAAACTGAATCCAAGTAATACGAATGCTGTATAAAATCTGTCACAGTGATAAAAGATATTTAACTCAGGTGATTATTGAATGAATTTAATGTTACAGAACAACGGTTTAGAATTTCAGTGATTGACAAACAACAACAGTAATTTTGTTTCTAGTCTAGATAATTGACTATTACTTCATAAAACAACGCACACTTGAATACTTACATATCCGACACGATTAAGTGTATTTCAATCTTTTCACGTCAGAATCGTTAATTTTTCAGCTCCTGTCTTTCACAGTAAGCTACCTGTGAACCACTACTACAAATAGTAGTATTAGAAGAAGAAGTTTACTCTATATGTGGAGTGTGGGCTTTCATGTCTGGTCGCCTCTGTATGCCTCTACTACTTTACATTCGAAGATATAACCACCTCTCTTCATTTCTGTATCATATACCAATGACTTTATCCAAAATTGTTTCGAACAGCACTTCATTTTATTTACCACTTCTATTGCTTTTGACTATTGTTACGAAAGTATTTGAATCAGCATAATTCGTTCACATTATAAATAAACTTCTGTTTTAACTTTCACAGACAAGCGATTTACGAAGCGTTTTGAAAAGAGAATTCGGTTATAACGGTTCTTTAAAGTGTACCGAAATAAAAAAAAGGTTAGTGTATCAGTTATCAGTAATTGATTCCCTCACAGATGTAAACAAAACACGTCTACTTAACTTGCCACTCGACTTATTAAAACGAAATATATCTGGTAAATGGTATTTGAGTAAATTGTTAGTAAGAATGTAGTTAGATAATAAATGAAACTGATCCCAAATACCGAATGATATGAAGTGATATGATGGACCAACAAATTAACACATCCACAAACCATAACACAAACTTAAAAGACGCTTGACGCTAGTCAAGCAATCGATAAACGACAATATTCAACAGCCACTAGTGACATCCGTAAACCATAACTAGATTTTCACATGATGTTATTTGCTTGTATCTTTCCAGTGTATTTTAGGACTGCTATTGATCAGTTTCTTGTTGGCATATATGTATCATATGCGGGATGCCTCGATGTTGTCTTAATTTGCAAGCATCACAAGCAAAGATCAATAGTGACGATTAGTGGATGCACGCAACAGCACGTGAATTTACACATTACCCCAATGCACAAGCACAATGGCTCAGTAATTAAGTGGGTAATGTGATGGTGTTTTACGTGAAAGGTACAGGGTTCGAGACCTGAGTTGAACATCAACTCTGAGATGCAAGTGTTTTCAGCTGAGGACTCACAAACAGGAGGAATCACGTGCCCTGGACTCCAATGCTTGTCACTGTTCATCTTTGCCTATAACAACTAGATATTCCTGAATTGAAATAGGAAAATTGCCGTAAAATTACACGTTCCATGTTGAATAAGGACTAGTGGACATCAGTGATTCACGAATTATGCACAATGTTTAGCCCTAATGAAATGCGTAAACAAACAATCGTTCCATGTACATGGATTTTACCGAAAATCTTATATTGATTGATATCTTTGGAGCTGAATTTGATTGTGGACGTTGTTAAGTAATGTCTAAAATCTACCGGTCTCTCATTTTTGTAGAAAGGGGTGGGACGTCTGGAAGAGGTGCGTATTTGTTTGAATGTTTCGCACAACTACACGGACTGCCCGGTCCTTGGTAAATGTCCTGATAAGTTCATCTTTCCTCCATATCCAAAAAGTGAGAAATTTATAACAGTTAAATCTCATTATGTTAATTAATAAACTTTACTCATGTCCACTATTTCTGTTATTTAATTTTTCTTGAGTAAAGATTAAAAGATAATAATGTGAGGGCAATTCTATTAAATGTTTTACAATGAATAATAACGTGAAACCTTGAATTTATCCTGAAAACAGTAGTTGATAGATCTTACAAGTGATTCACATCGTAAAGAAAAATACTAAATGATGAATGTTGTTGCTTCAAAATGACGAATTATTGCTTAGAATGATCTGACATTGTAACATCTGTCGATGAGTGGGATATTCAAAGGATCATGCATTATTTTCAACATATATATTTAAGATTGACTCACCCTATTCAGTCAACTTCATAATGATCATCTGAGTCCGAAAGTACCCGAGTTGTAGAATGAATTGAGTAGAAATGGATGTATTCCGTTTACGTAACCATAAATGTCAGTCATCACCGTACGACAAATGATTCACTAATGAAATAGCAAACGTAAATATGTTTACTCAATAAAGTTGGTATCTCTTCAGTTATAATGACTGCAATGCTGTATAACATCTGCTGTTTTAGCGCTCGCTAACTCATCGCAATGTAATATCGGTGAATCAGTGGACTCTTTAAAATAAGATGTTGTGAAGTACATGGTCAGAATTGTTCGAATATAGTGATTTAATTTCTGGAAACCGTTTCGCAAGTGTTATGAAATATATTCATGTCTTTGCAAGTGAGCCACAATAAATACACCTATCTGTATTTGTGAAGCTACAGTCTAAGCAAATAGACTGAAGTGATGATTGTCTGAAAAGGTCGAAGGATAACTAATCGTTTTGCTTCAAATGCGTTAACAAGTTACATAATGAAACCACATACGAGAATTGATGACTCATCTAATTGTAAGGATTTGGAATGGGAAATTTCACTTGGGGAATGTTGAATATGGTAAACGATGGTTTACATTCATCTATAAATTCACTAAATCTAGTGCGTTGTTACCACCAGCTGACGATCAAATGAGCTTAGCAAAGATATTCAGTTGTGATTTCGTTTGGAAGCAACATGTCATGTAAATTGAATGAGTTGATTCAAACACTGAACTGGTTGACGGTCACTGTTGAGAGGAATTCTGAAATATTTTCATTCATCATGGAAATACTTAAGTACTGACTATTTATGTATATCAGGTTATAAAACGCAACGCATGATTGTATTCTATTTTATAAGTGGATGATTATTTGATATGTTTTATCTGGATGCTTGAATGTTTGCTTCCCTCCGTCAATTCACACACGAACTAGTGTTTAAAGGCTGATGGATAGGAGAAACGGAATTCTCGAATCCAGCAGGCGAGGCGATCGTAAACAAACGTAAATCAAAAAATGAGATCTCATCATACGAGTGTTGAGGAGCAACCTGTGTTTGAAAACCATGTCTCAACATGTTATCTCAATCCAAATCGTATTTCATTACTTTATTCACTTCCATTCACGTTTTGAGATGATCTTTCCCAATCTCACTTACATAGGCAATACATGTGACCACGTCTTGTCTGATAATGCAGACAACGTTCAATTAAGAATACAAACAGTATTATTAGGATAGACAAAATGGAGACAATTTTGTACTTAAATGCTGTTGTGATATTGGTCCGCTTCGTCACGAAATGTGTTAGTCATTTGAGGTTATGTTAGTAACTTGGGTACTGGGCAGTTAAAACTCGTTATGTTACTAGCAAAGACTAACTTCTATATAGAAATAAGGTTTGCAATAGGCAAATAACGCGAGATACTGTGCATTAAACTTTCATGTGAAATGGAACAACAACTTAAATGGCATTTATTGATCTGTAATTAGTAACAACACCTCGGTGTTTAGTCTCATTTTGTTTAGTGATGTAGCTGTTATTCTAGTTGTTCGGATACACCCGTGATCTGATGACATAGCGCACATCAAGAAGTATATTTAATGTATTATTGCTTCATCATTAACGAATATGAGTGGAATATTGTCGGATCATAAAACTGTTGTAGTCCGACGACAGTTTATATCTTCATTTATACTTCTAGCATTGAACGATACGTCTGTGCAGTTTCTGGATATAAGTTTTGTAATCTCATTATCAACAGATTGCTCGTAATTAGATGCTGGTTGAGCGTGATTAAATACTATGCATATTATCGTGGTTATGTTTCGTTAATGGATCAACCCGTTAACCATTATCATATAAATCTCAATGGTGTTTGAAATCACTGAAATCTCATGAAGGCACAGCAAGGGAATGCAAGTTCATGCACTTTAAAAACGTTTACAATCATTTCGTGGTAAATGTACAAACCGTAAAAAGTAACAAAATAAATGCAAATAATATCAAAAACTATTTGCAAACTAAGTTTGCCGTCTCTATCACTACTCGCTTTTGAGAATTCCTTTGAAATATCCGAAACCTGAGCTATGGTTGTGGAGCATGTTGACATTGTGGCAGGTTTCCTCACACTCATCGGAAAACAGAAAACAGCTTAATAAATAGTCCTGCTTTACCGGAAAAGTCTATTTTGCTAGATTACGCTACTCTCAATGAACTACTGTTAAACTACGTCATCCCAATCCTGTGCGTACTAATGGTTATGCAGATAACTCATTGAGAATTTGCGATACAGTTCATGAGGACAGGTACAAGTTTGGTCAATGTTAGTCCTGTGTCAGGTTCTACTCATTTATTTCATTTGTTTTTCGTACTTTTAAATGTTTTAAATGTGGTGAGGTTGGACACATTCAGTCAGTTTGTAATACTACAGTTTTTTCCGCCGCAAATCATGCTAAACAGAAAAAGAAGTCCAAGCTTTGAATGAGAAGTCTATTCCGCAAAACAGCCAGAAACGAGCGGTAACAACAAACACAATTCAGAAAATATGTTTATATATATAGTGCAAACCGTCCTGGGCGAAAATTACCAAATAGCATACTAAAGGACGCAACGGACCAATAGTGTTTAAGATGTTTCTCAGTGGGAAATACGACATGAAGGTGACAAGAGAGCCTTTGGCGCGAAAACAGAGAAATTCAAATTTTCTAAATAAAATCAGGAACCTAGGACTTTTTCCAAATGAGTTCGGGGGGTCTAACGTCCTCAACAGATTTTGATCATATCATGATGGGTCACATGGCACTACAGGGTTAAGTGAAACTCAGATTGATTGTGAGACAAAAGTCTCATATGAGACCTTCAGCTCTACATAGCAATATAGATTATACTCAAACAGTATATATGTAGACTAGTAAAAAATAGCCTAGTCTGAAGCGTTAAGGCTTAAATAACGTGTAGGAATACAAATACAAGACCATCAAAAACGGATCTTACATAGACTAGTAAACGAAATAGACTAGCCTGAAGGATTAGGGCTTAAACAACGCTTGAAAAACATCGTTTTGTACAGGAACACAAATGCAAGACCACCCAGATCATCTTTATTGCATTTGTGAAATCTTCATTTTTCCGACTTTTCAGAACCTGAGTCAGGGGTAGTATTCCTTTTAAATATAACCCAATCATTTTATATAAATACCACGTTGCCAACAAAGTGCCTTGGTACTACTAATGCTTTGATGCAATTACTTGGTCTAGTAGGAGTTATGAGTGAGCATGAGCGGCCAACGTGGGTCAGATTGGATTCCTTATTGGTGCTCAAAATAATTATGTTTCGGCTAACTAAGTTGAGTTTTGGGCACAAATATCAGCTGTAAAAATGGTATATTTTAGACAATTGTGCTTTATACACAAGCAGATTAGACCATATCATACCATAAAAGAAAAATAGTCATCATTACACAAGACCAAGCTAATAATGGCTGTGTGTGCGACAGGATAACTAAAAATAAGTCAAGAACGGTAAATCGTGTAATAGTGGAGAATAAGTCAGACGAAAACGTTTCAAAACAGAAGTGTGAATATAAATACAAATAATCTATCGAAATTTTCAGATTACCCATTTGAGATACATGAAAAGTCGAAGTTCACAAAGCAATTATTTGTATAAAATCGAGGTTCTTCATTGAATGGTGTACACAAATTAGTTATAAACCTCAATTTGAAAGGTGTCTGTGGCAGTTACGGCGTCTTTTTGTCTGAAATAAAAAGTCTTCGATAGTGCAAAACACAGCTGTTAGCTGTGTCTAAACTTGGTAGTACTTTGTTTATAGGCGAAAGCTTAACCAATAACACCGCTCCTTCTCCAAAGACAGTATCTCTTTCCTTACTCTTACTGTTTATATATTTAGAGTTAAGACATTCCAAAGCGACAATGGTACAATTTGATCTATCCTCAGTCACACTGAAAAATCTTTCTACACTCTAACATTCAATCGTCTATTCTTTTTAATAAACAAGTCTTGCGTAAGTCTCTGGTGCATATATTTCACGTTCACCATTCTCATGAATAGCAGTTGTATTTAAAGTCTTGATGTAACTGATTAAAGTATAAGATTGGAATAATTTTCGCTCGTAATTGACCAAGAATCTGACACGATCCAGCATTTAATAGATATCTTATAAAGACATTTGATAAGAAGCTTTAAATGAAAATAGATGCGACAAACGACAACTATCAGTGAATATTGTAGCTAATCCAACATCAACATGATAATCCAACGAAAATATATTTCATCCAGTATCTTGACTTACTAATATATCCACTAAATAAATGTCGAGACGTCGAGGGATTTCTTGTTGCTTATACTGTGCATTAGAATCGCGTATACCACCTAATCGACTAATCAGTGTTCGTGAACATGTTTTATTTAAATTAGAATTCCCTTGTCCTAAAAGTGAAAATCGTCTTGAAGCTCTTAAAAGATATAAACAATTATAACGTTATGCCAATGTTTCCAATAAATTTTGACCAGTTCGATCAAACTATTGATACAAATCTTGATCCAATTTAGATTTAACCTTGTCTGGGTGTAAAGGATGAATAAATTCACAATTTTCAACACTTTGTGTTAGCCACAAATATGAATTGAAATGCTGATCGATTTACTGGTGACAAGAATTGTATTAGTTTGGTTTGAGGTGATAAACCTTGAAATCATTTCATAACACAGTAGGTCATACTTACCATACTACAAGCGACCCTTTCTGCCTCAACAAAGAATTCCTGATATGAATGTCTAGATGACTATTTTGGTAGTGTTGATTAAAAAAACTGGAGGCAATGTTGAACGCTAAATGTCGTGTAACCAACGTTACTCCGTGGTCTGCATGAGGTGCGAAAGGGAACACTTTATATACTAATACTCCACTCCTTAAAACACGACATACATCACATAAGCTGGCTAAAACTTGTCATCTCGACCAAAGTTCTTGAGTTCATAAAACCAACCGAGTAATTGTCAACGAATGAACGAAGGATAACCATGTGGGAGACTGATGATTACTGGTAAGATCAAAATGGGTATCTGTAGTGGCATTGGACAATAGCCACACAATCCACAAAGCTGTGAACACGAGACTACTCAGAAAATAGATATTCAATATTTAACTCGGGGAAATACCTAACAATGGAGAAGGCGCGGAGAATGAATTGAAAGGACTGGAGTTGATCGAGTGGCATGGCTCGGCCATGCAAGCGTGGTCCATCTCAATGTTACCTTATATCTTCTATTCATATTAAATATATTGTTCTACATCATGTATTGGTAATTGATACGATACAGTGAGTTGATGTAGTCGATGGTGTGACTTCCACGTAAGATCTTATAGATTAGGCAGTTATATCATGACAAATCTACAAATTTAGGATTAGGTCTATTATTAGAGCAGTACTAATATAATAGCAGACCATAGTTCTACATTGGTGAGCCCAACTAAAGAAACGCAACCTATTATTATTAATCCTTATTTCCACTTCAACTTTCTCGATCGATTTTATATTTATGTTAACCCTGTATTCTAATAGTCCTCTGATTAATGCTCACATGCATTATCGTAATGTTATATTGATTAGTTCTCATGACAAACTAGCTCAATCGATAATAAAAACTGGTCGTCTAAATTAACTAATTAGCTTTGATGGTTTGTTAACAAGCTGTAATAGCATTTACTTGCCTCAGCGACATAGTCTTGTTTAAACATCAAGCTCTAGCAAATATGACCTGTAAATAGCGTCAATATACATTCACTATCAATGCGATCAAGGACTAAATAGTTATCTGGATCTAATTCTCAGTGTTCCTTCACTTAACACCTCATCCTGTTTTAAACGATGCACTATCCTGTAATATCTTTTCTTCCGACCACTGCCTGCCTAATTTCATATTCTCGAAGTCCATTGCCAAACAACGAGGATGACTACTCCAAAAACATACGGTGAGTTTCAGCTATAAGTTTTCTGCAATCATAAGGTCACTTTTAAATGGTTCGTTCAATGGTGACCACACAATTATCTGGATTCATTCGATTGCTCTGATCCGAGCGAGTGGCAAAAACGTCAACAGCATCAAGCACCCTGGAATTAATTGCCATGCTGCATGTTTTATTCTGGTGACTTTTGGATCATTACTACTACTCACGAATGGCGTTATATATGTCGTCCACCGAATAATCTAATTTTCAAAAATAATCAAGGCGAGTTCAACTATTTTACTTAATGATTTTTTGTACTTAACATGTATATGTCTTCCAGTTGTTTTTGCCATATATTTGTAAGTATCCCTAGGCTAAATGCAGTTACTTCTTATGGAATGTTTATAACGCATCATATTCCTGCCTGAAGTTTCACAAGCAGTCTAAACTTTAAAATTATTTTCTGGTCATGTTCATTATTTTTAAATCGTCATATACGTCAACAACCTGCATGTTAACCTGGCCCATACATACGTTACACTATATCTCCATGTCTTCTAAATCTAGAAATCATCTGGATAGCCTTTAACATTTATCAATAAACCCATCATAGTCGTTGTTGCTAATCGTATTTGGGTTTATGGATTGGTTTATCATATTAGCAGCCTAAAATGCGAACATAGTTTAGATAATAAGATTAAAAATTTAGGTACTATCAACTGCACTAGTAAAATAACTAAATCCCCAGGTAGCTGTTGGCTAAACAAACGTTTAAAATCAAAACTCCGTAGCCTACTAGAATTAACACTAAACGAATATTTCTGAATTGAAATTTATAATTAAATTAGGCGTCTCGGATTCTTTAACGTGATAAATTTCTGATGATTTCGAATCACCTAAAGCAACAATACCTATTTTTCCACTGACTAATCCTCAATCAACACTATAACTAGTTAAATTTAATAGTATCAGGATGTCGTCATAAAGCATTGTCATAACTTGACAATCACGTAATATGACTGATAAAATTAATGAAACTATTAACGAAATCGGTCAATAAATTGACTTATAATTACCATTGAATGGTGTTGCTTTTTCGGTATCTTCATTCACTACAGATGATTACAGTATGTTTCTCTATCAGTTGCTCATTCAGCAAATATCTCAAAACCTTGTCAGTCTAATTGATGGTTTAGCGACACAATCATGGATGCAAATAATCAGTATAAGCAGTCGAGCAAATCTCCTGCAAACTGAAAACACCAATGTCGAATTTACCACAACATTGACTAAGGTTCAAGCCATTATCATAGACATGAGTTTGGAGTGTACTCCCCTTGGTTACAACTTATGTACTCCCTGATAATCACATGAGCATCACTCACTATTAATCATCTTGTAAAAACTTATTTAGCTAAATACATCTTGCAGCACCACATCACTTAGTAATATGACACATAAGCTTAAATGATTTCAATAACTTATAACCACTATATCCCAATTAAATCGCATTTCGCCTTATGATAAACTGCATACTAGTAACTAACTTGTGTGCCCAATCAGCCGGCATGTATAAATATAAATAAATAGTCTGCCGCAGATCAGAACATTGAGTACAGAGCATGTCTCTTACGAATACACTCATGTTTAACGATTTGTTCCTAGCTATCTGTCCAAAATTCACATAATTATCACTCATGTATTTAAATTTTGTTTTGATAACCATTCATGTGTATTAGTAGTATTACTAAATTCTACCACGGTCAAGTAAAAATGAGGTTGAGAAAATCTCCCCGTAACTAAATAAACCGTATCAAACTAACTGGAACACTAGTTGGAATTCTTCTCCACGGTATACTTTTGTTCCTTCAGTTAGCCTACTAATACAGATGCAGTTGGAATTCAACTCATATGGACAACTTACCGGCATAATCGTTATTTGATTTTATAATTTAAACCAAAACTAATACCCATATTAATATTTCTACAACATTCATTACTCTAATACTTCTAAACACAAATACTTACTACCTATACGTTAAGTTATTAACCAACGGCTATTAGCACGCATCGTTGTATTATTATTATTAGTGTTATGCCATTCTTTATAGTTCAAATAATCTTCACCCAAATTCTCATTTCAAGCGTTTTAAGCATGAAGGCAGATATTTTAAAATTATTACATGTATTTCCCGACCAGATGCTGCCGCTTTCTTTTTGATTTATCTTTCAGCTTACCAATACCCGGAGGATTTTTATTATCATTGGTAACCTCCGGCGCGCGACGATCCCATCCAATTTGGTATCGAACCAACATCACGTTGATCTTGGTGGGAGAGTAGTGTAGTGGCATTGGACAATAGCCACACAATCCACAAAGCTGTGAACACGAGACTACTCAGAAAATAGATATTCAATATTTAACTCGGGGAAATACCTAACAATGGAGAAGGCGCGGAGAATGAATTGAAAGGACTGGAGTTGATCGAGTGGCATGGCTCGGCCATGCAAGCGTGGTCCATCTCAATGTTACCTTATATCTTCTATTCATATTAAATATATTGTTCTACATCATGTATTGGTAATTGATACGATACAGTGAGTTGATGTAGTCGATGGTGTGACTTCCACGTAAGATCTTATAGATTAGGCAGTTATATCATGACAAATCTACAGATTTAGGATTAGGTCTATTATTAGAGCAGTACTAATATAATAGCAGACCATAGTTCTACATATCCACGCGTCTGTAACTCGATATAAGCTCGTCTTAATTGACCATCCTGATTACAAATCTCAAGGAGTATTATTATTCCTTCCAAAATCACAAGTACAACCATCGATTCTGAGACCGTGAGTTTATTGCATACTGCTTTCAAAACATTTTGGTTCAACAAATATGCACACCGTGAAAGAGGCCAGTATTTAACACAGACAATTTTTAAAAAATCCTTGTATCATTTTGTTGGTGGTTGTGGTGGTACTCTTATTTTGAGCTCCTTACAGTAGGACTGTCTTGACGTTCGTATTGAAGATTCTGAATTCCATGTTGGCTGAGAGTTGTTTTGAGTTTCGTGAGTTCATCAAGCGTAGGAATTCTTTCCTGCATCGGATTCTCCTCGTTCACCGATGATGATACCCACATACGTGAACGCTTCCAACTCTTCTAGAGTTCCTCCATCAAGTGAAGTTGAGTTGGTGCTCTCCATGTTGTATTTGAGGATTGTGGTTTTTCTCTTGTGTATGTGAGAGGGCTATTGCTGCAGAGGATGCTGCTACACTAGCTGTCTTCATCTGCATTTGTTCGCTTGTATGGGATAGAAGAGCTGGGTCATCTGGGAAGGTCGAATCTTCTAATTGATTCCAAATTGCACGTTGTATTCCAAGTTTCCTCGCAGATGTCGAAAACTTCATGATCCAGTAAACCACCAGAAAAAAGAAAGAGAGAGATTAAGCAGGCTTGCCTTACTTGGAATACATCTTTCAGCTGTCCTTCATCCACCGCTTTGGACTGTATTCCGTCGTATAAATTCTTTAAGACGTTGACGATCTTTCCAGATACACCAAATTGTTGAGAAACTTTCCACAACGTCCTTCTATCGACACTGTCAAATGTTTTCTTATAATAAGGAAAGTTGATGTATAATTACGAGTTCCATTCGATTGAATGTTCAACGATTATCTGTAGTGTTGCTGTTCGGTCTGTGCATGACTGATCCTTACGGAATCCAGTGTGTTAATCTCAAATCTGAGCGTCTGGCAAATCATTCATCCAGTTCAGAAACACTCTATTTTAAAAACTTTCTCTTATCGACTGCGGTGTGATATCTATGTAGTTCTCCTACTTGCTCAGGTATTGTTCTTTCAGTATTGTCGGCATTTGTCCGTCGTCCAAAATCTCGCTGAACGAAAGTGGAAAATGTTCGCAGTTACCTCCATGTCTGACATAAGTGCTTTCACTGGTATATTTTCAGGTCCATCTGCTTTCCTGCTTTTGATTTGTCTCATGGTCATCCTGATTACTTCGATCGTCCATGGAGGGACATCCATAGGATTGTCTGAATGTGATGCTTCGATTTCCGTTGGATTCAACAAAATGGTTTCCTCAACTGTTTCGCTGGATATTATAGCCATCCGTTCAGCTGACCTTCAACTCTTGCGAATGGTATGCCTTCTATATTCTTGATCTGTCTCTCTGATTTACTATATTTACCTGCCACTTTCTTCGCTACGTCATGAAGCTGTTTCATATTTCCCTCTCATTCAGCTTCTTCTGGTGTCGTTGATAGTTCTTCAAGGTATTTCTGCTTGTCGGCTCCAAAGCTCCTTTTTATTTGCTTGTTTGATTCAGTGTACTCAGCCTCTTCGTTGATGTTCTCTACTATTACCGGCTGCTGTTAATTGCAGACTTATTGCTCTCCCTTCCTTGAATCTTCTTCAGTGTTTTGATTCATATCCGTTCCATATGATGGTGCTGTAGTAAACAAGAACACATGCGGGAACAACGAAATGTATTTAAAAGCGTAAAATTTGAAAATTTTTCATTCAATAATTCATTTACAAAATGTCAGTCAACCATTCTAGACTTCATTTTTCTCTCGTTTCCACACCAACCACCCTCTGGTCTCATTCTCTGTTCTTTCGTGTTCCCAACCTTCTGAAACCAGGCATTTCACTTTCCACTTATGATACCTTCTAATTATACCCGTCGACATCAGTAGCACATGTAAGAATGTTACTTTGATGAACAGAGGTAACACAGTAAAACACACGATTCTATAAATAACAAGTATTGTGTCGGTTGAGTAATAACTCAGATGTAACGATCTCAAACATCATAATATTATTCGGCTACAATTTAGGGAAATAACTAATAAATAACAGTCTGAATTTATTGATATTTAAGCATTGACGCGCAACACTGAATGTCTTCATTTAGAGTCTCACATGTGGAAACGTGTATTAGGAGTCTCAAACTAGCACGAAATCGCTGTTCAGTGCTGCCAGGTTTACAATAGTGGTTTAAAATTGATCGGTTCATGATTTCAATTGATACTGACTTTGTCAGATTACATGTCTTCTTTAAACTCAACGTTTTTTGAGATGATTTGTATGTTATTAAAGGTCACATCACTACTCTATTCGATGTGGACAACTCAAGGTGTGATTATTGTCAAAATGTCCATTCGTTCTGCCATAATGTCCTAAAACTCATCCCATTTTGCCTTTATGCTTCAAACTGAACATTTATTTTCTGTTTTAAACTAGCAAATAACCAGTACGTAAATCATCTATGGTACTAAAATGATTGAGTTGAACTCAAAGGTTTCTTCAAAATACCATTGACGACATACTTTCTGTGAAACGAATATAAATTATGTGACTGAGCAAGAACACGAATAAATTTCAATTTGGTGAATTACACATTCAATAGTACTTGAAGTGTTCTTCACTAAACGCTTTGTCCATATTCAGTGTCTCAGAATTATTTGTCTTACAACTACGATAGAAATAGAAAACGATCCAGCTGAACTGTATAGTTGACATTGTGAATCGAGATAAATTCAACAACCATTGAAATCTTTCAACCAGCGTAAAACTGTAGGTCTGTAACAGCTCAGGTTGGTTGGTTAAGAGTTGACCTCAAACAACCAAGCATATGCTAAAACAGTATTGTTCAAGTATTCATTCACTTCCTTATTTTTTATAAGCGTTATATTCCCTATTATCTTATATTGAATGTTGAGAGCCTTTGTTTGTCTGAACAGATAATCCCACGCTCCACTGTGACTGCGCGAAATCGAAATAAAGACCTATTCACTACTTCTCTGGTTTCTTCTATCAATAGCACGAGGGTTACCTTAAGGCACGAAAGTGGTGAGCCCTTTTTGAACACAAATTTAACCTCATTTCTGTTATTAACATTTTTTTTACTTAATCGTAAAAGTAGGCCTGATTATCCGTAAACTAAAATGAGTATATAACTAGTTTATTACGTATTATCTTAAGTCATTCGTGTTATAGTAACCATTTTTCGTGCTAACTTTATTGCTATATTTGTCACATACCTCATGTCAGACTCAATAGAAACCCATAATCTGGAGGATTTGTCACCAGTGGAGATGGACACTGTTATGACTACGAAATCCCGACTTCCAGAATTTGATCGTAGTGATCCTGAGTTGTCGTTTGCTCAACTAGAGCATTATTTCACGAGACACAATATCAAATCTGAAGGGATTCGCTATAGAGACTTGTGTTCTATCCTTCCTCCTTCAGTCGCCAAAAAAGTCCGTGACTTGATTTTAAGTCCACCATTACCACAACCATACACCATCTTAAGACGAGAGATAATGAACCGTTTATCATTATCAGATAGTCAAAGAATCCAAAGACTTTTTCAAGGTGAAACACTAGGTGATCGGTCGCCTTCACAGTTTTACGTCACCTCCAAGTCTTTGTGGGTGATAACACAGTAGGTGAAGCAGTCCTAAAACAAGGATAGATACAAGCTCTTCCATGCTACGTCCAAGACTGTTTGGATGCACTAGATCCTGAAACCTCATTATCTCATTTAGCGCGTATAGCCGATAGAATAATGGAAAGAGGTCCTCCAACTGGATCAGGCACAATAAATCACACACAAAAAGTAGAATCAGCAAACGACCCCGTCATAGAAGGACTCATTGCGAGTGTTAAGAGTCTCACTGAGGCTGTCACTAGAATGCAAATGGGTCATAGAAACAGGAGCAGGTCACCACAACGACCACGATCCATGTCAAAAAACAGGTCACAAATGTCCGGACAATCTGGGCAGTTTTGTTGGTACCACTGGAAGTTTGGTGTCAACTCAACCAAGTGCATGCAACCATGCGCCTGGCCTAAGCATAATTCTAAGACAGCGGGAAACGAGTAACCCCTCCCCAGGTCGCGACGACTGGGGAGGGGCGCCTAAACAGTCGCTTGTTTTATGTTAGAGATAGAAACTCTGGCTTGAATTTCTTGGTGGATACTGGCGCTGCTCTTAGCATCATCCCTCAAAATAAAACTGAGATTAGTCGAGAAACATCATCAATTACACTTCAAGCTGCAAATAAAACTAAAATTCCGACATTTGGGCAGAAAAATTTAACCCTAGATTTGGGGTTCAGGAGGCAATTATATTGGGTTTTCACGGTAGCCGACTTAGATCTGGCAATACTGGGGATGGACTTTCTAGAGAGATACGAATTTCTAGTTGATACCAAGAAACGGCGATTAAAACTTAAAGAAACTTCGTATTACACAAAAGACAAAGAAAGTCACATCAGCTCTCTTAACTTGATTCAAACTCCTCCAGTAACAACAGCGAAATTCCAAGATATACTCGCGGAATTTCCAAACTTAACTAAACCAAACCCACAGCCTTCCAAAGACAAACTAAAAGTAAGTCACACTATCAAGACCGAAGGTGCACCGGTTTTCGCAAAACCCAGGAGACTAGCACCAGATAAGCTCAAAATCGCTAGTGCCCAGTTTGATTATATGCTACAACTGGGTATTATCCGTCCCTCTGATAGTCGATGGGCATCCCCCTTGCATATGGTCCCAAAGAAGAATGAAGGTGACTGGCGACCGTGTGGGGATTACAGAGCCGTCAACCGTCAAACCGTACCAGATAGGTACCCAATACCTCATATCCAAGATTTCACAAACGGTTTACAGGGTATGAACATATTCATTAAAATGGACTTAGTCAGGGCATATCACAATATCCCAGTGGCTGATGAAGATATTCCCAAGACAGCTATTACAACACCCTTTGGCTTATGCGAGTTTGTACGCATGCCATTCGGCATGAGAAATGCGGCACAGACATTTCAAAGATTCATAGACAACCTACTTCGAGATATGCCATTTGCGCAGGGGTATATAGACGACTTGTTAATTGCCAGCCCCGATTTGCAATCACACGAACAGCATGTACAAACAGTGTTGAAAAGACTGGATGAACATGGAATAAACATACATCAAAGTGTGTTCTTGGTGTTCAAACTTTAGAATTTCTCGGTCATACAATAAGCCCAGAAGGGATTAAACCGATCAAAAAAGAAGTAGACACCATCAAACAATACCCCATACCTAGTTCTCTAATACAACTGAGTTTTCTAGGTCTAATTAACTTTTATCGCAGATTCATACCAGGTTGTGCACAATTAATGCAACCTTTGACAGATTCACTCAAAGGAAAACCAAAAGAATTCAAACTGTCTTCTGACGCCGTCGAAGCTATTAAACAGCTTAAAGATAAATTAGCTCAAGCAACTACGTTGATGTATCCGAATTCTCTTTCCCCACTTGCTTTGATGGTGGATGCTTCAGATAAAGCAGTAGGCGGTACCCTTAACCAACTGGCTAAAAACGCCTGGAAACCAATTGCTTTATTCTCAAAAAGACTCGCTCCAGCAGAGACAAGGTATTCTACCTTCGGGCGAGAACTTCTTGCAATCTACCTAACCATTAAACACTTCCGACACATGTTAGAAGGCAGGGAATTTATAGTCTTTACGGATCACAAACCACTAACGAATGCACTAAAAGCGAGAGCTGATAAATACTCACCCCGAGAAGTCCGACACCTTGACTATATATCACAGTTCACAAGCGACATCCGACATGTCAAAGGTCAGGACAATCAGGCGGCAGATGCTTTATCTAGGCTAGAAATGAACGTGCTACAGCAGTCCACAGTAAACTTCGAGACGTTGAGAAACGAACAAGAGCAGGATCTAGAATTACAAAACCTGCTTAAAACAAACAATTCAAGTCTTAATTTAAAACAGTTCCCATCACCTGTCGATGGTATTCTAATCTACTGTGACACGACCAAGGCAATTCCGCGACCTTTCGTTCCCAAAAGTATGCGAAAGTTGATATATAATAACTTTCATTCTTTGTCTCATCCTGGCGCGAAAGCTTCAACAAAGCTAATCAATGCCAGATATATATGGCCGAATTTACAAAAGGATGTACACAAGTGGGTTAGAGAGTGTTCAGCATGCCAACAATCAAAGGTTAATCGTCACACAAATTCACCCATAGGTGTTTTCTCGCAACCAGATGCACGTTTTGCCCATGTGGATATCGACTTGATAGGTCCTTTACCACGTTCAATCGGTTTTATTTATCTTTTTACATGCATAGATCGATTTATCAGATTCCCTATAGCCATCCCGATAGCGGATATCACAGCGAAAACAATAGCCAAGGTTTTCATGCAGAACTGGGTAACCATTTTTGGTACGCCCATAACAATAACGACTGATAGAGGAGCGTAATTCGAATCCGAACTATTTAATAACTTGGCTAAACTTCTAGGCTCCAATAGGATACGCTGCACTGGATATCATCCTCAGGCTAATGGGATGGTAGGACGTTTTCACCTTCAGCTAAAAATCGCCCTTGTATCTCACTCGAACCCTAATCAGTGGACAGAATCCCTACCATTAGTTATGTTGGGAATACGAACATCTGTCAAAACTGACGCACAGTGTTCAGCTGCGGAACTGGTTTTCGGAACAACTCTGAGACTACCCGGTGAATTTGTTAACCCTAATACTAACAGTCAAAAACTTAATTTAGAAAATTAAGTAGATCAACTACGGGACCACAAGTCTAAACTTAAGCCGATTAATACTCGTGAAAAATCGCGCGCCGTACATATACCTAAAGACCTAAGCAATTGCACGCACGTCTGGATAAGATGTGACAAAATAAAAGCACCACTCAGTCCTCCATTTGAAGGTCCTTTCAAGGTCGTCTCAAGAAAATCTAAATATTTCGTGATAGAAAAACATGGAAACATCGACACAGTAAGTATTGATAGGCTAAAGCCGGCTTATCTAGATCATGAACCACCATACGTGTTGTTGGATCGTTTAACTGACAAATCCATTACGGAATCGAAATGTAAAGATGATAAATCTTTACAAATGACTAAAACGGTTCGCTGGGCACATCCAATTAGTCAGTCAAGGATGTTGACAGTTTCGGCTGCAGGATAAAATCTAACCACGTAGCTAATCAGACCCTGCATCTACTCAAAAATATTTTTTTTCCTCATTCCGCCTTACCTACAACTCCCCAGACCTTTTACCTTCGATATATAAGTGTTATGTTAAATTTTGTTTTAAATACTGGACACATAAGCTAGGTATTCCGAAGCGATGGCTGAGGATTTTAATCAAACTCATACAACTAACACTGGCAAATACAACGAATTCAAAAAGCAACCCAGGCGAGTTTTATAATTTCTTTTTCTGGTTAATTAACTATGTTGGCTGTACTTCTTATATATTTATATACATTTTTCACGTAGACTGGCTATACATATATACCATATGAACTACTTCTAAAAGTTTTCGGTTTAGGATATGTTTAGTAGCTTGATACGATTAATACTACTATTAATAAGTGGTTTTTTAGACAAAACATTTTGGATTAAACCATGGTCAAGTACTTATTAAAGTCCTCTTTTTTTTCATGTTTAGGAAACTTACGTAATGACTTAACCAGTTTTCCTGCAGCATGCTTTTTAGTGTGATCATATAACCCATCTTTATTAGCAATGTTCAGATTTTTTTTAAATTTCTGACATTTAAGAATCAATAACCGTGAAGATATAGTACAGTGCGTTACTGTAAGGTTACTATGTTAGCCGCATTGATTCCACATACCTAATTTTAAACACAACTTATAAGGGAACTGTTTAGTAATCATAACATTGAACTGACGATATGAATATCACGACTATGCTAACGTTAAACCAATTATTATTAGTGGCCCATATAAAGTCCTGGGACTTAACATTAGCGTAATAAAAGACATTTTATGTCAATAACTGATATATATATATATATATATATATATTCATTGGTTTAAATATAACGTAAAATGGAAATTTACTAAACTTGTAATTTTTTTTCTATAGTAATAATATTAATGTAAACAAAGAACCTATACTTCTCCAATATGGCACTTTGATATATCAATCTGTCCTCTTGTCATTTGTTCTCTCATATGTGAGCGACTTACGGGCAACAAACATCGTATTGAAGGTGGGTCTGGTGAACAAAAACACATTCCCCACACGCACTCGAACCTCTGCTATCCTGAATGCTAGACCGCGTGCTTAGCCGTTCAACCACATCAGACCACGGAGGAAGTGACTTCAATATTTCCTTACACCAATTAATCACTCATAATACTAATGAGTAATAGGACTTACACACTTCTGAGGTGCAAACCAATTCGTTACGTGGATGAATTGACGAAATATTGCTTCAATATATCATGCATACCTAAATCAAACCAGAAAAGGGTATTTGACTCAACTGTACTTGATCCGCATACTCTACACAATTTTTTTGCCTCTTAACCGTATATTCTTATCCGTTTTGTGGAGTATTCTGATGCACCCTTGGTTACGCACCTAGTTGTAAAAGGCGGTCACCACAGGCTCAAGGTCATGCATTTGATCGATTTTGTCGAAGAGTCCAACTTCTAGCAAGTTCACCCTTTTACATATATGCATTACAAAAGAGTATTTTTTTGTTTTCATGGTTTATCGTGCACAAGATATCTACACTACGTCTATTTCCTTCCAGAATGCCAGTCCGTTCTGGAGGCCAAGCACTTACATGGAACCGAACAATTATCAATTACATTTATGTATTTCCATTTTGTATCTTATAATTTTATGTAGGCAGTGGAGCAGTTCTTCAGGTTTGCTTGATTTTCACCATTACCTTTGAAGTAGATTCTTCTTTACTTTTTACTTGAGGGCGACTCAAGAGGCAGGTGAGTAAACACCTGATAGCCAGTCTGAGCATGGAAAAAACGTACCTCACCAACATGGTGTTGGGTAGCCCGCTCGCGGCACTTCCTCAGATATTCTTATTCCACATTCCCACACTTTCTCTTAAAAGCATGCAGCAAACCGTCAGCGATAGTTGTAGAAGAGATCACGTGCTACAAAATAAGATGACAAGCTAGTAAATGAAGAGACATCCATGGACTATCGTTGACAGCGTTAGTCGTAACTGATTGTAAGTCAAATAGTGAGCGAGTTGATAATTTTTCCTTGGGATGAGAAATAGAACTAAGGTGTTTTCGATAGTTAGGTTAATCGAACCGACGTTCCTACGGAAGTCGATTCTAGGGGGAAGCTAATGTAACAGCTCAGGTTGGTTGGTTAAGAGTTGACCTCAAACAACCAAGCATATGCTAAAACAGTATTGTTCAAGTATTCATTCACTTCCTTATTTTTTATAAGCGTTATATTCCCTATTATCTTATATTGAATGTTGAGAGCCTTTGTTTGTCTGAACAGATAATCCCACGCTCCACTGTGACTGCGCGAAATCGAAATAAAGACCTATTCACTACTTCTCTGGTTTCTTCTATCAATAGCACGAGGGTTACCTTAAGGCACGAAAGGTCCTCCATTAACAGTCACTGATTATTCTCCTGAAATCCCTTGCCAATCAGTTGATCGTATCATAAGAACACAAAATTGTGTCTGACAGACGACGTAAAACACGTTCACAGCATTCGTCGCGTCATGTGAATTATCACTCATCAATTTTATGCTAATGGCATACACGATTTTCAATTTTAGGTTTGTACTACTGTGAAATGTATTAAGTATTAGTCTGAACAAATTGCAACAAAACACCCGTGATCTCCCCATACATTTATTAATTTTGTTTCTTGTATCGATACTATTGCACATCCATTCATAAAACTTTGCATTTCCTTTTCAAGCTGCATATTTTACATTTCCAAGAAACTTCAAACTAACACTTCCTATATGTTTAGTCTATCTGTTACATTTTAATGAATTATCTCAGAATTATTAACGATAAACCCTTGGTGTTGTTTGCCTGTATCTTCCCAATATTTTGTGGGACTGCAATTGATCAATCTCTTGTTTGCATATAAGTATTCTGTGCGGATTGCCTCGATATCACATTAATTCACAAGCATTCTAAGGAAAGATGGACAGTGGGTAACAGTGGGATCCACGATGCGCGTTTCGTTTTTTGTTGAGATTCATCGATCGTATGTACCTGCATCCCATAATACAAGTTCACTCCGGGTTCGTGTTCTGGATTCCACTGCCAGCCGCCAACCATCTCTTCTCATAATGCTTTTGAATCAAGGTGATATCGTGGCAATCCTCACAGGAAGCATATATGCAAATAAGAGACCGATGAATTGTAATACTAAACATCACTGGGAAGATTCAAGTAAAAAACAAAAAGTGGATATAAACTTGGACAGACTTTACAAATAAATCAGTAATAATTCAACCCCTTATCAGATCCTCACTTAATTGTTATTAAGGTCCAGATAAAGTCAATCAATTTCAAGAGTTCAGAAATAGTCTTTTACAAAGATAAATTAGTATTAACTTTGCTATTCAGTTAAGAATTTATGTATCGATAGTTTTATTCATAAGTGAGAATATAGAACATGAATACTAAATGATTATTAAGTGTTCATATTACTTTGACTGTTTAGATTTTTCAATGAATATACAGTTTTAGATCTTGGATTACAATGAGCAATTTCACAGAACAATTCTCAACATGTGAAGGATTTTTTCTTTGACATGATGCTAATGTTCAAAGAATCCATACGTTTGACAACCAGTTTAATCTTCTTTTGAACTTTGAGTAATAATACTCTCTTCCACCCAATCATCTCAGCGGAGAACAACAGATCCACCATATTAATCACCAGCACATTCTGCACAACAGCTAATCAGATCTAAAACGCTCAGTTCAACAGAATTATTTCCAGCTGACTGGATGCAAATATGATTGATTATCGCTTCAATAGCACTGAATGACTGAGGTAAAAACTGAAAGTTTGAGGATTACTTGTCTTAAGCAAAATATCAGCAATTTATTAGACAATCAATCCACATCGTAGCTGATCACAGATTTCTACGACTTATCCATTTCAGTCAATTGTGAACATCTCTATCGCTTCAACACTGGATGCCTACTTATGCGCCCATCACGATATGAATTTCATCCAGTAGTGTGGATTGGGGTAACTTCCTCTGCTTTCCAAAATCCATTCAACTTGGAAATAGGACGTTAGGCACTACAAACTAACTGATAGAAACAATGAACATCATTTCTAAGACAGAAGAAAATCTCGGGAAGTACAATATGAGAAAATGCTAAGATGAACGTCGAAGAGATCTCATGATTTTAAAGTTTTGCATCAGCCAAAAAGGAAAGAGTCCGGAATCAACTACGCGTGTATAACTACAGGACCAACCTACCAGGAAGTAGTGATTTTTTGGAAATTCATTAGTTTTCCGAGTTTTCTGATCAATATTATATGGTACAGTCGTTAAATAACTTTAATAATATGAAAGAAAATATATCGACATCAGAAGATCCATCCTAAAATTTTCTCATGCACTTTGGTTGCTCGACAAATTAATCCATCATCTCTAACAGACTGTGCATTAAACAAGTCAACGAAAATGCAGAAAGATCCAGTTGCATTCCGACAATGTCGAGAAATGATTGGTGGCGATCATAATCATTCGTAATGCGCAAGCTTGATGGCTATTTTTTAAACCAATAGCAAAATGTTCTCTTTGATCGAAGCGAACACCATGTTGACTCAGATGCTACGTTAAATCGAAGCAAAAAGGCGTAAGTAAACATTTAACAAGCACAAGCAGTACATATATCATTGAGATGGACCATAGTGTGTGAATAATTGAAGAAAATCACCAGTCCATGAAAAACTTGGAAGCCCTATACGACCAATTCGTGCTCCTATAGAACTACTCAGCAATGTGCATCCACGATCCCGAATGCGGTTTTCAAACCCAGAACATCACATCTCGAATGAGAACGCTTAGACCCCAGACTGTCAAGCCAGTATCTAAAAGTATTAATGTTCAAAATCAACAAATCTACGAAACTGCACAACCACTTTTCAGCTTTTGAGTTAGAAACTGGCTCTACCTGAAACGTGTTTGCTCCACTGGTCACGGATTATCACTAGAAATGAGAAAATAAACGAATACATATATTAGTCGATTTAATTGGTATTCTTTACCTGAATAACTAGGATAACGCGAATGGATTTGAAGCAAACGGTACTGATTTTGAGTGAAAGAGAGAACGTCAATTCAGATATGCAGGCAAATTAAGATAAATAGTTCGGATAAGAGAACGAACGCGCACGATGCATTCTACTGACAGACAATATTCAACTTTTTCCTAAAATGTTGATGAAGTTTAAAAATCGAATCAACGACGTCAACGTATTGGCAAATATATGCGTCATATTCGGTCAAGCACTGAATCAAGTGAAGAACAAAATCAATAAATGAAAAAAACGAGATTGAGAGCATTCGACAATTTTGTCTGTGAGAAGAAACGATTAGCTCCTCATTCCGAAAATATAGAATGTTTTATCACTCTTAACTGATTCGTAGATAATAGTAATTGTCAAACAGGCAATGAAAACAAAACCTCAACTCACTGTGCTCTCATCACCAATTCAAATCTGCTGATGTATTGTGATAACTGAGCACACAATCTTTCGAACACTGTTATATATACACTGAAATTTACATGATTTTAACCAGTGAAAGAAGATGGCACGTTCACAGAACACATATTATAATCAATAATACTGATCTCATAATCTCACATAATCTCACTCACCGTGCTGAGTTCCATAAAAACACGATTTCCTCACACGTTTACATGAAGCACATCACGTGATACTCATTGATAGACTCTATTTTTCTAGTTGGATCCACTTCAATAAACCACCAAACATCTGATATTCAAAGAAGAATTCTCTTTTTTCCGAAATTTCTTATTCATTCACCTCGGGAGTGTTTAAAGTTGATTTCATCCTAAATTGTTTTGCAGCCTCATAAGTATTGAAAGTTGGTACTGATAATTATTTGGTCGAGTGGTGAATTTAGATGATCGACTCATTGTCGAATGAGGCCTGACCAATAATGCTTCTGTACACAGGGTTCAGTTAAAGGACGGAGACTTGACGATGTCAATGTAGTCTATAAAACATTGATTTGTGCTGGTTTCGAGAACAGTCGCTTGACTCCAAGAACCGGTTTGAAGGATATTTGTGGTGGTGTGGTGTGGCTTGAATTCCCTAGATAACGCGATGCACATATTGCACATGCTTAACTTCCAAGTCATCCATAAAAACTAACGAAGGCGAGTTCAATATTAGATCGTTCTGTAATAATATGAAAACTCGTAAGCTGAAATTGATTGTCATTAACCCAATTGTTTTTCCGACGAACAAGCAAATCCTTGAGCATCACTACACCTTGACATTTAACGATCACGTGGGTAATCGTGCCATATTACGATATTTTATTATCGCGATTTGGCGCTATTATGGATTCAAATAATAGTCTTTCATTTAACCTAAGTGTGAAACAATGTACATGTTAATCGCTGGTAACGAAGCGTGAGTTGTTGGATCAGCATCGCTTTATTGACTAAGCTCTTGAGAGTTTGTCCCTCACTCAATCGCTGGACATCCAACCGAGATTTAATCTAACGTAGATCCTGTCGCGGATCAAAAACTGGTTTCTTTCATATACCTTTACTAAGTATGTTGTTGAGTACTTTCAGCATTCTGAATATTATTCGCACGATGATGTGTATAAGGCTTTCAGTCGAAGGGTTTTTATTATCCAGCCAGTAGCTTCAGATATCAGTCAACTACTCCCATGCGTCTAATGGAATTCTACAAGGAGCGAGCGAAATGCGATTAAAAGATTTAATCCAGAGTTAGGTTATGTAAAGTGAAAGGTAAGTATTCGGACTGACAGAATAGGTTAAGAAACTCTGAAAACTTTCGAAATTACATATATATATGTGAATATCAAATGGAAACCATATAAGGTGGTAATTTGTCTTCTTGTTTCTCAGATATTTTATTAAAACTCTCTATAATCGATTCAGATATTCTGGTTCGTCTGCTTTTAAGCACATTGAGTTCGAAGTGATGGTGAGAAACAAACATTCAAGCGTCCACACAGATCATGTCAATTGATCATTCAATCAGACAATGGAGTACAATCATATACAGTGTTCGATGATCTAGTAAGTCTGAATAGCAATTTCAATAGTCTTCTAGTTTGTACAGCAGCAATAAAACCAGATGGACATATCGTGTAAGAAGTATCAAGTCCAAATTAATCCTATACCCGTTCTAAGTCGTATGCAGCAGCCTGTGATTATATTTTGAAGTGGATGATATTCCAGTGTCTGAATGTTATATTATTATACACCTTGAATTTTGGATGTTTACCTGACTTCAATTTTTTAACATATAACACTTAAGTCAGATCGACAACACATATAGGCTTCGTATCTTGCCATTTCCATGATAGTGACTCTCTACTAGTAACATAGACAGTTTGTGTCTTCCCAACGCTAAGCTTCTTCAAACGAAAACCTAACATTTCAACTGTCATGTATAGTCGAAAACAATTGCGTAGTACATCTGTTCCTAATTATTTCAGTTCGCCTATGTTCTCGAAATGCCGGTTTCAGTAGTTCACATCACATTTAGATGCTAGCAATAAAAAGAAACAAATACTGGTCCCTTGAAACTTCTTTCCCTGTGTTAGGTTTTTATATTATCATCTTTGGTACTAGATTCGAAAATCCAATGTCTTTGATTCATCTGCTTTTATAAACGCCAAATTGAGTTTGAAGTGACGGAGAGAAGCAAATAGTCAAATGTTCACACAGAACATGTCAATTAATTATCCAATCAGACAAGATGCATTCAAATTTATGTTAGAAATATTGATTCTCTAAACTGTTCATTGCAGTCTGGTACGTAAGATTCATTCATCAACAATCTGTCGAATGAACGACCTCCCGTAATCAAGTTTCGTATAAAAATAATCCAGTCAATCAGCGATTTTCATTGTCTTCGTATTTCTCAAAGATGTGTTTTGCACTTCATCGACCATATTAATTGTCTATTGTTTGCAGGTGACTGTGTTTCCTTGTGCCAACACTTGTAATCATCCTACATGTAGGATACGGTCAAGTTAACTTTGAATACTACTTGTTTGCTGTGACTTGGCCACCATCGTATTATCTGGCGCAAAAAGTAATAAAACTTTCGTTTACTTGAAATGTTATCCTTTACCATGAACTTGAATCTATCGATTCACGTTTCACAGATGAATTTTATTGATTAATATACAATGAAATCAATCTGTACGATTCTCTTCAGTTCGTGGATATGGACCAGAGTCATTCGCTGATCGAGTACTGATCATTGTGATATTCATTGACAGGTTACGCTCACATTGTAGAGGTAATACTTTATTTCACCAAACATGGGGATTCTAACTGTATATTGATTGGATTGAATCAGGACAATTAGGCACATCACTGCCAAAGATTGCTTGAAACTGCACACAATGACATTTTCAGTGGTTAGGTCTGTCAGCTTGGGTATGGGTTATTTCGAGTGTATATCAAGGATCAGCTTTTGAAGGCAAATGGCCGAAACAACTTATTTCACTCTGGAACATTATCTAGTCACTTGAATTGCATCTGATAAGCTTCAACACATATTATATTCACATACATCGTTGTTCAACTGAGTAATAATTATTTGAAATTCTTCCGTTTAGGGTGCTTCACCGAAAGAATTGGATGGTTTTACTATTCATGGAATGTGGTAAGATTACATCTAATTTATGAAATATGTGCTTTGTAATGTTGTCGAATATACATAAGCAATGTCATGGATAATCATTGAGCACTATGTCTGTAAACTTCCGACCTGCTATGTTAGATCCAATGACCATTAGTACGATTTTATAATAAGAGCTTATCCGAAATACCTACAGGTTTCAACATTACATTGTTGTACACTCATGTCAAACAGCATTCTTGAAAAAATTGAACTTATTATTTATGAAATAGTGTTGAATGATGAGGTGAGTGCCTAGCATTGACTTGTCGTTTTCAGCGCGTCCGTGCGACGGAGTAAATTTAAATTGTGGAGCTCATAGATCCGTATCAAATTACTATTGGTCTCAGTTCCACTGTTTCACAAAGGAACAGTAAGTTTTCTGACCACCGTAACAACAATAATGCATGCTGTGAATCAGTATAATGGCGTTGAATAGATTTAAGTGGGCACACTCATATACGCTTTCCAACTGCTATGATTTAATTATTCCGAATGATACACACATTTTACACTGAAATTATAGCTGTTTATTGATAAATATAAGCAATCGCGTTTCCAAAATATACAACTCAGTGAATGGATGTAAATATTTGGTTAACTGTAATGTATTTTGTATATCATATTTTAAGGCCCAAAACTGCACGTCATAAAGATCCAAAGTGTAAATCGAAAGAACAGTTTGATATAGCACAATTGCAGGTTAGTCAGATCTAAATTTCAGCCATTTTTAATTATGTTCACACTATCTTATTTTAATGATCTTATCGAATGTCAAGCAAACTACTGGATTTGTATCAGCCACTGCTTGGTAGTGATTGAGCTAATAGCTATTTTCTATAAGCAGATAATGCTAAAGTTTGATCGATTTTCCATCCTCGAGCGATGTTCATCACCGGATGAGAATAAACTTGGAATTTTACAATGATGCTGCGAACAAAAGTGTTTAATTTCGCTTGTTCGTAGTAGATTTTTCGATGCAATAATTCACTAAGGCCATTCTTTAAATTCATTCTCTCATTTTATTTCAGGGACTACTAAGCGATTTAAAAACACTGTGGCCATTTTTGAAAAATTACAGCTATCCAGCTGCATTTTGGTAAGAGATCTGATAATATTTCATTAACCGAATATTTCTTCCGGGGATTAAACAACGTTCTCTGTCGATTAGACGATATAGTTTTCTGGTCATGATCCCCAATGTAACTGGCAATTGAACCACACTCCGTAAACGCAAACATCATTGAGCAGATGAGAACGTTTGATAGTTACTAAGTTGAAGTGGTTTTGTGTAAAGAAGCCATGCAGTGATGATATTTTGGCTCGGAAAATGAACTTCAGATGGAGATGTGTGTTCTGTCGAAAGCAGAATGATCTGCAAATAGAAATCAACCCTCGACGATATGCTTTGTTGACTGATGAATGCGACAGAGTTGACAAAGACTTCCTGTATTGTTTCATTGAATTGACGTCGTTAGAAGCCATCGTGTTGTCATTCATGTTTTCGATTTGTCGTCGAACAAATTTCAATTGTGTATAAGTCTTGTGAGTAAAACATCACACAAAAGTGAACTTAAAAATGTTAAGGCACCTAATGCTGAATCTTCAACTTTAAGATGTTTCAAACTAGGGGTCTTTCAACAAATAATAAACTCACGATGTTCGTTTTCGAAGACAGTTTTAGGCCATTATCGTGTACTCTTCAAATTACATTTGGTTACTTTATGAAATATTTTCAACTGTGTCCACTTATAGGAAATATGAATTTGACATACATGGTAGGTGTGCACTACAGGACCCTCTAATCGGTAATCAATATCGGTACTTCAAATTTGGTATTGATGAGATGAAGAAACTGAGACTACTGGAGTAAGTGATCCATGTTGTAATAAATTTATGATAACATATAGTTAGCCATATTGATCGTCCTCATATTCGTGATCGATTTGTGAAGCAAACTAATCATACTGACTATGAACAGATGTGTTATGTCCTATAAGTGGGATTGAGGACGTCCATTTTCGACTGAAATGAGGCTCTCCAGTTGTTTTCAGTAATATGACTGAGAAGAGCATATAATTTGGTCATGCGTATCGGTTGATTAAACAACCGATGTCTGATGAGTAAAAACCGGATGTCTAATGTTACTGTGCAAGTGAATACTTGTTGAATTAGCCCATTACATCTTATATCTTTGTTTATATTCGTTTTCTATTATTTTAGTAATCTGAAAAAACATGGCATCACACCGCATGCTTCCATGAAATATGATGTAAGTCTTAGAGAATAAACCAATTTTCATGACTGCACCATCATATATGGTCGATAAAATAATGGCTGGGATCTAACCCAGTTCAAACGTCCGTCACATCTATAATTATGCATGATCAGAAAGAATGTGAACTCATTTAAACGGAACATTTCATTGAAGAAACAACCGTGTTACCGTTTGTTGTTAAATAACGAATTTCCATTGAATTTGAGGGGGATATTTTAACATAATTGGCCGACTCCAAGAGATACCTACTAACTATTTAAAGTGATGCGAACGCTGTACGAAATCTGTCAGTGTGATCACTGATACTAAACTAGTGTGATGGCTTCATGAACCGAATGTCGATGTCAGTTAGAATTGACAAAACAAGGATTAAGAACTTCAATGGTTAACAGGCAAGAACAGTAAATGTTTTGCTACTCTAGATAAACGACTGTTATTTCACGTAACAAATTACACTTGGATAATCACATATTCAACACAGTGAAAGGTACGTAAATCTGTTCACATCAGAATTGAAATTTTGTAAGCTGTAGCTTTTTTCAGTAAGAAAACTGTGAGCAAATACTACTACTACCACTATTATTATTCTTAATATTATTATCACTACTAGTAGTAGTAGTGGTTTTCTTTATATGTAGAGGATGATTTCCCCAGTCTGGTCGCCTCTGTGTGCCTCTACTACTTCATATTTGAAAATATCCACCTCTCTCTTCATTTGTGTCTCATACCTTCATGACTGTATTTGCGACTGTTTCTGACGTTACGTCATTTAAATAACCATCTCCATTACTTTTAAATATTGTTGCAAAAGCATTGCAATCATTATACTTCATACATATTAGAAATAAACTTTCGTTCTATTTTTCACAGGCAAGCGATTTCCAGAACGTACTGAAGAAAGAATACGGTCACCATGGTTTCTTGAAGTGCACCAATGTAATCGGACAGGTGAGTGTATCAGTAATCAGTAATCGATTCCTTTACGAACGTAAAAATAAAACACGTTTACTTATCGTACCATTTGAATTTTCAGAATGTTATATAACTGGTAAACGGTATTTCTACAAGGTTCGAGTCTTGAAGTGATCATGAACCCAGGGATGCAAGTACGTCCAGCTGAGCAGTCCTAAATAGTATGAAACGTCTGTCCACTACCAGGCAGTATTCACCTTTGCTTATAGCAATCAGATATTGCTAAATGCGAATGCGATAATTGTAGTAATCTTACACATTATATGTTTAATAACAATTCGTAGACATTTGTCATTTGCGAATTATGCACAACATCTAGTTATAATGAAATGGGTAGACAAACAATCGTTCGGACACATGGAGTTTATAATACACTTATGTTAATTGATACCTTTAGAGCTTAATTTGATTTCGATCATTGTGAAATATTGGCTTAACTCTGCCATACTCTCATTTTTCCAGAGTGGAATGCGTCTTCTGGAAGAGGTGAGGATTTGCTACAATCTTACACATCATTACATGGACTGCCATTCCCTCGGCGACTGTCCAAATCAGTTCGTATTCCCTCCATATTGATTACTGCGTAAATGTGTTACAGTTAAACCTATGTTTAATAATAAAGTTGAAACGTGTCTACTGTTTCTGTTATTTCGTATTTCTGAAGCATAATTTAAAAGATATTTGTGTAAGTGCAATTATATTGAATTTTTTATAGTAAATCGTGACAAAAGACTCGTAATGCATCTTGCAAACAATCGTTGATAAATCCCACAAGTGGTACACATCTAGTTGCAAGGCTGTTCACTCGTTAGTCACAGACTGCTATCGGCAAATCGGTGAACTCTTGAAAAGTAGATGTCGTGAAGCACATGGTCAAATTTGTTCACAGATGGTGCGATGGTTCTGTAATTAAAAGTGAGTTAAATTCTAGAAATCGTGTCGAAAGTCTTATGAGATACATTTATGTCTTTGGAAGTGAACCACAATAAATGTTCTTATTTGTATCTCTGGATCTCCAATGAAAGCAAATAGACTAAAGCAATAGTTGTCTGAAAACTTCGTAGGATAACTAATTATTATTACTTCTTATGGGTTAACGAGTTAAATAACGAATTTATATTTGAGAATTGACGAATCATTTAATTTTAAGGTTGTCAAAAGTAAGATTTTGCCTAAGCAGCGCTGAATATGGTAAATGCCGTTTTATATCCATCCGCGAATCCATTAAATTGAGTACGCTATTACAACCATATGATGATCAAATCAGCCTAATCATAATATTCGGTTTTGAGGTCATTTGTTGGCATCATGTAATTTTAATCGAATGAGTCTATTCAGATACGGAATTAATTCACAGTGGTTGTTGAAACGAATTCCGAAATGCTTTCTTTCATTATGGGTAGTAATTCCTTCTGGCTATTCATATTTGCTAGATCATAAAATATTGTCTGATTGGATGATTAATTGACATGTTTTGTGTGAACGTTTGACTGTTTGCTTCTCTCAGTCACTTCAATCTGAATTTGGCGTTTATAAAAGCAGACGAATCGAAGACACTGGATTTTCGAATCTTGTACCAAAGATGATGATATATAAACCTAACACAGGGAAAGAAGTTTCAAGGGACCAGTATTTGTTTCTTTTTATTGCTAGCATCTAAATGTGATGTGGACTACTGAAATCGGCATTTTGAGCACATAGGCGAACTGAAATAATTAGGAACAGATGTACTACGCAATTGTTTTTGACTTTACATAACACTTGAAATGTTAGGTTTTCGTTTGAAGAAGCTTAGCGTTGGGAAGACACAAACTGTCTATGTTACTAGTAGAGAGTCACTATCATGGAAATGGCAAGATACGAAGCCTATATGTGTTGTCGATCTGACTTAAGTGTTATATGTTAAAAAATTGAAGTCAGGTAAACATCCAAAATTCAAGGTGTATAATAATATAACATTCAGACACTGGAATATCATCCACTTCAAAATATAATCACAGGCTGCTGCATACGACTTAGAACGCGTATAGGATTAATTTGGACTTGATACTTCTTACACGATATGTCCATCTGGTTTTATTGCTGCTGTACAAACTAGAAGACTATTGAAATTGCTATTCAGACTTACTAGATCATCGAACACTGTATATGATTGTACTCCATTGTCTGATTGAATGATCAATTGACATGATCTGTGTGGACGCTTGAATGTTTGTTTCTCACCATCACTTCGAACTCAATGTGCTTAAAAGCAGACGAACCAGAATATCTGAATCGATTATAGAGAGTTTTAATAAAATATCTGAGAAACAAGAAGACAAATTACCACCTTATATGGTTTCCATTTGATATTCACATATACATATGTAATTTCGAAAATTTTCAGTGTTTCTTGGCTCAATCTATCAGTTCGAATACTCAAGTTTTACTGTACATAAACTATCCCTGCATTAATTCCTTTGATCGCATTTCGCGCACTCTCTGTAGAATTCCAATTGACGCATAGAAGTAGTTGACTGATATCCGAAGCTGTTGGCTAGACATCTAAAACCTGTCGACTGCAAGCCTTATACACATCATCGTGTGAATATTATTCAGAATGCTGAGAGTACTCAACAACACACTTGGTAAAGTATTTGAAAGAAACCAGTTTTTGATCCGCAACAGAGTCTACATTAGATTAAATCTCGGTTGGATGCCCAACGATCGAGTAGGAGGCAAGCTCTCAAGAGCTTAAACAATAAAGCGATGCTGATCCGACCACTCACGCTTCGTCACCAGCGATTAACATGCACATTCATAATAGCGCCAAATCGCGATAACAAAATATAGAAATATGGCACGATTACTCATGTGATCGTCGAATGTCAATGTGTAGTGATGCTCAAGGATTTGCTTGTTCGTCGGAAAAACAATGCCGTTAACGACAATCAATGTCAGATTACGAGTTTTCATATTATTACAGAGCGATCTAATTCTGAACTCGACTTCGTTAGTTCTCATTAGATGGACGTTATCCGGAGCTGTTGGCTAGACATTTCAAATCCATCAGCTGCAAGATTCGTCCATCTCGTTTTACTCCCGCCGTACGAATTAGAAATGTTGAATATTTCGTCTTTGTGGCATAAGTACGTTTCCTTTAGGTCATCAGAATACGATGATGTCTTTTCTAAGTTTCCTCAGCTACAGATGCTGTCAACGTATATTACGAATATAAGAGGTCCTGGTACAATCCCCTGAATAACCTCACTAGTTACTCTCTTAAGTGCTGATGTATTTGAATTCGCTAACAATCATTTAGGAATGATTTACGCCAGCAGAGTAAAGGGCCATGTATTTCATATATTTCATGATATATCATGCTGTGTGATACATCGCCGAATGACTTGAATATACCAGACGACTTTGTGCGACCGCCTTTTTAAAAACCACGTTGTGGTTTTGGAATAAGGTAATGAGTTGGCAAACAACCTGAGTTACCGTATATTACAACCACCATGTGTCATAGAATTACTAAAATGATATTTATTGATCTGTAGTTAGTAGCGTCACTTCGGTCTTTAGTCTCCTACTGTGTGGTAATGTAGCCGTTCATCCAGTTATTCGGATGCACGCCTGGTCTGAAAATATAGCGCATACACCAAAAAGTATGTTAGGTGTATCATCGCCACATAACTAAGGAATATGAGGGTGAAACTGTCGGTTCATATACTTGTTGTAGTTGTACGATATTTTATAGCTTGATATATAGTCTTAGAATTGAACGAAACGCCTGTGAATTTACTGGATGTAAGAGTTGTAATCTCTTGGTTAACAGATTGCTCACCATTAAATGCTGATAGAGTGTTACCAAGTATTCCACTTATTATAATGGTTATTCTTCGTTCATCGATCACCTCGATTATCGTTATTATAATAATATCGAAGGTGTTTGAAATCAGAAGTCAACAATTCAGTTAGAATCTGTCATGTGATCTAATGATGATAACAGTACAAATGAAAAGATAAATTGATACTATTCAAATAACACTGTATTTTAAGTAAGTTAATCAATGAGCTCAACCAGAATAACCTGATATTGAAATCCTTTATTGGATAGATGCTTTACTATATTCCCTGAGTAGGTTTACATCATGTTCTGCCGCATGAGTAACGCATGCATTTATTTGTAAGTTATGTTGGACCACTTATTACAGAGCTACTTCCGGGGACGGGAACATTCCTTTTGCTTTTATTCTCAACACGTCAATCCTACATTTTTACTGAATATACTATATCGTAGTAATATATAACAAACACCAGAAGCCATAGGTAAACATAACATCAATATTCAGATTTTAAATTAAAATTGGATTTCTTCCTAGATATCGTTACATGGTTGAAAACCTTTCTTTCGGACACTTTCGACTTTTTATAACTTTGGTTAGAACTAACACAATTACCGAATATTGCATTACAAAATGAACTCATCACATTTTTGTTCCCTCTTTCGTTAATGTAACATTTATACATACAAAGATTGATAGTATAATCGACGACTTACATTTTGCCCTATTTGTGACTTATATGCTGGAAATACTTGCATCCCAGAGCTGATGTTTATTCCAGGACTTGAACCTTGTTTCTTTCGCGTCAAATGCCATCACATTATACACTTAGCTACTAAGTTCCGATAACCACCTGTTTGAACATTGGAGTGAAGTTTAAATTCACTTGGTATTGCTTACTTCAATCTTTCCATTGTTGTTTAGGACAGTCATTAGTCATCGGCATAGGTGCATACTGTGCGGACTGCTTTGATTTGGCCTTAATTCAAAACCATCTTAAGCAAAAAAGACGAAACTTGAGTCCTCGGTTCTACCACTCACCACTATACATCTTTCGCTAGAATTCCCCATCTATGTTGTCAGGTCATTTGAACTGTCATCTTATTTCTTTCTATCGCTAATTGAGTAAGGTCCTTTAAGTCCCCACGTTTTACGTGAACTAGGTTTACTTTAACTCCGCCTCTTTTAGAGTTATTGCCGGTCCCAAATCTGAGTGAGGGTGGAGGTTTGCGAAAGGGGTTAATAACTCAATTCCGTAGAAAGAAGTATTGTTAAGAAAATGCCAGTCAGAATAGACGAAATAAATGAGTAAATTTGCGTTGTTCTAGTTCATAATCAACAGTGGCTGCAAGCATATTAATTCACTCTTCTTTTTGATTGTTTTGCTTTCACTGAATAGGATTGTGTATTGAAGTACTCTTTTGGAATTGAAAACAATTCCTGTGTTCTAACAAAGCCAAATATTTCCTTATGAACTATCTGAAGGTGATCTATCCAGAAAAAATAGAGGAACATTTATTTTTTACACTTTGTAATTCCACACATCATTCATCAACTTGTCTTTTTAATGTCATTTATATCTGACTTCAGATTGAATAATTGAGCGGTAATATGGCCAACATGTATGCCTCATTCGTTTTGTCACCGGATGATCAAAAGGAAACCGTTTCAGCACTTTCATTCATAAAAATGTCAACACAAACACACTCTTCAAGCACCGAGCGTTTGTCAATGACACTCAACGAATCTCCACATTGGTAAATTTGATTTATGCCGCACTCCGAAACAGTAGACACACAACTTTTATTAAATCAGTCGATTGCTTTCTTGAGGATTAAGTCGTGCTTGGATGAGTCTTGCATCTCTGACGTTGACAACGCATTAGTGCAAAGTTTACATGTAGGCCTCCCGAGGCTCCTTAGCCGAGTTGTTTTCTAAATTTTAACGGAATCCATTTCACGAATATGAATTTGTGGGTCATGCAACCATTTCGTTTGAACATAAAAGTTTGTAATTAGACTTTGAAATTGTTTAGCAATATCACTCAGCTAGTTTTGGCTCTTGGTCCAAACGAAAAAGCATCCATATTTTCATGGAAATAAACGTCTGTGATTGTATGCTGATGATGAGAATTAGGGTTACAAACTGATCTTCTGTGAATGCCTTCGGCTAGAAACGTTCAAATTCACTGTTTAAGATGGTTACACGCATAAGCAATCCAGCGTCCGCATTCATCACCAGCTTCAAACACAGATAATGTGTGCTTAAAAATGGTTAGTTATTTAAAAACTGTTGCATAATGACTGGACAGTTTGAACAAACGAGCGTTTATGTGAGTTCTGTAGCAAAAGAAAATATCAGCGTCCGAATAGCTCCCTTTTTCCCGATTTATGAAGTAGCGGCTCTACCTGCATTGGAACGCATTAATTGGAAAATCAGAGTTAAGTAGATTCTCTTAACGCCAAATTCAAGTATCAGAAGTGACATCGCTATCACAATGGCTATGAAAACCAACAATACCTTTTACGATGCCGTCAACCGACAAAGTGAAAATAGAAACGGACGAGCGAATCCGATAAAAGAATGCATTTTTCATATCTGTGACGAACCAGACAATATATAAACACAAAAAGGTATCAACAAAGTTAATAACAATCAATAGTTATATTAATATATACAAGTTATATGTTACAAATACAATAAAAATGGGACTTTACTTCAGTTCACTCAAAATGATGCGTGTTTAGCTTTAATCTGGTACAATAAATCCACAATTATAGATGCTTGGTAATTCCATACGCATCGATGAAATCCCCAGTGGTGTAATCCAAAGTAAGGTATGGTGTATTCGCTCTCACCGTCTATGAGTGTAAATAATATTTGTTTCAGATCTCATTTAACTCAATCCCGAATGAAAACAAAACGAGGGATGTATGAGAAGCAGTGTATTTGTTAGCCAGCAACGGTATGTCACGCTATGTTAGAACCACAACGGAAAAAGTGTTCAAGGCCATTTAATAAAACAACAGGTACAATCATTTAATGATAAATGTACATGCGGTGAGAAATTGACAAATACAAATAATATTAAAAACTATTTACAAAATAAGCTTGTCAGACCTATCTCCACATATCGCTTGAACAAACTGTATTGCTAGTGAGACCAGGGATTTGTAAAGGCCAAAAAGATCATTATTTTGATAAAGTGGAATAATTTGTTAAACTTGATCAGGCGGATAGTTAAGTTAAGCACCTACCAGTTTGGTTTGGATTGATGGTGAGTAACCTAGAAGTCCATCTTGCCCAAAGTGAAAGTGTTGAGCAAAGTAACGTCGTACATGTTTATTATTAAAAACGTTTGAGGGTAACCGTGGGGCTAGTTTGTTCACTGTGGTCTGTCAAATATCAGTCCTGCCTACATAATGATTGCAGTGGCCGTCTTGTGTGACAATTGAATCAGGTGAGCCCCATATAACCTAGCCTACGATTCGTTGGCAAGTAATTCAACTTTAGAACGCATGTCGTTTACGTGCTTAAAGATAGTGTTTAGTTCACTCTTAATATTATGGATACTTTTTTATCTTGAGGTGGAACTCATTATTACATTACAGACAGAGTCATGCAGCAGAAGGTGTGGTGTAAGACCACTGCCAACATTATCCGATTCGAAAGGAGTTGCAGAGCATGAGAAATAAGTAATAACAGAATTGCTATTATCTGAAGAATTAGCGCTTTTCGGGACTTAAATGTCAAATCCATTGGATGATCAAATTCCTGAAAATAATGCAGGCGCGTTTCACAATTGCGCTGGGTGTTTTTACTGTTTCTATCCTACCATGTAGAATCGTGTCGATTTCAAACGAAGCATATTACATTCAGAAATCACTAAACATTTTTTAGTTCCATTGACATTTGCCACATATTTTTAAATATCACTTTACTAACTAAAGCACTTTTTTATAGGAAATTTATAACTCTACATATCCTCAATTCAATTTCACCAGGTAGTCTCAACTTTATATACATTTTTCTGGACACGTTTATTATTTTCAAATGGTCATGTACGTCTTCCTTCGGCACGTTACACTGTCCTGCACATGAGCTTCATTATATCATCTCTATGTCATTTGAATTTAATAATTGTTTGTATCGCTTTTAAATTCTACTAATAAACACATGATAGTCGTTATTTCATATAAGTTCGTGTGTAAAAAGTCTTTTGACATAAGTAACCTCTTTACGGTTACGAACTGCACTGGTATGCTTACTATAGTATCACGCACGAGTTGGTCACTCAAGCGTTCATAACAAAACGCATTTGCCTGTTATTATAAATAGCACTATATGGACGCATTTTTTGTTTCGCTATTATTAATAAAATCAGGCGGATCGGGTGAGTTAACACTATCATTTACTGAAAATTTAGAACCTAATGATGCACTATAGCTAGTAATCAATAACTATATCAATATATCGTCTTAAAGCACTGTCATGACCTGATATTCACGAAGTGTGATTGGTAAAATTCATGAAATCATTAGGAAACTGACTTCATTGGAATGCTTAAATATTCGAACTACCTGTTCCTACCATTTAGATATTTACCAAGTTATCTGTTTCTTCGCTTGTATTCATATATCATTATGTCAATTAATTGCATAAACTACTCATGTGCGTTTGTGAAATGTTAAAACCTATAGGCGTCAGAACAGAGAGTACAGACATTCAAACAGGCTGCCTGTGAGATCGAGGAAATAGATTCACAACTAACTAGTGGTAACTGCTGTTCATTTTTACGTGGTTTATCAAAAACAACATAATAACTTGTTGTGATTTATTATGATTCTACTTAAATCTTGTACCTTGTTGTACAGGTGGTCAGAAGAGAAACTTATAACAGAAACACACTCCTTCATGTGATGTCACTGAGTTCAGATTTATCGCCATATATCTAAATGAACTGAATCTTTTAGTCAGCTACTATGTCTGTTCAGTTAATGACTGATTTGACTACACTCATTCTCTCCCTTGTTTCTTAAACAATTATTATTTTTTAAAGGTTTATATGTTTTTCTTTGTTACCTATATTCATTATAACAATAAATAATCTGTTTTTCGCTACTTGTCTACCAGATGGTACACCAGCAATGGAATCACAATGTTAAATTTACAAGAAGAACCATATTGTTTACGTGCATAAATTTATGTTAGTGGTGTGAGTTGCGATGCCAGTATAAAGGAAGTTGGCAGCGATATCACTACTAATACTACTGCTAATAACACTACAACTAATATATTAGATAATAATCTCGTTATGTCGGTGACAATGATGTGCTTCGTTTTAGTATATACTTAACATCATAAAATACACTGAATACTGATGAAAATGATTGCAATTGATTAACTTTCAATGAAAACCATTCATACAGCACACATTTTTATTAAAAATCATTCATATTTAGATTGATAAAGGCATATCTAATCCATTCGCTAAAACATTGTTATACACAAATGTTATTGAAAAAAGTGAACGCAGAAAGAAGCGGATTTCAATAAAACGGAACATAAATACCGTGGTTATTCATGGAAAGCATGTGAAGTGATCCAATTTTTAAAACGTCATTATCGACAACATTACCATGATTGGGCACAATATAAAGTTAAATAATGATTAATAAGAAGTTTCGTCTGAATTTGAACGAATAGTTTCACAATATTTGAGCGCCGAGTTAATGTAAGTTAATGTAAGAGGAAGAATGTATTTGTAAAATCTCAGCGAAAGAATTTGATGTAATTTCAACGTTTCGCCTGGCAATCTGGTCCAAGCTTGGCAAAAATTCTTAAACCATATGAAAGCGTAATAAAATATGAAATAAAAAATTCTAATGATTTCAAAAACATTGTCAGTAATATTTGGATAGGAGAGGATGAAATAATGGCAAGTTTTGATGTTTGCTCATTGTTCATTAATGTTACTGTTAAAAAAGCTTCAGATATTGTGTATAACCTGTTAGATTCTGACACTGAACATAAACAACGTTGCCCTCTAGACAACTCAGACATTATAAGAGCGTTGGAGCAGTGCTTACATCCAACGGTTTTCATATTTCCAGGAGTTCTATACAGACAAACAGAAGGTGTGGCTATGGGATCACCTGTTTCGCCAATTGTGGCTAACTTATTCATCCATTCACTGGAAACAATTGCTATCTCAATGTGTTCCACTCCAACAAAAATTCGGGTAAAATACGTAGATGATACTTTTGTCATTATAAAACGAATTGGCATGTGCGAACTGTTTCAACGGTTCGACAGCTTCGATGACGAAATTAACTTTAATAAAGAGCTGGATTCGCGTGAACGCAGATTACCTTTTCTAGACTGCCTGGTTGAATGGAAGGATAATGATTGTTTAAAAATTAATATATTCTGAAAGTCTACATATGTCTGCGCATCCACCCTCGACCCAAGTGACAGTGGCCATAAATTTGATCGCCAGAGTCAAAAAACTTGTCACTGAACCTAATGATATAAAAATAGAAATGAATTTAGTTGTATCCACTCTATTAATGAATATTTATCCGAAGGGTATTATTTAATGAATAATTAAGAATGAAGAACAGAATAATATTTTTTAAAAAAGAGTTAAGCAAGAATAGATTAACACAGTAGTGATCCCATACCGTAAAGGTATCTCAGGAGATATCAGAAGGATTTTTACTCGTGAAAATGTAAGAGTATTCTTTCAAACAAACAATACTCTAAGATCAAAACTAGTAAGAATCAAAGATCCAATACACAAGGATGAACAACAGAATTGTGTTTATGAAATCAAATGTAATGACTGTAATGCAACGTATGTAGGTGAAACATCAAGGTAACTAAATGTGAGGGTGAAGAAACAGAAACTTTGCTTAAAGCACATTCCTAAATCTTCAAATGATGTGAAAAAATGCTTAAAAACAAAACAGAGATAGCATCACACTCGATTGAATCGGGTCATAAAGTTGATTTCTTAACACTTTTTCGTTTCAGAACCTTATGTGTACAAAACCAATTTTTCGTAATTTTGAATTTACCTTGGTAGTTCTTAAGTTATTCTATGGCCTAGGATAACGTGACAATTTCTTATTCTTTCTCTTCCCTTGATTATTTTCAAATGAAGTTTTATTTGGTTGACCTTTATTATTTTTCATATCAACATGTCTCTTACACATTATTACAAATACCTATTTATAAAGAAATCTTTCACGTTGATTGGATGACTTACTCAGTATACAGTAAACCGAAGAACCTTTTTACCTATTTATATTCGATAATTTTGTTGCTTGATTATATTTTCGTTGAAAAAGCTTGGACCCGATCGCCAGACGAAATGTTGGAATTACTTCAAGTTCTTTCGCTGAGATTTTACAAATACATTCTTCCTCTTTAATGTCTTATATAGTGATTGATACAATCGATACTCATGGTACTGATGCTACAACAGTAGTATAAATAATGATAAAGTTAATGGATATGTTAATTGTTTACGTACGTTTATAATTGAAAAAACGTGGTAATGAGAAATAAGAGGTGAGAAATATGTTTTATTGTTCTATAAATAATAACTTCACATATGAGTGATTGACATGATTACAATATTTGTTGTTCATGCTAAAAGCAAACCAATTTCTATATGAGTATGAAGTACTTCGGGAAAAATAGCAGGTTCATGTTTCTGCATCCAATTCTTGTGATTATCTGTTGAAAGAATTTCATGCACCTGGTTAGTTAAATGAAGGTTGGAAAGGCTTGTTCCAATCTGGTTCAATTTTAGTTCAATTTAGTCTTCAAGTAAAATATTAAGTTTACAAGGCGCCGGTAAAAACAGATCTGAAATAAGCTTGTTAAACTTTTTTATATAACTGACGGTGTTTAATTGGGCTCTTTATCTGGTCGGGATTCTTTGCGTATTGCTGTTAATCTCCTTTTTTGATGGGACATTTGTAATGCTTAGATTAGGATATGTGTGTCCTGGTACAATAATTCATTATGTACCATCACTCTACTGACTTAGTGATTAGTCTTGTTGGTGAGTATTTGTCGGCAATGGTGATATTAACTAATAGTTTATGAGAAACCAGAATTCAACTTATCCAGTGTACGGATACTGAAGATTGTCTCGATGGAGAGATTATACGGAAATATATCCTGATGATATAATTTGATAAATCAATAAAATCTGACCAAACCATACAGCTCGGCTCATTCAACACCTTCAATCTCATCGTTTAGATCTACAGAAATAACATAATTCAACGTCATCCATTTGTGCATCAATTTATTGCATACGTTTTCGTACGTAGCTATGTTCAATCCTTCATTATTTTTGTTCATCAGTTTCCAATTAAACAAATGGTTCATATTACTTAAAAATGTATATTAAATATTAGATGATCAGTCAAAAACCATCCACTGTAGATACTATAATGTCAGGTATATGAATTATACTGAATCTTTCCGTCATTTCTTTTACTTAAACACTAACACAGGAAATAAGCTTCGCTTCTAAGTTAAGTTTATGTACAGAAAACAATAATGCTTACAGTGTTATGTTCGACATTGATACTTTAGATACTCTAAATCCGAACTTGACCCAACCAATCGGTTTTCTCGTAAGTTTCTATTGAATGTTGATCAAATCAAGTATTTATAAAGATTTGTAAGCGTATGAGAAATTCTTGAACACATTCAATAGATAAATATATGAAGAAACTGGATGTTGTAAACGTCTTGTTCTGATTGTTTATTGATTCACTTGCTTCAGTTGTTTGTCCTAGCACATTTCCCAATTGTGTTTACGAGTAAACTGTTATCGGATTTCTGTATGTTTTTCATGTTAATAGACTAATCATGAACAGACGGGACGTGGTCGTGAGGTTGAAATACGAATTCTTCTAGTTGCATGGTATTTTTTAGTGAATAAATCGACTAAAAACACAATTAAATCCGATGCGAACCACAATTCTAACAGTCTTTTTGTAAAAATTGAGTATTATTACATCAGGGAACACAGAAAATAATTTGACTTTCTTAACTCGACCATGAAATGATCTAACTTCACTGTTTATGGAATCAAAATGGTAGTTAGCTGTTAATTCTTGTACTTCATTCGTATTGATGATTGAATTCCCCTTTTCCGTATACAGTCAAACTTATTATTTGCATTTCAACTGTTTATTCCCACTCCTCCTAGGAAGGTTCTTCTTAATTTGAATGAAGCTTTTCTGCCTGTTCACTAAATATTTTATTTTGATCTAAATTCCATATCGTGACCATTGCACGAATCCCCCAGAATGTGAACTGATTGATCATCAAATGAAATTCAGTTGCCACCGTCACTGTCACAACGAGACCGATCAATCATCACCGACCTACTAACTAAATTATCAGATGACTATTGACTTCAAATTGTGATTTTTCAAGTTTGACTATTTAAAAAGACTGTTTCTCACTTTCCATCTACATTGATCGTTGTTCATATGAAGATTGGGTTCACCTACTATTATTGCCTTTTCTTTTCTGTTTGAACGAAACATCGACCGTATTTTTTGCTAATTTACTATCACAATTTTAGATTATCTTTGATCTGTTGATCAAATGCTTGATCCATTTATGACATTAATCATTGTTAATTTACACTTAGTTAATAATTTATGCATGTTACCACTCGTGGAGGAATATGGACCGCACATCAGGATTATCCATCGAACTATGGTATAGGCAACACATTCCAGTCTATTGCAGAGTAATATTCATTCTTTTAATGTCTGTTTCAGGGCAAACTCATATTTGAGCTAGTGGATAAAATGAATGAAAGTTGCTATTTGAAGAAACATTGACCTAAATTTTTAAACTATTCATTGTTAAACAGGTTAAGCTTTCGTCCACATAGACGAAATTGTTGGATTTCATTAGTCTAGGAAGAATAGTAAATGGGAATTTTGCAGTGACCACAGTTAATAGAGCAGAACTATGCTCGCTTGTCATTAAAAATGAACTAGTTACTAAATACCAATCAGCATTATTGAGCAATGTGCAAAAATGAGATCGATTATTATATAACGTCTGTTCACTAGGAAGTTACTTCACAGCATTTATCCCATGAACTATCTATCACTTCAATCACGATTTTGTCAGATGAAGTAAATATGATTGAAGTAACTCATACTCCCTTCTAATGTTCGTCTTCACATAATTTTGTATTATTGGAAGTATCGTAGTCACGCATCTGTTTTTGTATTTTGGTAGAATCGCATTCTCTGAGATGCATGGCTAGGTTGTTGGAACTTTATTGTTCTTTAGAACAACATCAACAACATAAACTCCAGATAGAAGTGAGGTATTTCATTTTCTCCACATACGACCAATAGCTTGTGCTGTCAACATCGATATGGATTGGATATTGTCAGCCTTCAACCCGTCATTGTCTGCCTCTTTACTTTGATTGTATCTTCCTTGGATTTGATTCTTCATCAGATATTTTTTTTATTTTTCTGCTTACTATCAAGCATATGCTGCTGAATCCCCTAAACGATCTCTTCCATTGTTCAAAGAATTTGAAAACTGGCCACATAATGAACTAAATATGTAGAAATGTATTAAAAATTACAAGTTGATATTATTTATATGTTTCGTTTGAACTAAACAGATTGAGATTCACTTGGTATTATTTATTTAATTCTTTCCACTGACGTTTGGGACTGATTTAAAGACTAATCAGTCGGAAGATTGAAGAAGACAATACCAAGGGGATTTAAACATCACCTCATTTCACAAGCAAATGACTATCAGGACGTTACATTATATCTCCATGTTTGTTCTTTCATTTGTAAACGGTTAGTTTGATATACTGGCGGAAAGAAACCACCTGCATTTTCTAAAATTCTATTTTCGTTCCATTTCAATAAAATGTATGGTATGGTTTGATCGAAATTTTTTTTAATTAGTAGCCAAGCACCGATTCACAACGTGTAAGAGTATAATATTTTTTTCTACCGGATTTAAGATTATGTTGCAGCCTAGCTAGAATTCTGTATTCAATCAACGTCAGATAATGAAATAATGGGAAACCGGGCAGGATTAAGTATTCAGTGTTCTGTAGTCTCGTCTCGCAATAGTATAGTTACATCACATTTGTAGAGGCTGACTTTGATAATATTGTTTTCAGAAAATTTACTTCCCCGTGATGGTGTGCAACTACAGTCACAATTGATGATGATCGGAAGTTGATAGTTACTTTTCCTAAAATAAATATACCGAACGATTTTTATACAACTTGTCAAAACCAAATCATCGACAAAATAGAAAGCTTCTTTTTGATTCACTTATATGCATAAGTTATCATCTCACAGTTTCGAAGCTCATTGTTATCAAATCCATCACCTGTTCATGCAATAAGGCATTTTTGTTTAGTATAATGTTGACTGATTATTAGTTTTGAGCTTTGTCGCTTGGATAAGCCCAAAGTGGAATTGAAATATGAATCCATATTTTTTGTTGTTTTAAATTTCATCTAGGTTGCACGATTGTTGAATTTACGGAGGATGGGAAAAGTGATTCAATTAATAGACAGATCGGATCTTCAACAACTTTTCACCTAGATGAATATTTTAGCTACAGTCACTAACAGGATTATGAAATAACAAGAATTCGTTGTGAGGAATTCTCTTACTCACAAAGTTTCCTACTTATCAAGCTCGGATGTGCTTAGCGTTTATTTAATCCAAAGTTGTTGTGGAATTTCATACGTAATAAAGGTTAGCACTGACAAATATTTGGCCGGGTAGTAAAATCACGTGATCGACTCGCGGTGGAATGAGAATCCACCAAGAATGTTTCTGATTGCTGACTTTCAGTTGAAGATGGTGACTTTGCGATCGAAGTCCTATCCATAAGTCAAGTGATAATTATGAAGTTCACTGAATTATGTTAGTGTATCTCGAATGCACAATGTGAAAATAATACGTTAAACTTCAAATGTCCTACTCATCGACAGATGTTATAATGAAAGGTCATTCGAAACAATGATGCGTTATGTAGAAGCAATAACTGCCATCATTTCATCTTCCAATAGGATCTGAACAACTTGTGGGGTCTATCAATCGTTGTTTGCAGGGTGCATTCTGAGTATTGTGTAATTATTCATTATCAAACATCCAACATCATTACCCTTGCCATATAGCCTGATATGTATAGTTCACAAAACTAAAACAACAGAAACAGTAAACATGATTTATTCTTATTATTTTTCATCATATTTTGAACTATTACAGTGCACTTGTGTAAATGTAGGAAAAGTAAACTTATCGGAACACTTTCCAATTGGTGGGCAGTCCGTGAAATTATGGTTGGGATTCAAGCAAAGCCAAACTTCTTCCAGGCGTTGCACTCCTCTCTACAAAATGAAAGGATGGTAAAGCTTAGAAAATATCAGCTTTAAGCATATCAATAAAAACATATTTTGGTAAAGTCCATATATTGAAAAGATTGTATGTTTAGAAATAAACTTTGTACAGAGCTCGTAAGCGCGAATCGTTAACTAATTGTTATTCAACATATAATGTGTAAGATTACTAAACTTTTCCCAATCGACTTTCGAAAAATTTGAGTAAAATAAGCAAATAAGAAATGTGTCTAGAAGTGTAATCCAGGGTCCGTGTTTTATCTTTTTTGGGACTACTCAGCTGGAAGTTCTTGCTTTTCAGAGCTGATATTCTCTCCATGTCTCATATCCGGATGTCTCCGGGATGAAGTTTGAATTCACTTGCTGTTGTGTGCATCCAATCCTAGTCACTATCAATCTCTGCTTATAAAGCTTGTGAATTAAGACAACATCGAGGCAATCAGCACAGGATGCATACATTTAACCGTGAGAGATTGATCGATTGAAGTGCTAAACGAAAACGGGAAGATATAAGCAAACAACACGATGTGAATATCTAATAACTGTTGAGTGATGTTCCTCCATATTCAATAAGAGGCCAAAACTTTCTTTGTCACGAACTGCTGTTCAATTTTTCTCGTTCACTCATTGCTTGACTGGCGTCAAGTGTCTCTGAACATTATGTATAGGGTTGTGAATATGCTTAGATTTGTCAATCAATCTTTTCACTCCATATAATTCAGTATTCTCTGTCAATCTCATTTATTGTCTAACTACATTCTTGTTAATATCTTACTCTAATACCATCTACTGTTACGTAAATAAATGAAAATTCAAATGTTACGATTATTAAACGCTTTCGTTCAAATCTGAAATGGGATAGATTACTGAATACTGTCACGATTACCCGTCCTCTTTTATCAACGCACTGTAAAGAAGCATTATGACCAAATGCACTCTCGAATATACTTTGTAATTTCTTTGTCTGTGAAAGTTAAAATATTAGTTCATTCATAATGTGAATGAAGTATGGTGATAAAAATGAATTCGTATGAATAAATAAAAGCAATAGAGATGAGAAATTAAATGAAGCGATACAAAAATTATTTGCAAATGAAATCGTGTAAATATTTGACAAAAGTGAAGAGAGGGGTGACATTTTAAAATGTGAAGTAGTAGAGGCACAAAGAGGTAGCCAGACGGGCTGCCCATCCTCCACATATAAATAAAACAACTACTACCACAACTTCTGGTTGTTCACAGTTGATTTCGTGAAAAACGACAGTCCACGAACTTTCTAATATGACACGGAAAAATTTGTCCTACAAATTGGCTCTTCAATTCTAGCCATTGTTCGCAAAACGAGCATAAATCTATATATAATAAATTAGATTGATGTCGTAAAGTCACCGTCTTCAACTTGAACTCTGTGTACGAAAACATAATTGACTGGGCATCATTCTATTTAAATTTACTACTCGACGAAACGTTTATCAGTACTGTTTATTATTACTTATGAAACTTCAAAAAGATTTCGGATGAAAGCAGCTATTAACTCGAGACAGATGAGTCAGAAACTTCGTGAAGAAAGAATTCCTCACACATAATTGTGTTTATTTCATATTTCTCTCAGTGTCTGTTGATAAAATGATCATCTAGGTGATAAGTCGTTGAAGAATTGATCTGTCCATTCAATGATTCATTTTTCCATCCTCCTCAATTTCGGCACTTGTGCATTTTAGTTGAATGTTATGAAAGCAGAAAATATGGATTCATATTGCAATTTTACTTCGGACTTATCCAAAGAACAGAGCTTAAATCCAATGGTCAGTCAACATAATGCAAAACAAAAATACTTTGCTGTATGGCAAGGTGATAGATTTGCTAATGATGAGCTTGAAAACTGTGAGATTATTGCCAATCATTCAAGTAAAACATGTCACGTGGCTAATACTGGTGAGAAAGCTCTCATAAAGACAGTAAACATCAAAATATGAATTATCAAATGATAACAAAGTCGTTCTTCGTTGATTATCTGATTGTTGATCGTCAAATTAATCAAATTCGACAAAAACATGCATGATACAAAATAAAGTATATCATTGAGTATCACGTGCTGTGCGTCATGTAAACGTGTGAGGAAATTGTGTTTTAATGCATTTCAACGTGATGAATGAGTTTATGAGTTCAACAATATCAATTGCAATATTTGTTTTGAACGTGCCATCTACCACTGACTAAAATATACTTTCTAACTTATGCGTCTGTGCAAGTAAAAATATTAGTTTATTTATTATGTTAATAAGGTATGACGATTAAAATACTTCCGTCATAATAATTAATAGTAATAGAAATGGGAAATTTAGTGAAGCGATATTATAATTAATTCAAAATAGGTCCTGTGATATTAGACAAATGTAAGGATAGAGGGTGATATTTTCAAGTGTGAGGTAGTAGGGGCACACAGAGACGGACAGACGCGAAAGCCTATTCTCTACATATCGAGAAAAGTGGTACTACTGCCAGAGGTTTACAGTAAACTTAGTGAAAAGACGACAGATTTCAACATCTATTTAAGGATTCAAGTGCAATTTGTTTCGTAAACTAATTGTCGTTTACCTAGAGTAGTAACAAATTTACTGTTCTTGCCCGTTGACCATCGAAGTTCTAAATCCTTGTTTTGTTGGATTTAAATAATATCGACATTCAATTTATTTATTGACCACATGAGTTTACAATGATCTATCACCGTGACACTATTCGTTTGTAGTTATTTCTTGAAGTCAGACGAATGTGCAAGAATATCTCTAATAAGTTCAATTAAAATTCGTCATATAATAAAGAACGTTGACATGGTTAATTGTTCAATGACATACTCCCTTGACAGTAGTTCACATTGTTTCCACTCATGCATAATTAGAGATGTGACCGATGTTTGAACTGACTGAGATCCCAACCTCTATATAATCGAACATTCATGATAGTGTGACCGAGAGATTTGATTTATTATTTCAGGCTATTAATCAATTGGCGAGTAAACGTACTTCATATTGTGCGGAAGCATTTGGTGTGATCCCATTTTCTTTCAATTTTCTAAAATAATAGAGGATAAATGGGAAAAAATACACGAGATGAGGTGGTACTATTTAACAATTATTAACTTGCACAGTAGCATTAAACATCCAGTTTTTACACATCAGACATTGATCGTCTGATCAATCGATAGACATATCGAATCAAATGCTCTTCTCAATTTAATGAATTTAACTAACTGAAATGCGCCAATCCAGTCAAAATAGTGCATCCTAGTTTCCATAAATGAGACACAAAACATCTGTTCATAGTCAATATGATAAGTTTGTTTCACGGGTTGATGAGAATTGTGAGAGTGATCAATTTAGCTAACTACATTTCGAATCGACACTGAAACACGATTTTAAAATTGTATCTAGAAATGTAGTCAAAAATTTATTACAGCATCAATCACATACTCCAGTAGATTGATCTTCTTCATCAGTTTAATGCCAAAGTCAAAGTAACCGTGTTGATCACATATTTGAGGATCCTCGTTTGCGCACATACCATGTTTGTTAAATTCATGTTTCCTAAAAGTAAACACAGTTCAAAACATTTCGTACAATAACGAAATGTCATTTGAAAAACACACGATGATGGCTTAAAACTGTCTAGGAAACTAAAATTGCGATTTTATTATTTGCTGAAATTTGCCTTATTTGAAACATCTGAAAGTTGAAGACTCAACACAAAGTGCCTTATCATTTGTTTATTGATTTTTGTTTGATATTTTACTCACAACATTTTCGCACTATTGTAAGGTCCCGATAAGTTTACTGAATGTTAACTTTGGGATCCATTTATGGACTAATACTAAACGCATATATTTATCATATAAATGTTTAATAAGTAAATTTCTCATATTCATATTCCTCTTAATATAACCATTATATTACCTTCTACCATTCTTGAATTATGCTTTGTCTATTAGTCAGTGCCTCTCACATTCACAGCCACATTTGGCCACATTTTGTACAATCGTTATTTTCTACCTTGTATACGTTGTGGTCTGTTTTTATTGGTATATAAACCGAGTGTGTTTGAAGTACATTATTCATATTGCACAGGCTGAAATAGGTGTTCTAGTCTCAACTGGCTGGGTTAAGTGGAAAGCTGGATCAATCAAGACTTTAGGCTGCTTGCACGTGTTTTACGCCTTCTTGGTCCGATCGATAATTCGATGCTCTCTGATTAGCGGTTTTAATACGTTATCTATGAACAAGGCACACAGGCCACATGTTGTAACAATTGGTAACGACACATTGAAAATAGGAACCACAACATGGAAGCTTCTAGCACTTTTTATTCAAAGAAGAGATACGAGTAGGATTTTGTCACTGAGGTCGCACTCATCCGTCAACAAAGCATATCGTCAATAATTGATTACTGATTGCAGATCATTCTGCTTCCTACAGAACATACATTTCCGTGTTGGGTTCATTTTCTAAGCCAAAATATTATCACTGCACACCACCGTCTTCCAAACACACTTCAACTGAACAATTATCAAACGTCTGCATTCGCCTATTATTCTTTGCATTTACGGAGTGTGATTTTAATACCGGTTACATTGGAGAATATTGTCTTAAATCTATATCGTCAAATAGATATCAAACGTTGTGTAGTGGCAAAATAAATATTCGATTGATGAAATATTGTAAGATATCTTACCAGAATGAGACTGGATCGCTGAAGTTTTTCAAACTTGGCCACAGTTTTTCTAGATCGTTTCGTAGACTCTGAAATAGGATGAGAGGATGAACTTATAGAAAAGTTTCAGTGAGTAATTTCAACAAAACAGTTATGCAAACAGGCTAGCTTAAACATTTTGGATCTACAAATAATTTTTGTTGGCAGCCTTATTTTAAGCTTCCCAACTTATTTCCCCCAAGTAAAAACGATCGCTCAGAAATCTAATATCGATCCACCTTCAGTATCATCTGCTTAGAGCAAAAGCCTATCAGTTCAATGACCACCAGTCAGCAGGTGGTCCAAATGCTTGACAGTCTTCCTAGATAGTCGATCAGTAACCGAGTTTACACAGATAAACTATAGGAGATAGTGAGAACATAAGTAAAATAACTTTGGATCGGACTGACCTGTAATTTTGTAATATTGAATTTTTCCGTTGACTTACACTGAGGGTGTTTGTCAGGATAAATTTTGGGCCTGAAAAACATAATACGCATAGTACATACGATTAAATAAACATTAACACTCATTCACTGAATTGTATATTTTGGAAACGTGATCACCCATATTTGTCGCTAAAGATCTATAAATACAGTGTACAGTTTGTACATCATTCTTAGTAAATACATCATTGTAGTTAAAAAGCGTACATGTAGGTGGCCATTCAAGTCTTATCAACAAGATTATACTGTATTATAGCATGTAGTATGGTTGATACAGTAGCGAGAAAACCTATTGTTCAGCTGTGAAACAGTGAAACATAGACCAATTATTTTCCATCATTTTGTTTTTATACATTGGAAAGTATTACGAATACATATATTTATAAATCAGAAGCAATCTTACCACAATCCATGAATGGTGAAATTATTCAATACTGTCGGTAGAGGAAGCTAAAAGAAAAAATTTCAAATAATTGTTACACAGTCGAACAAAGATGTGTGGGATCATAATGTGTAATGGTGCATGTCATCAGATGCGATCCAAGTGACTAGATAATTTCCAGAAGTGAAACAAGTTGTTTCGGTCAGTTGCCTTCAGAAGTCGCCCCTTGATATACACTTGAATTTACCCATATCTCATATAGTAGACCTGAACACTGAAAATACGATAGCATATATACTACAGTTTGTTGAACTAAGTAGCAATCAAAGTCCACTATATTGAAGACTACACGTAGGATGATTAAAAATGTTGCGACAACTGTTGAGTCATGTGATTGCATGTCAAATAAATTGATCGAAATCATGTTTAATTTCAAGCAGTCTATGAGAGTGACACGTCGAGGTGTCCTATTTCAATTCAAATAATATCCTGTTGTAATCTCCGCGTTTAGTAAAACAAATTAATGCCCTTACAAGTTGAGCGCATCATTTGAATCAATATCACGATCATGAGTGCTCGATCAGCGAATGACTCTAATCCATGTCCACTAACGGAAAATTAGAAAACTTTGATTGATTTGCATATTACTCAATAATATTCACCTGCAAAACGTGAATCGATAGATTTAAGTTCACGAAAAGGGACAATATTTTAAGTACACAAAACGTTATTTACTTTTTTAGATTCACAATACGTTGGTGGCCAAGTAACAGAAAATATGTAGTAATCAAATTTACTTTCACTGTATTCTGAATGTAGGATGATTACAAGTGTTGACACAAGGAAACACAGTGGCCTACAAACAATAGACAAATAACGTGATCGATAAAGTGCAAAGCTGATCCTTATGAAATATCAGAATTGTGGAAATCTCTAATTGACTGGAATATTTTCACATGTAACTTGACAAAATAAAATCTTTCACTCAACGATTTATTGATGAATAAATGTGACAATGCAAACTATAATGTACATTTTGGAGAATCAACACTCCTAACATCAATTTGAATGAATGTAATCGTAGTACCAGAATGAGGAGAAAATTCATCGCGTTTTCATATTTATGAAATCAAGTACACGTTATATGAAGCGATGGATGATGGCTAGCCTTGGAATTCAGGACGAGCGTTTCGTTTTATTTAGAACTTTACAACTGAATGTACTTGTATCACAGACTCAAATCTATTACCGCTTGCTTCAAATGCCGTCACATTAACCACTTGCCTACTAAGAACGAATAGACTCTGACTTCTATAATGGAGTAACATTTAATTTCGTTTCTTATCGTTCGTTTGAGTCTCCACACTGACGTACGTTTATAAAGATCCGATGCAATAACAACACTTTACAATAACTATTATACAGGAATATATCGGAATCTCCCTCAAAGATTCACCGTCCGTTATTCCTCACTTTTATATCAATCAAAAAATATTAGTAAATAACAAAATAGTATTGAATCAAGTGGAGAACAAGGTCAATAATCTAAATAACGTGATAATGAGTATTTGACAATTTTGTCTGTAATGATCAAAGACTGACTGCTCATTCCAAAAATATTAATGGCATTATCAATTTTACCAGATGCTCAGATAATAGACTTTGTCAAACAGCATATGAAAACCAATCTTAAACTCACTGTGCTCTCATTACCAATATTAAACAGTTATTGTATTGTAATACCTAAGTATACGATCATCAAAAAGCGATATATATACATTGCGATTTACGTGATTTGAATGAGTGAAAGAAGACGACACGTTCAAAGAACAAATATTAGGCATGATAATGCGGATTGTATCGTCCTGACTCACCATGTTGAATTGCAAAACACACAAGTTTCTCACACGTTTACTTGAAACACAACATGTGACATAAACACACGTTCAGTATTAGTCCATAAATGGATCCCAAAGTTAACATTCAGTAAACTTATCGGGACCTAACAATAATGTGAAAATGTTGTGAGTAAAATATCAAACAAAAATCAATAAACAAATGATAAGGCACTTTGTGTTGAGTCTTCAACTTTCAGATGTTTCAAATAAGGCAAATTTCAGCAAATAATAAAATCGCAATTTTAGTTTCCGTAGACAGTTTTAAGCCATCATCGTGTGTTTTTCAAATGACCTGTCGTTATTGTACGAAATGTTTTGAACTGTGTTTACTTTTAGGAAACATGAATTTAACAGACATGGTATGTGCGCAAACGAGGATCCTCAAATACGTGATCAACACGGTTACTTTGACTTTGGCATTAAACTGATGAAGAAGATCAATCTACTGGAGTATGTGATGCATGCTGTAATAAATTTTTGACTACATTTCTAGGAACAATTTTAAAATCGTGTGTTTCAGTGTCGATTCGAAATGTAGTTAGCTAAATTGATCACTCTCACAATTCTCATCGACCCGTGAAACAAACTTATCATATTGACTATGAACAGATGTTTTGTGTCTCATTTATGGAAACTAGGATGCACTATTTTGACTGGATTTGCGCATTTCAGTTAGTTAAATTCATTAAATTGAGAAGAGCATATAATTTGATGTGTCTATTGGTTGATCAAACGATCAATGTCTGATGAGTAAAAACTGGATGTTTAATGTCACTGTGCAAGTTAATATTTGTTAAATAGTACCACCTCATCTGGTGTCTTTTTTCCCATTTATCTTCTATTATTTTAGAAAATTGAAAGAAAATGGGATCACACCAAATGCTTCCGCACAATACGAAGTACGTTCACTCGCTACTTGATAAATAGCCTGCGAAAATAAGTTTAATTTCTCGGTCACACTATCATGAATGTTCGATTATATAGAGGTTGGAATCTCAGTCAGTAACAACATAGGTCACATCTCGTAATATGTTTGAGCAGAAAGAACTTATATAACGAGAATATGTCATTGAACAATTAATCATGTCAACGTTCATTGTTATATAACGAATTTCTATTGTACTTCTAAGAGATATTCTTGCATATTCGTCTGACTTCAAGAAATAACCACTAACCATTTAAAGTGACACGAATAATGTCACAGTGATAGATCATAGTAAACTCATGTGATCACTTAATAAATTGAATTTCGACATTATTTGAACTCAACAAAACAAGGAATTAGACCTTCGATTACTAACGTGCGGGAACAGTAATCATTTTGCTGCTTTAGGTAATCGTCTATTTTTCCACGAATCAAAGTACAGTTGATTACTCACAGATCATTCACGGCAGATTTCTCCATGTCTTTTTCGAAAGTTCGTAGACTATGGTTTTTCAGTAAATCAACTGTAAACGACTGGAAGTAGTAGTAGTTCTAATTTTGTTCATAGGTAAAGGATGAGCTGCCCCGTCTGGCTGCCACTTTGTGTCTCTACTACTTCACATTTTAAAATACCCACCTCTTTTCACTTGTGTCAAATATCTCCACGATTTCATTGGCAAATAATTTTTGTATCGCTTCCCTAATTTCTCACCTCTATTGCTTTTATTTATTCACACGAATTCATTTTTATCACCATACTTCATTCACATTAAAAATAAACTAATATTTTAACTTGCACAGACAAAGAAATTACAAACTATATTCGAAAGTGTATTCGGTCATAACGCTTCATTACAATGCGTTGATAAAAAAGGACAGGTGAGTGTAACAGTATTTAGTAATCTATCCCATTTCAGATGTGAACGAAAGCGTTTAATAATCGTACCATTCGAATTTTCATATATTTACATAACAGTAGATGGTATTAGAGTAAGGTATTAACAAGAAAGTAGTTAGACAATAAATGAGATTGATAGAGAACACTGAATTATATGATGTGAAGAGATTGATCGACGAATCTAAGCATATTCACAACCCCATGCACAATCTTCAGAGACTCTTGACAGCTGTTAATCAATGAGTAAACAAGTAACGTTCAACAGTGGTTTGTGACAGAGAACGTTTTGGACTCCTATTTAATATGGAGCAACATTATTCAACAGTGATTAGATATTCGCATCGTGTTGTTTGCTTATGTCTTTCCGTTTTCGTTTAGCACTTCAATCGATCAATCTCTCACGGTTAAATGTATGCATCCTGTGCTGATTGCCTCGATGTTGTCTTAATTCACAAGCTTGATAAGCAGAAAGTGATAGTGACTAGGAATGGATGCAAGCAAGAGCAAGTGAATTCAAACTTCATCCCGGAGACATCCGGATATGAGACATGGAGAGAATATCAGCTCTGAAATGCAAGTACTTCTAGCTGAGTAGTCCCAGAAAAGATAAAACACGGATCCTGGATTACACTTCAAGACACATTTCTTATTTGCTTATTTTACACAAATTTTTCGAAAGTCGATTGGGAAAAGTTTAGTAATCTTACACGTCATATGTTGAATAACAATTCGTGAACGAATTACACTTCTAGACACATTTCTTATTTTCTTATTATACCTAAATTTTTTGAAAATCAAATGCGAAACGTTTGGTAATCTTACACATTAATATTTGTTAAATAGTACCACCTCATCTCGTGTATTTTTTCCAATTTGTCTTCTATTATTTTAGAAAATTAAAAGAAAATGGGATCATACCAAATGCTTTCGCACAATATGAAGTACGTTTACTCGCCAATTGATTAATAGCCTGAAATAATAAATCAAATCTCTCGGTCACACTATCATGAATGTTCGATTATATAGAGGTTGGGATCTCAGTCAGTTCAAACATCGGTCACATCTCTAATTATGCATGAGTGGAAACAATGTGAACTACTGTCAAGGGAGTATGTCATTGAACAATTAACCATGTCAACGTTCTTTATTATATGACGAATTTTTATTGAACTTATTAGAGATATTCTTGCACATTCGTCTGACTTCAAGAAATAACTACAAACGAATAGTGTCACGGTGATAGATCATTGTAAACTCATGTGGTCAATAAATAAATTGAATGTCGATATTATTTAAATCCAACAAAACAAGGATTTAGAACTTCGATGGTCAACGGGCAAGAACAGTAAATTTGTTACTACTCTAGGTAAACGACAATTAGTTTACGAAACAAATTGCACTTGAATCCTTAAATAGATGTTGAAATCTGTCGTCTTTTCACTAAGTTTACTGTAAACCTCTGGCAGTAGTACCACTTTTCTCGATATGTAGAGAATAGGCTTTCGCGTCTGTCCGTCTCTGTGTGCCCCTACTACCTCACACTTGAAAATATCACCCTCTATCCTTACATTTGTCTAATATCACAGGACCTATTTTGAATTAATTATAATATCGCTTCACTAAATTTCCCATTTCTATTACTATTAATTATTATGACGGAAGTATTTTAATCATCATACCTTATTAACATAATAAATAAACTAATATTTTTACTTGCACAGACACATAAGTTAGAAAGTATATTTTAGTCAGTGGTAGATGGCACGTTCAAAACAAATATTGCAATTGATATTGTTGAACTCATAAACTCATTCATCACGTTGAAATGCATTAAAACACAATTTCCTCAAACGTTTACATGACGCACAGCACGTGATACTCAATGATATACTTTATTTTGTATCATGCATGTTTTTGTCGAATTTGATTAATTTGACGATCAACAATCAGATAATCAACGAAGAACGACTTTGTTATCATTTGATAATTCATATTTTGATGTTTACTGTCTTTATGAGAGCTTTCTCACCAGTATTAGCCACGTGACATGTTTTACTTGAATGATTGGCAATAATCTCACAGTTTTCAAGCTCATCATTAGCAAATCTATCACCTTGCCATACAGCAAAGTATTTTTGTTTTGCATTATGTTGACTGACCATTGGATTTAAGCTCTGTTCTTTGGATAAGTCCGAAGTAAAATTGCAATATGAATCCATATTTTCTGCTTTCATAACATTCAACTAAAATGCACAAGTGCCGAAATTGAGGAGGATGGAAAAATGAATCATTGAATGGACAGATCAATTCTTCAACGACTTATCACCTAGATGATCATTTTATCAACAGACACTGAGAGAAATATGAAATAAACACAATTATGTGTGAGAAATTCTCTTTTCCCGAAGTTTCGTACTCTTCTATCTGGAAGAAGTCGTATCACTTTCGCTTAAATGTTCACTTCTTTCCATCATTAGATTATATAACAGTACATATTATTGTGATCCATTGTCTGATTGGATGAATAATTACATATTCTGTGTCGACGCTTGAATGTTTGCTTCTTTCATTCACTTCATACTCAATCTGGTATTTAAAGAAAACGAATAGGAGAAACTGAGGTTTCGAATCCAACAGGCGAGGCGATCATAAACAAACGAGAATCAAATAAAAATATTTAATCGTACCAGTGTTGACAAGCTACTCATGTTTAAGAACCATGTCTCAACATTTCATCTCAATCTAACACCGTATTCAATTACTTTATTCAGTTACACTGGTGTTTTGAATCGATCTTCAACAATCACGTTTACATAACATCTACATATGACATCGTCATGCCTGCTAACGCAGACAGCGTTCAATTAGGAACACACACAGTATTATTAGGATAAATGTAATGAAACAGTTTCGCATTTCAATCCACTTGCGATGTTGGTTTGCTTTATCACGAGATCACGGGCCACTTGGTGTTATGTGTTGAGTGTAATGTGAGTCGGGTATACGCAATTGGATGTGGGATTCAAATATTCGTTTCTTTTTGTTTCTAACATCTATTTAACAATAGATTTCTTAAATGTGTTTTGATCTACTGTAATAGTCATTTCTATACAAAAGGCGAACTGAAATAATTGGAAGCAAATTTATTATCAAGTTGTTTTCGACTTGAAATAACATTTGAAATGTTAACTGTTCAAAGTTGAGCACTAGGCATATCAAAATTTCAGAATAACCATAATTTTGTCGAAAGCAAATGTATAAAACTCGATGGCGATTGGTGACGTCACAGTTGTATTTTTTATGTTGCTGAAGCTTCAAATGCTGTCAGTGTATAATACACAAAACAGATGTCGCGATACAATTCCTTGAATAACCTCGCTATTTACACTTTTATTTACTGTTGCATTTGAATCAACTTTAGTTTTTTTTGATAACCATCATCTAGGAATGATATACTCAAGCAAATTAAAAGGCCATGCATATAGTACATGACGTGACATGCTGTAGGATACATGATCAAATGATTTAAATATTTTCCAGACGATTATGTGCGTCTACCTTATATGAAACCATGTTTTAATGAAGAATTGTAGGATATTGAGTTGACAACAAACCTGAGAAGCCGTATATTACAACCTCCATGTGAAATGGAACAACATGAATGATATTTTTTGATCTGTATTTATTAACGCTTTGCTACACTTAATCTTGATTTTTGTGGCAGTGTAGCTGTTCATCCAGTTGTTCAGATAAACTCATGATCTGATGATATGGCACATACACCAAAAGTATATGTGATGTTTTATCGACACATCAAAAACGAATATGAAAAGAATACTGTCAGCTCATCTACTTGTTGTAGTCATACAACATTTTGTAGGTCCACATATACTTTTAGCATTAAAGGATATGTCTGTGCAGTTGCTAGATGTAATAACTGGAATTTCTATGTCAACAGATTGCTAACATCTATATGCTGGTAGACACTGATTAAATATTCTACATGTTACATTGGATGTACTCAGTTAATCGATCACCTCGTTACCAATTATCATATAAATCCCAACGGCTTTTGAAGTGAGAAGTCAATGATAAGCGGCGACTATAGTTTATTAGGGGATAGCGCGGATGACCAAGCTAGAAGCATATTGAGCGAATTTTCGGCAGAGAGGCGAATGCGTGTGTGCGAGCTAACACAGAGGTAAATATATAACGAAATCGCACAGAAGGGCAGAAAAGCAAAGCAAATGCTATTGATAGGTTTTTATTTCATATATACAAGAGGAAGAGAATCAATCATCGAGTGATATTAAGCGGTCAACATTCTAGCTAAAATTTGTCATGTTATCTAGTGATGATAACAGTACAAAGAAGTGGACAAACTGCTACTATTCAAATCACATTGTATGTTAGGCATGTCAATAAAAGGGCTCAAACGAAAATAACCGTAATCGAAATTGGTTGTGTGATAATTGCTCTAATATATCCCCTGAGTCGGTTTACTTTAAGTTGTCCAGGATGCATGATGGAATATCTTTTGATCTGTGCATGCATTTATTTGTAAGCAACGTCAGACTACTTATTACAGAACTACTTCTGAATGCGTGAACCTTCTCTTTGATTTTATTCTGAGCAAGTCAATTACAAAATTTCGACTGAATATCACATATGATAGCAATATCAAGCAAACACAAAAAGTCGTAGAAATCCATAACATCAATATTGATCCGTGAAATTAAAACTGCATTTCTATTTAGTTATCTTCACGTGATTGGAAAACTTTCTTTCTTTCTGATACTTTCAACCTTTCATAACTATGATTATATCTGACACTATAAGTAAATATTGCAATACAAAATGAACTCATCAAAGTTTTGTCGCCTTTTCATCTATAAACATATGTACGTACAAAGATGGGCACTGAGTTACTGAATCCCTATCGCCACCCATTTGTGCAATGATGTGAAGTTCAAATTCGCTTAGTATTGTTTACTTAAATGTTCCCAATGTTGTTTAAGACTGACATTCATTAGTCTTTTGTTGGCATATGTGCATACCGTGCGGATTGCTTCGTTTTTGCCCTAATTTACAAGCATTCTGTGCAAATAGAACGAAGTGCGAGTCCTGGATTCCACTACTAACCACTATCCATCTTTTGATAGAATTTTCTATCTATGTTGTCAGGTCAGTCTTTAGTATTCGGTAATAAAGTTAGTAGGTTGGTGAACCTGTATTAATCCGGACACACTGCTTTCCGCTGAAGGCCCAGATTCTCTTTGAAAGTATTCACTGATGAGGCTGATATCACTTGTTCGGGTAATTTGTTCCAATGATTGGCCACTCCATGAGAAAAACGGAACCACACTTTAAGTTTATTGGATCTTGGTTTATGAACATTCTTGCTATGACCGCGGAGATTATTAGTGCTGGAGAGCGCAAAAGGATAACACATATTAACACCCAAATCATAATTAAAGATACGAAATGCAAGTATAAGGTCACCTCGTGTCCTACGATACCACACGAGGAAAAGATTTAGGCGTTTTAAACGCTCATCGTAAGGGAGTCTAGAAAGACCCTTCACTTATTTCGTTCACACACGCTGGACACGCTCAAGGGAGTTAGTAGCTTTTACCAGACACGGGCTAGCCGCTTGGATACAGTACTACAATTGTGGTCTTACATAGGTGGGATATAAAATTCGAAACGTTTCCTCGTCAAAAGTTTTAAACGCTCGGCGAAGTGACCATAACGCACGAAAAGCTTTGAAAGCGGCTGCTTTGCAATGCGTAGTTGTTTTTAAATCATGACTTAATACTACCACTAAGTCTTTATGCTCTTGAACGCATGGAAGAGGTTTAACCTCAATAATGTAACGGTAATTATTACCGTGACCGATGTGCATTAGCACACTCTTCCTAGCATTGCTTTCTAAGCCCCACTCTCGAGCCCATCTGACTAAATCGTCTAAGTCAGCTTGAAGATCCAGATGATCAGCCGCACTTTTTATTGTTCTCCAGATTTTTACATCATCCGCAAACAATAATGGCGACGACCTAAGTAACAGCGATAATTCATTAACGTAGAGAAGGAAGAGCAGAGGGCCTAAGATGGTGCATTGGGGTACATCACTTTTGACCGGCTTCCAATCGGATAGTGTTCCGTTGACCCTCATTTTCTGTCTGCGGTCACATAAGAAATTTCCTATCCACTCATGTACAGTACCTATTATTCCGACGCTCGTGAGCTTCTGCATAAGACCTACGTGTGAAACCTTGTCAAATGTTTCGCTAAAACCTATGAATATCACATCGAACGACAGACCGTTATCTAGGGCTGCTGTCCAATCCTTTGTCGCAATAAGCAATTTAGTCAAGCTTGAACGCTTGTTACGAAATCCATGTTGCTCAGGAGCTAACAGATTGTGTAAATCTATGTGGCTTAGCGACCTAACCCAAATTATCATTTCAAATAACTTAACGACTATGCTAGTTAGACTAACAGACCGATAGTTAGATACTATATGTCTCTGACCGTTCTTAAATATAGGACTGACTATAGCGTCCTTCTAATCTCTAGGGAGTTGAGCGAGTGAAAGGGACATGTTGAAGAGTGTTGCAAGCGGTTTTGAAATAATGTCCGCAAGAGATGACAGCAACCGTGCGTGTAACCCATCAGGGCCCGGTGTCTTACCAGGTTTGAGGTTAGTTATCAACGGAAGGACAGTTTCCTCAGTCACCTGTACAGATTGCATGGTTGGTATCTCGGTGTGAGTGGGACAAGTATTTGTTACAATAAACGTGGAGAAGACTTCGCTAAAATAGTTTGAAAAAGTCTCAGCTTTTGCTCACTGTGATTCAGTTAGTAATTCTGAATTTTCGTGTAACAGTAACGGGGGAATACCATCACAACGTTTCGTCCGACGTTTAACAATCCTTACGGACAAGTACGGCTACCTTATACTAACTGTCGTTTGTAAGTGCTACGGGATATGGCCATGGTCTTCTTATAGATAATACGGAATTTTTGGTATTCATGCTTAAATGGTTCATGACCTGTCAACAAGAATAAGTCCTAGAAATCTTTCCTACGCATTAACAGCTTGCGGGTTTCTTTATTAATCCATGGAGGGCAGTGTGATGGCTTACGTGCTGACCATGGGATAAACGGCGACGTTACGGACTCGAATGTAGCCTTAAACATATTCCATTCATCTTGGATCAACCCATCCGCGTCGACCGACCAATCAGTCGAGATAGCACAGTTTCTGATCGCCGGAATATTAGCTCTCTAGTTATTGGGAGCACACGAATGTAGCAGATACGAATTGTATATCATGTGTCCTAAACTTAAAGTGAATTACAACGTGATCACTGTTCACTAGCGGGGGAAGATGCTGAATATCAAAGACATCCTCACAGTGGTTGGTGAGGGCGAGGTCCAGCAGTGATGTATCATGATTGAAATCAATATGTGTCGGTTTTGTGACACATTGAACAAGTGCACACAGAATAACGGTAGATAAAAGGTCGCTATCGAAACCACTACCTGGTACTGTAAGGTCTACCCAGTTGATATGCGGTGCGTTGAAGTCCCCAGTGATGAGACAACATTGTGCCATACTCCAGGGTCATTTGAACAGTCTTCTGATTTCTTTCTATTGCCACCTGCGTAGGATCCTTTAAATTTCCATGTTTTGAGTGAACGAAATTTATGTTGACTCCGCCTGCAGCTCATCAAGTGTTGGTTTCGGTCCCAAGCTCCGGTAAAGGTGGAGGGTTGGGCATTAGGTCGACAACTCCATGTCGTAGGAACAAATATTGCCAACAGAATGGTAATCACATTGAACGAATTAGGTAAGTGGATAAGTACGTAAATTGTGCAATGTGTTGAAGTTTAAATGCACTTAGTATATTTTGCTTGAATCTTCCCACTGTTGTCATAAGTCCTTTATTTGTATATGAGCATAATGATACCATACTAAAGGAATGAAACAGTAAATATGTAAGTGACTTGACGTTGGTTTGTGACGTTGTTTCTGTGACAACGTCACCATCAAATTAGGCGGTCATAAGCCACAATTATTGTGATGATTTACGAGGACTACAATAAAATGTGCATGAATGTATATGACAATGTTTTATGTCCAAAATGGTGAACGTTTGTATCTGTTACGACATAAATAATTTAAAATTATGTCTTTTGTAAATTGGAAAGTTCATAATCTTAATGATAGTCATATGACAAACTATTGTGACTTGACACTTTAGCACAAATCATTCTGACCTTCACACTTGATTGATCAGTGGGTGGAGATCAATGTCCTGTGTGCCAGGTCGGTTTGACGTTTATTAAGTTTTCTTTCTAATTTACAAATGACATAACTTTGAAATATTTCGACATCTGCAACTGTTTCCGCATCGATATGCAACTTTAGATTGTTGATGTGCTAGGCGAAGCTGACATGTTTTCTGGAGCAAATGTACTGAGATTTCAGCCAAGTAATCGACGGTACTTCGATGTTGAAATTCGCCGTTTGTTGAACACGTATCCAAAAGGCGTTGACTCTGATGACTCGAAAGTCTGAACGAACGGTCGGTTATGTGTGCTCTGTACTAAAAGCAAATATCAGCGTCCAAAATTCGCACTTTGTTCTGGTATTTGAGTTAGCGGCTGAACCTGCCTGTGACCACTGTAATTGGTAAAATCATAGTTAGGTAGATTCTCTTAGCACCACAAACGTGATGAAAATCAACAAAACTGTTTACGATGCTATCAAGTGGCAGAGTGGAAATAAATATTAATGAGCTAACCTGAGGAGAAGACACGTATTGATGTCTGCCAACATCTGGGTAATTTGTAGCTGCTGCTCCGACAATAGTTCAACTCCCTGAGGAACCAAACTTTCTTCTTCTTCGTCTCTGCTTCTATGTTCGACAAATAAATGGGAATCTGTAGTAAGTGGACTGGTTTTGAGAAACAGTTTACAATATTCCCCTTATTGCGTTGCTGATTTCTGTTCTGTTTATCTGTTCAAGGTGAAATCCTAATCTCTGAATCTTTTCGTAAAAACTTATTCGTCTTACTCACTGTCGCCCTCAACATATATATCACTGGTCGTCTATTCTGAATATTACAAACACATCTGACCACAAATATTTTGGTTAAACAAGTAATGCATCATTTCGATACAATGATAATTGCGTGTCAACTCTCATGAATATTCCATATGAAGGCTTCGGAAACACTTTTCCGTAAATTCTTTTTATTACCGTTAACCTTGACGATAATTTGTTTAAGCCTATCTGCCTTATCAAACCATCGATTCGACAGAACTCCTGAGACAGTTGTGACCATCGCTTGCATTAACGTTTGCATTTTCAATTGGAAAATAATCTTTGTCAAACAGGAGAAATATGGCGTTTCTTGAAAAAAACTCATACACAAAATTGTAACATGTGACTGATCAACCGTAGATACGTCAGGTACAATAATGTGTCTTCCCAATATTCCATATTATTTGACATAATTGACTTGTTTTACCAAGAGTGAATTCACATTCCCGTCGATCATTGTGCGTACTATCATCATTCAATATTCTCATTTTGGTATAATATAGAATAGTTAGCACAATGTATTTTCGGCGAGATTTCACTGAGCTGCCATCCAACGGCGTTAATATCTAACTTCAACCAATCCAAGAAATTGCGCCACCACCACTATTGTCTTCACTGAGCTGATATCTCACAACTGACCTGGTTTAGCGAAAACGGAATTAGTTGACGCTCATTGTTGAGACGAATCCTGAAATATTTTCATTTATTATGGAAAGACAATCGTACTGGTTATTTACAGTTAACAGATTATAAAACACTACAGTTGATTGTAATCCATTGTCTGATTGGATGAGCAAATGACATGTGCTCTGTGGACGCTTGAATGTTTGCTTCTTTTCGTCACTTGAAACTCGATCTAGTGTTTAAAAGAAGACGGGTAGGAGAAACTGAATTTTTGAGACCGGCGGCCGAAGCGATTATTAAGAAACGTAATTCAAATAAGGAAGTCTCATCGGACCAGTGTTGACTAGCAACTAATGCTTGAGAACAATGTCTCAACATTTCATCTCATCCAAAATCGTATTCAACTACTTTGTTCGGTTTCACTCATGTTTTGAATTGATCCCTAATAATTTCCAAAGTGTAAATTGAAGGTAGAGTTTGATATTAACCAATTGCAGGTGAGTCAGGTCCGAAGTTCAGCCTTTTTAATTATGTTCTCACCACCTCCTATTGGCCATCTGTATGAATTCGAGTGTTGGGTGACTGCCCAGTAAATCTGTCAAGCAAATTACTGCATTCGAATCAGCCACTAGCTGGTAGTGATTGTGCTGTTAGTCGGTTGTTCAAAGCAGATATTGCTGAGGGTGGATCGATTTTGGATCCACGAGTGATCATCATCACTTGGGCGAAATGCGTTTAGAAGTTTACAAAAACGCTCACAACAAAACTTGTTTGCAGACCAAAAAGTTTGTAAACTCACTTGATTTTAATTACTGTTTCGATGCAATCATTCACTGAAACGCTCGTCTAACTTCATTCTCTGATTCTATTTCAGGATCTACTAAGCAATCTGACAAGTCTGTGGCCAAGTTTGAATAACTACAACACTTCAGCTTCATTTTGGTAAGATATCTAATAATATTTCATCTACTAGACATTATTTGATGTCGATTTGACGATAAAGATTTACCACCGTATTCTCCAATGTAGCCGATGATAAAACCACACTGCGTAAACTCAAACATCATTGACCTGATAAAGACTTTTGATTGTTATTAAGTTCAAGTGCGTTTAAGTGCAAAAACCATGTAGTGATGAGACTGTGGATCGGCAACTCAACATGGATGAAAATCTGTGCTCCGTAGGAATCAGAGTGATCTGTAAGTAGTAATCGATATGCTTTGTTGACTGATAAGTGCGACCACAGTGACAAAAGACTTCCTGCACCGTTTCATTGAATAGACATTGTTCAATCTATCATGTTGTCACTCCTATTTCCAGTATGTCATCGAACACATGTCAATAGTGTACAGGTCTCGTGAGTAAAACATCACACGAAAATCAACTTACAGATGATGAAGCACTTTGCGCTGAATCGTCAACTTTCAGATGTTTCAAATTAGGAAACTTCCAACAAACACTCAACTCACGATGTCAGTTTTGGAAGACAGTTTTAAGCCACTATACTGCATTCTTCAAATGACATATGGTTATTGTATTAAATGTTTTCAACTTTGTTCAAATTTAGGAAGTATGAATTCGACATACATGGTAAGTGTGCACTAGAGGACCCTCTAATACGTGATCAACACGGTTACTTTGAATTTGGTATTGATCAGATGATGAAGCTGCAGCTATTGAAGTAAGTGATTCATGTTGTAATATATGTATGGTCACATTTCTATACAACGATTGTGAAGTCGTGTATCTCAGTGCTCATTAAAAATGTAGTTAAGTAAATTGATCATACCCACAATTCTGATCAACCCGTGAAACGTACTTCTCATATTTAGCATGAACAGATGTGTTGTGCCCTATTAGTGGAAACTAGGATGCTCTGTTTCGACTGAATCGACGCATTTCAGTTGGTTGAATTTATTAGATTAAGAAGAGCATACAATTTGATATGCCTACCGGTTGATCAAACAATCAATGTCTGATGAGTAGAACCTGAATGTTCAGTGTTACTGTGCAAGTGAATAATTGTCAAATAGTACCACCTCATCTCGTGTTATTTTTCCCATTTATCTTCTATTATTTTAGAAAATTAAAAGAAAATGGGATCACACCAAATGCTTCCGCACAATATGAAGTAAGTTTACTCGCCAATTGATAAATATCCTGAGAAAATAAATCAAATCTCACTACCACATTATCAGGTATGATCGATTATATAGTGGTTTGGATCTCAGTCATTTCAAACATCGATTGCATCTCTTGATATGCATAAGCATAAAGAATGTGAATTTAGTTAAAGGGAATATGTCATTGAATAATTAACCATGTCAACGTTCATTGTTATATAACGAATTTCTATTGAACTTGATCGAGATGTTTTAACATGACAGGTCGACTCCAAGAGATACCTACCAACCACTTAAAGTGACACGAATGCTGTATAAAATCTGTCAAGGTGATCAAAGTCACTAAATTCATGTGATCACTGAACTATTCGAATGTCGATGTCCACCGAAGTTAACGAAACAACGATTTACAACATCGATAATTAACGAGCACGAACGGTGAATAGTTTGCTACTCTAGATAATCAACTATTATTTCACGAAACATATATAGTTGAATACTCACAAATCAGACACGGCGAATTTCTCCATGTCATAATCGAAAGTTCGTAGGCTGTTGTTTTTCAGTGAATCAACTGTGAACAACTAGAAGTAGTAGTAGCAGTAGTTTTATTTATAACTTCTGACATCACTTCATTTAATTCACCACCTGTATTACTTTTAGTTATTATTACCAAAGCACTGTAGTTATTGTGCACCATTCACATTATAAATAAACGGTTGAATTCATTTGTTCAGACAACCAGATTACAGGAAGTACTGAAGAAGGAATACGGTCATAATGCTACTTTGAAGTGCGCCAAGGAAAGTGGACAGGTAAGTGTATCAGTGATCAGTAACCGATTCTATAACAGATGTAAACATAACACGTTTACTCATCGTATCATTCGAATTTTCACTTTGTTACACAACCAGTAGAGGGTATTTGTTTAAATCGGTAACAATAATGTAGTTGGACAATAAGTGAGATTAATAGCAAATACTGAGTTATATGAAGTGAAACGATTGATCGACGAATCTAAACATTTTCACAACCCCTAGCACAATGTTCAGAGACTCTTGACACCAGTCAAGCAATGAGTAGACAAGAAGAATTCAACAGTGGCTTGTGACAGAAACTTTTGGCTTCCTTTTCAGTTTGGAGCAACATTACTCAACAGTAATTAGATATTCACATCGTGTTGTTTGTTTATATCTTCTCGTTGTTGTTTAGCACTTGAATTGATCAATCTCTGGTGGTGAAATATAGGCATCCTGTGAAGATTGCCTCGATATTGTCTTAATTCACAAGCGTGAAAAGCAAAGATTGATAGTGACCAGAAATGGATGCACACAACAGCAAGTGAATTTAAACTTCACCTCATTGCAAAACCAGGTTGCTATCAGGATTCAGTATCTAAAGGGATAATGTGATGGCACTTGATGAGGAAACAACAGGGTTCGAGACCTGGGAAGAATATCAACTCCGAGGAGCATGTACTTCCAGCTGAGAAGTCCCCAATTAGACGAATTGCGCATGCTGGAGTACACTGCTAGCCACTATTCTTCTTTGTTTATAATAATTAGATACTCCTAAAAACGAATGCACAAATCGCAGTAGTCTTACACGTTATAAGTTGGATGCTTATCAGTAGACAATCCTCATCTACGAATTATTTACAATGCTATGTTGAAACGGAATTGGTAAACAAACAATCGATGCGATATTTGGGGTTTACTGAAAAGTTTATGTTGACTGTTATGTTTAGAGCCAATTTCGATTGTGTACGTTGTCAACTATTGTCTAAACTCCACTGTACTTACATTTTCTTAGGTTGGAGTGCGTCGACTGGAAGAGGTGTGGATTTGCTTGAATCTTACTCGTCATTATATTGACTGCTACATTCCTAGCGACTGTTCAAATAAGTTCACTTTTCCTCCATTTCCAAATTACTAGAACTTAAAGTAGTTTAATAAAAATTTCTTATCGTACTTACTGTTGCTGTTATTTAATTTTTGTGAAGTTAACATTTAAGGATATTTATGTCGGTGAAATTTTATTGAGCGTTTTTTAATTATTAATTACACAATGCTCAGAATGCATCGTGCAAGCAATAGTTCATAGATCCCACAACCGATTCACATCTTATCGAGAGAGATTAAATGATGGACGCCATTGCTTCACAGTTACGAATTATTGTTTCGAATAGTCTTACAGTATAACATCTGTCGATGAGTAGGACATTCGTGAGATTTTGTATTATTTTCACCAAATATATTCAACATACACCGACACTGTTCAGTCAACTTCATAATGAATATGTGACGTCGAAATTATTCGAACTGTAGAAAGCATTATGTAGTAATGGATGCATTCGGTTAGTGCACATACACCTGTCAGTGATCACCGTACGACAAATGATTTACCAACACAATAGAAAACACAAGTAATTATGCCCAATAGACTTCGTATCATTTTAGTTATAATGATGACAACAATGTTGTATAACATCTGCTGTTTTATTGCTCGCTAACACGTCGCAGTCTAATGACAGTAAATCAGTGAACTCTTGAAATGCAAATGTCGTGAAGTATATTGTCAAAGTTATTCAAAGATACTGTGATCGTTCTGTAATTAGAAGTGGTTTAGGTTCTACAAAGCGTAGAAACCGTAATATTGTCGAAAGCGAATGTAGAAGACTCGATGGCGAGTGATGCTCTCACAGTAGCCTTTTCTAGGTTGCTGCAGCTACAATTGCTGTCAATTTATAATTGACGAAATGGAGGCTTTGACACAATCCCTTGAATATCCTCGCTAGTTACATTTTCAGGTGCTGATTCATTTCAATTTAATTTGGTTCCCTTGATAACCATCATCCAGTAATGATTTACTCAAGCAAAGTAAAAGGCCGTACATGTAGTTTATGACATGACATGCTGTGGGATACATGATCGAATGACTTGGATATACCAGACAATTATGTGCGACTACCTTATAAGGAACCAAGTTTCGATATTGAAATGTAGGGTTGTGCGTTGGCAACTAACTCGTGATTGCACATATTACAACCTCCATGTGAAATGGAACAACATGAATGATATTTTTTGATCTGTATTGAGTAACGCTATGTCGGTCGTTATTCATATTTTGTGTGATAATATGGCTGTTCACCCAGTTATTCTGATACACACCTGAGTTGAAGGTATAGCGCATACACCATGAAGTATATTTGATGTACTATCGCCACATCACTAAGGAATATGAGGAGAATACCGTCAGCTCATCTACTTGTTGTAGTCATACAACATTTTGTAGTTCCACATATACTTTTAGCATTGAAGGATACGTCTGTGCAGTTGCTAGATGTAATAGTTGGAATTTCTATGTCAACAGATTGCTCACATCTACATGCTGGTAGACACTTATTAAATATTCTACATATTACATTGGATGTATTCAGTTAATCGATCACCTCGTTACCAATTATCATATAAATCCCAACGGCTTTTGAAGTGAGAAGTCAATGATAAGCGGCGACTATAGTTTATTAGGGGATAGCGCGGATGACCAAGCTAGAAGCATATTGAGCGAATTTTCGGCAGAGAGGCGAATGCGTGTGTGCGAGCTAACACAGAGGTAAATATATAACGAAATCGCACAGAAGGGCAGAAAAGCAAAGCAAATGCTATTGATAGGTTTTTATTTCATATATACAAGAGGAAGAGAATCAATCATCGAGTGATATTAAGCGGTCAACATTCTAGCTAAAATTTGTCATGTTATCTAGTGATGATAACAGTACAAAGAAGTGGACAAACTGCTACTATTCAAATCACATTGTATGTTAGGTATGTCAATAAAGGGCTCAAACAAAAATAACCGCAATCGAAATTGGTTGTGTGATAATTGCTCTAATATATCCCCTGATTCGGTTTACATTAACTTGTCCAGGATGCATGATGGAATATCTTTTGATCTGTGCATGCATTTATTTGTAAGCAACGTCAGACTACTTATTACAGAACTACTTCTGAATGCGTGAACCTTCTCTTTGATTTTATTCTGAGCAAGTCAATTACAAAATTTCGACTGAATATCACATATGATAGCAATATCAAGCAAACACAAAAAGTCGTAGAAATCCATAACTTCAATATTGATCCGTGAAATTAAAACTGCATTTCTATTTAGTTATCTTCACGTGATTGAAAACCTTTCTTTCTGATACTTTCGACCTTTCATAACTATGATCATATCTGACACTGTAACTAACTATTGCAATACAAAATGAACTCATCAAAGTTTTGTCGCCTTTTCATCTATAAACATATGTACGTACATAGATGGGCAGTGGCTACCAGTGGGATGCACGACGCACGTTTCGGCCTATTTGTTGCTCCCAAGCTGGAAGTACTTGCATCTCAGAGTTGATGTCATCCACAGACTGGAACCCAGTAACTTTCACGCCAAACACCATCACGTTACACACTTAGCTACTGAGTTCCGATGGCCACCCATTTGTGCAATGATGTGAGGTTCGGATTCTCTTAGTGTTGTTTACTTAAATCTTCCCATTGTTGTTTATGACTGACATTTATTATTCTTTTATTGGCATATGTGCATACTGTGCGGATTGCTTCGTTTTTTCCCTAATTTACAAGCATCCTATGCAAATAGAACGAAGTGCGAGTCCTGGACTCGACTACCAGCCACTATCCATCTTTTGATATAATGTTCTATCTATGTTGTCAGGTCATTTGAACAGTCTTCTGATTTCTTTCTATTGCTATCTGTGTAAGATCCTATAAACTTCCTTGTTTTGAGTGAACGAAATTTATGTTGACTCCGCCTGCAGCTCATTAAGAGTTAGTTTTGGTCCCAAGCTCCAGTAAAGGTGGAGGGTTGGGCATTAGGTCGACAACTCCATCTCGTAGAAACAGATCTTGCCAACAGAATGTTAACCACATTGAACGAATTAGGTAAGTGGATAAGTACGTAAATTGTGCAATGTGTTGAAGTTTAAATGCACTTAGTATATTTTGCTTGAATCTTCCCACTGTTGTCATAAGTCCTTTATTTGTATATGTGCATATTGATACCATACTAAAGGAATGAAACAGTAAATATGTAAGTGACTTGACGTTGGTTTGTGACGTTGTTTCTGTGACAACGTCACCATCAAATTAGGCGGTCATAAGCCACAATTATTGTGATGATTTACGAAGACTACAATAAAATGTGCATCAATGGATTTGACAATGTTTATGTTCAAAATGGTGAACGGTTGTGTCTGTCACGACATAAATAATTTAAAATTATATCTTTTGTAAATTGGAAAGTTCATAATCTTAATGCTGGTCATATGACAAACTATTGTGACTTGACACTTTAGCACAAATTATTCTGACCTTCACACTTGATTGATCAGTGGGTGGAGATCAATGTCCTGTGTGCCAGGTCGGTTTGACGTTTATTAGGTTTTCTTTCTAATTTACAAATGACATAAATTTGAAGTATTTCGACATCTGCAACTTTTTCCGCATCGATATGCAACTTCAGTCTGTTGATTTGCCAGGCGAAGCTGACATGATTTCCGGAGCGACAGTACTCAGGTTTTAGCCAAGTAATCGACGGCACCTTGATGTGGAAATTCACCGTTTGTTGAGCTCTTATCCAAAAGCCGTTAGCCCAGATAACTCAAAATCTGAACGAACGGTCGGTTATGTGAGTTCTGTAGCAAAATCAACAAAACTGTTTATCATGCTATCAAGTGGCAGAGTGGAAACAAATATTATTGAGCTAACCTGAGGAGAAGACACGTATTAATGTCTGCCAGCATCTGGGTAATTTGTAGCTGTTGCGCGGACAACAGTTCAAATACCTGAGGAACCAAACTTTCTTCTTCGTCTCTGCTTCTATGTTCGACAAATAAATGAGAATCTGTAGTGAGTGGACTGGTTTTGAGAAACAGTTTACAATATTCCCCTTATTGCGTTGCTGATTTCTGTTCTGTTTATCTGTTCAAGGTGAAATCCTAATCTCTGAATCTCTGCGTAAAAACTTATTCGTCATACTCACCGTCGCTCTCAACATAAATATCACTGGTCGTCTATTCTGAATATTAAATACACAGCTACATAATGCTTTCTACAGTTCGAATAATTTCGACGTCACATATTCATTATGAAGTTGACTGAACAGTGTCGGTGTATGTTGAATATATTTGGTGAAAATAATACAAAATCTCACGAATGTCCTACTCATCGACAGATGTTATACTGTAAGACTATTCGAAACAATAATTCGTAACTGTGAAGCAATGGCGTCCATCATTTAATCTCTCTCGATAAGATGTGAATCGGTTGTGGGATCTATGAACTATTGCTTGCACGATGCATTCTGAGCATTGTGTAATTAATAATTAAAAAACGCTCAATAAAATTTCACCGACATAAATATCCTTAAATGTTAACTTCACAAAATTAAATAACAGCAACAGTAAGTACGATAAGAAATTTTTATTAAACTACTTTAAGTTCTAGTAATTTGGAAATGGAGGAAAAGTGAACTTATTTGAACAGTCGCTAGGAATGTAGCAGTCAATATAATGACGAGTAAGATTCAAGCAAATCCACACCTCTTCCAGTCGACGCACTCCAACCTAAGAAAATGTAAGTACAGTGGAGTTTAGACAATAGTTGACAACGTACACAATCGAAATTGGCTCTAAACATAACAGTCAACATAAACTTTTCAGTAAACCCCAAATATCGCATCGATTGTTTGTTTACCAATTCCGTTTCAACATAGCATTGTAAATAATTCGTAGATGAGGATTGTCTACTGATAAGCATCCAACTTATAACGTGTAAGACTACTGCGATTTGTGCATTCGTTTTTAGGAGTATCTAATTATTATAAACAAAGAAGAATAGTGGCTAGCAGTGTACTCCAGCATGCGCAATTCGTCTAATTGGGGACTTCTCAGCTGGAAGTACATGCTCCTCGGAGTTGATATTCTTCCCAGGTCTCGAACCCTGTTGTTTCCTCATCAAGTGCCATCACATTATCCCTTTAGATACTGAATCCTGATAGCAACCTGGTTTTGCAATGAGGTGAAGTTTAAATTCACTTGCTGTTGTGTGCATCCATTTCTGGTCACTATCAATCTTTGCTTTTCACGCTTGTGAATTAAGACAATATCGAGGCAATCTTCACAGGATGCCTATATTTCACCACCAGAGATTGATCAATTCAAGTGCTAAACAACAACGAGAAGATATAAACAAACAACACGATGTGAATATCTAATTACTGTTGAGTAATGTTGCTCCAAACTGAAAAGGAAGCCAAAAATTTCTGTCACAAGCCACTGTTGAATTCTTCTTGTCTACTCATTGCTTGACTGGTGTCAAGAGTCTCTGAACATTGTGCTAGGGGTTGTGAAAATGTTTAGATTCGTCGATCAATCGTTTCACTTCATATAACTCAGTATTTGCTATTAATCTCACTTATTGTCCAACTACATTATTGTTACCGATTTAAACAAATACCCTCTACTGGTTGTGTAACAAAGTGAAAATTCGAATGATACGATGAGTAAACGTGTTATGTTTACATCTGTTATAGAATCGGTTACTGATCACTGATACACTTACCTGTCCACTTTCCTTGGCGCACTTCAAAGTAGCATTATGACCGTATTCCTTCTTCAGTACTTCCTGTAATCTGGTTGTCTGAACAAATGAATTCAACCGTTTATTTATAATGTGAATGGTGCACAATAACTACAGTGCTTTGGTAATAATAACTAAAAGTAATACAGGTGGTGAATTAAATGAAGTGATGTCAGAAGTTATAAATAAAACTACTGCTACTACTACTTCTAGTTGTTCACAGTTGATTCACTGAAAAACAACAGCCTACGAACTTTCGATTATGACATGGAGAAATTCGCCGTGTCTGATTTGTGAGTATTCAACTATATATGTTTCGTGAAATAATAGTTGATTATCTAGAGTAGCAAACTATTCACCGTTCGTGCTCGTTAATTATCGATGTTGTAAATCGTTGTTTCGTTAACTTCGGTGGACATCGACATTCGATTAGTTCAGTGATCACATGAATTTAGTGACTTTGATCACCTTGACAGATTTTATACAGCATTCGTGTCACTTTAAGTGGTTGGTAGGTATCTCTTGGAGTCGACCTGTCATGTTAAAACATCTCGATCAAGTTCAATAGAAATTCGTTATATAACAATGAACGTTGACATGGTTAATTATTCAATGACATATTCCCTTTAACTAAATTCACATTCTTTATGCTTATGCATATCAAGAGATGCAATCGATGTTTGAAATGACTGAGATCCAAACCACTATATAATCGATCATACCTGATAATGTGGTAGTGAGATTTGATTTATTTTCTCAGGATATTTATCAATTGGCGAGTAAACTTACTTCATATTGTGCGGAAGCATTTGGTGTGATCCCATTTTCTTTTAATTTTCTAAAATAATAGAAGATAAATGGGAAAAATAACACGAGATGAGGTGGTACTATTTGACAATTATTCACTTGCACAGTAACACTGAACATTCAGGTTCTACTCATCAGACATTGATTGTTTGATCAACCGGTAGGCATATCAAATTGTATGCTCTTCTTAATCTAATAAATTCAACCAACTGAAATGCGTCGATTCAGTCGAAACAGAGCATCCTAGTTTCCACTAATAGGGCACAACACATCTGTTCATGCTAAATATGAGAAGTACGTTTCACGGGTTGATCAGAATTGTGGGTATGATCAATTTTCTTAACTACATTTTTAATGAGCACTGAGATACACGACTTCACAATCGTTGTATAGAAATGTGACCATACATATATTACAACATGAATCACTTACTTCAATAGCTGCAGCTTCATCATCTGATCAATACCAAATTCAAAGTAACCGTGTTGATCACGTATTAGAGGGTCCTCTAGTGCACACTTACCATGTATGTCGAATTCATACTTCCTAAATTTGAACAAAGTTGAAAACATTTAATACAATAACCATATGTCATTTGAAGAATGCAGTATAGTGGCTTAAAACTGTCTTCCAAAACTGACATCGTGAGTTGAGTGTTTGTTGGAAGTTTCCTAATTTGAAACATCTGAAAGTTGACGATTCAGCGCAAAGTGCTTCATCATCTGTAAGTTGATTTTCGTGTGATGTTTTACTCACGAGACCTGTACACTATTGACATGTGTTCGATGACATACTGGAAATAGGAGTGACAACATGATAGATTGAACAATGTCTATTCAATGAAACGGTGCAGGAAGTCTTTTGTCACTGTGGTCGCACTTATCAGTCAACAAAGCATATCGATTACTACTTACAGATCACTCTGATTCCTACGGAGCACAGATTTTCATCCATGTTGAGTTGCCGATCCACAGTCTCATCACTACATGGTTTTTGCACTTAAACGCACTTGAACTTAATAACAATCAAAAGTCTTTATCAGGTCAATGATGTTTGAGTTTACGCAGTGTGGTTTTATCATCGGCTACATTGGAGAATACGGTGGTAAATCTTTATCGTCAAATCGACATCAAATAATGTCTAGTAGATGAAATATTATTAGATATCTTACCAAAATGAAGCTGAAGTGTTGTAGTTATTCAAACTTGGCCACAGACTTGTCAGATTGCTTAGTAGATCCTGAAATAGAATCAGAGAATGAAGTTAGACGAGCGTTTCAGTGAATGATTGCATCGAAACAGTAATTAAAATCAAGTGAGTTTACAAACTTTTTGGTCTGCAAACAAGTTTTGTTGTGAGCGTTTTTGTAAACTTCTAAACGCATTTCGCCCAAGTGATGATGATCACTCGTGGATCCAAAATCGATCCACCCTCAGCAATATCTGCTTTGAACAACCGACTAACAGCACAATCACTACCAGCTAGTGGCTGATTCGAATGCAGTAATTTGCTTGACAGATTTACTGGGCAGTCACCCAACACTCGAATTCATACAGATAACCAATTAGAGGTGTTGAGAACATAATTAAAAAGGCTGAACTTCGGACCTGACTCACCTGCAATTGGTTAATATCAAACTCTACCTTCAATTTACACTTTGGATCTTTATGACGTGCAGTTTTAGGCCTGTAAATAATGATATACATAATAAATTACAATTAACCAAACATTTACATCTACATACTGAGTTGTATGTTATGGGAACATGATCATAAATATTTACCGCTAAACAGCTATAATTTCAGTGTGAGACGTGTGTATCATTAGAAGATTTTACATCATTGTAGTTGAAAGGTGTACATAAAGCTGCTCATTTAAATCTTATTAACGGTATTATACTGTTTCACAGCATGCAGTATGGTTGATACGGTGATCGGAGTAATTACTATTCAATTATGAAACAGTGAAATGTGGTCCACATAGTAATGTAATGCAGATCAATGTGCTTCACAATCCGAGTTCAGTCAGCCGCATGGGCGCACTGAAAACGATTAGCCAATGGTCAGCATTAACTTCATAACACTGTTTCGTAAATAATAATTTGAATGTTTTCAAGATGAGAGTTCACAAAGTTAGTGTTCAATAATTTTCCATGCTATTGTTGTGAATATATATGAAAACAATACCGACGCACATATTTCATAAGTCAAACGTGATCTTACCACATTCCATGAATGGAGAAATCCTCCAATCCGGGTGGTAGAGGACGCTAAAAGAGAGAATTTCAAATTATTGTCACTCAACTGAACAATGATATATATGAACATAATATGTGCTGAAGCTTATCAAATGAGATTCTGGTGATTGGACAATTTTCAGAAGTGAAATAAGTTGTTTCGATTGGTTGCCTTTATAAAAGCTGATCCTTGACAAGCACTTGAATTTACCAATATTCAACATAATAGACCTGAATACTGAAAATGTGAGTGCATATCTACTAAATCGATTGAAACTGTGTTTAATTTCAAGCAATGGGTGATGGTGACCTGTCGGATTTTCTTGTTTCAATGCAAATGATATACAGTTAGAATCTCCATGTTTGGTGAAATAGAGTAGTGCCTTTACAAGCTGCGTGTAACCTGTCAATCAATGTAGAAATGATGAGTACTCGATTAGCGAATCAATGTGATCCATATCCACGAGCGGAAGAGAATGGAAAACACAGATTTCTTTATATATTATTTAATAAAGATCATCTGTAAAACGCGAATCGACAGATTTTAGTTCATGAAAAATGAGAAATGAAATATTTCTTACTTGATAAGCGGCACTATACGTTGGTGGCCAAGTCACAGCAAATAAGTAGTATTGAAATTTAATTTCACTGTATCCTACATGTAGGATGATTGCAAGTGTTGACACAAGGAAACACAGCGATCTGTAAACAACAGACAAATAACATGATAACTGAAGTGCGAAACACATTCATAAGAAATACGAAGACCGTGAAAATCCCTTTTTAGACTCAAATATTTATATACTCGGATAATAGATTTCGTCAAAGACGTGATGAAAACAACATTCCAACTCACTGTGCACTCATCACTATTATAAATCAGTTGATGTATTGTGATAATTCAGTACACAATCTTTCGAACACCGTTATATATACACCGTGTTTTACGTGATTTTAATCAGTGATAGATGGCACATTCACAGAACAAATATTGCAATTGATAATGCTGAACTCATAAACTCACTCATCATGTTCAGATGTATAGAAACACAATTCCCTCACACGTTTACATGACGCACAGCACGTGATATACATTGATAGTCCATATTTTATTACATGTATTTCCTTTTTTGTCGAATCTCATTCAATAAACTATCAATGATCTGATAATGAACAGAGAACTGTTGCATTAGCTTTTTGATATTCCTTGTCTCTACGACAGTCGTATTACTAGTACCCGTCAAGTTACATGTTTCGCCCGAATGCCAATTATAGTCTCACAGTTTTGAAGCTCACCGTTATCGAATCTATCACTTTTTCATACAATTTAGAACGTTTGTTTTGTATTATTTCAAGCTTTGTTTTTTGGATAAGTCGAAAGTGAAATTGTAAGAATAACGCATATTTCCTGCTTTTGTTTCATTCAACTAAAATGCACAAAGGCTGAAATCCAGCAGGATGAAGAAAGTAAGCAGTTGAATGGACAGGCTGATTCCTCAACGACTCATCAACTATATGATTATTTTATCAAGAGACACTGACAGGAATATGAAACAACAGCATTTCGGTTTGAGAAATTCTTTTCTTCAGGACGTTTTTTACTCATCCAGCTCGAAAGTGATTTAATTTGATTTCATCCGAAATTGTTGTTTTTCTTCTTGTTCCACCTGTTACTCCCAATTGAGCATAGGCCGCTGACCAGCATTCTCCAATCCACACTGTTACATCCAATTCTTGTTCACTTTTCTCATATCTGTCTTCAATTTTCGGCGCAATGTGTTCTTTGGTCTTCCTCTTTTCCTTTCGCCTTGGGGATTCCATGTGGGGGCTTGTCTTGTCACGCAGTTGGGTGCTTTCCTCAATGTGTGTCCTATGAAATTGTTGTAGAATTTCATAAATAACAAAGAGAGTACCGATAAATGTTTGTTGGACTAGTAAACTTAGATGAAATGAGGTACAAGCAATAATTCTTTTGTACACATACTTCAAGTTGAAAACGGTGACTCGGCGATATCAATCTTATCCAGGAGATATTGATTTGTGCTCCTCTCGAGCACAGTATCACTCGCCAAATAGTGCTCGTCTCAAGAAATTTGCGCGTTTTTAACACTCAATTTCTCCGTGGAAACGCACGAAAATGATATCAGACGTTCATCACTCTGTAAAAATATGAGAACTTTTAAACGCACATTGACTTAGTCTAATGCGATAGCTTGCGATTAACCACACTGTTCTTCCTGATATACAAATAATGATAATTTTTTCATGATCAATACATATTATTATTGGACGCTCACATTAGTGTTCGTGCTACATTATTATATTTTATTATCGCGATTGAGCGCTGTTACGAATTCACTCGCCATCGAGTCGTCCACAATTTCTTTTGTTAAAAGGTATGGTTATTCCGAGAGTAAAATAATTTCTTGAAATTCTGTGCGTAGCACCAGAAAACGTAATCAGACACGGGTGAATACCTGATACTTCAGAAAGCAAAAATGTACCTAATATCAAATAACATAAGTTCAAACTTTTCAAAGTTCACAACGCACAGCGCCTATACTTAGCTCACTCAACATCAAATGACATGCCGTTTCATGATGAAGAAAACCAACATCACATTAGGATTTAAATACAGCGTAGTCTCGATTTTACTTATCCTTGAACTGCTGTCTGTATTCTTGATGGATGGTTGTCTACATTAGCAGGTAAGATGTCGTCACATGTACAGGTTAAGTAAGTGAGATTATTAAGGATCAATTCAAAACGTGAGTGAAACTAAATAAAGTAGTTGAATGCAATGTTTTTGAGATGAAATGTTGAGACATGGTTCTCAAGCATTAGTTGTTTGTCAACACTGGTCCGATGAGACTTCTTTATTTGAATTACGTTTGTTCAGGATCGCCTTGCCTGCTGGTCTCGAAGATTCAGTTTATCCTACCCGTCTTCTTTTAAACACTAGATTGAGTTTCAAGTGACGCAAAGAAGCAAACATTCAAGCGTCCACACAGTACGCGTCATTTGCTCATCCAATCAAACAATTGATAACCATCAACTGTAGTGTTTTATAATCTATTAAGTATAAGTAAGCAGTACGATTGTCTTTCCATAATTAATGGAAATATTTCAGCTCAGTGAAGACAGTGGTGGTGGTGGCGCTATTTCTTGGATTGGTTGAAGTTAGTTATTAACACCGTTGGATGTCGGGTCAATGGAATCTTTAGGAAGTAATCTTTGGTTTAATGTTTATTAGTTGTTGAACTTTTAATAAAACCATTCATGTTTCTTCGGAGTAAATGGTCGATCTGCATTAGTAACGTAGTATAAGTTCGTATTGTATATAACTACTGAGCTCACACAATAAACGGTTAGATTGAAAATCCTTGATGAATGTAATAATAGCTTTACATAAAAGTTAACAAAGAGCGTTCCACGTGTATGGTCATGGGATCGGAGCTGAAAAATCAGAAATATTAATTCGACTAATAAGATGAGAACGAAGAAATGCTTACGTGAAGAAAATGTTCTGCAGATTATTTGAGATAAAATTAGATGCTGTTGCCTGCAGAAACATTGACAATAGTTTTTGCATTATAAAGCGACCCGCATTTGGCATCATTGTGAAGATTCAAACCACCTATACAAAACGAAATTAGGCGTCATCTCATCTAACAAGTTAGTGGCTATCCGTAGGCAGCAGCCAAGTGGATTATTTGATGACGTTTGAATGAACGGTAGTAGATATGCAATCACATTTTCAGTGTTCAAGTCTATTATGTTGGATATGGGTAATGTCAAGTATGTATCAGGGATCAGATTTTATAGACAACTGGCCCAAAAAACAACTTGTTTCATTTCTGAATATTATCCAGTCACTTAAATCGCATTTGATAAGCTTCAGCAAATATTGTGTTCACTCCTATCTTTGTTCAGTTGAGTAATAATTATTTGAAATTCTGTCTTATGGGGTACTCCACCGAAAGAATTGAATAATTTCACTATTCAGGGAATGTGAATTATGTTGGGATTACGTTTGATTCATGAAATATATGGGATCGTAATGTTTTCGAATATACGCAAACAATAGCATGGACAATTACTGAATGTCATCTCTGTTATCTTTTGATTTGCCATGACTGATCTTATGACTAACACAAGGATTTCATAATGAGCACTCATCCGTAACGCCAACAGATTCCTATCTTGTGCTCGCTGGAATGTTTATAAGGAATTTTGATCTGTCTTAGAAATTATGTTCATTGCATTCATCAGTTTGTTTGTGATTACTAACTTCTTATTTGCAAGCTGACTGGAGTATGGAAAGTAAAGGAAATCACCTCAATCCATATTTCTGAATGAAATTTACATCGTAATTGGTGTGAAACAAAAGTGCTCAGTGTTGAAGTGGAAGAGATTTTCATAAATAACTATAATAATTGAAATGTAGAAATTTGTGATTAGTCACAATGTGGATGGCGCAGGCTAAGCATTGATGAAATCTTAGTTTTATCAATTAATCCTTAAGTTTTCAGTCTTTACCTAAGTCATTCGGTGATATGGAGGTGATAACTGATCATACTTGCATCCAGTCAGCTTGAAATAATTCTGTTGAACTGAGCATTTTTAATCTAATCAGCTGCCGTGCAGAATGTGCTGATGATTATTACGGTGGATCTGATATCGCCTGTCGAGATGACAGGATGGAAGAAGGTATTATTACTCGAAGTTTAAAAGAAGACTAAACTGGTTGTCAAACGTATGGATATTTTAAATGTTTGCACCATGTCAATGATAAATCTTTACATACTGAGAATAAATCTGTAAAACTGCTCACTGAAAACCAAGTTCTAACACTGTATAGTCATTGAAAAATCTAAACAGTCAAAGAAATATGAACATTTAATAATCATTTAGTATTCATGTTCTTCATTCTCACTTATGAATAAAACAATCGATACAAAAATTCTTATTTGAATAACATGTGGTTGGTGCTAATTTATATTTGTAAAAGGCTATTTCGGAACTCTTGAAATTGATTTAGTTTACCTGGACCCTAATAACACTTAAGTGGGGTTCTGATAAAGGCTTGACTTACTATTGATTTATTTTTTAAAGTCTGTCCAAGTTTAAATATACTTTATATTGTTTACTTGAATCTTCCTCATACACGTTCTCGCATGTGAGACTCTAGACGAGAATATTCGGTGTTGCGCGTCAATGCTTAAATATCAATAAATTCAGACGCCAACGAAGAGCCTGAATACACTGAAACAAACAAGCAAGTGAAGAGGAGCTTTGAAGCCGAAAAGCATAAATACGTGGAAGAACTATCAACGACACTCGAAGAAGCTGAAGGATAAGGAAATATGAAAAACAGCTAAGTGACGTAGCGAAGAAAGTGGCAGCGAAATATAGTAAATCAGAGAGACAGATCAAGAATAAAAAAGGCATATCATTCACAGGAGTTCAAGGTCAGCGGAACGGTTGAGGAAACCATTTTGTTGAATCCAACGGAAATCGAAGCATCACATTCAGACAATCCTATGGATGTCCCTCCATGGACGATCGAAGTAATCAGGATGACCATGAGACAAATCAAAAGCAGGAAAGCAGATGGACCTGAAAATATACCAGTGAAAGCACTTATGTCAGACATGGAGGTAACTGCGAATATTTTCCACTTTCGTTCAGCGAGATTTTGGACGAGTACCATCACAACCATCATCAAAATGGTGCAATGATTTATGAGCAAATGTCTGTGTAAGATCCTGGCCTCTTGCACAGTGTGCACACTTGTTGAACCAAAGTGTCTTGAAAGCACTATGAATAAACTCACGTTCTCAGATTCAATGGTTTACTTCTGATTTTAGAAGGAATGAAAATACTCCTTGAGATTTCCAATCAGGATGGTCAAGTAAAACGACCTTATATCGAGTTACAGACACGTGGACACTCATTTTGATCTTACCAGTAATCATCAGTCTACAACATCGTTATCCTTTGTTCAACCATTGACAATAATGTGGTTGGTTTTACGGACTCAAGATCCTTGGTCGAGATGACAATCTTTAGCAGCTCATGTGATGTGTGTCGTGGTTTTAGAAGTGAAGTATTAGTATATAAAGTGTTTCATTACACACTTCATGCAGACCTCGACGTAACGTTGGTTGTACGGCATTTAGTGTTCAATATTGCCTCCAGCCTTTTTTATTCAATGCTTCTAAAATAGTCATCTAGACGATCCATATCAGGATTTCTTTGTTGAAGCAGATGCATCAGTTGAAAAAGGGTCGTTTGTGCTATAATAAGTATAACCTACAATGGTATAATATGATTTCAGAGTTTATCACAGAGAACCAGGCCAATAAGATTCTTGTCATTATTTGTACGATTGTAGCATCTGAATTGTATTTATTTTCTCCACATGAAATTACAAAAATGAGAAATTGCATCAGCATAGTGCTTAACAAGGGAGCACAGTGGTGCTTAAAATAGCAACTGCTGCTTAATACGGCTAGATGTGATGGATATGCTTTGGCGATACATCACTCAACCTAGACCTTACAATAATTAGAGAAGTTCTATCTAGGTTACATACAGTAGAAGACTTAGGACTTAGATACTCCCAAGACGTGTCGTTTACAGAACAGATATCGAAACAGACCTTTAAGTCTCAACGTCTAAATCTTATCTTTTTCTTCAAACTACTTAACAAACTAATCTTGACATCATATCTCGTGGATCAATATGCAGACATTTCTCAATATGACATCCGTAATTCCTTGTCACTATTGAAACAAACATATTCTAAATCATCTCTTTATATGAATTACTTTACCTGTAAATTTTCTAGACTCCGGAATAACCTACCACAATCTATTCGTATGATAAAAACACCGTCATTATTTGTTCGCTGCATCGATGCATACTGCTCTCTTGGCATACAGGACATTGATCTCCACCCACTGATCAATCAAGTGTGAAGGTCAGAATGATTTGTGCTAAAGTGTCAAGTCATAATAGTTTGTCATATGACCAGCATTAAGATTATGAACTTTCCAATTTACAAAGGACATAATTTTAAATTATTTATGTCGTAACAGATACAAACGTTCACCATTTTGAACATAAAACATTGTCAAATCCATTCATGCACGTTTTATTGTAGTTTTCGTAAATCATCACAATAATTGTGGCTTATGACTGCATAATTGGATGGTGACGTTGTTTCTGCAACAACAATGGGAAGATTTAAGTAGACAATACTAATTGAATTTGAACCTCACATCATTGCACAAATGGGTGGCCATCGGAACTCAGTAGCTAAGTGTGTAACGTGATGGTGTTCAACGTCAAAGTTACTGGGTTCCAGTCTGTGGATGACATCAACTCTGAGATGCAAGTACCTCTAGCTTCGAAATCACAAATAGGCCGAAACGTGCGTTGTGCGTCCCACTGGTAGCCACTGCCCATCTATGTACGTACATATGTTTATAGATGAAAAGGTGACAAAACTTTGATGAGTTCATTTTGTATTGCAATAGTTAGTTACAGTGTCAGATATGATCATAGTTATGAAAGGTCGAAAGTATCAGAAAGAAAGGTTTTCAATCACGTGAAGATAACTAAATAGAAATGCAGTTTTAATTTAACGGATCAATATTGATGTTATGGATTTCTACGACTTTTTGTGTTTGCTTGATATTGCTATCATATGTGATATTCAGTCGAAATTTGTAATTGACTTGCTCAGAATAAAATCAAAGAGAAGGTTCACGCATTCAGAAGTAGTTCTGTAATAAGTAGTCTGACGTTGCTTACAAATAAATGCATGCACAGATCAAAAGATATTCCATCATGCATCCTGGACAACTTAATGTAAACCGAATCAGGGGATATATTAGAGCAATTATCACACAACCAATTTGGATTGCGGTTATTTTTGTTTGAGCCCTTTATTGACATGCCTAACATACAATGTGATATGAATAGTAGCAGTTTGTCCACTTCTTTGTACTGTTATCATCACTAGATAACATGACAAACTTTAGCTAGAATGTCATCTCATTTACTACATGTACGGCCTTTTACTTTGCTTGAGTAAATCATTCCTGGATGATGGTTACCAAGGAAACCAAATTTAATTGAAATGAAACAGCACCTAAAAATGTAACTAGCGAGGTTATTCAAGGGATTGTGTCAAGGCCTCAATTTCTTGTATTATAAATTGACAGCAATTGTAGCTGCAGCAACCTAGAAAAGGCTACTGTGACAGCATCACTCGCCATCGAGTCTTCTACATTTGATTTCGACAAAATTATGGTTATTATGAGAGTATGTGTCTGCCTAGTGCTCAACTTCTTTGAGAGAACAGTCAACATTTCAGATGTTATTTCAAGTTGAGAACAACCTAATAATAAATTTGCTTGTATTTATTTCAGTTTGCTTTTTGTCTAGGAAGGAAGATTACAGTAGATCAAAACACATTGAAGGACCGCAGTGTTTAATATGAAATATGAAATAACGGCAATTCGGTGTGAGGATTTCTTTTTTTGCGTAATCTGTATTACAATCATTTTGTGATGTTGTTTCGCTTCATCACGAGACCACGGACAATTTGGGGTAATATAAGTTGAGTAGATGCGAATGAATGCAGGATCCATGTATTTGTTTCTCTTTGTTGCTAGCATTTATTTAACACTGCGGTTCTTAAATGTGTTTTGATCTACTGTAATCTTCCTTCCTAGACAAAAGGCGAACTGAAATATATACAAGCAAATTTATTATTAGGTTGCTCTCAACTTGAAATAACATCTGAAATGTTGATTGTTCTCTCAAAGAAGTTGAGCACTAGGCAGACACATACTCTCATAATAACCATAATAACCATAATCATCCTACATGTAGGATACAGTGAAATTAAATTTCAATACTACTTATTTGCTGTGACTTGGCCACCAACGTATAGTGCCGCTTATAAAGTAAGAAATATTTCGTTTCTCATTTTTCATGAACTAAAATCTGTCGATTCGCGTTTTACAGATGATCTTTATTAAGTAATATATAAAGAAATCAATGTTTTCCATTCTCTTCCGTTCGTGGATATGGATCACATTGATTCGCTAATCGAGTACTCATCATTTCTACATTGATTGACAGGTTACACGCAGCTTGTAAAGGCACTACTCTATTTCACCAAACATGGAGATTCTAACTGTATATCATTTGCATTGAAACAAGAAAATCCGACAGGTCACCATCACCCATTGCTTGAAATTAAACACAGTTTCAATCGATTTAGTAGATATGCACTCACATTTTCAGTATTCAGGTCTATTATGTTGAATATTGGTAAATTCAAGTGCTTGTCAAGGATCAGCTTTTATAAAGGCAACCAATCGAAACAACTTATTTCACTTCTGAAAATTGTCCAATCACCAGAATCTCATTTGATAAGCTTCAGCACATATTATGTTCATATATATCATTGTTCAGTTGAGTGACAATAATTTGAAATTCTCTCTTTTAGCGTCCTCTACCACCCGGATTGAAGGATTTCTCCATTCATGGAATGTGGTAAGATCACGTTTGACTTATGAAATATGTGCGTCAGTATTGTTTTCGTATAGTCACAACAATAGCATGGAAAATTATTGAACTCTAACTTTGTGAACTCTCATCTTCAAAACATTCAAATTATTATTTACGAAGCAGTGTTATGAAGTTAATGCTGACCATTGGCTAATCGTTTTCATTGTGAAGCTAATTGATCTGCATTACATTACTATGTGGACCACATTTCACTGTTTCATAATTGAATAGTAATTACTCCGATCACCGTATCAACCATACTGCATACTGTGAAACAGTATAATACCGTTAATAAGATTTAAATGTACACCTTTCAACTACAATGATGTAAAAACCTCTAATGATACACACGTCTCACACTGAAATTATAGCTGTTTAGCGGTAAATATTTATGATCATGTTCCCATAATATACAACTCAGTATGTAGATGTAGATGTTTGGTTAATTGTAATTTATTATGTATATCATTATTTACAGGCCTAAAACTGCACGTCATAAAGATCCAAAGTGTAAATTGAAGGTAGAGTTTGATATTAACCAATTGCAGGTGAGTCAGGTCCGAAGTTCAGCCTTTTTAATTATGTTCTCAACACCTCTAATTGGTTATCTGTATGAATTCGAGTGTTGGGTGACTGCCCAGTAAATCTGTCAAGCAAATTACTGCATTCGAATCAGCCACTAGCTGGTAGTGATTGTGCTGTTAGTCGGTTGTTCAAAGCAGATATTGCTGAAGGTGAATCGATTTTGGATCCCGAGTGATCATCATTACTAGGACGAAATGCGTTTAGAAGTTTACAAAAACGCTCACAACAAAAATTGTTTGCAGACCAAAAAGTTTCTAAACTCACTTGGTTTCAATAACTGTTTCGATGCAATTATTCTCTGAAACGCTCGTCTAACTTCATTCTCTGATTCTATTTCAGGATCTACTAAGCAAACTGACAAGTCTGTGGCCAAGTTTGAATAACTACAACACTTCAGCTTCATTTTGGTAAGATATCTAATAATATTTCATCTACTGAAAATTTCTTTCGGCGACTAGACAACATTTGATGTCGATTTGACGATAAAGATTTACCACCGTATTCTCCAATGTAGCCGATGATAAAACCACACTGCGTAAACTCAAACATCATTGACCTGATAAAGACTTTTGATTGTTATTAAGTTCAAGTGCGTTTAAGTGCAAAAACCATGTAGTGATGAGACTGTGGATCGGCAACTCAACATGGATGAAAATCTGTGCTCCGTAGGAATCAGAGTGATCTGTAAGCAGTAATCGATATGCTTTGTTGACTGATGAGTGCGACCACAGTGATAAAAGTCGTGTATCTCAGTGCTCATTAAAAATGTAGTTAGGTAAATTGATCATACCCACAATTCTGATCAACCCGTGAAACGTACTTCTCATATTTAGCATGAACAGATGTGTTGTGCCCTATTAGTGGAAACTAGGATGCTCTGTTTCGACTGAATCGACGCATTTCAGTTGGTTGAATTTATTAGATTAAGAAGAGCATACAATTTGATATGCCTACCGGTTGATCAAACAATCAATGTCTGATGAGTAGAACCTGAATGTTCAGTGTTACTGTGCAAGTGAATAATTGTCAAATAGTACCACCTCATCTCGTGTTATTTTTCCCATTTATCTTCTATTATTTTAGAAAATTAAAAGAAAATGGGATCACACCAAATGCTTCCGCACAATATGAAGTAAGTTTACTCGCCAATTGACAAATATCCTGAGAAAATAAATCAAATCTCACTACCACATTATCAGGTATGATCGATTATATAGTGGTTTGGATCTCAGTCATTTCAAACATCGATTGCATCTCTTGATATGCATAAGCATAAAGAATGTGAATTTAGTTAAAGGGAATATGTCATTGAATAATTAACCATGTCAACGTTCATTGTTATATAACGAATTTCTATTGAACTTGATCGAGATGTTTTAACATGCTAGGTCGACTCCAAGAGATACCTACCAACCACTTAAAGTGACACGAATGCTGTATAAAATCTGTCAAGGTGATCAAAGTCACTAAATTCATGTGATCACTGAACTAGTCGAATGTCGATATCCACCGAAGTTAACGAAACAACGATTTACAACATCGATAATTAACGAGCACGAACGGTGAATAGTTTGCTACTCTAGATAATCAACTATTATTTCACGAAACATATATAGTTGAATACTCACAAATCAGACACGGCGAATTTCTCCATGTCATAATCGAAAGTTCGTAGGCTGTTGTTTTTCAGTGAATCAACTGTGAACAACTAGAAGTAGTAGTAGCAGTAGTTTTATTTATAACTTCTGACATCACTTCATTTAATTCACCACCTGTATTACTTTTAGTTATTATTACCAAAGCACTGTAGTTATTGTGCACCATTCACATTATAAATAAACGGTTGAATTCATTTGTTCAGACAACCAGATTACAGGAAGTACTGAAGAAGGAATACGGTCATAATGCTACTTTGAAGTGCGCCAAGGAAAGTGGACAGGTAAGTGTATCAGTGATCAGTAACCGATTCTATAACAGATGTAAACATAACACGTTTACTCATCGTATCATTCGAATTTTCACTTTGTTACACAACCGGTAGAGGGTATTTGTTTAAATCGGTAACAATAATGTAGTTGGACAATAAGTGAGATTAATAGCAAATACTGAGTTATATGAAGTGAAACGATCAATCTCTGGTGGTGAAATATAGGCATCCTGTGAAGATTGCCTCGATATTGTCTTAATTCACAAGCGTGAAAAGCAAAGATTGATAGTGACCAGAAATGGATGCACACAACAGCAAGTGAATTTAAACTTCACCTCATTGCAAAACCAGGTTGCTATCAGGATTCAGTATGTAAAGGGATAATGTGATGGCACTTGATGCGGAAACAACAGGGTTCGAGACCTGGGAAGAATATCAACTCCGAGGAGCATGTACTTCCAGCTGAGAAGTCCCCAATTAGACGAATTGCGCATGCTGGAGTACACTGCTAGCCACTATTCTTCTTTGTTTATAATAATTAGATACTCCTAAAAACGAATGCACAAATCGCAGTAGTCTTACACGTTATAAGTTGAATGCTTATCAGTAGACACTCGTCATCTACGAATTATTTACAATGCTATGTTGAAATGGAATTGGTAAACAAACAATCGATGCGATATTTGGGGTTTACTGAAAAGTTTATGTTGACTGTTATGTTTAGAGCCAATTTCGATTGTGTACGTTGTCAACTATTGTCTAAACTCCACTGTACTTACATTTTCTTAGGTTGGAGTGCGTCGACTGGAAGAGGTGTGGATTTGCTTGAATCTTACTCGTCATTATATTGACTGCTACATTCCTAGCGACTGTTCAAATAAGTTCACTTTTCCTCCATTTCCAAATTACTAGAACTTAAAGTAGTTTAATAAAAATTTCTTATCGTACTTACTGTTGCTGTTATTTAATTTTTGTGAAGTTAACATTTAAGGATATTTATGTCGGTGAAATTTTATTGAGCGTTTTTTAATTATTAATTACACAATGCTCAGAATGCATCGTGCAAGCAATAGTTCATAGATCCCACAACCGATTCACATCTTATCGAGAGAGATTAAATGATGGACGCCATTGCTTCACAGTTACGAATTATTGTTTCGAATAGTCTTACAGTATAACATCTGTCGATGAGTAGGACATTCGTGAGATTTTGTATTATTTTCACCAAATATATTCAACATACACCGACACTGTTCAGTCAACTTCATAATGAATATGTGACGTCGAAATTATTCGAACTGTAGAAAGCATTATGTAGTAATGGATGCATTCGGTTAGTGCACATACACCTGTCAGTGATCACCGTACGACAAATGATTTACCAACACAATAGAAAACACAAGTAATTATGCCCAATAGACTTCGAATCATTTTAGTTATAATGATGACAACAATGTTGTATAACATCTGCTGTTTTATTGCTCGCTAACACGTCGCAGTCTAATATCAGTAAATCAGTGAACTCTTGAAATGCAGATGTCGTGAAGTATATTGTCAAAGTTATTCAAAGTTACTGTGATCGTTCTGTAATGAGAAGTGATTTAGGTTCTAGAAAGCGTATCGCAAGTGTTATGAAATATATTCTTTGTCTTTGCAGGTGAACCACAATTTGTATTTCTGAATCTACAGTCTAAGCAAATAGACAGAAGTTATGATTGTCTGAATAGGTCGTGGGATAACTAATCATTGTTACAACCAGAGCGTTAACGAGTTACATAGTGAATTCATATATGAAAATTGACGAATAATCTTATTGTAAGGTTTTCAAAAGGAAACGTTCACTTGGGCAGTGCTGAACATATTAAACATGGAATTAGTTGACGTTCACCGTTGAGACGAACCCTGAAATATTTTCATTCATTATGGAGAGACAATGGTACTGGCTATTTATACTCACTAGATTATAAAACACTACATGCAACTGTAATCCATTGCCTGATTGGATGGATAACTGACATGTTCTGTGTGAACGTTTGAATGGTTTGCTTCTTTCCTTCACTTTACACTCAATCCAGTGTTCAAAACCAGATGAATAGGCGAAACAGATTTTTCGAATCCAACAGTCGGGGCGATCATAAACAAACGAGAATCAAACAAAAATATTTAATCGTACCAGTGTTGACAAGCTACTCATGTTTAAGAACCATGTCTCAACATTTCATCTCAATCTAACATCGTATTCAATTACTTTATTCAGTTCCACTGGTGTTTTGAATTGATCTTCAACAATCACGCTTACATAACTTCTACATGTGACATCGTCATGCCTGCTAACGCAGACAGCGTTCAATTAATAACACACACAGTATGATTAGGATAAAAGAACTGAAACAGTTTTGCATTTCAATACACTTGTGATGTTGGTTTGCTTCATCAGGAGTCCACATGCCACTAGGTGATTTGTGAGGTGAGTATACGCGACTGGATGTGGGATTAAAGTATTTGTTTCTCTTCGTTGTTAGCATTTGTTTAACACTGCGGTTCTTAAATGTGTTTTGATCTACTGTAATCTTCCTTCCTAGACAAAAAGCAAACTGAAATAAATACAAGCAAATTTATTATTAGGTTGTTCTCAACTTGAAATAACATCTGAAATGTTGACTGTTCTCTCAAAGAAGTTGAGCACTAGGCAGACACATACTCTCATAATAACCATAATTTTGTCGAAATCAAATGTAGAAGACTCGATGGCGAGTGATGCTGTCACAGTAGCCTTTTCTAGGTTGCTGCAGCTACAATTGCTGTCAATTTATAATACAAGAATTTGAGGCCTTGACACAATCCCTTGAATAACCTCGCTAGTTACATTTTTAGGTGCTGTTGCATTTAAATAAATTTTGGTTTTCTTAGTAACCATCATCTAGGAATGACTTATTCGTGCATGTATTATAAGGCATGTCATGCTGTGGGATACATGATCGAAAGACTTCGATATACCAGACGATTATGTGCGACTACCTTATAAGAAACCCAAGTTTTGATATTAAAATGTAGGGTTGTGTGTTGGCAACTGACTCCAGATTCCACGTATTACGACGTAAATGTGAAATGGCACAACATGAATGATATTTTTTATCTGTATTTAGTAACGCTTCGACGGTCGTTAATCATATTTTGTGTGATAATATGGCTGTTCACTCAGTTATTCTGATACACGCCCGGTTTGAAGATATAGCGCATACATCATGATGTATATTTGATGTATTATCGCCACATCACTATTTTATTTTTATTTATTTGAGCACCTAGAATTTTTTTCATATGGGCAACAGAAACATATGGGCCACACAAATCTCACTTGATAAGTGTGAGGGCTGCGATATTGCCCCGGTGCGCGAACCGAAGTAGGCGGTTTTATTAGAGGGTCAATCATCGAGCAGATTCTCCCAAATTTCGGTCACACCAAGGCATTTATGGGCATGCCACATCACATACGGTTATCAGGGGAATAGTTCATATACATGTTGAAGTCATAAGACAACTTGTAGCTCCACATATACACTTAGCAATGAAGGATACGTTTGTGCAGTTGCTAGATGTAATAGTTGGAATTTCTATGTCAACAGATTGCTCACATCTACATGCTGGTAGACACTTATTATATATTCTACATATTACATTGGATGTACTCAGTTAATCGATCACCTCGTTATCAACTATCATATAAATCCCAACGTTTTTTGAAGTGAGAAGTCAATGATAAGCGGCGACTATAGTTTATTAGGGGATAGCGCGGATGACCAAGCTAGAAGCACATTGAGCGAATTTTCGGCAGAGAGGTGAATGCGTGTGTGCGAGCTAATACAGAGGTAAATTTATAGCGACATCGCACAGAGGCGCAGAAAAGCAAAGCAAATGCTATTGATAGGTTTTTATTTCATATATACAAGAGGAAGAGAATCAATCATCGAGTGATATTAAGCGGTCAACATTCTAGCTAAAATTTGTCATGTTATCTAGTGATGATAACAGTACAAAGAAGTGGACAAACTGCTACTATTCAAATCACATTGTATGTTAGGCATGTCAATAAAAGGGCTCAAACAAAAATAACCGCAATCCAAATTGGTTGTGTGATAATTGCTCTAATATATCCCCTGATTCGGTTTACATTAACTTGTCCAGGATGCATGATGGAATATCTTTTGATCTGTGCATGCACTTATCTGTAAGCAACGTCAGACTACTTATTACAGAACTACTTCTGAATGCGTGAACCTTCTCTTTGATTTTATTCTGAGCAAGTCAATTACAAATTTCGACTGAATATCACATATGATAGCAATATCAAGCAAACACAAAAAGTCGTAGAAATCCATAACATCAATATTGATCCGTTAAATTAAAACTGCATTTCTATTTAGTTATCTTCACGTGATTGAAAACCTTTCTTTCTGATACTTTCGACCTTTCATAACTATGATCATATCTGACACTGTAACTAACTATTGCAATACAAAATGAACTCATCAAAGTTTTGTCACCTTTTCATCTATAAACATATGTACGTACATAGATGGGCAGTGGCTACCAGTGGGACGCACGACGCACGTTTCGGCCTATTTGTGATTTCGAAGCTAGAGGTACTTGCATCTCAGAGTTGATGTCATCCACAGACTGGAACCCAGTAACTTTGACGTTGAACACCATCACGTTACACACTTAGCTACTGAGTTCCGATGGCCACCCATTTGTGCAATGATGTGAGGTTCGGATTCACTTAGTGTTGTTTACTTAAATCTTCCCATTGTTGTTTATGACTGACATTTATTATTCTTTTATTGGCATATGTGCATACTGTGCGGATTGCTTCGTTTTTTCCCTAATTTACAAGCATCCTATGCAAATAGAACGAAGTGCGAGTCCTGGACTCGACTACCAGCCACTATCCATCTTTTGATATAATGTTCTATCTATGTGGTCGGGTCATTTGAACAGTCTTCTGATTTCTTTCTATATGTGTAGGATCCTTTAAATTTCCTTGTTTTGAGTGAACGAAATTTATGTTGACTCCGCCTGCAGCTCATTAAGAGTTAGTTTTGGTCCCAAGCTCCGGTAAAGGTGGAGGGTTGAGCATTAGGTCGACAACTCCATCTCGTAGAAACAGATCTTGCCAACAGAATGTTAACCACATTGAACGAATTAGGTAAGTGGATAAGTACGTAAATTGTGCAATGTGTTGAAGTTTAAATGCACTTAGTATATTTTGCTTGAATCTTCCCACTGTTGTCATAAGTCCTTTATTTGTATATGTGCATATTGATACCATACTAAAGGAATGAAACAGTAAATATGTAAGTGATTTGACGTTGGTTTGTGACGTTGTTTCTGCGACAACGTCACCATCAAATTAGGCCGTCATAAGCCACAATTATCGTGATGATTTACGAAGACTACAATAAAATGTGCATCAATGTATTTGACAATGTTTTATGTTCAAAATGGTGAACGTTTGTATCTGTTACGACATAAATAATTTAAAATTATATCTTTTGTAAATTGGAAAATTTCTTAATCTTAATGATAGTCATATGACAAACTATTGTGACTTGACACTTTAGCACAAATTATTCTGACCTTCACACTTGATTGATCAGTGGGTGGAGATCAATGTCCTGTGTGCCAGGTCGGTTTGACGTTTATTAGGTTTTCTTTCTAATTTACAAATGACATAACTTTGAAATATTTCGACATCTGCAACTGTTTCCGCATCGATATGCAACTTCAGTATGTTGATTTGCCAGGCGAAGCTGACATGTTTTCCGGAGCGATGTTGAAATTCGACGTTTGTTCACACTGCGTGCATCTGCTTACAAAGTCTCTGATGGGCTGGTTCATGAGTGGCAAATATGCAGAGCCTTGATCTATGTGTCGAATTTCGACAATGGTGAAATCGCTTCATGTTACACTAAGGAACAGTAGACAGCCAACTGTTAATGACGTAGTTTATCACTATCTTGTGGATCAAATAATCATTTTATGTTTCATACATCTGTGATGTCGTCAATGAATTAGCGCAGAGACGTTTCTGAACCGTTGTCACGTTTGATTTGATTAGTGATATTTTACTCAATCCACTCTGCGAATAATGGATTTGTAATTCCTGTAACAATTTTATTTGAACGTACAGATTCGTAGTTAGACGTTGACAGTATTTCGCAATATCACTCAGCTAGTTTTGGGTCGTGTTCGAAATATCACACTGGCCATGCTTCAATTTCACCAAACGTTTGTGATTGTATACTGTTAGTGAGAATCGCGACTCCGAACTGTTCTCCTGTGAATGAGTTCAGCCAGAAATGTTTGGATTCACAGTTTAACATGGTTACACGCGTATGGAATTCAGCTTCTGCTTTTATAACCAGCTTCAAATACAGATGATTTGGGTTTAATAATGAGCACTCATCGAAAAGCTGTTGGTCAAATGAATGGATAATCTGAGGGAACGGTCGGTTATGTGAGTTCTGTAGCTAAAGCAAATATCAGCGTCCAAAATTCGCACTTTGTTCTGGTATTCGAGATAGCGGCTGAACCTGCCTGTGACCACTGTAATTGGTTAGGTAGATTCTCTTAGCACCACAAACGTGATGAAAATCAACAAAACTGTTTACGATGCTATCAAGTGGCAGAGTGGAAATAAATATTAATGAGCTAACCTGAGGAGAAGACACGTATTGATGTCTGCCAACATCTGGGTAATTTGTAGCTGCTGCTCCGACAATAGTTCAACTCCCTGAGGAACCAAACTTTCTTCTTCTTCGTCTCTGCTTCTATGTTCGACAAATAAATGAGAATCTGTAGTAAGTGGACTGGATTTGAGAAACAGTTTACAATATTCCCCTTATTGCGTTGCTGATTTCTGTTCTGTTTATCTGTTCAAAGTGAAATCCCAATCTCTGAATCTATGCCTAAAAACGTATTCGTCTTACTCACTGGCGCCCTCAACATATATATTGCGTGTCAACTCTCATGATTATTCCATATGAACGCTTCGGAATGATTTTTCATAAATAAGTTAGGGTGCATCAGTCTGTCTTCGTAAGATAAGCCATATAGACCTTTTGTCATTTTAGTTCGTCGTTGTTGGACTCGCTTCAGCAAATCAGTCACATACTTGAAACGGGGACTCACTACTGGACCAATGAGTTTGGATCATACTGTAATCCTATTTTATCCGACATACTGTGTATAGGTCTCCAAGTCTATATTTTATCGTCAAAGTTTAGAACGAATGATTTTGCTGCAGTTGGTAATCCGCTTACAAAGGATAAAAAGAGAAGAGGATCGAGGATTGTACCTTGAAGAACTCAACGTTTTACAAGTTTCCACGATGAGATAGCTCTATCTGGCCTTACCCTTTGCCTCCTGCCATGGAGAAAGCCACCTATCCAGTCCATGACTCTATAAAGGATTACCAAGCTTTTCGGTTTTAAATCGAGACCAGAATATGAGACCTTATCGAAGGCTTTACCTGGATCCATGTTGTTGTATCCCGATGAGAATAAATGAATGGTAATTTTTGGGATCCATCTGTGGACTAATATTATGAGTATATTTTTATCGAATAATTGTTATGTAAATAAACTTTTCGTATTCATGTCCCTCTTATTGTGAGCTTCATTTTGACCTATGATTCATTATTATACGATTGACCATCCATGAATTATTCCCTGTCTGTTAATCGCTACCTACCTCGCTCATAGCTACATTTGGCTAATTCTTGCACAAATGTTGCTTCATATTTTATTGGTACGTTGTGGTCGGTTTGATTCGTATATGAACTCAGTATGCCTGAAATATAATGGTTCATATTACAGAGGCTAAGATTGGTGTTCTGGACTCAACTGGCTGGGCTAGATAGGAAAGCAGGACCAATCAGGACTCTAGGCAGTTCTTACATGTTTTCCGCGTCATTGGTCCGGTCGATAATACGCTGCGCTCTAATCTGCAGTCGCAAGTCACAGTACATGTTGGTCTCATCTACAAGAATATTTTGATGTTTTGCCGCAGCCTTATCTCTAGTGATGATAAGATTTGTCAAACATGTTAGGCATTTCCGAAAACCATGTTGTTTTGGAATAAAAGATTATTTCCCTTCACATAGTTTAATCATTTCCATCAGTTTTGCAACTGCACTAGTTAGGCCAACGGATCAATAGTTACTGTCTAAACCTCTACTCTCTGCCTTGTACACCGGACTAATTATCGCGTCTTTCCAGTCTCTAGGCAGTCTGAACTGTCCAATATTGTTAGAGGTTCAGCAAATACATCTGATAAGCCTTTCATAATCCTAGGATTAATATCATCAGGCACAGCGGAATTAGTCTTAAGACATTACATTTCTGAATGAATATAGGGTCCATCAATAATCTGCCACAATCACAATGAATCGTTTATTGTTCTTCATTACTGATAGAAAACACTTTACTGAAATTTTCCGATAAAGCCTCAGCTTTTTCTGTATCGTTTCTTGCCAACATTAACAGATTTTCTTGTATCAAAAGTGATGGAATTCCATCGCTTCTCTGAGTTCGATTTAAGTCTCCTATTAACAAGCATCTGTTACCTGCAGTACATAGCTGAATTCGCTCTAAAATAAAGTCATCAATTAAGCAGACTAAACCGCGATAGGTGACACCGAGTATAAATATACCACATCCGATAGACAACTCACATCTAATGACTTCACAAGTCTCGCTATCATGAGATTGGCTAGCAGAGGAGCGGATATTTACATTATTTGCTATGTATAAAAGGATGCCACCTCCTTTTCTACAACTATGTCTATCACTTCTTACGTAATGGTATGCGGACAATTCTGGGGTAATATTTAAGTCATGGACTAACCAAGTTTCTGTCACTGCTACAGTGAGTGGCCGTAATTTGTCCACTAATGCTTCCAATTCATAGAATTTATTTCTTAGACTACGAGCGTTAGCATATAAAACGCCCGATGAGGACTAGTGCCGTTTTACATTTTTCTTTTAACTTCAAGAGACATATCAGGTCTTAATCAAATACCGGTATTGTCGTGACTACGAATGCTGCTTAAAAGAATATCACGTTGTTTCTCCGGCCCTAGGATTATCTTAAGGAGACTATATCGTTGGCGTTTAACACTTTCGTTGGTCCACTTAACTATTCTAACAATTTTCGGACCTTAAACTCTTAAGAGTGATCTGGTAAGAACATATTCTTCGACTATCCCTAAATCTTTAGCGTTTGTACGTACTACGTTAACAAGTTCTTCACCGTCAGTACTCGTGTAGCCAGCACAACCACCATCGTTTTTCTTACTCGCCAGAGCTAATGGGCTCATAACCCCCTAGATTAGTAGCGTCTTATTTGTACAGCAAAACATCCAGAGCCAATGCGAGTTAATATTCCAGTATCACTTTTATGCGGTGGGATTTGAATGGGTATACGTCCTATGGAACTACTTATTACACTGGACGAACTGCATTCCTTCCTCTACAGGAAATTGTCAGTTTTGCTATCCACATTTATAAGTAATACCAACTATTGTGATCAGATTAGGGTTTAAAAGACAACATAATCACAATATGAACATACATGCCACAGTCAATGAGAAAGGAAGGACCACATGACAAAGTTTAGCAATATTTCAAACCTTAATCGAAATACTTCAAGTTAAAGTAGACTAAGAATGCCTTTTGACGCAACAAGTACACAAAAATAAGGATAATCACAACGAGTACAAAATCACGGCCATTTTTGAGACGCGCGTGATATGCAAATAAAATTTGATTACTTGTTGACATATCTAGATGGCAAAAACAGTTGGTCCAGATATTCGATCATCCGAATCGTCCTTTTCAATCAACGGATGGCTCCACTAACGCTGTACATCTTCTTCAAAATAATTACTTACTTAATTACTAACGCCTGTTACTCCTAATGAAGCATAGGCCGCAGACCAGCATTCTCTAACCCACTCTGTCCTGGGCCTTCTTTTCTAGTTCCATCTAATGCTTGTTCATTTTTCTCATGTCTATTTCCATTTCTCGACGTAATATGTTTTATTGGTCTTCCTCTTTTCCCTTGGCCTTGAGGATTCCACGTGAGGGCTTGTCTTGTGACGCAGTTGGGTGCTTTCCTCAATGTGTGCCGTATCCACTTCCAGCGCTTCTTCTTGATTTCTTCCTCCGCCGGGATCTGGTTTGTTCTCTCCCACAGTAGGTTGTTGCTGATAGTGTCTGGCCAATGAATGCGAAGTATTTTACGTAGACAACTGTTAATAAACACCTGTATCTTCTGGATGACAGCTTTCGTAGATCTCCAAGTTTCTTCATTTTCCAAATCTTCTCCGTCAGGTGCGATTCGATTGTTGCATGCTGTGTTTCTTGTTTAAACACAAATGATCCATTTTGAGAAACATAAATATGAAAACGATGTTGAATAACGTGTTAGACAATAACGAACTCTGGAATACGTGTGTTTTCTCATTTCAACTGAATTTCCAATGTGTTTTGAGATTAATTTTATGTGATTATTGGTCATATCACTACAGTGTTAAACCTTTGAAAATCTTGTGTGGACTATTCCAGATGTGTTTATTTTCAATTTGTCCATCCATTCTTGTAAAATGTCCCAAACCTCATGCCATTTTCCCTATACACTTCAAACTGTATATTTGACTTATGTTTCAATTCAACAAATAACCAATTAATAAATCATCTGTGGTACTGTTAAGTTTGGTCTGAACTAAAATGTCTCTTCAAAGCACTATTGACAACATAGTTTCCGTGAAACGAATAGAAATCAGGTGACTGAGCAAGAACACGGGTAAATTTCACTTTGGTGAATTACACACTCAATAGTACTTGGAGTGTTCTTCACTAGAAATTCTGTCCGTATTCAGTGTCTCACAATTCTTTGTCTTACGACTACGGTAGAAGTAGAAAACTATCCAGCTGAACCATTTAGTTGACATCACGAATCAATATAAATCCAACAACCATCGAAATCCTTCAACCAGTGTACAACTATGAATCCTCCACTAACGGTCATTGATTATTCTCATGAAATCTCTTACCAATCAGTTGACTGTCTCATAATAACACAAAACTGTGTCTGACAGACGACTTAAAACACGTTCACAGCATTCGTCAAGCCCTGTTAATTATTACCCATCAATTTTATGCTAATGACATAAACGGTTTTCAATTTTAGATTTATACTACTGTAAAATGTATTAAGTAGTAGTCTGAGCAAATCGCAACAAATCAATCGTGATCACCTTATAAATCCAATAATTTTGTTTCTTGTATCACTCATATTGTAAATTCACGTATAAAAGTTCATTTTGTACTTCTTCTTTAAAGCTCCATGTTTTATTTTTTAATAAACCTCATACTTAGACTCCCATATGTTTAGTGTATCTGTTACATTTTAATGAATTACCTCACAATTATTTAACAACATTCTGTAGTTGTTGTTTCCTTGTATATTCCTATTGTTGTTTAGCACTGCAAATGATCGATTTTTTGTCGGAACATATGCATTCTGTGCGGATAAGCAAAGATGAGTGGTGGCTAGCAGTGGAATCCACTTTGAAGCTCATTACGTCTTATTTTAGAGTCGTCAGCTGGATGTACCTCCATCTCAGAGTTGATGTTCACTCTGGAAATCAAACCCAGTACCGTTCACATGAAACATCATCACGTTATACACTTAGCCACGGATTCCTGATAGTCACTTGTTTGTGCAATGGGGTGAAGTTTAAATACACTTGATGTTGTTTTACTTGTATTTTCCCGTTGTTGTTTAGCACTGTAAATGATCAACCACTTATTGGAATATATACAGTCTGTGCGGATTTCCTCTATATTGCCTTAAGTCACGGAAGGACGATGACATAAAATGCATAGAAAAGTTTAAATGTTTAAACAGAGTTATTTAATGAGTAAAATTTGAAGTCGAACTACAAATGAATAATTCATCACACAGTGAGACATCTGAATCGGTAACGAAAATCTTACAGCGCATTAGAATTTAACATAGTAGACTTACTTTGAAGCTATGAACTAAAGATGCTTAAATTTCCCTTACACTAACATCAGTAAGTAGTTTATAAAAATTTGTTAAAGTATGAAGGAGATCAGTTCATTATCTAGATCGTCTTACTCATCCACTGTTAATTCAGCTACTCGATCATGTCGCTTGAAATATGTTACATTTCCATGTTATTTTCAGTTCCTAAGTCAGAATGTTAAACTGGCCAGTTATCCATAGTGTTTCATAACTTCTAAATTAATTGTTGGTGTGCAAACACAAAAACAATCAATTCTGCGACAATTGATTGACAGTTTGCAAATGAAGAACTTGCTGTATGGTCCTCAGATTTTGCTGAGGGATTCTGTAATTTTGTATTCAAATACATTTGATTGTTGTCATAAGACAGTGTTGTGTAGATTTTATTCATTTAATAGTTGAATTCATGAGTCAATTAAAGCTAGACCACCATGGAAAACCTAGAATCATTGGACGACCGTTTCGTCCCATTGTGGAACTCTTCAGCATTATGCATCTAGATCCCGCGCACACACTTCGAACCCAGGACCTTTAGCCTCTCTCGTTAATGCTTAGCCTCTATACCATTGAGCCGGAAACTCAAAGTGTTAATGTCTAAAATCAACCATTTAACGTCAACCATCTTCTATTTTCTGAGGTAGATACTTGTCTCTACCGGACACGGATTGAAATCCACTAGTCACGGTTTCTCACCAGAACTCCAGGAAATCATCTTGAAGCCATTCATCAGTAAGCGCATAATTATTATGATCAGAATGGGGTGTCTACCTTATGAATGGCTGTGCAGCCATTCATGGGTCGATGGAAGTTAAACAATAACATCGTTGGATGCAGGCTTAGTGGTCTATAGGTTAAGTGTTCGCGTACAAAACCGAAGGTCCTGTGTTCGAGTCCCGATTGCAGGATTATTAATATGCACCAGTGAAAAATCCCATACTAGGACGAAATAGCCATCTACTTCTCCTATGTTTTCAGTAATCATCTAGCTTATATTGACCCATGAATTCAACTACAATCTCCAAAACCCACCTCCTATCTGATCACAACACAATAAATCTGTGTTGGTACGAAAATATTTGGATGATCAACATTGAAGATTTAATAGAATAAATAAAGATTATCTTAAATAAACAAATATAGACTGATCTTTATAATCAACCATCTGTATCAATGTTCAAATAAACAACTCGATGTAACACAATCATAGTTAGTTGATATGTACTTTGTACTAGTTCCAAAATACATGGAACATAATTACGATGAGACTGAAATTTGTGGACGACCTTTTAAAGAGGATGTCCACCTAGTAACTAGGACTATGTGAAGGTTATAAAGTAGTGTGAAGAGTAATGATTACGATTTATAGTTGATGGTCAAGGTTAGGAATTAGATTTAGGGTTTTCATACAGAACTGATATTAGCTGAAATGTCAAAACTTTATTTGATGTATGAATTTTGAGCCAAAATCCAAGATCTGTTATCTTGAATCTGATTGATTCGTTCATAAATTAGAATCTCGCCGCTTCACTTGCAAATCTTCCATCAATTGTCCTTCATATTCTATCTGATTCCTCCGATTCACAGTTCTTTTCTCTGCTTTTTTGAAATTCTATCTTCATGGTCTTCTGCTACCAGCCATTCAACATTTGACTAGTGTTACATACTAATTATATCTATCGACATCAGTAGCATACAGCACAGATATATAACAGTTTGATGATATCGGTTATACATGTCTTATCCACTTCCAACGTCTTTGCCTAATTTTCATTTCAACGTAATCTGGTCTGTAGCTCTTCCACGGCTACTGCCGGTCCCAAGCACGTGTCAAGGAGGAGTGTTGTGCGTGGGGTCAGCATCACCGTCCCATAAAAATATCTTGCTAAAAACCGCTAATCAGTTAGCGTATACCGGACTGTAATAACTTCTCAGTAATGAAGAATTTTCTAAAATTATATTAATCCATTCTATCAACTATATTTGTAATATCACGGTGAGATCACATCCACGACGTCAAAAGCGTCAGCTATGTTTCATTACAGATTAATCACAATAAAATTATATCAAACAGTTTGACTAAGAAGGAACTCACAATTGTTAATTGATCAAATTACAATCCGATGTCATCAAGCTACGGTTTGGTATTTAAAGATAAGAACTCACTCTACACGTATTGAAAGTAGTAATTAGAAAACTCATTGGTTACCAGATTTGACTCAACAGACTAAAACTACTAATTACATTCAAAACTCCAGCAACAGTTTAAACAGAATATGAATAGCGGCACGGGCGTTTCTCCCTATTTGGGAATCATCAGCTGGATGTACATGCATCAGAGTTGATGTTCACTATGGGATTCGAACTCAATAAAGTTCGCCTCGAACCCAGTCGCGTTAATCAAGTTAACACTACCAAGTGAATCCAGCAATATTTATTTTAGTTTATTCTCGAAGTTCTAGTGAGAAGTCGTGACAAATGGACCTAATCTATGTGAAAACAGTTACCTACCTCAGTACAATGGAAGATAATTGCTCACTTTCGTAGGTTAGTTGATGTTAGACATTTACATCGTTGTATACCGGTCGGCTCAGTTATTCACAAGTCAAGCGTCCTCACGCAAGATCTAACATCCTGGGTTCGAATCCCGAGTGCGAGATCGCAGACACGCACTACTGAAGAGTCCCACAGTACGACGAAACGGCTATTCAGTGCTTCCAGGCTTCCAATGGTAATCTCACATTAATCGATTCATGATCTTAATCAAAACTTAATAATCTCCATAACCTCATAACAAATTAGAAAGGAATCAGAAACATATAATACCGAATGAATAACAATACACACTATGTAACTATCGGACAAATGATAAATAACTCATATTGAATGTTAAAGAAAATACACATAGAAACAAAATCATAATATCAATCCATAATATAATCTCATTCATTTGTTTATCTAAATGAATCCGGTAGATATAAACTATTGATGTAACTTTGGTAAACCAGCTGATATAATTGATTCAATGCCACATTCATTTTTACCACGTAAAATTTTAAAATAACCATGATCACCCCATTGATCATTCCATGAATTAGCACATAACCAATAGGGTATATGATTATGTTCAATACCCCAACCAAGTATACGTATAGCATGACCACCTAAATAGGAACCAGTGATATGTTTATAAACACCAGATTTATAATGAAGAAAATCTTCATAGACATAGAATCCACCTTCAACTGGACCATTTAATAAAATCTCTTTCATGATTGAAATTTCTTCACTGGCTACATTATAAGAAGTTTTACCTTTTGCAAATGAAGAGGAAAAAAAACAAATATAAATTGAACGGTGGTGTGTACTACTGATATCAACATATATAAGTAGTATGCATCATCATCAATGGAGAATGAAATGACTGAAGGCATAAGGTTAGGAAGATCAAAGAAAAGTGAACCACAACATAGGATGATTGGTGTGGAAATGAAAAGACAATTAAATGTGAGACAATTGATTGCCATTTTACAAATGAGGAATTTACTGTACGGTTTTCAGATTTGACTGTGATGTTCTGTAATTATGTGTGTTCAAATACATTCGATTGTAATCAGACAGGGGTTTTGTGGAAATTATAGTAATTTAATCGTTGAATTCATTAGTTAATTGAAGCTAGACTAGACCACTGAAAACCTGGAAGAATTGGACGGCCGTTTCGTCTTGGCATGGGATTCCTCAGCAGTGCGCATCCACGATCCCATTCGCGGGATTCGAACTTATACCACTAAGTCGGTATTCAACGTTGCTAATGTCTAGCTTCAACCAACCCACGAAATTGCGCCACCGTCCACTATTGTCATCAGTGAGTTACTATCTAACAATAGACCCGATTGAACTCCACTGATCACGGCTTCTCATTAGAACTCCAGGAAATACCTCTTGGAGAACATCACTAGCGAGATGATGATGATTAAGGGCACAATCAGATAAGGTTTTCGTGGACATTATAGTAATTTAATAGTAAAGTTCATTCGATTGTCCTCATTTGTCTGTTCTCATTCACAACAATATTAGTAGTAGTTGTTGTTGTAGTTGTAGTAACCACATATCTGAGTATATCGTCAAAGATGGATAGTTATCCTTCTATATTTTATTGATAATTTTAACGTCAATAAAAAAATTTCTATGGAATACTGTCTATATTTGTTTGATCACACTGTTTTTCAAGCTGATTGATTTCTGTTGAACAACATGTCATGTTATTACTGATCTAAACAACTTGAAGATAGATTTTGGACCAACACAAATAGTTGTCACAGTCATAGACGTTTTCACTCATCCATTCTGGTTGAAACTGAACTATATTGTCTTCATGACCACACTTACTATCAGCTTGTGTTGAAAAACTATCAGTGATTTGTAAGACCTGGATTTAAAGTAAGTAATCTCATTTGACGACTTATGTCATCTTTCTAGATATAATTCTTTATAACTCAGTCAATCAGCTACAATGTAGGACCAGGCACATATATGCATCGGTCCATGTTGCCACAACTCATTAGTACAACAAGATGATACAGGGAGAACGAACGAGTTCGGAGAAAGAAAGTTATAAAGTAATTTTATCCTCACAAATGAAGGGAAAACAAAGGGTGTATATACCTACGCCATTGTGATTGATTCTGAGCCATGTCACATACAGTCTCTAAACATTGGCTACGATAGTCGTGCGGATCCCAACCGAGTAGTCTGCATCTACTAATATGTCTCAGTCTACAAGATAGTGACTTTATGGATTGATGTCATGTTTTGGTTTGGCCACCTCTAACTTTCTTCCAACCATCTCCAACACTAGTCAGCATTGCGTGTCGTGGTAATCGGTGTTCAGGCATACGCAACACGTGGCTCAACCATCTCAGTCGATGAGGATTTATAAACTCATTTACTAACATTTCCCAATACCATGTGTCTAACCTCACTATTACTTACTCAGTAATCCCAGCAGATGCGAGCAATATTTCTAAGGCATCTGTGGTCACATAGTAGTAGCTTACGAGTACCTTTCACTTTTAATGGCTACGTCTCGCATCGTAAAGTAGAACAGAATGAACTGCTGCGCAGTATTCTTGTCCCTTAATTGGTGAACAGATATCTCGACTTGTAACTGTTTGAGAATCGTCTTCAACATCCCATTAGTACGATAGATAAACTAAATATCACGCATAAAATAGACTGTCTGTCCTTCTTAATAATATCATTCTCACAAATTTTACACATTAACCCTATAAGCAACCAACCGGTTACTGTACTTTATCTTCAACAGTTTCTTTTTTAACATCTAATCTACCTTGAAGAAGTTCACCATCCAGATCAAGTCTTCTTAATAAACATGTTGAATCTCTGAAATAAATGAATTCATATTACTCTTCCATAGATATTGTCTTCACCTTTTTCGGGATTTTATTGAAATCACAAATCGATCAATCTTAAACCACTGTTGAATATCTAGAAGCACTGAATGTCCGTTTCGTCCTAACATGAGACTCCTCAGCATTGAGCACACACTCTCTCTCGCACGCGCGGGACACGAACCTAAGACCTTCTTCCCAGGAAAATGTGTAACCTATATAAACATATTCACTACTACAAAATATACAAATTCAAACAATGTTTAATAATACTAACCATAAAATTTATCTTTTTTATAGGGTTTATGATAATCATCTTGACAAGTTTTATGACATTCTGGTGTTGCATAATAATGACTTTCACATAGTGGATAACTTTTTGTACTTGAATGATGATTACACTTAGGAAATGGATATGGTTGACATCCTGTATGTGTTTCATTTGATCCTCCTGTAACAATACCTTCATATTTCCAATAATCCCATGCCATTCCTGGAATACCACCATTACAACCAAGACCACATCTTGTACAACAGCTTAATAGATTAACAGCACTTAATTCTACAGAGATTTTACTTTTAGAATGAATACAGATGCGATCACTCATTGATTCAACAGCTCCAAAAGCCTACATCATTTTAAGACAGAAAAAAACGGTTACACAATCCAACAGAATTGGAACATCATTTGAAGTATAACTGTAAATCAAAGAGTATTTGGCAAGAGTTTCATCTTAATGTTATTTTTTTGTAAATTCTCACCTTCTCATACTTACTTACTTCGTGGAGGAGCATAGGCCACTCACCATCACTCTCCATCAAACCCTGTCCTCGGCTCCAGCTCTTTCCACTTGTTATTCATTCTTTTCATATTTGCTTCTATTTCCCTACATAATATGTTCCTTGACCCTCTTCTTTTCCTCTTCCCCTCAGAATTCCAAGTTAGCGCTTGTCTCGTGATTTCTATAATGTATGCCCTATCCATTTCCATCGTCTTTTCTTAATTTCCCCTTCACATGGAAGCTGGTTTGTTCTCTCCCACAGAAGGCTGTTGCTGATGGTATCCGGTCAATAGATGTTGAATATCTTGCGTAGACAGCTATTTACAACTATTTGTACCTTCTTGATGATGGTTGTAGTAGTTCTCTAAGTTTCAGCTCCGTACAGTAGAACTGTCTTGACGTTCGTACTGTGGATTCTGACTCTCATATTGATTGACAGTCGTTCCGAATTCCATATGTCCTTCAACTGTAGGAATGCTATCCTTGCTTTGCCAACCCTCGCCTTTACATCGACCTCAGATCTTACTTGTTTATTGGTGATGCTGCCGAGGTGCGCATAACTTTTCCCATCTTCCAGAGATTCTACTTTAAGTATGATTTAGCTGATTCTTTCTGTTTTGTATTTCGAGATCTTGTTTTTCCGTTGTGTATGATGAGGCCTACTGATACAGAGGCTATTGTTGTGCTGTCTGTTTTCACCTCCATTTGTTCATATGGATGGGACGTTTTCTAAGAAATTCAAAAAAGGCGAGAGTAAACAGTCCTGTCTAACGACGGTATTTACTTCGAATGCATCTATCAGTTGTCCTTCATGCCTAATTTCACAGTTCATTCCATATGATGTTGACGATTTTTAGGTACACCATAATTTCGAAAAAACGCTTTCTCATGGTCAAAGAAGTTTATTTATAATGACGAATTAAATTCAATTGATTGTTCAGCAGTGATTTAAAGTGTCGCGACGCGATCTGTGAATGAGCGATCGTTGCGGGATTTAGCCTGTTCCCCTCGAAGTTGGGCGTCTACTTAGTCTTTCATCTGATTCAGTAATACTCTGTTTACAACTTTTCTTGGTACTGACAGTAGTGTGATGCCTAAAGTCCTCATACTTTCTCAAATTTCCTTTCTTTAGGCTCATGCCGAAAAGAAAAGATTAGATTCAAGAGAAATGCTGTTGTATTCTGGTCATGAAGGAAAAAAATGCTCCATACACGCAGGAATTCCCTGTAATGCTGTCCAAAAAAGCATGAAAAGCATCCATGGGATGGAAATCCTATCGATCTGGAATTCTCAAAGCATCCTTCAAAACAAAGAATGAAGGAATCACATTGAATTTTATCTAGTACTATACATCCATCGATGATAGCAATAAAGATGATAAAGTTCAGAGGCCCCAGTCAATGGTACAGAAGTGCTCAGGTAAGGAACCAGACTAACTTGATAGAACATCTAAATCCCGTGGTCGGAATGGACAACACCGACTATGAAGATATCATGGGACGATATGGACTGGAAGAAAGGAATGTGAATAGCAAATGATTTGCAAATTTATATATAACTTCAACAAAATGGTTATAGGTCGATGTACCTGCATCCTAGGAATATCTAAATGATGAGACCCATAAAGTAAAAAATACGCATCCTGGATTCTGCTTCTAGCCATATTACATCTCTTCTACACCACCAAGTCGTAGACAGTAACTTAGAGAGGTTTATATCAAACTAGGAGTATCTATAAAAAGATACTATTTATCAGTTACTAGTCAGTTAAACTATGAAAAGAAACTGATATGATTAAAGTGTATATAACATCATTAAACGACATGATTCTATAATAAGGTGAAATAGAAACGATATTTATATAATGAGTCCCAAATAGAACGAAACGCTCGTAAAACTGAATTCCACTTCTACTCACTATCCATCTTTACTTAAAAAAGCTTGTGACTTAAAGCTATACCAAGGTAGTCCACGCAGAATTCACTTAGCTGGCGGCCTGCTTGAGCATCTGGGCTACCTGTTCCTGCCATCTAGATATTTCGACAAGTTATCAATCTTTGTTTGTTTTAATATATCATTATGTCTATTAATCGCACAACCTATTCTGCTGCGTTTCTGAAAAGTGTACAACCTTTCGTTGTCAAAGTTACAAAATACTCAAAAAGAGAGAATATTGTTGCTGGCAATATACAACGAAAAGAATGTACATTATTCAGATATTCATTTACTGGACTGTTAACATCTAGCTGGTGATCACTCAGTATTTATCGCGAGGACCGACCAAGAAGAAAGAAACGGAAACTTGTTGAAATACTTTGTGCTGAGAATTCTATATTGTACCAATAATATAATATTGAATATTGAATAATAATAATATGCCAACAAGAGACTACTGATCAATTACAGTCCTAAATAACAGGCAGAAGATACAAGTAAACAACATCAAGTGAATGTAAAACTTCACCCTATTGCCGATACACACGTAAAACTGGATTCCACTCCTACCTGTTATCCATCTTTGCTTAGAAAGCCTTGTGACTTAAGGCTATATCGAGACAGTTTGCACAGAATCCACATGTGCTAACAAGGAGACTGATCATGTTAAACAACAACAAGCGATATATATATATATATATTATTTTGTAAAATATAACAAATCATCTATTACCCAACATGAACCACATGAAGATTGATCACGTATTGTTCGAATACTTGGACAATTCTTCCAATGTTTACGTGAATCAAAGAATTTTGGTAATTTAATATTAACATCATTATGATTAATTGTTGGACGTGATTTTATTCTTTGATTATTATCTACCAATATAACACCCATCATTAATTTAGCATCTTCAATTGTACTAAATCGATTAGTTCTTTGAGCTTTCCATCCAGCATTAGGCTACAATATATACAATACATGTATAGTTATTCATCTAAATTAACATTCAAAGTTGAATTTACTATACTACTTAAATATTCTTGTAAATTTAATGCAAATCCAATAAGAATTATGTATATGCTTACAAATGATTGAATTGAAGATAGATAGAAGACATTCACAATGTCATAATATATACAAGTCAACATCGTTTTAGTTAGATTCTGATGAGAATAATGAGTGGTAACCTTTGGGATCCATTTCTAAACTAATACTATATGGATATTTTGTATTGTATAATTCCTCAATAACTAAACTGTTCATATTCATGTTCCTCTTATCATAAGCTTCATTTTGACCTATGAACTATTATTATACGATTTACCATTCTTGAGTTATACCCAGTCTATTTCCACTTTTGACTAGATCTTGTACAAATGTTATCTTCTATGGTACGATGTGGTCTGTTTGGTTGATGTATATAAACCCAGTATGTTTGAAGTAAATGATTCATATTGCAAAAAATGAGATTGGTGTTCTAGACTCTAACAGGCAGAGCTAGGCAGGAAGCAGGACCAGTAAAGACTTCTTGTACGGGTTTTCATGCGTTATTGGTTCGATCGATCAATCACTGTTCTCTAATTGGCAGTATTGTTACATCATACATTAATAGGACAAAGGGCACAATTTACAACAATTGGCGACGGGGTGGAAAACAAAGGACCAAGGGCATAAAATCATAAGTTATAACAGATTGAAATCATAAGTCAGTTGAAGCTAGACCACCATGGAAAACCTGGGAGCACTGGACGGCCGTTTCGTCCTAGTATGGGACTCCTCAGCAGTGCGCATCCACGATCCCACACAACGCGGGACTCAAACCCAGGACCTAAGGGCTTCGCGCGCGAGCACTTAACCATTAGACCACTGACTCGGCATCCAACGGTGTTAATGTCTAACTACAACCAATCCACGACGTTGCGCCACCATATTACCATTGCCTTCAGTGAGCTGATATCTCACAACAGACCTGGTTGTACTCCACTGGTAACGGCTTCCCACTAGAACTCCGCGCGCGAAGCCAGTAGGTCCTGGGTTCGAGCCCCGCGTGGTGCGGGATCATGGATGCGCACTGCCGAGGAGTCCCATACTAGGACGAATTCATAATATTTCAAGGTTTCTCATCAGCTGCTTACAAACCAAAAAAGTGTGACAGAATATTTTTACATTTAGATAGTGTGAAACGATTGAGATAAACGAATGTAACTAACTGAATTACAATAATAATTATATGCTAGTACAGGTCAGGGAATTAATTCAAGGTGGGTGGTGTAATAATGGAATTGAATAATCATAAGATGGGTTACGTAATGATAATTAAATAGAATTTGGAAAGTTAAGGTAATTTAAGAGGTTCAGGTGGTGGAAATGTGTGAATAATAATGGGGTTTAAGAATTATGTAAAAGGGGAGGAGTATAAATATTCCTCGTCTGTAACAATAGCGAACACGCCATTAGCTACTTGATCTATTTAATAAAGCACAGGAGGACATAGAGTTTAATATGGAACAAGAAGCTGAAGAAGAATTCCATTTCCTTGATGTTGGGATCCGACGAACATCTGATGGTAAATTACATAGACATATTCACCATAAAAATACCCGGAGTGATCTATATCTCAATTACCACAGTTTCTGCCCAATGAGTTACAAAAAGGGTATTGTACGAAGCCTTTTTGACCGCGCTCAAAAAATTTGTTCAACAGAATACCTTGATGATGAAATTAATCTGATTATTAATGTTCTACGTGATAATGAACACCCAATGAAATTCATCAAGAAATATGCAATAACCAATCCTCGTACAAAATACGATGGAGTAGAAAAGAAAACTTGCTTCTTACATTTACGTTTCAAAGGTGATGAAATCGCCGGATTAATTAGTCACAGATTAAATTCTGCGTTGAAAGTGGCCTACGCAGCAGCAAAACTTACGACAGTATGGCAAACGAACTGCTCACTTCAACAAACCAAAATCGACAAGCCCTCTTTTCTTAGTAGCTCCAACTGCACATGTACGTGCCAAAGCACATACATTGGAAGAACTGAGAGAAGAGTGCATGTCCACATTTCTGAGCATGTTCCGAAGAACTTGCGGCTGCGAGGGACTAAGGCTTTCAACAGCGCAATAGCTCGACATCTACTTGATACCGGGCACACTATCGACATTCCGCATGCTTTCAAAATTATCAATAGACAAAGAAGTACGACCACCCTCCGTTTTACCGAAGCCATTGCGATCAAAAAACTTCAACCGGATTTGTGCATTCAAAAAGAGACTTCAATAAACTTATCACTACCCTGGTAACCCCCTTTTTTGTGTGTTTTGGTTATTTCGGTTATTTTATTCATTTATTTATTTTGTGTTATACTCCCCCCCCCTATTACATAATTCTTAAACCCCATTATTATTCACACATTTCCACCACCTGAACCTCTTAAATTATGTTCACTTTTCAAATTCTATTTAACTATTATTACGTAACCCATCTTATGATTATTCAATTCCATTATTACACCACCCACCTTGAATTAATTCCCTGACCTGTACTAGCATATAATTATTATTGTAATTCAGTTAGTTACATTCATTTATCCCAATCGCTTTCACACTATCTCAATGTCAAAATATTCTGTCACACTTTTTTGGTTTGTAAGCAGCTGATGAGAAACCTTGAAATATTATGAATTCATACTATTCTGTATCAATATTTGTTCTTGCTCTATTTAAATTTCAGTGGTTAAGATCATGAGTCAGTTGAAGCTAGACCACCATGGAAAACCTGGGAGCACTGGACGGCCGTTTCGTCCTATTGCGGCACTCCTCAACAGTGCGCATCCACGACCTCGCCCCCTGCGAGATTCGAACCCAGGTCCAACTGGTTTCGCGCCCGAGCACTTAACCACTAGACCACTTAGCCGACATCCATAAACGGAACCATTTGCATGCAATCCAACTTCAATAGTTTCCGCTGTACATATGAATAAATCATAATCCTATCGATTCATACTGAAAACTGTTGTTTCATATGGTTGATTTGAAGTTATCTTTCAGTGAATCTTTGAATACTAGTAACCGATAGCCTTTAAGCTTTAACTTGATATTTTGAATAGATTAGATAGATAGATCTGTGAATTGAGAAGTAATTACTGGTTATGTGGATAACATCGCTTAGATCTAAGGTTGTTTTCTGAGCTATTCAGTAAGATGTATTCATAGATATATTTGAAAATTAAATCGTTGAATTCATGAGTCAAAAAACTAGACCATCTGGAAGCACTGGATGACCGTTTCGTCCTAGTCTGTGACTCCTCAGCAGTGCACATCCAATAGTCTAGAAGTTAATTGTTCACTTAGGAAACCGATAGGTCCTAGGTTCTAATCTCACGGGCTGGAACGTAGATGTGCACTGTTGAAGAGTCTCATACTAAAAAAGAAACAGTCATCCAGTGTTTTCAGGTTTACCATGGTGATCTAGCTTAAATTACTAAAATCTCCACAAAACTCCCTTCTGATATTATTTAAAGTATATCATTATACTTACATGGTTATTGATAAATGTGATTAGTTGGTCTGAAAATGGATGAAAATACGTTTTGTTTTGTTGAATTCCATGACAATTTTCAATATCCATAAATAATACAGTAAGAAGAAGAGGAAGAAATAAAATCATTCTGCTTATTTCATAGTAACCAATTTATTCTCATTGTATTTATATTAGAAGTAAATCATTCACAAGAATGAACTTTAAACATTCAATAACATGAAATATATCTGACTAACAAGTAACAAGTAAATACACATATGATTTATTTACAAATGATAAATCTCATCAATAAGGAATCTGTACCATAATATATGTGATGGTGTATGTTACACCGTTAGGAGAATATCGAATTTAGATGGCTCAGCAAGTTGACATTGCTACGGTGGTCAAAACGCTGGAACACTAGAAATTTTGACGGAGAGTATGGTAGAAAACTGTAACGAGTAAGAAAATGACACAGAGAACAGAACAACTACACGAGCAACTGTTTAAAAAGAGGACGATTGTGGTATATGCTACTTATGTCTGTCGATATAAGTAGTATATAACACCCATCAGAAGTGGGAGGCCTGACAATAGAAGGTTGAGAAGGTTGAATTGAAGAGAATAAAGATGTAAACAGAGAATAATTGTAAGAACAACAGAAATGAAGAAATGATGAATTTTGTCAGAGAAAATTGATTTATTATGTGACTATGCAGGATACTCAATGTCCGTTGATTGGATACTATCAGTAACAACCTACTGAAGGAGAGAACAAACGAGCTTCCATCTGAAGAGGAAATTTGGAAAAGACGTTGGAGGCGGATAGAAACCATCAAACTATAACAGGAGGCAAGAGTTAACTTGGATTCGTGAAGGGAAAAGAAAAGGAGGAAAACCAAGTACACACTGCGTTGAGAATTGGATGCAGATAGAAAAAGGATGAATAGCAACCGGAAATAACTGGAAAGGAATACTCAGAACAGATGGAGAATGTTCGTTGTAGGCTTATTCTTCTCCAGGAAAGACGATAGGCGTAAGGAAGTAAGTTTTATATTTTACGACGACCGTCTGTGATTTCGTATTAAACAAAAGTTTCGTCTTTTCCATTTGATTCTTCATTACATATATAGTTCTATATGAAACGTATGATTAAGAATTTGAACTCATGTGATTGATTCGGTTCACAATTCAATTTATCCTTATTCGTACAATTTAGTCTGTCTAAAACTTATGGTTTTCATTTAAATATTGTATTAAGATGTAAATGTGTAAAGTGATAAGATACTTGGATACCACTAGGGAAAACTCTGAGTTTGCAATGTGTTATTTAAATGAATTTTTAAAATGTTTTAGCTTATATTCTCAACGATCATTGCTATCACTCTTTCCTTTTACTTCATGAACTGTAATCTTTTCTTAGCCCTCGAATGCCCTGATACGGCAGAGAGTGCGGAGAGTTAGCTCTTTCTCTCGAAATGCTCCCATATGGCCACATGCATTTAACCACCGTCAGGGAAAACTTACTCACTGCCTTCTTGCGGCATTACTGCTATTTACGAAAGTGACAATATGAAAAGCGAATGTCTGGAGCTTTGACCATGTTTGTGGATACGGAGAGTTCACATAGGGGAGTTGGAAAACCTTGACTCCAAACCAATGGTGAACATGGGCCTCAGGATCCTAAGGAAATAAATGACTTTAAATGTGGCTTCCTAAGAAAACCACATGTTTTGGTTTTAGTGTCGTGGTAGTATTCCAACTGTAGCAAGCCCATTCAACTATTGTTTTATTTGTCTACTCACTGTGATTCAGACACTTCATTCACTATGTTGATTTCTGTGTGTGTATGATTGAGCGCGTGTCTGCACATCAATCTTAATCTATTCTCCTATTGGTTGTAACATACAGATAATCAATAATTTATCCACACTAGATTGACACTCAAAAATATTTATGGATTTTTATCACACACAGGCACACATACACACTGTCGTGGTTTCACAGTGTGCTTGCTCGCTGTGCGATCGTGGATTTAATTTATCTTTAACAACAAAAATATCTCTACAACTGGTGTTCAGGCTCTTGAATAATCTCGAGTAAATCCGTAATTCTACTAGGAGATTTAGCCTACGTAGAATACTCAGTTAACGGGATATCATTTATTGGAGTGAGATATAGAGGAAATTAACCCTCAACACAACCCTCACACAAATCGGATGATTTATGTAGAGGATATTTATTTGGTGCCTTCTTGTACCATTGTTTATGTATTTAAATAATAATAATTTCTCAGTTTACGAACGGGATTACTTGGTACTCCTTAAAATGGAGATCATTTATGAATTAGATGATTCTTTCAATTTAAGCAGTTGAGATCATGAGTCAATTGAAACTAGACCACCAAGGAAAATCTGAAAGCACTGGACGGTCGTTTCGTCCTATTGTGGGACTCCTCAGCATTGCGCATCTACGATCCCGCCTCGCTGGATTCGAACCCATTACCTATTAGTCTCGCACGAGAGCGCCTAACTACTAGACCACTGAGCTGGCCGGTATCCAACGGTGTTAATGTCTCATTTCAACCAATCCACGAAGTTGAGCGAAACATCTACCATTGTCATCAGTGAGTTACTACCTCACACTGACCGAGTTGAACTCCACTGGTCACTGCTTCTCACTAGAACTCCAGGATATATATCTTGAAGCCAGTCACTAGTGAGCATATGTTGAGTAGTATCAAAAAAGGGTTTTTTGTGAACATTATATAGTAATTTCAACGGTTAAGATCATTACAGTTGACATAATGTTTGTTCATTATGAATTGATCATACATTTTCATAAAATAGTCTTGCCATATATTTTATGAAAGAACTCTGTAAATTAGTTTACCCCACCAAGTATTCATCCATAACACTTGCATCATATTAACATGAACTATGCTGAGAATGACTTGTAGCTTATGATCGCTTTACTATACATAAAAAGCATATCAGAAACGACAACCAGACTGTTGAAAACCTTCGAAATAGGTGTGACAGACATACCAACAAAATCCCTATAATCAATCCTATGCAAACTAAAGGATGAAATGACAAAAGAAGACAAATCAAATATTATCTACAAAATAAATTGTGCCAACTGTGAAAAACATTTGTACTTTTTCAAACTCCAATAAACATTTTCATTTATAATGCATCAGTCATTAATTACAGCAATGCATATCTATCACGACAGACCGGCTCTTGTTACCAATTGTGGTTTAATTGCTTCGGGACTGCATTCAGTTTGCGGAGTTAACTGAAGAACGAAATCAAAAAGATGAGTAGTAAGTCGTGGTTACTTGGTAATAAATCAGTAAGCTTGTAGTGACTTGCTTTTATCACGAAAACACGATTGGTTTAATAAAAACAATTATTATTATAACCAATTGTACCAGTGACTGTTTTGCTGTGCTCGTCTGTTTAACTGTCCTAAAGACAGCTATATTACTGCTCCATTATCTTTTGATTGTGACCTCGCACGAATTCGGTTACGCTCAGTAACCACACTTGTACTCTTTTGGCACGATCTCGGTATCCTTTCGATACCACGAGATCTCCAACAAATACATCTCGACTACAGCCATCAACTGCCTTCCGATATTTGGCTTATGGGGGATTTTATCCGTTAATTGGCACGTAGTCTTCTTGTAGTGGTGTTCATAGTCAAATGCGGCTCGACTCCACGCTACAAGCTTATCTGTACAGTACGTAACCTTGAACTCCGCCTGTAGCTCTTCTAGAGTCACTGCCGGTCCCAAGCCCGGGTAAAGGAGGAGGGTTGGGCATGGGGTTAGCGTCCCCATCCCGTCGAAAACTAACTCGCTAAAAAACGCTTACCAGAAAAAATAATTCAAACCATTTTAACTCTGCCCTGAGAGTTAGAAGGTCTTCATTTAGAAGAATTATGACGCTTCATGGTGAAAGCCGAGTTCCTTCGGAAGCCACGAGGCCGATGCCCCTTCTAATAACCAGAGCAAAAAAATTTTATAGGTACATGGAACGTTCGAACAATGTGGGAAACCGGGAAGACCAGTCAAATAGCAACGGAAATGAGGAGATACAACTTAGCAGTACTGGGAATCAGCGAAACCCACTGGACCCAAGCTGGACAGAAAAGGCTAGCTACGGGAGAGATGCTGCTATACTCCGGTCACGAAGAGGAAAATGCTCCACACACTCAGGCAGTTGCTCTAATGCTGTCCAAAGTAGCACGAAATGCACTTGTAGGATGGGAATCCCACGGATCCAGAATCATCAAAGCATCATTCAAAACAAAGAAGGAGGGGATCTTAATGAATATTATCCAATGTTATGCACCCACCAATGATAGCAACGACGACATTAAAGATCAATTCTACGAGCGGCTGCAGTCAATCATAGAGAAATGCTCAAGAAAGGACCTCACCATTCTAATGGGAGATCTAAATGCCAAGGTCGGAACAGACAACACTGGATATGAAGATATTATGGGACGACATGGACTGGGAGAAAGAAACGATAATGGAGAAAGATTTGCAAATTTGTGTGCATTCAACAAATTAGTCATAGGATGCACAATATTTCCACACAAACGTATACACAAGGCTACATGGATCTCACCGGACCACACTACAGAGAACCAGATAGACCATATTTGCATCAACAAAAAATTCCGAAGGACAATGGAAGATGTGAGAACCAGGAGAGGAGCTGACGTAGCTTCAGATCACCACCTAGTTGTAGCCAATTTAAAACTGAAGCTAAAAAATAACTGGACAAGTGGACAAACAGCACTACAAAGGTTCAATACAGCCTTCCTTCGAGATACTGACAAACTCAATGAATTCAAGAGAGCTCTCAACAACAGGTTCCAAGCCTTTCAAGATCTACTGAAGGAAGAAGAAACTACCATGGAGGACAACTGGAAAGGCATCAAAGAAACATTGACTTCAACGTGTCAAGAGGTTCTGGGCCTAAAGAAACACCATCATAAGGAATGGATCTCTATAGAAACACTGGACAAGATCAAAGAAAGGAAGAACAAGAAGACAGCAATTAACAACAGCCGAACACGAGCAGAGTAAGTCCAAGCACAAGCTGAATACATAGAAGCAAACAAGCAAGTGAAGAGGAGCATTAGAACCGACAAGAAGAAATACGTGGAAGAACTAGCGACGACGGCAGAAAAAGCTGCTAGAGAAGGAAATATGAAACAGCTTTACGATACAACGAAGAAACTTTCAGGGAAATACAGTAAACCAGAGAGGCCGGTCAAAGACAAAGAAGGCAAGCCAATCACTGAAATTCAACAACAGCGAAACAGATGGGTAGAATACTTCGAGGAACTCCTGAATAGGCCGGCTCCAATGAATCCACCGGACATCGAAGCAGCACACACAGATCTTCCTATAGATGTCAACCCACCAACGACGGAAGAAATTAGAATGGCCGTCAGACAAATCAAGAACGGGAAAGCAGCAGGACCCGACAACATACCAGCTGAAGCACTGAAATCAGACGTCGAAGTAACCACAAGCATGCTTTACCCTCTATTCAAAAAGATTTGGGAGGAGGAACAAGTCCCAATGGACTGGAAAGAAGGGCACCTCGTCAAGATTCCAAAGAAAGGAGATCTGAGCAAATGTGAAAACTACAGAGGCATCACACTACTGTCAATACCAGGGAAAGTCTTCAACAGAGTGTTGCTGAACCGGATGAAGGATGCAGTAGATGCCCAACTTCGAGATCAACAAGCTGGATTCCGAAAGGATCGGTCGTGCACAGACCAAATTGCAACACTACGGATCATCGTCGAACAATCAGTTGAGTGGAACTCGTCACTGTACATCAACTTCATTGATTATGAAAAGGCATTTCACGGCGTAGATAGGAGGACATTATGGAAACTTCTTCGACATTACGGAGTTCCTGAGAAGATTGTCAATATTATCCGGAACTCATACAACGGACTACAGTGCAAAGTAGTGCATGGAGGACAGCTGACAGATGCATTCCAAGTAAGGACCGGAGTCAGACAAGGCTGTTTACTCTCTCCCTTCCTCTTTCTTCTGGTGGTCGACTGGATTATGAAGACCTCGACATCTGAAGGAAAACACGGAATACAATGGACAGCTCAGAACCAATTAGACGATCTGGACTTCGCAGATGACCTAGCCCTCCTATCACGTACACACGAACAGATGCAGATGAAGACAGCCAGTGTAGCAGCAGTCTCTGCATCAGTAGGCCTCAGCATACACAAAGGGAAAACGAAGGTCCTCAAATTCAAAGCGGAGAACAGCAATCCAATCACTCTTGATGGCGAAACTCTGGAAGATGTAGAATCCTTCACATACCTGGGAAGCATCGTCGATAGACATGGAGGTTCAGATGCAGACGTAAAGGCGAGGATTGGCAAAGCAAGGGCCGCATTCCTACAATTGAAGAACATATGGAACTCAAAACAACTTTCAACCAATATCAAAGTGAGAATCTTCAATACGAACGTCAAGGCAATTCTACTGTATGGAGCTGAAACTTGGAGAACTACAACAACCACAATCAAGAAAGTACAAGTATTTATAAATAGCTGTCTACGCAAGATACTCAACATCCATTGGCCGGATACCATCAGCAATAGCCTTCTGTGGGAGAGAACAAACCAACTTCCAGCTGAAGAGGAAATTAGGAGAAGACGATGGAAATGGATAGGACATACATTACGCAAATCGTCAAACTGCATCACGAGGCAAGCCCTAACTTGGAATCCTGAAGGGAAGCGGAAAAGAGGAAGGCCAAAGAACACATTACGTCGGATAATAGAAGCAGATATGAAAAGGATGAATTACAACTGGAAGGAGCTGGAAAGTATTGCCCAGGACAGGGTTGGATGGAGAATGCTGGTGAGCGACCTATGCTCCTTCACGAGGAGTAACAGGTGTAAGTAAGTAACGTAACCTTGAAAATTTTCCGAATATCGTACTGAGAACCCGAAATCGTGCTTAAAGTCTCCTAAATGAGAGAAAATATCAAAGTTTGATCAATCAATGTAGATGGATTTTCTCAAAGTTGTCGAACATTCTGGGTATATTTTGGGGGAAACACAAATGTTTGAGGAAATTCCTCAAAAAGTAAAGAGACGAACAATACAGCAGTACCTAATAATAGTGTACAATCTACTAGACACCAGTGGTCTCTACAATAAAATCAAGCTACTCGAACCTCAACATTGAACTTCACAAGGAAACTGACAATATAATGCATATCAGAAAGCAAATGTCGAGATAAAATAGAGTGTTTTCTAATCACTGCTTGGTCCTACCATGAATACTATCCTAGCTGCTACTGACAGTGGCCATCTTAGCTTTCCGAACGAGAAGTTCTAACGTGATTTGCATTTCTCAAACTTTTGCTATGTTCTTACGCAACAAAAGTACGATTTCTAATCTAGAGGATTTATTCTGAGCCATACGTTGTGTAGATTCCGTTTTCCTCGAGTTTCACCCAATTTAATAGTTAACTGTGATTTTGCCTGGTAAAGGCTAATTTCAGTTTATCCTAATCCGTTTTTATCCATTTTCGCTCGTTTTTAGTGTCTTTTTAACGATCCTAGGCTTTTTCTAGCATCCATAATACAGTTTACGTCAATGTAGTCATGCAAAATTCGTGCACACGACCTGGACGCAGTTTTGTCGTTACATCTGGCATGCAGTGCGATGACTGCAAAGGTTGGTTCAATGAAGCGTGCACAGATCTCACAGCAACTGCTTACGACAGACTCAGCAAGTCGGATCATAAGTGGGTATGTGTTACATACAACTCGGATGCTGTAGTTTTGCTGAGTAACATCATTGTCTTGTTGACAAGTCTGTGGAATGAGTTGTCAGCAAAATTGGAAAAAGACAGTTATAAAACGGGTGGACAACAAGGTCGTGCAACGAGAACAAGAAGAAGGTTGTCGACAGGTCTACTACTGATGGAGCACGCAATAGCACTAGTGATGACATGATGAAACTCAGCACCCTCATAACATCGACGGCAATAAACTCACTCAGCAAACGTGAGTCTATCAGCGCAGGGTCCTTGAATGCGACGGTGGTTCCCAAAAACTCTATAGGTGATAAGACTTACGTTAACAGAGATTAAAAGGACCAGGTGTCACCGTCTAAGCTGAACATCTTAAGTATTGTACAGACATCAACTGGTGATTTGGCCTCACAGTTTACCCACAACATTGTACGTCCGGTCATCAAAGAACCTAGGAATCAGAAACGCGCTTCGAACTCCAAACAACAAGGTGCTGAACCTGAACGCACCGGATAAACCGGGAAAACAATAACGGTTCGTGATGATTCTCTCATAATTATGAACTTCAAGGACAACCCTAACCTTACCCTCAGTTTGCAGGGCAAAAATGACAGAATGACCTGGGGAGAATTGAACAAGAAGCTTGAACTTCCTAGAATAGAGCCTTTGGTGGTCACATAGAGCATCACAGTAACCCGAGGCTACTTTGTGTGACACTTAAGAATGCTACCGAGGTAGAGGATATCCTGTTAGATAGTCATTTACTGAAACTCGATGGGAACGTAAGGATATACCGTATACTGAGTGCAGTCTGATTCGGAACATCCCAAAAGAATCTTCCGAGTAGTTTTTCCGCGGAAGAAATATCATTGTGCAAGGTGTGCCGGAAAATACGGACCCTAGTCAAACAAACTTTGATATTAAGGAGTGGAAATTCATCAAACAATCTTTGAGGCTCAAAAGCATACTGACTCAACATGTGACGAGATTGGCCAAGAAAGACGGAGATTCTAGACCCCGGCTAAAGAAGACAGCTTTCCCATCCTCCCATATGGCGGCTGCAACTCTGGAAGCATTTCGTGCCAACGTACGTCGGTTGCCAACTGGAATCCATATGCATCTGTATAGGCCACAGGACTCCAGGATCAAGAATAAAGGCTAGTTTGAGCTGCTCATTCCACTTGTGGACTGTCTCGATCATTAAAAACGTGAAAAAGACAGGGCCTACCAATTCCGTGAACGTTGTATAGGTAGCTACCTGTCCATTCATGTAAGTCTCATACAGACAAACAGGAAGAAGCTCATGCGTTTCAACTTGAAAGCATAGACTGCTTATACATGAACGCCGCGAGTCTACCAAGTAAAATGAATGAGCTGCGTGAACTTAACAATGCTAATAACGCTCATCTGATAAGAATATCTAAAACTTGGATATTTTCTCAGTTTACGGACCAGGAACTAGCAATATCGGAGATGTCTTTTTTCCGCAATGGCAGAAAAACAGGAATTAGGGGTAGACTTCGCTTATACATATGATCCTGCCTGGATGTACACCAAGTTCACAACCAAACGTTTATCATTCTTGATCAATCCGTATTGTGCGCAGTAAGATTGTCTACCGCTTCGAGGTGCACATTTGGGGTCATCTACAGGAAGCCCGCTGCTGAAATCGAGTACGACAATCGTATGCTGAAAGGATTATACCTTTCTATTCGTCTCGGATTCACTCATATCCTGATTCTAGGAGACTTTGTAGTGGCATTGGACAATAACTACACAGTTCACAAAGCTGAACACGAAACTACTTAGAAAATAGATATTCAATATTTAACGCGGAAAAATACCTAACGATGGAGAAGGCGCGAACAAGAGATTGAATTAATTGGGGTTGATCGAATGGCATTGCTCGGCCATGCAGGCGTGGTTCCTGCTGAATATTACCTTATATCTTTTATTCATATGAAATATATTGTTCTTTCTCTAGCCTAAGCTTGTTCTTCATCATGTATTGGTAGTTGTTACGATACAGTGAATTGGTGTAGACGATGATGTGACTTCTACGTAAGATCTTATAGATTAGGCAGTTATATCATGACAGATCTACAATTTTAGGATTAGGTCTATTATTAGAACAGTACTAATATCATAGTAGACCATAATCCTGCAACTTCATTCTCCCTAGAGTCAATTTCGCGGAACATATGTATATTGGGGGTGAAAATCAACTGAAACTCGGTTCTTCAACCTCACTGAGGATCTAAGGCTATTCGAAAATGTGAAGTAGGCAACTCGTTGGAGAAACAGTCAGACACCGCCGCACCTAGACTGGATATTTACAGACGAAGAATTCTTAGTTGACGAGCTCTCAATCCTGGCTCTCCTGAGGAAAGGCGATCATGCCATTTTAGCCTTCAGTTTTATCAGAAAAACTGAGCTAAGACATCTCACCAACAACACACGCTGGAATTTCAAACAGTTGAATATGTCAGCTCTATAGGATTATCTATAACAGGTGGATTGGGATGTTCACCCCCAACTTGATGTGGATGCTCATTGGGATTTCTTACTGAAACACGCACTTATGTGCTACAAAGAAGTCAGTTCCTCAAAATGTTCTCAAAACCTACATGCAACCTACAATCATCAAGAACCTCACTCTTCGTTTGCTAAGCCAAAAAAGGCATTGTTAGGCTGAATACAAACGAACTGATAACAACGGTGCGTACAGGTAATACAAACATATGAGGAACATTTGCACGAAAGCTATAAGAGATGACAGATTTCAGTACCAGATAAGGCTTAGGGATAAATTTGTCTCCAATCCAAATAGTTTACTCTGTTATGCAGCTACTCTTCGACATGCCAAAACTGAGGTTTCTCAATTGCTAGGTCCTGGAAGCGCCGCTTAGCGTGATGTTCTCTCACTCGCTAAGCCGAAGAAAACTACCGAAAATTTGGAAGCTGGCTCATATCACACCAATTTTCAAACAAGGTCGACGCAGCGAATTTTCGAGTTATCGACCGGTGGCTCTTCTCCCTATACCTTCAAAAATCATGGAGTCCCTGATATGCGACGGTATATATGGCTATTTACCATCTTTAAACCCCTTCTCACCCCAAAAGCATGGTTTCAGGAAAGGTCACTCATGTCTAATCAACCGGCTGACTGTGGTGGACAGATAGACAAGCATCCTTGATCGCAAGGGAAGGTTGATATCATTTACCTTGATTTTTCAAAAGCTTTTGATAAGTCAACCATATAAGTCTTATCAGTAAGCTCAAACGATTGGGTATCAAACAACCTCTAATCGACTGGCTCACTTCATATATAAAAAATCGACATTTTAAGGTGAGATTTATCTTCAATTTCTTTCAGGTTATGGAATGTCCTAGTAGGGTCTTTCAGGGTTCAGTACTAGGAACTCTTCTTTGATTGATTTATATAAGCGATCTTCCACAACAGGTATCGTCAAACTTATTAATTTTTGCTGATGATGGGAAGCTTTGGAGAAGAAAAACTGGCACTTCAGGAGGATCTGACTCGACTTCAAAGTTGGGTAGATGACAAAGGACTTATCTTTAACACTTCAAAGTGTAACGTAGTCCGTCTGAGACATCCTGCAGACTACTGCTATAACTTCAGAAACTCCCCTGTAGAAGTGTCCCAAGTTGAATAAGATTTAGAATTGCTGTAACTCTACGACTTGAAGTCTTACGCCTAGACAAAAATGCTTTCGAGCAGACCTTGCACTGGTAACATTGAAGTGCATTTTTGACCAGTTTGACGGAAGAACTTTCCACATCATGTTCAACAGTTTTATTCGTTCCCATTTAGAGTACGGAAACAGTATTTCCTTCCTCACTTCAAAACGATAAGGACACTCTGGATCGTATCCAACGGCGAGCCATGAAATCTGTTCGGGGACTCAAATTCAAGCCTTCTGAAAAGTGCCTCCAATCATTTAACCTTTATTCTTAGGGGTGACCTTCTAATGGCTTACAGTATCCTTAACACTTCTGGACATCCCCTTAAACACCTACTTAAGCCTAGTTTCAATACAAACCTAAGGGTTAACACCCAGACACTGGAGACACAACATAGTAGAAAGAACTGCAGACACAACTTCTACTCCTTATGAGTTGTCAAATGCTGGAATTCGCTGAACTAGTTCAAGCGACTTCCTAAGAGTCTTTTAAGAGTAAACTTGACTTATTCTTAAGGACTAAGGATAGCATCTCAAAAACAGTCGTCTTTCATAGGGATTCGAAACTTCTCTACTAATTTTTCATGTCGCGACCAACCAGCCTCCTTTCTAATAACGTAATAATTCCAAGTTTCTGCAACATGTAGAGGTTAATATATATTTCAAACAAAGATACTGGCTTCATTGGTTTTACTAAGGACACCCTAGGTGAGGGCGCCCGGATATCCCGTGTTACGCATGCCTTGCGACGACTACAAGCCTGCTCAGACCAAACATTCCAAAATATATCCTCGAACTTCTTAATTTCTAACTTCTGATTTAACCGGGTTAATACCGTTTGATTATAAATGTGTTTAGGGTGAAGGCGGTGTTAAAATCTAAATATTTATGCGATATATCGTGGTGAGCCTGTGGAGATAGGTCTGACAAGCTCGCCAAACAATAAACTATGAGTCTGCTGCTTGCTGTAATATCATACATGACTTCAATATACTTATTTTTTGCATATCGAAACATTATATATGAACCCTTGTTTTTGGCCCATTTATACACTTTATCGTCATTATGACGGAAGAGACACCCAAATTGTTAAAAGTTAGGACTCTTACGTCCCTCTCCATCTTTCAACTTATTCCATTTTAGTCCGATAGTATTTAGGCATGAAGAAACTAGCTCACGAGCACAGCGTGATAGATCTACGTGTGGAATTTCTTGCTGCAGTGAAGACATTACCGCGCTATTTTAACAGGCACGTTACATGTAGTAAGTTTGCTCATGCTGTTTCAGAACCCTACGACAACTTAAATAAGACTATCCTTGAACGTGGACGACAACCAACGTCTGGGGTTTTTTTAACTGTAGTTACCATTTTGGCATGCAACTTGGTAAAAAGTCCTTTATGAAGTCCATTTTGTTCTAAACTCACAATCTGCTACCACAGGACAAGTTTTGATGTCATGGCTGACTTTTACCACATTCTCACTGTGGAATTGGGCTGCGGACACCTGCTATTCACTATGACGTTCCCATTTACCTTCGTATCTTTAATGCTCGTTTATACGCGTTTGGCCACACTAACACAGCAAACACTTTAGATAAGCAATCCAGAACAACTAAATCCGCCCGATGTGCATATCCATCTACCTCTAATGTTGTTTTCCAACAAAGCTTTATATCACTAAATTAAACTAGCACCAATAATACCAATATACGTATATACAGCAAATAAACTAGAGAAAATATGAGTAGGCGATAAAATATAGTCTCCCCGAGTGTCTGTCTTCAGTAATAAGGATGGTAGGTTGGTGAACCTGTGCTAATCCTGACAGTTTGCTTTCCAGTGAAGGTCTAGCTTCTCGAAAAATTTCACTGATGCCGTTTGTTCGGGTATGGTGTTCCAATCATTGACTACTCGACGAGAAAAACGGAACCACACTTTAAGTTTATTAGATCGCCGTTTGTGATTTTTCTTGCTATGACCTCGAAGATTATTAGTGCTGGAGGGAGCAAAAAGATAAGACATGAACACCCAAATCATAATTAAAGATACGAAATGCCAGTATAAGTTTACCTCGCGTCCTACGATACGACAAGGGAAAAAGGTTTAGGCGTTTTAAACGCTCACCATAAGGCAGTTTAGAAAGACCCTTCACTAATTTCGCTCTCACACGCTGGATACGCTCAAGTGAGGTAGTGTCCTTTACGAGACATGGGCTAGCTGCTTGGATACAGTACAATGAATGTGGTCTTACATAGGTGGGATATAAAATTCGAAACATTTCCTTGTCAAAAGATTTGAACGCTCGGCGAAGTGACCTTAACGCACGAAAACCTTTGACAGCGGCTGCGTTGCAATGCGTAGTTGTTTTTAAGTCATGACTTAATATTACTCCTGAGACTTTATGTTCTTGAACGCATGGAAGACGTTTACCAACAATAGTATAATGGTAACTATTACCGTGACCGATGTGCATTAGCACATTCTTCCTAGGATTATATTTCTAAGTCCCAACCTCGAGAACATCTAACTCATTCATCTGAGTCAGCTTGGAGATCAAGATGATCAGCCTCAATTTTTCTTTTATTACAGATTTTAACGTCATCCGCAAACAATAATGTCAACGACATAAGAAACAGCAGTAACTCAGTAACATAAGAAGCAAGACAGATTGATAGAAATGTACAAGTATTAGTAGAGCAGAGTAATTTTAGTACTTGACTCGTTGACTGTTTAGAGTGTGGGAGAGTTTACAGTGGTGCTTGTGTTATAATTGAATTTCTTTAGTATGATACATTTCTCCTTCTAATGTGTATCTTATGAGGAAGTGGCAATAGTTTGTGTGTTTCTACGTATATAAGTGTATATGTTTCATTTTTATGTATTGTTGTCGTGTGTGATGGAATGCATATTGTGTGTTTGAGGTGTTATGTTGAAGTGGTGAATGTGAGTTTGTATGTTGGTTTTGTTTGATTTGTTTTCGTTACTGTGGCTGTGGTGATTGATAGTGATGAAAGTGACTTGTCGGTATACAGGTTAAAATGCCGTTTACTTCTAAGGAACCACTGATGATGTTAATATGACATTGTGTGTATGATAATTAATGATGATTGATTGAAATGCTAATTGTTTTTTGTATATTTGTTTGTTTATTTCAGGTTTGTCGGTGGTTTGTAGTTGGTGATGGATCGTAATCCAACTGCATAGTACAGCATAGAGTGTGCGGTTTTGGAGTGTGAAGGAGAGGTGAGTGTGTTTATGTTTAGTAGTGTGTTAACGATGATGTTGATGACTCAATAACCTGTGTGTGATGAATGACTTTAGATAGGGACATCTGTGAACTACTTGATGACTATTGGTTTTGTCGTCTGACAGTAATGTGTATAGAATGGATGTATTAGGATTGTGAATTGAAGTTGAATTGATCCGAATGTATTTGTTTTGTGTGTTTTAGGTTTGTGAATTGACGATGCGACTGACAGTGTGACAGTGTTAGTGAGTTTGAGGTGAGTTATTGTAATTGTATGTATATATTGTTGTTTTTTTAGGTGTATATGCCAGTGTATGATTGACCAACTGAATGAGTGATTGTGTGAGTGAGTGAGTGAGTGAGTGAGTGAGAGACTGGTTGATGGGTTTGGTGCTGCTAGTGTATTATGTTGTTGTAATAGATTAGTGATAGAGAATTGAATGTATTGTGTTTTGACGTGCATATGTTGTTGATGTTGTAGTGCGTGACAATGTATGTTAGTGTGTATGGAAGAAGTGTTTGTGATTTGAAGTGATTGAATGGGTGTGTGGAACAAATGTTGGTAGTTAGATAGATGGGTTGTTTGATTGAGGTGTGGTAGTTATTGGATATTGATGGTTGTGTGCCATCCTCTGTGCAAAGGCGCCTGGATGTACTGCAGTCACTGGGCGTAAGAACCAGAGGTAGATTGAATTAGTTGGTGATGCACTGTGAATGTTGTTGTGCATCACCACACAGTTTTGTCTGTGTTGTGTATGTGTGAGGTGTTTGATAAGGGTATGGTAGATTAATGTGTATAATTGATGGATATTGTGTAGTGTTGTTGTGTGAATATTGTGAATGATAGTGGTGCAGTGTTGTTGTCGTGTGTGATGGAATGCATATTGTGTGTTTGAGGTGTTATGTTGAAGTGGTGAATGTGAGTTTGTATGTTGGTTTTGTTTGATTTGTTTTCGTTACTGTGGCTGTGGTGATTGATAGTGATGAAAGTGACTTGTCGGTATACAGGTTAAAATGCCGTTTACTTCTAAGGAACCACTGATGATGTTAATATGACATTGTGTGTATGATAATTAATGATGATTGATTGAAATGCTAATTGTTTTTTGTATATTTGTTTGTTTATTTCAGGTTTGTCGGTGGTTTGTAGTTGGTGATGGATCGTAATGCAACTGCATAGTACAGCATAGAGTGTGCGGTTTTGGAGTGTGAAGGAGAGGTGAGTGTGTTTATGTTTAGTAGTGTGTTGACGATGATGTTGATGACTCAATAACCTGTGTGTGATGAATGACTTTAGATAGGGACATCTGTGAACTACTTGATGACTATTGGTTTTGTCGTCTGACAGTAATGTGTATAGAATGGATGTATTAGGATTGTGAATTGAAGTTGAATTGATCCGAATGTATTTGTTTTGTGTGTTTTAGGTTTGTGAATTGACGATGCGACTGACAGTGTGACAGTGTTAGTGAGTTTGAGGTGAGTTATTGTAATTGTATGTATATATTGTTGTTTTTTTAGGTGTATATGCCAGTGTATGATTGACCAACTGAATGAGTGATTGTGTGAGTGAGTGAGTGAGTGAGTGAGTGAGTGAGAGACTGGTTGATGGGTTTGGTGCTGCTAGTGTATTATGTTGTTGTAATAGATTAGTGATAGAGAATTGAATGTATTGTGTTTTGACGTGCATATGTTGTTGATGTTGTAGTGCGTGACAATGTATGTTAGTGTGTATGGAAGAAGTGTTTGTGATTTGAAGTGATTGAATGGGTGTGTGGAACAAATGTTGGTAGTTAGATAGATGGGTTGTTTGATTGAGGTGTGGTAGTTATTGGATATTGATGGTTGTGTGCCATCCTCTGTGCAAAGGCGCCTGGATGTACTGCAGTCACTGGGCGTAAGAACCAGAGGTAGATTGAATTAGTTGGTGATGCACTGTGAATGTTGTTGTGCATCACCACACAGTTTTGTCTGTGTTGTGTATGTGTGAGGTGTTTGATAAGGGTATGGTAGATTAATGTGTATAATTGATGGATATTGTGTAGTGTTGTTGTGTGAATATTGTGAATGATAGTGGTGCAGTGTTGTTGTCGTGTGTGATGGAATGCATATTGTGTGTTTGAGGTGTTATGTTGAAGTGGTGAATGTGAGTTTGTATGTTGGTTTTGTTTGATTTGTTTTCGTTACTGTGGCTGTGGTGATTGATAGTGATGAAAGTGACTTGTCGGTATACAGGTTAAAATGCCGTTTACTTCTAAGGAACCACTGATGATGTTAATATGACATTGTGTGTATGATAATTAATGATGATTGATTGAAATGCTAATTGTTTTTTGTATATTTGTTTGTTTATTTCAGGTTTGTCGGTGGTTTGTAGTTGGTGATGGATCGTAATCCAACTGCATAGTACAGCATAGAGTGTGCGGTTTTGGAGTGTGAAGGAGAGGTGAGTGTGTTTATGTTTAGTTGTGTGTTGACGATGATGTTGATGACTCAATAACCTGTGTGTGATGAATGACTTTAGATAGGGACATCTGTGAACTACTTGATGACTATTGGTTTTGTCGTCTGACAGTAATGTGTATAGAATGGATGTATTAGGATTGTGAATTGAAGTTGAATTGATCCGAATGTATTTGTTTTGTGTGTTTTAGGTTTGTGAATTGACGATGCGACTGACAGTGTGACAGTGTTAGTGAGTTTGAGGTGAATTATTGTAATTGTATGTATATATTGTTGTTTTTTTAGGTGTATATGCCAGTGTATGATTGACCAACTGAATGAGTGATTGTGTGAGTGAGTGAGTGAGTGAGTGAGTGAGAGACTGGTTGATGGGTTTGGTGCTGCTAGTGTATTATGTTGTTGTAATAGATTAGTGATAGAGAATTGAATGTATTGTGTTTTGACGTGCATATGTTGTTGATGTTGTAGTGCGTGACAATGTATGTTAGTGTGTATGGAAGAAGTGTTTGTGATTTGAAGTGATTGAATGGGTGTGTGGAACAAATGTTGGTAGTTAGATAGATGGGTTGTTTGATTGAGGTGTGGTAGTTATTGGATATTGATGGTTGTGTGCCATCCTCTGTGCAAAGGCGCCTGGATGTACTACAGTCACTGGGCGTAAGAACCAGAGGTAGATTGAATTAGTTGGTGATGCACTGTGAATGTTGTTGTGCATCACCAAACAGTTTTGTCTGTGTTGTGTATGTGTGAGGTGTTTGATAAGGGTATGGTAGATTAATGTGTATAATTGATGGATATTGTGTAGTGTTGTTGTGTGAATATTGTGAATGATAGTGGTGCAGTGTTGTTGTCGTGTGTGATGGAATGCATATTGTGTGTTTGAGGTGTTATGTTGAAGTGGTGAATGTGAGTTTGTATGTTGGTTTTGTTTGATTTGTTTTCGTTACTGTGGCTGTGGTGATTGATAGTGATGAAAGTGACTTGTCGGTATACAGGTTAAAATGCCGTTTACTTCTAAGGAACCACTGATGATGTTAATATGACATTGTGTGTATGATAATTAATGATGATTGATTGAAATGCTAATTGTTTTTTGTATATTTGTTTGTTTATTTCAGGTTTGTCGGTGGTTTGTAGTTGGTGATGGATCGTAATCCAACTGCATAGTACAGCATAGAGTGTGCGGTTTTGGAGTGTGAAGGAGAGGTGAGTGTGTTTATGTTTAGTAGTGTGTTAACGATGATGTTGATGACTCAATAACCTGTGTGTGATGAATGACTTTAGATAGGGACATCTGTGAACTACTTGATGACTATTGGTTTTGTCGTCTGACAGTAATGTGTATAGAATGGATGTATTAGGATTGTGAATTGAAGTTGAATTGATCCGAATGTATTTGTTTTGTGTGTTTTAGGTTTGTGAATTGACGATGCGACTGACAGTGTGACAGTGTTAGTGAGTTTGAGGTGAATTATTGTAATTGTATGTATATATTGTTGTTTTTTTAGGTGTATATGCCAGTGTATGATTGACCAACTGAATGAGTGATTGTGTGAGTGAGTGAGTGAGTGAGTGAGTGAGTGAGTGAGAGACTGGTTGATGGGTTTGGTGCTGCTAGTGTATTATGTTGTTGTAATAGATTAGTGATAGAGAATTGAATGTATTGTGTTTTGACGTGCATATGTTGTTGATGTTGTAGTGCGTGACAATGTATGTTAGTGTGTATGGAAGAAGTGTTTGTGATTTGAAGTGATTGAATGGGTGTGTGGAACAAATGTTGGTAGTTAGATAGATGGGTTGTTTGATTGAGGTGTGGTAGTTATTGGATATTGATGGTTGTGTGCCATCCTCTGTGCAAAGGCGCCTGGATGTACTGCAGTCACTGGGCGTAAGAACCAGAGGTAGATTGAATTAGTTGGTGATGCACTGTGAATGTTGTTGTGCATCACCACACAGTTTTGTCTGTGTTGTGTATGTGTGAGGTGTTTGATAAGGGTATGGTAGATTAATGTGTATAATTGATGGATATTGTGTAGTGTTGTTGTGTGAATATTGTGAATGATAGTGGTGCAGTGTTGTTGTCGTGTGTGATGGAATGCATATTGTGTGTTTGAGGTGTTATGTTGAAGTGGTGAATGTGAGTTTGTATGTTGGTTTTGTTTGATTTGTTTTCGTTACTGTGGCTGTGGTGATTGATAGTGATGAAAGTGACTTGTGGAATTGAATGTATTGTGTTTTGACGTGCATATGTTGTTGATGTTGTAGTGCGTGACAATGTATGTTAGTGTGTATGGAAGAAGTGTTTGTGATTTGAAGTGATTGAATGGGTGTGTGGAACAAATGTTGGTAGTTAGATAGATGGGTTGTTTGATTGAGGTGTGGTAGTTATTGGATATTGATGGTTGTGTGCCATCCTCTGTGCAAAGGCGCCTGGATGTACTGCAGTCACTGGGCGTAAGAACCAGAGGTAGATTGAATTAGTTGGTGATGCACTGTGAATGTTGTTGTGCATCACCACACAGTTTTGTCTGTGTTGTGTATGTGTGAGGTGTTTGATAAGGGTATGGTAGATTAATGTGTATAATTGATGGATATTGTGTAGTGTTGTTGTGTGAATATTGTGAATGATAGTGGTGCAGTGTTGTTGTCGTGTGTGATGGAATGCATATTGTGTGTTTGAGGTGTTATGTTGAAGTGGTGAATGTGAGTTTGTATGTTGGTTTTGTTTGATTTGTTTTCGTTACTGTGGCTGTGGTGATTGATAGTGATGAAAGTGACTTGTCGGTATACAGGTTAAAATGCCGTTTACTTCTAAGGAACCACTGATGATGTTAATATGACATTGTGTGTATGATAATTAATGATGATTGATTGAAATGCTAATTGTTTTTTGTATATTTGTTTGTTTATTTCAGGTTTGTCGGTGGTTTGTAGTTGGTGATGGATCGTAATCCAACTGCATAGTACAGCATAGAGTGTGCGGTTTTGGAGTGTGAAGGAGAGGTGAGTGTGTTTATGTTTAGTAGTGTGTTAACGATGATGTTGATGACTCAATAACCTGTGTGTGATGAATGACTTTAGATAGGGACATCTGTGAACTACTTGATGACTATTGGTTTTGTCGTCTGACAGTAATGTGTATAGAATGGATGTATTAGGATTGTGAATTGAAGTTGAATTGATCCGAATGTATTTGTTTTGTGTGTTTTAGGTTTGTGAATTGACGATGCGACTGACAGTGTGACAGTGTTAGTGAGTTTGAGGTGAATTATTGTAATTGTATGTATATATTGTTGTTTTTTTAGGTGTATATGCCAGTGTATGGTTGACCAACTGAATGAGTGATTGTGTGAGTGAGTGAGTGAGTGAGTGAGTGAGTGAGTGAGTGAGAGACTGGTTGATGGGTTTGGTGCTGCTAGTGTATTATGTTGTTGTAATAGATTAGTGATAGAGAATTGAATGTATTGTGTTTTGACGTGCATATGTTGTTGATGTTGTAGTGCGTGACAATGTATGTTAGTGTGTATGGAAGAAGTGTTTGTGATTTGAAGTGATTGAATGGGTGTGTGGAACAAATGTTGGTAGTTAGATAGATGGGTTGTTTGATTGAGGTGTGGTAGTTATTGGATATTGATGGTTGTGTGCCATCCTCTGTGCAAAGGCGCCTGGATGTACTGCAGTCACTGGGCGTAAGAACCAGAGGTAGATTGAATTAGTTGGTGATGCACTGTGAATGTTGTTGTGCATCACCAAACAGTTTTGTCTGTGTTGTGTATGTGTGAGGTGTTTGATAAGGGTATGGTAGATTAATGTGTATAATTGATGGATATTGTGTAGTGTTGTTGTGTGAATATTGTGAATGATAGTGGTGCAGTGTTGTTGTCGTGTGTGATGGAATGCATATTGTGTGTTTGAGGTGTTATGTTGAAGTGGTGAATGTGAGTTTGTATGTTGGTTTTGTTTGATTTGTTTTCGTTACTGTGGCTGTGGTGATTGATAGTGATGAAAGTGACTTGTCGGTATACAGGTTAAAATGCCGTTTACTTCTAAGGAACCACTGATGATGTTAATATGACATTGTGTGTATGATAATTAATGATGATTGATTGAAATGCTAATTGTTTTTTGTATATTTGTTTGTTTATTTCAGGTTTGTCGGTGGTTTGTAGTTGGTGATGGATCGTAATCCAACTGCATAGTACAGCATAGAGTGTGCGGTTTTGGAGTGTGAAGGAGAGGTGAGTGTGTTTATGTTTAGTAGTGTGTTAACGATGATGTTGATGACTCAATAACCTGTGTGTGATGAATGACTTTAGATAGGGACATCTGTGAACTACTTGATGACTATTGGTTTTGTCGTCTGACAGTAATGTGTATAGAATGGATGTATTAGGATTGTGAATTGAAGTTGAATTGATCCGAATGTATTTGTTTTGTGTGTTTTAGGTTTGTGAATTGACGATGCGACTGACAGTGTGACAGTGTTAGTGAGTTTGAGGTGAATTATTGTAATTGTATGTATATATTGTTGTTTTTTTAGGTGTATATGCCAGTGTATGGTTGACCAACTGAATGAGTGATTGTGTGAGTGAGTGAGTGAGTGAGTGAGTGAGTGAGAGACTGGTTGATGGGTTTGGTGCTGCTAGTGTATTATGTTGTTGTAATAGATTAGTGATAGAGAATTGAATGTATTGTGTTTTGACGTGCATATGTTGTTGATGTTGTAGTGCGTGACAATGTATGTTAGTGTGTATGGAAGAAGTGTTTGTGATTTGAAGTGATTGAATGGGTGTGTGGAACAAATGTTGGTAGTTAGATAGATGGGTTGTTTGATTGAGGTGTGGTAGTTATTGGATATTGATGGTTGTGTGCCATCCTCTGTGCAAAGGCGCCTGGATGTACTGCAGTCACTGGGCGTAAGAACCAGAGGTAGATTGAATTAGTTGGTGATGCACTGTGAATGTTGTTGTGCATCACCACACAGTTTTGTCTGTGTTGTGTATGTGTGAGGTGTTTGATAAGGGTATGGTAGATTAATGTGTATAATTGATGGATATTGTGTAGTGTTGTTGTGTGAATATTGTGAATGATAGTGGTGCAGTGTTGTTGTCGTGTGTGATGGAATGCATATTGTGTGTTTGAGGTGTTATGTTGAAGTGGTGAATGTGAGTTTGTATGTTGGTTTTGTTTGATTTGTTTTCGTTACTGTGGCTGTGGTGATTGATAGTGATGAAAGTGACTTGTCGGTATACAGGTTAAAATGCCGTTTACTTCTAAGGAACCACTGATGATGTTAATATGACATTGTGTGTATGATAATTAATGATGATTGATTGAAATGCTAATTGTTTTTTGTATATTTGTTTGTTTATTTCAGGTTTGTCGGTGGTTTGTAGTTGGTGATGGATCGTAATCCAACTGCATAGTACAGCATAGAGTGTGCGGTTTTGGAGTGTGAGGAAGAGGTGAGTGAGTGTGTTTATGTTTAGTAGTGTGTTGACGATGATGTTGATGACTCAATAACCTGTGTGTGATGAATGACTTTAGATAGGGACATCTGTGAACTACTTGATGACTATTGGTTTTGTCGTCTGACAGTAATGTGTATAGAATGGATGTATTAGGATTGTGAATTGAAGTTGAATTGATCCGAATGTATTTGTTTTGTGTGTTTTAGGTTTGTGAATTGACGATGCGACTGACAGTGTGACAGTGTTAGTGAGTTTGAGGTGAGTTATTGTAATTGTATGTATATATTGTTGTTTTTTTAGGTGTATATGCCAGTGTATGATTGACCAACTGAATGAGTGATTGTGTGAGTGAGTGAGTGAGTGAGTGAGAGACTGGTTGATGGGTTTGGTGCTGCTAGTGTATTATGTTGTTGTATTAGATTAGTGATAGAGAATTGAATGCATTGGGTTTTGACGTGCGGTTGTTGTTTATATTGTAGTACGTGACAATGTATGTTAGTGTGTATGGAAGAAGTGTTTGTGATTTGAAGTGATTGAATGGGTGTGTGGAACAAATGTTGGTAGTTAGATAGATGGGTTGTTTGATTGAGGTGTGGTAGTTATTGGATATTGATGGTTGTGTGCCATCCTCTGTGCAAAGGCGCCTGGATGTACTGCAGTCACTGGGCGTAAGAACCAGAGGTAGATTGAATTAGTTGGTGATGCACTGTGAATGTTGTTGTGCATCACCACACAGTTTTGTCTGTGTTGTGTATGTGTGAGGTGTTTGATAAGGGTATGGTAGATTAATGTGTATAATTGATGGATATTGTGTAGTGTTGTTGTGTGAATATATTGTGAATGATAGTGGTGCAGTGTTGCTGTGGTGTTATTGTATGTATGATTTTGTTCATTCGTGTTATTGAGTTTGTGGTGATTTATTGTAATTGTATGTATGCATTGATAGGTTCGGACCTCACTTCACCTTAGTTTCCATCTGTGTTGACGCACCATGTTTGAACTCGATGAAGCTTTAGGAGGCTCAGAAGAAGCCGAAGATATTCCATGGAATCAGCTTTTGGAAGAATGTTTTAGAATTCCTATATGGAGCTTCACGATTGGACAATACTAATGATAATGACTTACTAAATACCACAAATAACTTACAATTTTGTAACATAATTGACACTGTCTGGGAATACTATTCGTTTCATTAGTCTTCTGTCTTCTCATCGTGACTTGGAAGGGTTTTTGCGTTCTATTTCTCACGTTATACACGGTATATCAAGAACAACCTTCTGGATATAACAGTATCATTACTGCCAATTACCTGATAAATTATGAAGAGTTGTATTTTTCGGAAATTAGTTTATATGACATTTATTGTATCCACACTGAAAATCTCGAATCGAATTCAGAAACATCATATATCTATTAAAGATGACGTTGTGCTTGGATTACTTAACGAGTATCCATTCAGCCATATTCCCAAAATCCTGCCTATCCAATATTGACTCACTCACTTCTGTTCGTGATGTCTTTTTCACTTTCAATCCGATTGAGCTTAATTAATTAAGAATCATCGATACTTTGAAAATAATATCAAGGCTAACTAATTATGAGCAGTAAATTTCTGTCTGATTATGTGATTTGTGCGAATTTATTCAGTTTGAAAATATCAAATTGTTTCTTAAGACCCGCTTAGTTCAACACTCTAGCAGTACTTCCGTATTATTCTATATTTACAACTATTATAGTGTAATGAATGCAGTGAATTGTCTAGACTGTTTTTTCTACAGTGACTGAATTGTGATAATTAACTACTAGGGGCAGTCAACAAAATATCTAAAGAACACTGAGAATAATCTATACTTACATTATGAAAAATTTATTAACCAATTCCTATATCCTGAAATTAGAGTATATTTGATTTTATATGAAAATAAAAAGAAGATTGCTTACTATTCAATACATTCATAATGAAACAGTTTGATTATTGATTTACAATAATGGAGGAAAGAGGTATACTTACATCTGTAGAGGAGCATAGAGGCTAGACTATAATTTATGAACCAATCAATCAGATTTAAGATGACAGGTCTTGGATTTTGATGCGAAATTCACTCATCCATTTTGTTAAATAAAGTTTTGGCATTATAGCTGATATTCGTTCGTGATGAAAAACCCAAAATCTATTTCCGAACCCTAATCAACAACAGTAAATTATATTTCTTATTCCTTACATTGGTTTATGAGCTTCATTTCGTCGTAGGTATTATGTAGACACTGTCAAGTTCACCTCAGCTTTGCTCAAATGTCATCCACTAACTAGTTAAACCCTTATACTATACCAATTTCACAGTATAATAGTAAATTGTATGATAGAGTTATTCAATAATGTTTAACTATATAACCTAGAATTATCTCTTATTTATTCTATTTATTTCAACACAACGACGCACCAAATAGATAAATGAATAATTCAATTTGTGTGAGGAGCTTTTGACCTAAAGGTCTGGTCCGTAAGACAGTGGAGCAACGTTAGGAGATGCACTCCTATGCTAGCCGGTGACCAACAATTGGTTCGTACGCCATTTGTTCCTTCAGGATACTGAAACCTATGTGCACCATTGGTCTGGCATCAGAATTTCACAACTCCCCTAAGTGTATCCGCCGTGTCCACCAACCCGGTTACATCATCGGATATTCGCTTTTCATCCTCTCAATTTCGTAAACAACACCGTAGTGGCAAGAAGGCAATGAGTAGAACTTCTCTGGCAGTGGCTGTGTATGCTTAGCCATATGAGAGCATTTGAAAAGGGAGAGTGGATTCTCTTTACTCTCAGCCGAACCGAGGCATTTAAGGGCGCTTTAAATTACATCCAAACACATATCAAAAAGAAAAGAAAAAACAACAAAACGTTTTATTCTGATTGTTTGACTGGATTATATAATATTATTGTTATTTACATATAGAAATGAAACAAAATTCCAAACAATAAATAAACAACAACAATTATTTACCTAATCCATTGAAGATTCAAGCATTTCGATGTTTGTTTGTTTTAAACAAGCGGGGGGGGCGTTGAATAAATTAAATCGTTGAATTCTACCAATATTTTTGTTGTAAATAGATAAATTTTTGTTCTCGAAAAAAAGTGTAAATAAATAGAAATAAAGTAAACACACACCCCTACGACGACACCATCACCACCACTGATGTCATAAAAGTGAAGTCACAGGGTCTGGTAAGCAACTATGTATGCGGTTGGATTAGCTAAAATTACATTCGATATTTATATTACTTTAATTTAAATAAGAAAACATTCTTATACCTAAGCGAAAAACCAGTATAAATCAAGTAACAAAATGTGTAATTCAGTAACAATAACATTTTATATAGTAGGAATATTACTAGTTGGACAAATACACATACTCAGAGAGAGATGATAGAAACCAACTGGCGCCAAGAGATTGTGTGTATATATATATATATATGTCTGTGGGTGCATACAATTTATGGATTTAGTATCTAGGACGATAAAAAAAAAATTGACTATTCTTAGTGAACAGGGAAAAAATTCTTTACAAAAAAAGGATAATTACATCACATAGATATAATAATAATAATAAAAACACAACAAAATTGTAAAATCCTAATCACTGCTTATACATTAAAAAGAAAATCCAACTATTCTCATTGACAAAAGTCTAATAATATAAAGAAAGAAAATAGAAATATGAACCAATTTCTGTATCACATAAAGTGAATTTGTCAAATGAATTGCTTATCTTCAATACGAATAGGATGATGATGAAAATGATTCAATCTAGAGATTAGATAATTCACTGCTTTATTACTATTTGAGAAAAGTTCTGTTACACTAAATTCAATCATCCATCATATTTGTCAATCAAGGAGAAATCTATAAAAGTAAGTAATAAATCAATCAAGATAAAAAAGGATGGGGTAGGTAGAGAAAAACATTTTGATCCCATTATCTATCTACCTACCTACCCCTTCCCTACCACCACCAAAAAGAAAAAAAACAGTGTGATCACTAAAAGATTATTAAAGAAATTCATTTTTCGAATAGAAAACAAAAAGCGGGGAGGGGAGAAAGGAATAAACAATCAATTAGAAATGCTAAATTCTAAGGTGATGAATCATGATAACTAGGTGGTGGTCTTTCATTATCATTTCTAATAAATGATGAATGTGGTATAGTTGATAAAGTATAATCTAAATGATCTAATGTATTATCATTATTATTATTATGTTGTTGTAAATATTGTTGATCTAATGCACCAACAGAAGCTGCCATTTCTAAACGTGTTGCTTCAGCATCTTCTTCAGATAAACTATTTAACATACCTAATGTACTACTATTATTATTATTCATGGTTGATGATATTGGATTCGGTTCATTAGAATTTATAGAATTCGATGATGGTAATAGAATGAATTCATTCTTATCATTAATGGATAATATTAAAGATTGACGTATATTTGATATTGTATGTAAATTCGATGTATCATTTGTTAATTGATATCGATACATAATATTCTCTTCTAATTTATCATTGAAATTTGATCTATTAGGATTATTGGCAATGATATTAGAATGAGTATAACCTTTTCCAAATAATGGCTGATCATGATAATGATGATGATGATGATCCATATATAATAACATTGATGTATTATGTTTTACATTGGATTGTTTTATAGGATTATTATTAGATGAAGAACTAAATGGTGATGATGTACTACGTTGTTTATAAAAATTCCAATTACGTAATAATTGTATAGCACTTGTTGTTGATACATCTGAATTGTTAACAATTTTTCTATCAATTGACTATATATAAGAAAAAGAAAACAAATATAATTGAGTATTTTGTTCATTTGAATGGATGAGATCTCATGAAGAGTAAGATTGTGGATATACACTGTTGAGGAGTTTCATACAATAGGATGAAACGGCCATTCAGTGTTTCTACGTTTTCTATGATGGTCTAGCTTCAATTGATTCATGATCCCAACTGTTTAAATTACTACAATCTCCAAAAAAACCTTTTCTAATATTTTGTTAATAACACAATTCTTATTTGTTACAACATCGACTGAGATGGTTGGGTCACGTGTTACGTATGCCCGAACACTGATTACCACGATGTGCAATCCTAACCGGTGTTGGAGATGGTTGGAAGAAAGTTAGGAGAGGCCGAACCAAAACGTGACATCAATGCTTGAAGTCACTAACTTCTAGTCTGAGCCATGATGGGCGATGCATACTACTTGGTTGGGGTCCGCGTGACTATCGTAACCAATGGTTGGAGACTCTTGGTGACATAGCTCAGAATCGATCACAATGGCGTCGGTGTATACACTCCCTGTCTTCCCTTAAACTAAGAGATTAAAATCACTTCATATCTTTCTTTCTACGAACTAATTCTTTCTTCCTATACTATATCCTTATTGCAATCTTTCTCCTATATATTACCACCTTTCACCTAACCACTCCTATGAATCCGGTGTTCAACTTGTTGTGTTAATGAGGTATGGCAACTTGGACCGATGCATAAATGTGTCTGGTCCTACGTTGTTGCTGACTGACTGACATGTTTGTGTATTTAGCTCTAAGGCATAACATTTGTATAGGAATTAGTGATACTATTACTTGTTCGGACTTAACTGAGTGTCAGCATTCGAGCTTACAACGGCCGTCCAGTGCTTCTAGGGTTTTTATGGTGGTCCAGCTTCAATTGAGTCATGACTTCAACTATTCAAATTTCTAAAAATCTAATATTAGCCAATCAGTATAACGTATATGTGTTATATCTCGAGTGCACAGAAAATAAAAGTGACATATTATCAATTACATAACAAGTACTCCCCAAATACGACTACTCATTGAAGTATTACGACAGTGGATTTTAATGAGTCAGTCAGTTACAACGTAGGACCAGGCACATATATGCATCGGTCCAAGTTGCCATAGCGGATTATTACAACAAGAGAAACAGCATTTTAATGAAATCTGTTCAATAGTTGAGTAACAAAACATATGACTTCGACACACATACACACAAGATATCCATTCAAGTGTAATGTTTGTTGGTATTAGAGGAACCTAGAAAAAAGCTAGAAATCATCAAACTACAAAACGCGTTATTGTTTCATGAGGTCATTGACTGTTAGTCTGAACCATATTGGTAGGTAAAAGCTACCAAATTATTGTTGTTATTATTATAAGCTTTCATTCAGTCAGCTGCAACGTAGGACCTGGCACATATATGCATCGGGCCCACTTGCCACATCCCACTAGCACAACAAGATGAACATCGAATTCATTGAAGTAGTTAATTTAATGGTGGTAATATATAAAAGAAAGATTGCATATAAAAATATAGTACAAGAAGAAAGAATTACTTCGTAGAAATAAAGGTATAAAGCAATTTTAATTTCATAGTCACGCGGACTCTAACCAAGTAATTTGCATCTACCAACATGGTTTACACTAGAAGTTAATGACTTCAAGGACTGATGCCACGTTTTGGTTTAGCCGCCCCTAACTTTCCTCCAACCGAATTCGATCTTTTCTATCTTCGGACTTCACTTAATGTTTTTTCGGTCCTGACACCAAATATATATATAGAATTATTATTGATAACCTTTGTTAGTCCAATTCTTTGTATTCATTTTATATCCTACCTCAATGTTAACTTTAGATACATATATGGTTGTAAGCAGCTAATGATAAACCACGAAATATAGTAAATTCATATTATTCTGCATCCATATGTGTCCTGGCTTTATTCAAATTCATTTATTTATTTTATTTATTTCAACACATAGATAATGGTACAAAGAGGCACCAAATACATATGCGCCACACAAATCTCATTTGATATGTGTGAGGGCTGTGATACTGCCCGGGTGCCCAAACCGAAGCAGGTGGTTTTCTTAGGCTAACACTCCCCGAGCCTTCGACTTGAAGGTCTGACCCACAAGGCAGTGGAGCATCGTAAGGAGATGCAGTCCCATGGAAGCCGGTGACCAACAATTGGTTCATACGCCATTTGTTCCCTCAGGATACTGGAGCCAACCCATGTGCACCATTGGTTTGAAATCCCGTTAAGACGCCGGACATTCGCTTTTCGTTCTCTCATTTTCGTAAACAACACACCCGCCACGAGAAGGCAGTGAGTAGGACTTCCCTGGCAGAAGCTGTATACGCGTGGCCTTGTGAGAGTATTTCGAGAGGGAGAGCGGACTCTCGGCCGCACCAGGGCATTTGGGGGCTTCAAATTTATAAAGGGAACTAATTATGAAATAGCTAGTTGGTTTCTGGATGATTAGCGAAATTAGTAGTTGGAGACGTTCAGAACCAGTGCAGAGGTATTCACTCATCCTTGTCCTCCCTTGGATCTTCGGTTTACGTACTTTTGATGGTAAAAATTCATTCTTTATACATACTGTTAATCTCTAATTTTTCCTATTACCATCAATACCAGTGGTATTGTTAAAACTACTACTATACTGGTATTTTGTATAATGATAATTTTATCTCGCTAAGACGATATAGTGTGACTTCTTGAATCATTGAACAACTATGCCATGTTCTACATTGCTGATGATTAACTGAGTTTCAGTTTTTCGAAAATAACAGTAACTAACTCTTTGAAAGCACATATATCTGACATTTACCTTTGGATAGTACGCAAACTAATGCATAAATAACCCACAAGAAATACAATACAATGAGGATTTTAATTTCATTAGTACCATACCGGTTGCTGTTAGAGGTATGAGAGCGGTTGTCACTTCCCGGTTGCCCACACCGTGGAAGGGTTCTTCTGGAGGTACCTGAAAAGGAAATCGGATTATACGTGGTCTTAGTGACCTGAGAGCGTAACCGCAGTGCCCAAGGGACAACTGCTTGAGGTCGGTCACACACGACCTTTTTATGGGCAATTTTTGTGTTAGCTTCGTATTTGTTGAGACCTTACCACCTTCTTCTTTTCTTTCTTTGAACACATAAATATTGGTACAAGAGAGCGCCAATATATATGCGCCACACAAAACAATGGGAATTCGAAGAGAAGTAGAAAGAAAAAAAAAAAAAACTAAGGAACGCAAAAGAAAAAGAGAGTAATGACGAAGAGGTACAATCAGAAGAAATCTTTCAGGTAAAGGAGACACAACCACTTTTTATGAAGAAAGTAAAAGAAGGTTACAGCAGGATCGCCACTGGCTTCTATTCTGAGCCATATCTGATAACGTCTCTAGCCACTGTGTTGCACCATCTCTCGGACCCCAACCAGGGAGTCGTGAAGGACCAACACAAGCCAGTCCTTTGCAGCTTTCTTTCATGCCACGACACCATGTCATGCACTGACCACCTCTCCGCTTCTTCCAACCAGTCCCAGAGTCGGCAAATAATGCACGACGTGGAATTCTCTGGGACGACATTCGGAGAACATGTCCAAGCCACCGAAGTCGGTGTTTCAAGATGGTGACACCAATTGAGTTATCATCTCTGTGCCCGAACACACGATGCCGAACCTCTGCATTACTAACATGGTGTTGCCACTGAATGTCAGCAATCCTTCGGAGACAGCGATGATCAAACACAGAGAGTCGTCTAACGTCCTCAACTCGGAGAGGCCAGGTTTCACAAGCATAGAGCAAAACTGCTCTCACCGACGCGTTGTAGATCCGGCCTTTTACAGCCAGACTGACATCACGAAGGCGCCAAAGGTGGCCCAGATTGGCATAAGCCGCTCTGGCTTTCACTATTCGTGCATTGATCTCATCACTCACACCCCCACCAGCACTTATGCAGCTACCCAGATACACGAACTTCTCAACTACGTCTATCTGCTCACCATCCAGGGTGAGTACAGGATTGGGATCCTGCCAGTCTTGTAGAAGTACTTTGCACTTCGAAGGTGCAAAGCACATACCATACCTACGGACATTGATTGCCAACTGATTAAGTGCGGATTGCATGCCTTGGGCATTATCGCACAGTAAGACAATATCGTCCGCATACTCAAGGTCGAGAAGTCTTTCTCCAGGCAACAGATCCACACCACCATTACTTACATTCATCAGAGCTGTTTCCAGAATGTCATCGATGGCAAAGTTGAAGAGGAATGGTGAGATTGGGCAACCCTGCCTAACCCCACTGCTCGAATGGAACAATGGAGAGAGGTGGTTGTATGCCCTCACTCTGCCTGAGGTGTTTTTATACAGGGCTTTTAGGATGTTAATAAACTTCTCAGGCACACCCTTCTTCAATAGACAATCCCAGAGAACAGTCCTATCCAACGAATCGAAGGCAGCCCTGATGTCAAGAAACACAACGATTGTTGGCCTTTGAAAAGTATGGCGGTGTTCTAACATTTGGCGGAGGGTGAAGATATGATCAATACATCCTCGACCAGAACGAAACCCAGCCTGCTCCTCGCGAGTCAATCTTTCTCGGGTTTTGAACAACCTACGAAGAATGACGGAAGCCAATAGCTTGGACGCAATCGGAAGTAAACTTATCCCCCGATAGTTGTTACAAGAACGACGTGAACCCTTTTTAAAGATAGGGACAACTATCGACTCATTCCATGACGTTGGTACACTCTCTAGATCCCAAACCTTTGTAAACAACGTCGTCAATTCCTTAGTCAAAAAGTCACCACCATCTTTAAAAAGAGCCGGAGGTAAGTCATCTGGGCCAGGTGATTTGTAACGTTTCAAGAGTTGGAGTTCCTTGCGGACTTCCTCCTCATTTGGTGGATCAGTCGTCACCGGCCATGGAGGGCAGGACAGTCTGACCGATGTTACCGGAGCAGCAGGCCAGTTGAACTGCCCTTCGAAAAATTCTGCCCATCGTCCAAGACGTCGATGGATGTTAGTGATTGGCATCCCATCATCCTCGCAGATTGTTTCACTCACACCAGACTTCTTGCTGCCAGTGGCTCGGATGAGTTGGAAGAGCTTCCGGTAGTTACCAGATGCAGCTGCTGCTTCCAGCTCATTAGCACGCATCGACCACCAGGCTTCTCGGTCCTTACGCAAGCTTTGCCCGATTTCCTTACGTAAAAACCTTCGTTTATGGTCAAACTCACGGTTACCCGGAGTAGACCGACGGGCTTCAATGAGTTGTAAGGAACCAGAAGAAACCCAGTGCTTAAAAGCGGGACGTTTCGCAAACCCACAACTGACTGTTCCCGCCATTTTCATGGCGTCATGCAATTGCAACCAATGCTCATCTATACTTTTCGGTGGAGTGGTAGCTAGCCTAGAGGCTAGCTCGGTTCGATACTTACTTGCAACAGAAGTTGCAACCAGCTTGCTAACATCAATCCGTTGATGGCGTTCACTTCGTTGTCCACTGAAAAGTAAGGCAAGATTGGCGCAGACCAAGGCGTGGTCAGAGTCCAGATAGGTACTCCAAAAGGAGCGGCAGTCTTGTACACAACCACGCCAGCGGTAGCTGATCGCGATGTGATCAATCTGAGTCCAGGCTTGAGATGCAGAGGGAGGACGCCAGGTGGCACATCGGCGATGACTGTGCCGAAAGTTAGTGCTAGCCAGAAACAGGTTGTGGTCTGCGCAAAGTTGCAGTAGACGGTCCCCGTTATCTGACCTGCGACCAACGAGTCCCCATCGGCCACCTAAACGACTCTCTTCTGTGCCTAGACGCCCGACCTGAGCATTCAAGTCTCCGGCTAGTACTACAATATCTGTCGAACGCACTTTCTGGAGAAGAACTGATAACTGGTGGTAAAACTCATCCTTGATTGCATCCGGGCTGCAATCTGTCGGGGCATAGGCGGAGATGACGAAAAGACATCGTTTCTCACGCCGATTTCTTCTCACTTTGATGGAACTTTCTAATCTAACAGCACATAACCGACTGTTAATGGGGATCCAATCAATTAGTGCTGCCTCAGCTCTAGCGCTTAGTGCGACACCAACGCCAGCAAAACCAGACGAAGATGCCACAGGGTCCCCGGATAAGCGCACGTAAAACAAGCTTTTCGAAGCGACAGATGGAGATCGAATTTGTAGTACTTCGCCAGAGTCTTGAATACGGGTCTCGGATAGACAACACACGTCGATATTAAGACTTTCCAAAGACATAGCCAGCCCTATCTGTTGTCCGACCTGCATAAATGTGCGAACGTTGAAGGCAGCCAGTTTGAATGATGCACGTGGTTTCAGAAAATCTGCTTCAGTCCTCGTATTCGGTGGTAACATACAATTTTCAACCGGACAGTGACTCGAGAACGTTTAGATACAGTCGGAATTCCACCAAAGACGAGCCGCTGTATAAGTATAAAAGAAGGTGAATAATGTGGAAAATAATAATAATAATGATAATAATAACAATAATGACAATAATAGTAGTAATAATAATATTAGTATTAATAATGACAATAATTGAAGTGATCATAATTTGAATCAATTGATTGTTTTTCAAAGCGACAAAAGTAGTTTCCATAGACATAAACAGTTCATCATTTGTGTGTGGGCTGTGATACTGCCCGGGTGCCCAAACCGAAGCAGGTGGTTATCTTAGGGGGCCACTCCCCGAGCCTTTGACCTAAAGGTCTAACCCACAAGGCAGTGGAGCATCGTAAGGAGATGCAGTCCCATGGTAGCCGGTGACCAACGATTGGTTCATACGCCATTCGTTCCCGCAGGATACTGGAGCCCATGTGCACCATTGGTTTGGAATCCGGTTAAAGCGCCGGACATTCGCTTCTCGTCCTCTCATTTTCGTAAACAACACCCCCGCCACGAGAAGGCAATGAGTAGGACTTCCCTGGCAGAGGCTATATACGCGTGGCCGTGTGAGAGTATTTCGAGAGGGAGAGCGGACTCTCCCCACTCTCGGCCGTACCAGGGCATTCAGGGGGCGACCTTACCACCGGAGACGGATATCCATGGGATAAGGCGAGGTGTGCGTTTTTAGGGTCGACCTTTTCTAACCCCACGCCTCCTTGTGGGAAGGCAGCATCGCTGTCATGCTGGTTGTCTGAAGGAAACACCTTACTGCTGTCACACCTCTATACAGTCAGCAGTACGACTTCGCATTCGGACCTTGGGTTTGTTGCTTTCAGTCTTACCACTCGTCAACCGACCTTTCTGACGTGGTAGGACCTTGAGGAACAGTTGTTCCAGTCAGTATAGCTCGGTTGCTTCATCACGATAGGCAAGCCCGACCACCACGTCAAGGTAGCAACAACGGTCGGGTAGTACCATACCTATAAGATTGAATTTCTGTTGTAAAAAATAAAACAAAATAAACAAATATTTATTAAATCTAACCCTAACTATTTGTATGTTATTTACTCTGTAACGAGATAATATTTACAACATTACCATCTCGTTGGCAATTAGTGTCTATACGTATGGGGTATATGCTTTGCACCTTTGAAAAGCAAAGTGCTTGCATAAGATTGGTAGGAGCCTGATCTATCACTCACTCTGGGTATTTAACAGATAGAAATAGTGGAGACGTTCGTTTATCTGAGCAGCTGCATGAATGCTAGCGGTGACGTGGGTGATGAAATCAATTCACGTATAGTGAAAGCCAGAGCGGCTTATGCCAATCTAGGCCATCTTTGGCGCCTTCGTGATGTTATTCTGGCTTTAAAAGGTCAGATCTACAACGCATCGGTGAGAGCAGTTTTGCTCGATGCTTGTGAAACCTGGCCACTTCGAGTTGAGGATATTAGATGACTCTCTTTGTTTGATCATCGTTGTCTCCGAAGAATTGCTGACATCCAGTGGCAACACCATGTTAGTAATGAAGAAGTTCAGCATAGTGTGTTCGGGCACAGAGATGATAATTCAATTAGTGTCACTATATTGAAACATCGATTCTGGTGACTTCAACATGTTTTACGAGTGTCATCCCATAGAATTCCACGTCATGCATTATTCGCCGACACTGGAAAAGTCGGAGAGGTGATTCGTGTAAGACATGGTGTCATGATGGTATGAAAAAAAGCTGTACAGTACTTGTTTCTGATGGTCCTTCACGATTCCCTGGCTGGGGTCCTAGAGATGGTGCGACACAGTGGCTAGAGACGCTATCAGATATGTTCAGAATAGAAGCCTGGGTCGAAACAAGTAAACATCAAAAACAAAAAGGAAGGAGAAAACTTACACGAAGAAATTCATTTTTATCATCTTGCATACATAAACTAAGTTCCGTTGAATTATCATCTACAGATTGTTGATGTGTTGTTGATGTAATAATAATCTGTTGTGAATTATTTTGTTGTTTTCCTTCATTTTGATGATGATTTAATAAACCATGTAATGATGATGATGATGATGAAGATAAATGATTATGTAAATCTATTAAAAATGAATTATTCGATAAATTATTTGGTAAAATTCTTAATAATTCATTATTACAATTCTCTTTATTATAATGATT